>OX454525.1:154194216-155394216 GCA_949715645.1 Portevinia maculata | reverse complement strand
TATTTCACAAAAAGCCGATCAATGGAAACAATTAAAACAAACTAAATGATTTAATATTAAAAACGTATAGAACACTACACTAAACAATAGTTTTTTTTCACAGAAAACAAACTAAATTAAAGAAATAAAACACACACAAAACAAAACACCTCAAGCTATGACAGTCTATGTTAGTCTCTGCGACATTTAATTTCCTCTTATGTTCATAATCGCAGTTGCTGAAAATTTCACAACCGAATAGCATAATTGGTATAATTAATGATTTAGCCAGCATAATTCTCGTTTTTAGTGGTGTGAAACGTTGGCTTGCCCATAGCATTCGAAGGTTCCCATAAACCCTTCCAACGGTCAATCTAATGTGGTTATTCCAGGAGAGGGTCTTGTTGAAAGTTATGCCAAGATTTTTCGCAGAGTCAACAAATTCAATCGGCGAGTTATTAAGGTATAATTTAGGAAAGAATAACGTATCGATAGACCTTCTTGAGATAACCAAACACTTTGATTTGGAAGGATTAAGGCAGAGGACGTTGGATCGCGACCAGTGCAGAATACTATTGACATCTTCGTTAATTTCGTAGGCTGCATTTTCCACAAGACCCAAAGGAAAACTTTTTCGCACCTGAACATCATCAGCATACATATCAACCAAGGAGCTTTTGGTGCACAGAGGGAGATCGTTTATGTACATTGTGAAAAACAGAGGGCCCAGAATTGAACCTTGCGGAACGCCCCCAGTCAATGACAGAAATTCCGATGTGCAATTGTTCACCGCAACTGCTTGGTATCTCTTGTTCAGGTAAGATGAAACCAGATTCAGAGAGGATGACGAAAAATTAAATTCTCAGCTTACTATTTAAAACATTATGGTTTACTGTGTCAAATGCTTGGAGAAATCTAATAGAACAAGAAAAGTTACATTGTCATTGTCCACAGCGTGCCTTATATCTTCAACCAAATTAATTATTGTTGTTGCACGGCTATGCTTAGGACGAAAGCCAGATTGATTTCCACAGAGCAGATTGTTGTATTTCAAATGTTTGTGTATCTGAGAATTTAAGATTTTTTCGAAAACCTTTGAAAAGAATGGTAAAATAGCAATTGGCCGGAACTCATTCAGTTTTTTTTGGAACTGGTATAATTTTGGCACGTTTCCATGTAGTAGGAAAAACTCCCGTCATAAGGATGGTATTGAATAAATGAGTTATTGATTTGAGAGTGTAAGGAAGAATAGCTTTAGCAAAAATCGGGTGAATGTCATCAAATCCAACCGAATTCGACTTTATTGAGATAAAGCTCTCTAAAACATCAGCTTCATCAACAGCAGTGAAGCTAAAGCTAGGTAGAGAAACATGACTTGGCAAATTATTTAAACTTGGTGCAGACAATATAGGAGCGCTCACGCCAGGGGAGGGAATAGAGGTAAACTGTTTATTTAGTTCATTTGGATCAATGTTGTTAAGACGGGAATTTATTTGTTTACCTATGCCAATGCTTTTGATGTTTTTCCAGAGCCTATGCTTAGCCTAAGAGGGATCGAGTCGCGGAGCATAAATACGTCTTTTTGCTTGACGTATTTCATAAGTCACCCTATTTCTAAGAGACCTATACGCATCGAGAAATAAGTTTAGACGAAAACGCTTCCAACGGTTGTAGGCCTGATCACGCTCTCTAATTAAACATTTGATTTTATGAGTGAGAACTTACTATCTCGGTTGGCAGCAGTTGTCTAGACTGCGAGTGCTCAAGTTGTGCCTGCGTTAGCGAGCCTTTAAAACACGACAAATGGGATGTAGGGGTCCTTACACGGTCAATCGAATGACATCAATCACAAGTATGTGTTTGTGAAAATGTATGTGTAGTGTATGAGTCACACACATTTGGTAAAGTCTGATTGAATCAAAGCAAGTTTGGTTTTGCATGATGAACGTCATGCTGATTGATATGTGTAAGGGTTGCATTGACGAAATTACTTCATTGTGTCTCGTGTCACGGAGGCGAAAACATGTCTGGCGCCAGCGGAAAATTGAAGGACGATGAAGACCGAGCATTTGTATCGGAATTAATTGAAACCTATCGGTCATTACCGAGTTTATTGGATGTCAAAGGAAAAGATTATTGCGACCGAAACAAAAAAATGCAACATTATGAAGTTTTACTGCAAAAGTATAAAGAAAAATATCCTGTCTGATGCACAAAAAGCGGATGTCAACAGAAAAATAAATACGTTGAGAACGAATTTTCGACGCGAGCTAAAGCGTTTAAATAATTAAACAAAAGCGGATCCGGTGTTGATAATTTCAGTGAACCAACTCTTTGGTATTTTAATGAAATTAGTTTTATTAGAGACAGCGAATATCCGTGTGCATCTCGCAGTACAATTCAAGAATATATTGCTCTTGCAATACAATCGTCCGTTTCACTCATCGCACGTCAGTACACCACGAAAACTCACAAAAAATAAAAATTTGACGTCAATCGATTGAACTGTGTAAGGGGTAGCGTCAATCCACACATACACGATGCCTGATGTCGACCGATTGACCGTGTAAGGGCCCCTTTAGAAACCAACCTTATTGCAAAACCAGTGTGACCAACCACCATAAAAACTGTCAAATAAAGAGTCAAATCGTTTTTCGGCCGAACACCGGATTGCATTGTTTTTAGCGAAAACAAAGCAAAGAAGAAGCATTTATTTTCATATTTTTGACTGAAGGGTAATTTTAGAGGGTCATAATTAGGTGTAATCGGTTTTTTTTTTATAATTTGCTTACGCTAAAGGGGTTTTTTCTGTTGTTATGGTACCCTTATAGTGCTAAGAATACAGCGTAAGCATTTGTGTTTAACAGCAAGCAGCACCTGGCAATATCGTATTTCATTGCATGCTTTTTGGTGCTACTAACTATTAGAGAGAATAGAGAGATAGGAAAGAAGTGTTTGGGTGGAGTTGTAGGGTTTTTCTCCACGGGTGGTGTCTAAGATGCTTAGGGAGATTACGAATTCATGTATTCGATATAAAGTAATGGACTTGGCCGGGATTCGAACACACGACCTTCCATTCAGTAAGCGAATGCACTACTACTGCACCTGTTGCCACCCGCAGCTCGGGTTAAAGCCCCACACTCCGGCCTTCGATGCTTTCCACCTTTCTTACAAAAAAAAAAAAAATGCAATCTATATCTTGACGATTGTATTTTGTCGTTTCGTGAGTTATCTGAATGATGACGTTAAAACGACAGCCATTTTAAAGGTTGCATGGAGCAACATCATCGTCAAAAAATCGCGTTCATAATTTTGTTTATTCTAGTTGTAGAAACGTGCAAATCATAAATTAAGGTACAGTATTTTCATAGCTCACGTTAATCTACTCTTGTATCCCACATAAACATTTTCACAGTTTTAAGTATTTTTGAGTACGTATTTGTTTTTATTTATGACGCATAATTTTTTTCAAACCAGGTGTGGGTTCAGTTGGGACAGGTGCAGAAAAAGTTCCGAAAACAAAGAAGAGCTAGAATGTTATTGTCTGAGGTGCATGCAAGCTTTTCTGAAAGTTTACTGGGTGAGGAGTTGCTACAGTGATGCTATACTTGCCATAAGTGGGCATGTCAAAAAATTAACGTTTCTCCCCTACTGAACTGAAATATCCCGCCGATTTTTATTTGCGTTGAAGTTTTATTTTTAGCAAAAAAAGCAAACAAATATCCAACAAAGTCTGATTTAATGGCTACTAAAACTACCAATAAGCAAACAAATATAATTATAGCTAAATACTGCTGATTTCCTGGATTTTTAAATTACCACAAAGTAATTTCCTCCCCAAACAGGTGAGCGTAAATCTTCATATCTTTTCTGTCAGTCAATTACATCGATTGCAAGAAGTAAAAAAGTTAAATTAAATATTCTTATTTGATCTTTATTTCAGTTGAGAGAAAGCTTTAGACGAGGGAGGAGACCCTCGGACCGCTAAAGTGCTACTCCGCTGGAAAGGAAAGGGAAAGGTCCACAGTCAAAGGAAAAGGTTTGCATATGCAAATATTCCGGAAGACATGGTTTTTCAGGCTATAACAGTACGTTCTTAAAAGGAATCAATTGATGCCAAGCAGTTGCAGCGGGAATATATGCGGAAAGAGTTTTTGCTGCATATGCAGAAATGCATTGAGGACAAATGAAAGAAGGACACTGAAATTCAGCTCAAGAAACTGTGTCTTCTAGAAGCCAACATTAATCTTTTTTTTCTGTACCTATTTTCTTTGATCGTTTTCATGTTACGCCATTTGTCAGTTACCCAGCAGCCAACACTTGAAATCCAAATTTCACATCACTTCAATGTTCATGTGCTGAATATGGAGAAGGTAAGTGATTGCAAGCGATAAATATTTACCAATTTATTTTAAATGTTCCTAATAGATATCTGCTGAAGACGGAAACGCTATTCAAGTGGAAAGCTTTCGCCATTGCGAGACATTATGCGCGTTATTTTTTTATTGTTTTTTTTTTATAGAAAAGGGTCTTTCATTAAGGACTTGACAACTTCTTTGTCAAATAAAATCCAAACTCTCCAAAAAAAGTGGTCTGTGGTGCGACCCACAAGGTTCACACGACTAACTTCCCAGTGGCATCAATATGATTTATGCTATTAGTGGTAAATTTTTAAATGTGATTAACCATAAGATATGGTTAAGAATTATTTAATATTAAAAAATACTCTTTAATATTGTTCATGTAAATTAAATGATGTTAATAACAGCGAAGTGTGATATATATTAATGCAACCATTGTTATCAACACGGAGACCTATAAATTTACATGTATACGAAATAACGGAGCACAATGTAATAGTGATTTGCTCAATGAAAAATGACAATAAATAGTACAATTAAAGCCAAATTATTTTAGTTATTTATTTACTAACGAAAAACGGCTGGACCGATTTCGCTGGAAACTTAATCAGTTCTGAGATACGTAATAACGCTTCGAATAAACCCGGTCCCATGTCAATATCATCTTTTGTTCTCGAGATAATCGTGGCGAAAAATAATTCCGAACGCACATACGTACATACACGCGGACAGACATCTCTATAAAAATGTTGGATTTGGATGCTGGTGACCTTGAAACGTGAAGATATGTCAAAATCCGCGATTCACAAAAACGGCCCCATTACAAGAACTTCCACTGAGAAGTTAAAAAGTGCTATTGGCTTGAATTTTTTCAAAACATTTATGAATGGAATTCGACTTCGTTCATATGTCCAGCACAGAAACGTATGCGGCGGTGGATACGTTGAACCAAATTTTCGATGACTCGGCCGCTATTTCTCATTCAATGTTGGCTCTGAGCTCCTCTAACGTTGCTGGCTTGTTGGCATAGACCAATAATTCAATGTAGCCCCATAAAAAAAGTCTAGATCAATCACACGATCTCGGCGGCCAATAGACGGGTCTGTTTCTCGAGATAATACGTTCATGGAACTGAGACTTCAATAACTCGATTGTTGCACCCGCTGTGTGACTGATGTCAAATTTATGCAATTGATCAAAGAAATAACGTTCCAACATGTCTCTGCAGCGAATACCATTAACCGTCACACTTGACGCCACCGGCATGAAAACCGCACCAATCAGTGACTTTTTGCGGATGAAGTGCTGTTTCATGAAGCACATGATGGTTCTCACCTGTCCAGTAACGCATATTTTGCTTATTGACGAAGCCGAAGATGATTTTGCGACGAAATTCTTCATTTTCTTCCATCATATATAGTGCCCAATTCGAGAACGGACGTCGCTTCATATGATCACGCGGCTTTAGGTCTTGAGTCAGCTTGATCTTGTTAGAGTGTAGGCCAACATCCATATCCAAATATTTGTACGCCGTGAAATTGACTGATTTGGCTGGTTTGCGACGGACGCCTCTACGGCAGCAATATTCTTTACACTTTGGGCAGGGTAGGTAGGTAGAGGTAGCGGTTCGGCTTAAACCCAATTAGCACTATGTTGTGCCTTTTTGTTACCACGACTCGTGTGACCTAAGTTGTAGTGGTTGTAGAGGATTTGATGTGTTTCTATATCCAACATGTGGAGTTGAGAAAACGGATAAGATCTTGTATCCCTTTACCCGATATAGCGCTAAGGTCGTCGAAGAATGGTTAATTCAGCGCCCGCAGTCTGGCTCTTGCTAGACGCTCTGGCGACATCGGTGCGGGTTCTATTTAGAAGATCCTTTGTTCTTCTTTTGTCATAAGTAGGCCATATCTTCCTTGATATGATGCAGTTAGTTAACCTTCTCCATTTAAGATTGGCTTTCTGCAGGAAGTATGAGTGTATGTGTGTCTTAACCGCACCCAGAATGTGAACCCTTGCCACGAGTGAGCCATCCAGAGCTGAGCCCTGCCTGGCCAGCTCGTCTGCACGCTCGTTTCCTGTTATGTTACTATACCCTGGAACCCAGAGTAGTGTAACCCTGAAACGTTCGCCCAGTCGGGACACACACTTTGGGCAAAACGTAGTCTCACTGGCATGGCAATATCAAACGAATATTCTGACTCAATTTTGTTCACTAGACTAGGAAGTACTTGTCTACTGGGACGAGAATTACGGCCGAAAATTGGCGTTAACGCTCTTAAAGTTGCAACCACTGACTCGGAATTTTGGTAGTAAATTTTAATTATTTGTAAACGTTGTTCCTTCGTTGTACTTCACTATGATGAAAATGTTGATTTTACTGAATATTTTGATATTGACAGTTTGGTAATCGGTTTAAGGGTGCGTTCACACTGAAAGTTTGATGTTGTTAATTCGCTAATGAAAGTCCGTTTATTAGTGTGTTCGTTGTTTAGTTGTAGTTATGTATATTTTTTTTTGATTGTTATTAAAATTACTTTATATCTCGTTATGTTTTACTTAATAAAATAAATGAATGAATACTTTATTTAGCTTTAAAAGCCATTTAGATTACAATTTTACAATTTCATCTTAATTTTAAAATTTATCAAATTTATAATCTAATATTTTTATAATTAATTTTTATAATCATATGACATTTGATATCCTATAAATTATTAATTGACTGAACATATTCAATAATTTTCCTTTTGAATTCGTTGATATTGTTTATGTTATTTATTTCTCTCGGAAGATTGTTGAATTCATTAAAACCTAGGTAAATTATTGTTCTTTGACCTCTCGTGGTCCGCGCTCTTTCTCTTCTTAGGTCATCCTTGTTTTGTAGGTTATATATTTTAACAATTCATTGGTACGTACATTTTCACATAAATATCCTGGATACATATTGTTTTTAATTTTAAATACAAATATCATGCATAACATAAAAAGACGTTGATTTATATTTAACCATTTTAGCGTACTTAGGATATTTCTAATTGGTGTGTATCTACTTTCTACTACATTTTAATATAACTCGAATTAATTTGTTTTGCTGTAATTGCAGCCTATTTTTATGACTTTTTGGACACATATACAATAAACTAGAACAATAATCCAAATGAGGTTTAATCAAAACATTACATAGATTCACAGCAGTACTCATAGAGATATTCTTTCTTATTTTTCTTAACCCATTAGATCCCAGAATTATTCGCTCTTAAAATCTAAGTTTTTCCTTGATGGATAGTGGTTTAATAATATATATTTTTTTTAATTTTTTCCACCTAACTTGAAAAAAAGAAAATGGGCGTGCACGTAGGGAGGTGGCAACTTTAGTTGCCAACGGGACCTTAGCATATACATTGAAAGATAAAAGAAAAATCTCAAGAGCAACGAAAATCTTTATTTTGATAAGAAAATCTTTAAAAAAGCAGCAGCCTGGTAACATTTAGTTAGAACGATGATATTCATTAAAACAATCAGTGGGATGCAATGGAACATTGCATTTTTTGCATAGAAATATGGTCCTTTTTGAACATTTCTTACAGCGCCTGTATTTGGACTCGCCTCTTATTACAATATGGTCCTTCCTGCCTGCTCGGATGAAATCCAAAACTGAGTTCGGTGCTGTAGAAGTACTAGGTCCAACTCGACTTTTTGGAACAGCGAAACTTTGCAAAATATATAAAGCACATTGTCGTCTAAATTCCAGTAAAGAAATGTTGTTCCCCCATCTTCTATATAATAGCCATCCTTGAACACAAGATATATCAATTGCCCAGCCAAAGAAAGGCCACTTTTTGGTCCTTATATGTGTCCTGTAAGTTGACAAGAATTGATCACATATATCGACACCACCCATAAATTGATTATATGCAGCAATCGGTCCTGGAACGTTTAGGTGTATGATTTTCTTATCAGCTCTAGAATACCTGCAGCTTGTTTTGACTGGTTCTAGAGGAATGCAATTTGTGAGGACTGTCACTACTGCATTGTCAAGCCACCTGACTGCCAACAGATCTTCAGAAGAAGTAAACATTTGGGATCCCCTTTTTCCTTTATAAAATCTCTTTTTGTCTGCTAAATTCATATCGCTGTTCACTCTGTTTTCGCGCAATGTTCCGGTGCCTCCTATGTTACGTTTGCCTAGTTCTTCTAGTAAGGCGACGGACGTAAACAAATTGTCAAAATAAAGTTTGGTGCCTGGCAAACAGCACGCATATTCAAGAAGTCCTAGGACTACGTCCCCTCCTTGACCATATCCTTTTTCATCAATTCTGGTAGATGATCCACAATATGGTTCTGCGTGAACCATGTCGCCATTGGAATCGGTTATGCACCACAGCTTAAAACCAAAACGTATCGGCTTTCCTTTGATAAACTGTTTTGCCCCATGGTGTCCATAGTATGGAATCATACTCTCATCTATTGATAAGTGACCGCTGGGTTCTATTATTTTGAAAGAATCATTGAGTTTATCAAATAGTAGACGAACTTTATATAGGCGGTAAGATGTATCCATAGATGAATTATCTGAAAAATTCAGGTATCGAAGGATGCTATCAAATCTATTGCGACGAATTGCATTTGAAACTAGAGGGCAAAAACAATCACTATCAGAACTCCAATACATTTTCTTTGAAGGTAGCCGCTGAATAAGTCTATTCCTAATAAAATCTTAATCTCTTCGAAAGTTACGCAAAAGTTATGAACCCCCTTTTGACCGGCATATAAATTAGTCTGAGCAACTATTTCACTTATCAATTCCTGTGAAAAGAATACGAAAAAGGCATCAGCTGGACTTTTTACATTTTCTTTCAAAAGCGATTCAGAGTTTGGTTCGTAAAGAGTGCCTTTTTCATTCGGAATTTTAAAAGTTGGACTGTGTTCCGACCAAATTCTAGGAGTGACTTTAATTCTTTTAACTTTTCTTGTACCAGTGGGTTTTGATATATCCTCAATTTCAGATACTAACATGCGAGCAGGAAGTCGATCGAGATCACCAATAGCTTGAATATCGGAGCAATCTGAATCTTCATCTGTTTGTTGATCAGGCCTTTCTTCCGGAGGAATTATGGATATCACTAGAAGTTCACCGTCAGCATCAGCATCTTCCAATTTTTCAAGCTCTTCAATGACTTGGTCTACCGTTAAGCTTTTCGATCTTCCGGACATCCTAGTTGCAATAAATATCATATAATGTAAAAATTCAACTCGCATTTAGAAGAATAGAAAGACTTTACTCACATTTATATCAAAGGAAAAATATGCACTTGATATGGATGGAAATATATTATAATGTCGCAGTGGCCACTTAAGTTGCCAGCTAAATTGAAGTCTCAAAAACCAAGCAGAAACAACTCTGATTTGTTACAAATCAGAAACCCTTGTAAAACTACAATATCTTAGAAGCAAATGAAAAAAAAAACGAAATAAATATCTATCACCAAAAAATTTTTTTAATGCAATGTATTGCAGCGTAATTAAACTGAGAAAAAAATATTGTGACTCATCAAACTTAAATTCACCGTAACTGTAAAATTTGTGTTCAAACTTGTTTCAACATGAATGAAAGAGTTGGACATATATGCATAAATGTTTTAAAAGAGAAAAACAGGCAACAGTTTGCCGCCGAACGGAAAAACAATGACTTTTATGACGTGGCAACAAAAGTTGCCAATGGGATATAATGGGTACTCCAACTTTTTTTGATATTTTCTTGCAAATATAATTTATAAATGTTCATTAAAGTTAAGTTGTTCGTCTAACATTACACCAAGATACTTTAATTGTTTAACTTGTTCAATTTGCTCATTGTTTATAGATAAATTGATATTTAAATTTAAACACGAACTTACATAATTACATTTGAATACCATACATTTTGTTTTTGTAACATTAAGCACTAGTCTGTTCATTTTCAACCATGTATTTATTCTTTCAAGGTCTTGATTTATTTCTTGTGTGCACTCCGCAGCATTCTTTCCAGTGGTGTAGAATAAACCATCACCAGCAAATAAAATAAGTTTCGATGTTTGAATCACCTTACTCATATCATTTATAAACATACGGAATAACCACACTCCCAGTATTGTGCCTTGTGGAATTCCTACATTTACGGCGATTGGTGACGATATTTGGCCGTTCACGGAAGTGCGTTGTGTTCTTCCTGATAAAAAAAATTAAGCAACTTAAACTCAACAGATTTAATACCATAGTACTTCAACTTTTTTAATAAAATTTTATGATTAACTGTTTCGAAGGCCCGTTTCAAATCCAAGAAGACAGCAACCACAACATTTTTCGCCTCTATTCCTTTCCTCCAATCGTTTTTCACAAAATTTAAGCATGTTTCACACGAATGGCTTACACGAAACCCCGACTGATAGCTATGCCGTAGTCCCTGGCTTTCTAGGTGTTCTTGGAGTTGCATCATTACACATTTTTCTATTATTTTTCCATATAAAGGCATCATAGTAATTGGTCGAAAGTCACTTAGAGTTTTTGCATTTGGTATCTTTTTTATCGACACTATAAGTGACTCTTTCCAGGATTGTGGAAAAACACCTGCACTTAGGGATATATTTATTATTCTTTCAATCACTGGTCCAACGAAACACAGGGAGTCTTTTATCATTTTAACAGTCATAAAATTAAAGTCACTTTTCTTATTAAGCATATCTATTGCACATCTTATATTATCTTTGTTGACTAGACTGAACTTAAAATCTATATTGCACGGTTCGAGTAAGTTTGTATAATCACAGTATATCACAGATTGGGTTATTTCATGTATGGACTCAACGAAAAAATTGTTGAACTTATCACTTATTATTGCACTATCATTTATCACAGATCCATCTTCGCCAATCATTATCGTCGTTGCTAAGTACCGCCTGCCTAGCCTATAAAGATTTGTTTCTGTCAACTTTGCCATTTTCAGGTCGTTATTAAACCACTCCGCATTTTTGTATGGAAATAGCTTTTCTTTTACCATGGAGTCCACTACATTTTGAAGACTATTCACAATTTGATCACAAAGTACGTTTAAATTTAAAGGCTGTTAACCGCTCATATTAACAAACAAAGGGACTTCAGATATTTTTGTTAAGAAAAGGGTTTGATTATACACACAGTATCTAATTTTTCTTTTATGCTCCGTTTTATGCTTGTTTTTAATGGTAACATTGGTGGTTTCATGGTCACTTATTTTTAGATTTGTATCAACACTCGCGCTTACTATGTTAGTGCAATTTGTTATTACATAATCAATCAAAGTTCGAGAGTGATTTGTTATTCTTGTAGGTTCATTAATAATGATATGTAAGTCATTATCGTTCATAATATTATATATTCGTCTGGTATAAGTGTCCGTTACATCAAACCAGTCTATATTTACATCACCAAGAATAATGAAATTGCCGCATTGCGATAGATATTCTACCCAGTTTTCTAGTTCATTGCAAAAAACAATTTTTGATGACAAGCGACTCGGTGATCTTTATATTGCACATAAATATATCACCGGATAGTTTTCATATTGCACTTTTAACATTAAACACCAATATTGCATACTTACTTGACATTTCTTTAGAAGACTATATTTAAAATTATTCCTGACATAAACAACAACACCACCAGTGTGACTAGATTCACTTTCACAACTAAAAGGAGTATAGAAACCTTCCAGCAGGACGTAATTTAAGTCGTTTGGGTCGGTAACATGGGTTATCACTAAAATGTCCACACTTTCATTTTGCTCCAGGCTTTTTAATGGGTTGGGTTCGATATCCCGCTTTTTATAATCCCGATTCTTAAAATCCACATTCTGTCTTTTAAGCGCTTTTAAGCGCTTTTACTAGTTCTTCCTCGCATACTTTCTCTTTCATGCCTACTATAAGAACTCGTGGTTTTCTTTTCGCCGGCACCTTAACGTTGTAATTGTCACTTTGTTTCTCTTTAAATTTATTTTCAATTTTTTTTACCGACATTTCATCTCCTTTAATTAATAACGCACCGTTTTGAAAATTTTTTACATTACTAATTTTTAATTGTAGGTTAGTTGGGTCGATAGTGTTTTTAATCACTTCGCGAGTTTTATTATTGTTTTGATTTCCTTTTGGCTTAATTATAATAACATTATTTTTTTCTTTAATTTTGTCTGCGTATGTTGGCCGTTTCACTTGTGCCTGTGTTGGTGTTGTTTTGGTTTTTTCACTCATAACTGATTCTTTGATTTGTTTTAATTCTTTTGCCAAATCTTCTTTTATTACTTTAAAACTTTGCCTGAAATTTACATTTTCACTTTCTATTTTCTTTACATCCGCACTAAATTGTTCACTCGATTTAAGGCATTCACTATATTTACTTATTTTTTCCATTTCCTTTACACTTTGTTCACATACATCTTGGGCAATTTTCATCTCATTCAATCTGTCACTGCATATCGCTTCTATCGCCTGTAGCAAATTTTTAATTTCGAATTACTTTTTTTCAAAGAGTCTTCAAATTCATTTTTATGTTCTTTTAAATAGTCTCCATTTTTCTTAACAATATCCTGCATTTCTCGCACCGCTAAATCGACATTGTGTACGTACATCACACAATCATCACACATGAATCTTAACATTGGATTTGTGTCTAGTACACCACTGCTATAACGGTCGAGACCACTACATGCAATCTTCGGGTGGAATATTTTACCGCATATGCCGGCACATTGTATTGCTGATTCCCCACTAATCGCACTTTTGCATTTAAAACACTCCAATATTTACTAATTTATTTCAGTTTCAAACTCCCGCGCACTTTAAGTCATTTGCTTTTATGCACTGGCGAAAAACCGAATAAATTTGCAATGAAATTATTATTGTTTTTACAATTTAAAACTGGGATCGATCTAATACACGTCTAACTTCTACGAAATCACACCCACATCGCACATTACATATTTTATTTCAAATTTTTGGATTGATCCAATCACTTGTTGCATAACTTTTCAGCTATCTCTGGAATTGGATTTGGAACTATGAACCTTAATAAAAAGGACTTTTATAGTTCGTTCCCGAGATTATTCAGATTAAAATTACTTGCCCTATTTGGTGGATTAAATTTTCAATAGCAGTAGAGTTTTGGAATTGGACTTCTAGGTTGAAGATACTAGTTGGACTGAAAATACAAAAACAAACCTAATACTGACAAAAACAAACCTAATACTGAGGTAGATAAATTCAATTTTGATGATGCTTTTCCCAATACGGTCACAAAATTAGCCTTTTTTTGTTATCATCTGATTGCGAACAGTTTGACGTGGGACGCCTAAAATCGCAAGAGATCACCAGATCCTTCTCCGATCGAGTCTCTCTCATCTCTCAAGAGGTTCCATCCACATACAAAGCGGCGCTGCAAAGAAGGATAAAGTCTAGTGCAATTCGGTCGATATCGAAAGGTGCTTGTCAAAAGAATTATGTTTTTAAAACATTGTTGCTTCTTGCCGAAAACGGACTACAAAGGCATCTCTTGATGAGCAGCTTTTTGTATTTAAATGACTGGCCAAATTATTATTGGGTGCTTACAATTTTTGGAGAGAGGTACAGTGCGAACTTACTGTGGGATCGTCTACTGCACCATTATTCGAAATTTTAATATTTATTTTAAGAAAAAAAAAGATTTTTTTTTTTTAAATATTGCTCCGTTCCAAAGCGATAAACTTTAAAACTTGGGTTACTATTTTTGGGCCACCCCGTATCTTCGAAAATTCGTTTAAACTCGTAAATACTAATTAAATTGTTTGACAAAAAACCACGTCGCATTAGATATAAGATAATTTCAAATTACGAACACAACATATCTTTCAAATCGTCAAATTCGCTCATAGATACTATAGCACACGTGCTGTCGTGTTCACAGGGAGTATTTTTAACCACAATTAGCTAGCATATGTATTATTCAAATAGCCACAACTTCCTGGTGTGCGGAGACAGAATAGAACTACACACCGGTTCTAGAATGCTAACATACTTTTTTTGTTCTCTCTTAAAGACGGGATCTAAACAAGATCACTGTCATTGCTTACATTGTTAACGATTACGAGACAGACGAAATGAAAAAAACTTAAAGTTACGCAGAAAATTTCGTTTTTTTTTTGCGTTCCTTTATTTAAAGATGTTTTTTACTGCTTGAGTGAAAAATAAACACAGTATTATTAAAATATTCTACTATGCATGTTTACTTAAAATATTTCAATTCAGACGTATAACGCGTCGTATCGACGAAGGGATATCGTGCGCCATCAACGTCATATTGAAGCTCTTACTCCCCATGTTAAGCGAATTAAACAAACAGACTCCAAAAGGGCTTTTCTAATCTGTTGCGTTGTAGTGGAAAGATGGGGTGTATCCTTTCCTCTTCGTCGAATTTCCTTTAAATCTAACTTATTATGAGAAATCTATTACGCTCGCATGGATATGTAATACATTTTGTGATGCATGGTATGGTTACAGATTTGGATTGAATATTTGCAAATACAGATTACTCGAATCGCACACATATTGATTGGCCAGATAAAATGTTTACCTATTGAGTTGGCCATAAATCTTAAGATAAATCCTTGGACGAGAGGTGGGCTGGGTAGGTATGGGCTACATACAGAAGCTGTCCCTCATGATATTTTTGCAGTTGAATTCTAAAGGATGCTAAGGGATTTTATACGGATATTATGAGGCATAAATATATGAAGAGAGTGATTAAAAAATAAGAGTTTATGGCCAAACGAGGTTACACATATAAGTGTACGTCTGCATTTTCCCGCATGTCGGACGTCTCAAGGATATTTCCTATGCCTTGTTGATTCTTCATCTTTAAAACGAAACTCGCATGGGGAGTTCTATTTATTGAAACCCTTGGCATTGAGAGTGGAATACAGAAATAAGTGGTAAGCTTTTTGTTTGTAATTGAGGCGAATGAGTTAAAGCAACTCAACTTTCCAAGATGATGGTCGGATTCTTTGTACTTCAGAAAGACCATTTAATTTATAATGGAAAAATGATAAAAAATGTATTTTGAATTAGTTTGGATAAGAGTTGAACGTAGTGGCAAAGTGTTAAATGCGTTTGACTACTGACTGAGGGGTTCCAGGTTCGTATTCCCCATAAGGTTGGGTTACGTTAATAAGGCTATGTCGACAGAAGCCGACTCAATAAGTACAATATAAGGTTCATCTGAATATTAAATTTGAAGACTTGTTGCATGCTTGCGTTTGTAACACTTCGTCGCCCCAAAATTGATTTGCCGTATACGCAAAAAATGCACTTTTTGCGGTCTTGTGTTTTGGGGGCGCTCTTTTAAATTAAGTTATTAGTTTTGTTCAATCTCTTTGTATTAGTGATAATATTTAGAATGGTTGTGACGTATATCCATCAAAACCATCAACTTCACATGTTGTATAGTGATAAACGCAAATTTTTTTTACGATTTGCCAATTTTCCATACAGTTTGCCAATTTGTTTTCTTAAGAATTATTTTGACGTACGTGTACGAGTTTTGCTGTGGCAACAGCTGTGTTTTTTTAATCAAGCGTATAATATAGGCTTAGATAAAAAGAGAAGAACAAAAAACGCTGGACTCTGACTTGGCAGCACTATGCTGGCTGTCATTTGAGATTTTGGCTGTTTTCTCCAGGCAAAGTAGATTACATTGAACCTGAACATTAAATTTCAAAATACTACCCTGATTTAAAATTTAATTATACCAGCGTGTAGTGCAAAAAAAGTGCAAGTTAATGGTGTAAAGTTGACCCCTATAGGGCAAGTGGTTTGCAAATGGCAGCTGTTCAATATATTTTCCGTAAAAATAAAACTTGAAATGCAAATAAAATTTGAGGGTATGTGTCAGTTGACTTGAAAACACGTGATGTAATTTGGAGTTGGGAAGCAGGTCTTCCGAATTATTCCAAACTTGTACCGGATTTCGGCAAGGAGATGCGCTATCATGTGACTTCTTCAATCTATATATATACTGGGGTATACGGATGATAACGACATCTTCGGCCGTTCCCAGCGTACCGTGTTAGAGGCTTTCACGGCTATTGATGAACATGCGAAATTGGTTGGTCTTGAAGTAAATGACACCAAGATCAAGTACATCTCAAGTAGCACACTGGTGTATAATTTGGTATATTTTCTTGAATTTTGGTGTAAAATTGAGAAAACTGATATTACTATTTTAATATTTTTGTGTTTTTGATAAAATATACCGGTATAACAATTACACCATTGCCTTTTCTGGGCAAAATTTCAACATTTCTGTTCCAATTCGGTGCAAAAAATAAACCCTGTATCGCACGGATACTAGCAAAAAAAATGTTCGAACTGACTGTTCCAGTGCCGATAAAACTTCCGAATCTAACACCCAAGAAAAAACAATCACCAACAACAAATGGTGCAACTGAGTCAATATAAAAAAAAAGACAATTGGTTTCGATTTGAACTTGACTGTTTACTGCTCTTTAAGTCGATACTGCCACGATCATCGATTTACTGGGAACGCCAACAACTTTCCTCTTTCGCCATAAAGAAACCTTCCTGGTCCAGTCGCATTCTGAAGGCCAGTCTAAATCCGGTCAATAACCCCAGTCCAGATCCTCTATAATCTAGCTGTGATATGCAAAAAAAACGTTCACCGCTTCGCAGCTATGACCCATACATCAGCTGGTCCGAACTCATAGCAATGCATACATACACGTTCATAGCTAAGTCATGTTCTGAGCGCTTTTTTTTTGCATGCAGTTTTGATACATTAACCACCGCAAGTTTGTTGTGTTGACTGCTGCTCTTCTGCGCGCCCACAATTACTCCCAAATTTCTGCTAGCCCAATTTTAGCTATTTTCATGTTTTGATGAAATGCCGACGGGAAAACTGCTGCTGGTAATTAGCATGTTTGTTGCAGTTGCAACAAACCGATTAGCAGCTGTTTTTTTTTAATATACCATTAATGGCGCATAAAAAATCCAATTTTGAAATCAAACAACATGAGATATTTTGTACACCAAATTTTGTAGATAAAAATACAATTTTAAATGAGCAATACACTAAACTATACCAATGTCAAACCATATGTATGTCAACAAAATGTTTTATTCAGTTCAGCCGCCATTTGCTTACAGTTACCGCGCGTTTATTTCTTTAGCAAATAAAAAAATGGGTAACTCGAAGTTTAACAATTATTTGAAGTGGTATCGTAGGAAAAAAAACTTTAAAAAAAAAAAATAAAATGTCTGAAATCAGACATATTAAACTTTCCAATGATCAATTAAACGAAAACAAAAGTGGATACTTTGAAAAGGCAACTGAGCATATTCAAGAGAAACTGAAGATGGTAAAGGATACGAAAAAGCAGTTCACCAGAAGAACCCAACTAAAGTCGATGCTCTTCACTGATTCCTTGTTAAGAAAGTGCTCTTGGAATAATTGGTGAAAAAAAGCCGTATAAATTTTCCGAGCTCAATGCTGTGCTGTCACTATTCATAAACGTCGTAAATGCAAATGTTGACGAAAAAATTGATTTGAATGGCACACAAAAATAATTTCGCGACTTACTAAAGAGAAAAGAGGACGTTGCCCCAACGGACTCCAACAAAAATGTTAAATTGGGTTAAAATGCTGAAGAAGAGGATGAAGAAGCTTCTCTGGATTCTGAACCAAAAAAGGCCGTTAAAGATAAAAATAAAGGAAATCAAAAATTGTTTTAAATTTTTTTTTAAATGTATACACACAACTTTAGCATAGTTTCCCGCAATAAATTTACCGAAAGCAGAATGTTGGTTATATTTTGTACAATGGTGTATTTTTTTTCTTGTTCTTTAAAACGGGTGCATTTTTTCCAAATTCAGGAGTTACAGGGTGTCGTCCCACAGTGAGCGCCGCAGACGAAAGCCATTTTAATTTAGCAAAATAATACGTTCGATAGTTAATTATGAAAAAATAGTTAATCGCATAGAAAAAAGCTGTATGGCGGAAAGAAAATCTTACCTGTACTTGTTTTAATAAAAAAGAAAAAAAAATCAAGATAAGTCGGCTTCAGTTTTGCCAAGTTAAAGCCAGTTAAAATATCGGTCTCAAAAATGGACGACATTTTTAAATAGAGCATTAACCTGCAAATATTTGTATGATTTTTTCTCACCAGTTATTTTCCAAGAGCACGTCCTTAACAGGGAATTGGCAAAGAGCATCGACTTAAGATATGCGTTTTTTTGCGAACTGCTTTGTCGTATCATTTACCATCTTCAGTTTATAGGTACTCACTGTAATGTACTCTGCTGCATTTTCAATGTAAATATTTCTATGCGATTAAAGATTTTCCCACAATTTACTATCAAAAGTATTATACATATATTGCTAAATTAAAATGAATTCCTTGTTTGTAGCTAGAAAAGCTACAACCTAAAAATTGGAAAAATGGGTTTAAAAGAAATAATTCTAAAAATCATAAAAATTATTTTAAGTCAAAAAGGAAGTAAAACCGAGTAAATTACTTAATAAGTTGCTGCGGTTACTTTGAGACATCTTGTATTTTGGACGACGGCCATATTTTTCAAGAAATATTAAAAAAATTAAAAATGAAAGCAATGATTAAGTATTTAATTTTAAAGCGACTTAATTATATACCGCATTTGGTATTTTCATTAATAACATAACGTCTCTAAAAAAAATTAAAAAACAACCAAAAAATTTTAGGTTTCGATTAAATAATTTTCACGAATCGTTTTAGAAATTATTAATTAATGGATATTTACGAGGCGCTCAATTTTTAGACGGGGTAGTACCAAAAATGCAGGTGAATAATTAGAATCATAGCACCAATTACAAATTCTTCAGATACATTTCCGATCAGAAAGTACACTTCGGTGTAAAATTAAATCCTTTCCAATTTAAAAAAATAAACCTCGGTGTAAATTTTATTTCAAAATAAATTCTATGTTTCAGATTTTGGTACGCTAATAGTATATTTTATTCATCGAATCATCGTGTATTTTTCACACTAATGGGAATAATTTTACACCAAAATGTGGTGTAAATTATTTACCATCGAGGTGTATGATTTAAACTAATTATTAGTTTATTATTAACACTTCGGGGGATATTATGTTCTAGTAACCAGAATAATTTGTATACCACTAGCACAATTTATGTACCGAAAATCGGTATAATTTGTGAACATCCGGTGTAAATTATAAACGACAACGCGGTATTATATACACCGAATTGAAATTAATTTTACAAAAACTGCACTCAAAAGTGGCATATTTTTTATATTTAAAATGTATATCAGGAAAGTGGAAAAAGTACCCCAAATATTTTGGTGTATTTTGGACGTTTGTGCTACTTGAGATGCTATCAACAAACAAACAAACAAACATCTGTCCACCGCCTACGACAAAACGTCACTGTTGATAGAAATAACTTCGTAATACTTAAATAGTTCATCTACCTAGGAGTGAACATCAACTCCACGAATGACACCTTAGTGGAGATCGGGCGGAGAATTACCTTAGGAAACCGCTGCAACTTCTGTTTGGCGAAACAAATGGATTCAAACTCCTCACTCCAACAACAAGATGCCTGCTCTATCGAACCCTAATCCTACCAGTCCTGCTTTATGGTGCCGAGTGCTGTACGATAAGTAGATGAAGTGAGCTGATATTGGGTTTTTTGAAAGAAAACTACTCCGTCGGACATTTGGTCCTGTGTGCGAGAAGGGCCGATGGAGGAGAAGATACAACTGCGAACTCTAGCAGCTATACCAAGATTTGGATATAGTCCAAAAAGCTGAATCACGTCGACTACATTGGCTCGGCCACAATGAGCGAATGTACAATATTGCTCCAGCGAAGAGGATCTTCGATTCCCAGCCCCAGGTTCAAGAAGGCAAGGAAGACCGAACCTCCGTTTTACAGACCAACGTGCCCGAATTACAGTGGATTGAAGGCTGCAGTGTCTAAGGCTGAGACTCTTCACGGGTCGGGAGCTCGTTAAGTAAAGTAAGTAAGTATGTATCAGTTCAGTAGGTGAGAAATGTCAAATGTTTTGAAATTCTATAACTGAACAAATATAATGAATTGAAAGGGTTGATTTTCCTTTGGTGTATGCACTTGAAGTATGATTGACAATTTCCTCATTAAGGTGAATCGAAGGCACGTTGCAAGGGCGATGGCCAGCGACAATAGCCTGTTTTTTGAGGCTTAGTACCCCAATCAAATGTACATAGAGAGTATGCTCCGGTCTGGCTTTATCCAGCCGGAGGCATTTATCCATATTGATGCAAAAGGGCTGGTACAGATGAGGGATGGTATCCCTGTATTATACCACCGCTACCGGCGGGGACGTCGCCAATGCTCATGAGCTCTTCCGTTTTAGTACCGCAATAGCGGAGAGGGATAAATTCGATACGGAAAAGCAATTATCCGAATTTTGGTAGCTTATTGATGGGGGAGGGGTCAACATGCGTTACTCTAGGTAACATCCTCTTAGTTTATAAGTTAGATTAAGTTAACTAGGGCGTTTTTGGGAGAGGCCGGGATCGCCAACTTGTGGTGGTGCTTCCGGGAGGTGATTGACGCTGTAAGGCTTCAGTCGGCTTTCACGTTGACGAGTGCCACGTTGACGAGTGCCAGGCGCTCAGAAAGCAATTGGGATTTGGACCACTTGTTGCGTAAGGCAACGAGTGCTCAGATTCCCAAGTACAGTTAGAATACGTTTACTAATTTAAGTAAGTAGAGTAGGTAGTTTGTAATTTGTTTTTATATCTATATATATAAAAACCAATCCATGTTTGTGTTTGTTGCCGGTGTTTGGCCAAACGCGTTAACCGATTCCAATGAAATTTTCCATGAAAGGTGACAACTGTACGAAGGTTTTATGTATGTGCGATGTCTCTATCTGCATCGATGTGTGAATTATGGGCACTTGAGTGAGTACACATTTGTATGTGCATATGCGTGTAAATACCGATGCAAATACAGACTAAAAAGGCCTATTGTGGTGTTTGAACGCACTTTCATTCTTGAGATATCGTGTGTTCAATATATTATTGAACATTATTTTATTATTATTATCAAATAACTCTTATTGAATTTTTATTAATTTTTTTTTGTGAATCGTACATCGGAAAGTTGCTTTTCCCACATTGATAACAATCGGTGTGAAAGTGAATGAAAAGTTGTTCTATCAAAGTTTTTTACTTTCGCTTTGTTGTTTCGCACAAGTAAGCTGCCATAGGCGCCTGCCAGACAATAAGCACCTACCCTAAGCGGAACAACCAAGTTGCGTGAGCGGCCTAAGCCATGCGGAGAAAAACGTGCAGTCCCTTCACCGGTTGAGCTCAAATCAGGCAATCTTCGGTATTGGCCTGAGAGTGTTTCTGCGAAGTTTGGTCAAAATCGGTCTTCTTTTTTTAGGCGCAACAGCAAACGCCGGATAGCCATTATAGACAATGATAAGGAGTCTACTTGAACATATTGCCCAATAGAATACTCTGCCACGGGCAAAGCCGGGCGGGTGCAGCTAGTAAAATGTAAAATTTAAATACGGCCGCTATTTCTCTATCAAAATTGGCTCTGAGCTCCTATATCGTCGCCGACTTGTTGGCATAGACCAATGATTTAATGTAGCCACATACAAAAAAGTCTAGAGGCGTTTAATCACACGATCTCGGGTCCGTTTCTCGAGATAACATGTTAACCGAACTGAGATTTCAAAAGTTCGATTATTGCACCCGCTTTGTGGCTTGTAGCACCGTCTTGTTGAACCATATATCACTGATGTCCAACTCAAAGAAATACCGTTGCAACATTCTCTGTAGCGAATACCATTTACCATAAACTGAAGGTAATTTTCATCGACGAAAAAACGGCCCATTGACGCTACCGGCATGAAAACCGCACCAAACAGTGACATTTTGCGGATGAAGTGCTGTTTGATGAAGCACATAAAGGTTCTCACCTGTTCAGTAATGCATATTTTGCTCATTGACAAAACCGTTTAACCAAAAATGCGCTTCATCGCTGAAGATAATTTTGCGATGAAATTCTTAATTTTCTTCCATCATGTCCAGAACCCAATTCGAGAACGTACGTCGCTTCATATGATCAAGTGCCTTTAGTTCTTGAGTCAGCTTGATCTTCTAAGGGTGTAACCCAAGATCTTTATGCAAAATTCGCCATAATTTGGTCTAGGATAGGCCCAATTCTTGAGATCGCCGTGAAATTGACTGATTTGGCTGGTTTGCGACGGACGCCTCTACGACGGCAATATTCTGACCCCTGGAGGTTCAGATCCATGGATATAATGTCTTTTCTATGAACATTATCATTCATTTAACTGTTTTTTTTTATCTAAACGGGTTTGAGTAGAGAGGAATACTTTATATGAAAATTATTGAAAAGTCTCTGTGATAAGTTTTTTGTTTCAGTTAACCAATTTTTGCAGTAAAGCATTGTTTAAAGTTGGCTTTTTCATCAGCTTCTGCATTTTCATCGTCGTGAGAAAGCGATGGCAAAGGCAACCCGAAATATGTCGTATTATAAAATCTCTCACTGGAGAGTTGCTGGTAAGAATAAGATTGGATATTAGGTGGGTTTTTTTTGAGAAGCAAACAAACAACAACAACCATGTATCGCCCGCAATACTGGTGGAAATAAAAGAGAAGAAAAGCAAGTTTCGTTATGCTTTTAATTACGAGTTGGAAAAGTAACTAAAAACTCTCAAACGGTTGGAATTTTCGTGGTAATCTCAATTGTTTCGATTTTTATTTTTAAACAAAACGAATTGCCACAAAAGCAAAACAATTTACACAAAATGTTTGTTTTGTTGAAAAATCAAGTTTTTATTAGATATAAATGCAGCTGGCGTCTGGCCTGAGAGCTAGATTACACAGGGCTCATGAAGATGTCTGAGATACATCATCATCCAGTCTTTTGCTACGGAGCATAACAGTGTTGCTTTGCAATTTTTTCCGTTCAACAGACGCCCTTGAGAGTTTAGCAAATAATCTTAAGTCGACTAGCCTATCACAGGTAAAATAACAGTGTTGCCACTCAAAAAAATTGATTTCGGTCAAATATGACCGTATGACCGAATTTATTTAATTTAAATTCGGTCAAACGTTAAAACACGAAATTTTGACTGAAAAATCGGTCAAAAACCGGTACTTACTATAACCAAAAATTGGTCTAAGTGTGTTGGCTTTCTGCTAACAGCCACTTCAACCTAACCTAACCTAACCTATATCCAAAAATAAAAAATAATAAGTTTAGTCGTTTATTTCACAAATTATATTTGAAATAGAACAAAAAATAAAGAAAATAACAAAAAAAAATCATTGAAGATTTATTTCTAAGTGTGCTATGTAAAAGATCCGAAAAAAACATATAACATTTATCTGAATCTAATAAGAAAATAGCGAAAATAAATAATTATTTCTAAATCATAAATCAATCATATAAAAGGAACTTTTAATTTGGTTTAGTCTACAAAATCGTAATTATCCAAAGTTATTACATGTAATTTAAATTAAAATACAATCATCTTCATCGCTCTCTGAATAGATTTCATCATTTCTATATATTTCACTGGTCCCTATTTTTTGCATGATTTCATTAGGTATTAGGCTATTGTAACAACAAAAATTAGGCGGAAGGTTATTTCTTACTCCACTTCCGCATTCGCAATCGGTAAAACCAGTACCGACATTACCAAATTAGCCAAGTCGTTGAAGGAATTTTGGCCACTTGCATCTGTGAAGTTTGTAACTTCACACCAGTAAGCTTCTGTTGACTCGGTTCGCTGCCAATCGTTGATCAACAGATTGTTCCACTGAGAACAGATTTTTTCTGATGTATAGTTATCAACTTGCGTTTCTTTTAAAATTGGCAGTAGTGATTTTTTTATTTTTAAATATTCATCAATGGAAAGGGAGCTTATAAGCTTCAACATATTTAAATTTTTTGGCATTCTATTTTGCAATTCTGTTATCAGTTTTATAATAAAATTCTTGCAGTTGCTTCGAAAAACTTTAATTTGTACTTCATTAAGTTTGTTGATTGAACTTAGTTCATTATAGAAGTTCTTCACACTGAATTCCTAAATAAGGTCTTGATTGCAGTGAAGCGTTCTTAATGTCGATATTTACACGTACAATTTCGTCTTCATTCGTTTGCCTTAAAAGTCTTCTAATCATACTCAAGATTAAAAATTCAAGATCTTGAAGGGCTTTAATAAAATCTATTTTCAGTAATTATTTTTTAGTTAAAAAATAAATTTCTTGGTAAATATATATAAATATGTATGCCAATATATAAGATATATATATAAATATATAAACGTTTCGGTCAAAAAATCGGTCAAAAATCCGTTTGACCGAATCTTTAAACTTTCTTCGGTCAAAATAAAGAGATTTCGGTCAGATTTGACCGGAAATCGGTCAAAATGGCAACACTGAAAATAAGTATAATTTATAAATAGTGAACACTGCGCACCGCTACACTACACTAAATCACCTGCGATCCAAAACTATACATTTTCCAAATGGTCTGTATATGTTAACCACTTTAAATGCATTTCTTCCAGATTTAGCCATAAAGACATTGTATGAAATAGCAACATTCTGGGTGCTACTCGTACATATGTGGATCTTAGTTTGCTTCAAAATTAAACGAACATCTTCTTGTCCTTCCTCTTGAAAAATTCCTTTAAATTCATTCAACCTCCCATTGAAGTCGCAAAGAACCCAATCAAAATTCTTGACTTTTTGATTTTGATAAATGGACTCCACGTTACCTTGCAAAAATTCGATTAAGCCTAATGGACCTACTTATAATAAAGGAATTCAAATTTTCCTGTTAATGGCCGGAAAAGTGCTAAAATCCATCCGCGCCGCTGTCCTAGTACTACAATCAAATCGCATTTTCATCATTTTTCATCATCGCATCTACGACGTACCACAGCTGGCCTTATATTTAAGTTGCATGTCAAGGTCGAGACTTGTCTCATGCCCTGTGGGGTGCACTTGGATGAAACTTTTTTCCAAGAGGTCGTATATGGATTATTAAGCTTAGCCAATTGTTTTGTTTTGTTTGCGACGATGGCGAACCAAATGATGATCTCTGATCTGCCTTGATCCATGACGATCATTCTCCTCTTTGATTTGAATTAATTGTTTTATTTTAACTTTTTTTTTGGTTTTAATTGAATGTTTATGTATCTAGCGAGGGTGACTGTGAGGGTAACTAGGAGCAAGGGGGTGTTTGGTGAACCGCCACCAAATCCATCCGAGAAATTCCATTTTGGATGCACGATTGTTTTCATTATTCGTACTACGCGCGCAGATAAACAAATATGGAAGCGAGTTATTTTTGGGGCGCTCTATCAATGAGTCGACGTCTATGACGTCTACAGCATGAGGAGAGTGCGCAAAAATGTCTTCTCTATTTTACGTCGTGTCTTGTTTGTTTTCCTCAACGATCAAATGCTTTTCGATCCGGTTATCACATCCTCCGTCATTCCACCGATTCATTGAAGATTTTTGTTTTGTGTTTACTTTTTTTTTGATCGTGGAATTTCGCACCCACGCAGCCGCTTACGTTATTGGATCTAGCTCTCTTGTCGCGGGTGTGTTTAATTATTATTATTTTTTTTTCGTATTTTAAATATTACAATATTATAATTATACAGATCCAGCGAAGCCTAAAGGGATTGTCTACAGGATGGTGCTGGTGGGCATACTATTTCCATGTGGTCGTGTTCGTATGACTGCGAAAGCATAGTTCTTTTTCGTTTCAGGCTGAATGCGGTTAGTAGCTGGAAGATTTTGAATTGGGTGGTTCAAAGTTTGATCTTTGGTAAATATATGAAATGTTTTTTGAAAAGATAAAGTTTTATTCAGTCATTCAAAAATTTTTTTTTACTACTCGAAAAATCGCATTTAAATATCAGAAAAAGCAAAATCTGTTTCAATTGCTGTTCAATTTGCTGTAATTTTGATCAGATTTTGATGAACCAACACGTATTCCCGATAACGCCAATGATTTCGAAGAGACTCTTGATCGTTTTGTTTTATTCAGAACACGATGAGTACATACGACGAGGTCCCGTTGAGAAACTCAGAGTATACCCGCACCGGTAGAAGTAGCGATTTTTTCCCATTCCTGCCATTGACGACTAAATATTTACAGCCGAATTAATAAAAATTACTTAATTTGCCTCTAATTCACAAAATCAGCCCTATCGCCAAAGAAATTTCCCTGGAGTTTTTTCCCATTTTGGGAAAATTGGTATCGTGAATCATGTTCGAAATGAGAAAAGAATTTTCCCCTAGAAAAATAGCTATCGCGAATAACTTTTTCTGGGGAACTTTGTCATTATTTTAGGTTGAATTTTTCCGTAGGTAGTTTCTCGGGGAACAAAAGTTTTGAGAATGTAAGTACATATCGCACCCTCGCTCAAATAGTGTCATAAGTCAAAAAATCATTTTTTCGAGAAAAAAGCATTCAAATGTTTGGGCCGCCATTACTTTTGCATTACATTACAATGAAATATTTGTGTCATCTAGGGACAAATATTCGAACAATAAATATGACACTTTTTGAGATAATAGTTTGAAGTATCGGGGACGTAATGGTGCAATAAATGGATTTTTTTAATATTTTTGAGTTATGACACTATTTGAGCGGAGGTGCAATATTTGTTTATAAATTATTAAAAAAAATATTTATGAATAAACAAACTTATATTAAGGTCTAATGCAACAAACAAGAGAAAATATTAGATCCTTATAGGTTTAATGGAAAAATATCCCGATATTGCTACGGGGCATTCTAAAAGAACAAAAGATGAAGTGCAGAGCATTTGGAAGGCGATCGAAAAAGAACAAAATAGTAGCCCAATACTATTGATTGGGGCCCCCCATCAAAATCTGCATTTGAGTGGAAAAGGGTACATTTTTATTATTTTGTTATTTTTATAATTTGTTGACTAAAATGTGTTAAATTTCATTTATGCCAGGTTTGGAGTTATAAGAAGAAATACACAAAAAAAATGTCAGTTCAGTTCAGATTAATCATGTATCTTATTACGAGAAGGGCATTTAAACTAAAGTATCCCTTTCTATTGTAGTGTAAATGCTTATTTTCCGGAGGAGAAATTATCCGAACGTGAGTTCCGTCAATGCATCATATTACACCTAGAATTACATTTAAAAGTAGGTAATACGTTTAACATATACAATTAAAAAATGTTGTTTCGCATAATAAAAAAAAATGTATTCAGTAGTTTCAAAGTTGAGTTGTATAAGATACATCTCAGTTGATTTGAAACTGTTAAAAGTGTTGCCTACTTTTAAATGTCAATTCGAATATTACTTTCGTCCGCATTTTAATTAAATAAAGTGCGCGCGTTTTTTTTTTGGATTCCAAATAACAGAGCAGTAATCTAAGGAAGAACTCACATATGGAAAATATAAGTATTTTGGGGTATGCGGGTAAGAAAAATCTTGAGAGTTTCTGCATTTTGCGACAAGGTAGTCTATGTGACTAGTGAAATTGAGCTTACAGTCGAATAATACGCCTAAGTCTTTTTTGGATGAGACGGTTTCCAGGGGTAGATTTGTTTTACTGTGGGTAAACTGAATGTGCCCGTTTCCGGCAGAATGTGAGGTGGAGGAATTTCGTTGCCAATGATTAAAGCCACCGTGGCCAAACGCTGACCTGCGCGTAGTTGACAGGAAAGAATTCCTAAAAAATTATAAGACCCAAAGCTCGTATTTTTTTGAAAAAGGACCATACTTACCCGCAGAAAGGATTGAACGGAACCTGCATTTCCTTAACCTGGAATTACAAAGCAGGGAATGGAAAGTCCTCAAAGCGGGTGTACAAACAGAAAAAGGCAGGGAAGACCTCATACTTCTCAGTCATAAAGCGCTAACATTGCTCCGCAAAGAGAAGTTTAAGGTCTGCGTGGGAATAATGCGATGCAAACTCAGGCTGGTGACTGAAACACCGGAAAAGGAAGCCGGGGGAGGAACTGGCAGCCATGAAGATAATAAAAGTAAATCTTTATCACAGTAAGGCGGGCAGCGCCTACCTTGTTATGCTTAGGAAGAACGAATAAATTGACATCGCCCTGGTTCAGGAACCCTGGTTATCCGGGACCGGATAAAAGGGCTGAACTCTTTGGACATGGTCGTTACAACACCAATACACCTGATCACAGTAAGGAATTTTCATGTATTGTCGCTAGAAAACAGATTAACCTCTTTCTCTTAACTAGTTACAACAACACACCCCATCAGACGGTGGTCACATGGGAGCGCCCAGGTAGAAGCCCGCTGATATTGGCGTCAATATACATTTCATTCGACTCTACAGAAAGTTCACGGTCCGAGCGAACCAGATTGCTGGTAGAAAAAGCTGAGCGTGGAAAATGGGGCTTCATCCTAGGATGCGACGCCAACTCCCATCATGCTCAATAGGGCAGTACTGACACTTATATATGAGGTGAGTCCGTTTTTGAATTTATTATAGAACACAATGAATTGATCGTTAAAATTACCAATGAACCAACTTTCTTTACTAGGAATAGACGTAAGGTTTAAGATGTTACACTCTAAAGCAAATCACAAGCTCTTACTGTGCGAGAATGGTCAATTTTCTCAGAAGCAACCTTTTCCGACCACAGGATTATAGGGTTTCTAATTGACATGAACGAAGACACAATAAGGAAATGTACGAATCCCAAACTGGGAAATATTATTAACGGTTTATGATCCGTATAAGCCGTGCAAGATCTTCCTTCGATGAAGTATCTAAAATGCTAGATGGCCAGAAAAAGTGCAAGAAGCTCTCTATGGAAAGGGGAATACTTTATCTGATTGGGTTGTAGGCGTTTGGAGAAAAACCCCAATGGACGCCATCCATTGCTTTCATGCTGCTGAAGTACTCCATGCACCGCGTCGCCAGACGCATCTACCCATAGGCTGACATTCCCCGATGGATGTGGATGTGAAAGAGCAACACAATTTTCCAATGACGTTTTGATTTTTGTAAACGCGGTCTCCGCTTCTGCAGACCATTGGATCTGTTGATCCCTACGCTTTGTCCCATTTAAGTCTTTAAGTATATCGTAAAGTGGTGCTGCTATGGATGCGAAATAAGGCAAAAATCGGTGGTAAAAGTTCGACATCCCAAGAAATCGTTGGAGTTGTTTTAACGTAGATGGCGTAGGAAACGCTCTTATTGCCACGACGTTAGCATCTGACGGAAAAATTCCGTCTGAGGTGATTCGATGCCCTAAGAACTCCAATTGAGCTGCGCCTAAAATTCTTTTCCCTGTGTTGATTTTCACACCGAATTTATCTAGTCTTTGAAAAAGTAATTGTAAATGTCCCTTATCATCGATAAAAGCGAATGTGAACGTAAGACCGTTCAAAATCTCATTTACAAATCTCTGGAAAGTCTGAGCTCCGTTTTTTACACCGAAAGGCATTTTTAGAAACTCAAACAATCCGAAAGGCGTAATAACCGAAGTCTTATACACGTCCCCGGGTGCAACTGGGATTTGATTGTATGCCCGTACCAAATCAATTCTTGAAAATACATGGCATCCATGCAAATTGATTGTGAAATCCTGTAGGTTTGGGAGAGGGTATTTAACGAAAACACTCACAGCGTTTAACTGTCGATAATCCCCACAAGGCCTGAAACAATAGTTTTTTTTGGGCACCATGTGTAATGGCGACGCTACAGGTGAAGACGAAGGCCTACAAATCCCCAGTTTGAGCATGATGTCAAACTCAGCTTTTGCCTGTATGTATCTTTCCGGACAGAGGCGCCGTGCGCGCGCGGAGGGCAGTGTACCATTAGTATGTATATGATGCACAACACTATGGTTTAAGCTCGTAGAAAAATCGGGTGGTGTTTTCAGAGCTGGAAAACTATTCAGGATCGATCCGAATCCTCCTTCCACTTGTGCCAGTTTTGGAGAGACTGAAAAGACCTTTCGGCATAGGCAATTAACGGAGAGATTTGTTTTTGAATCTACAAGGATACGATGGCGTAAATCAACGGACAAAGAAAATTTAAAGAGGAATTCTGCTCCTATAATGGGGTAATCAACAGTTGCAACCATAAAAGAATGAACAAAAAATCGTTTGAGTCCCAGGATTAATGAGATTTGTTTGTAACCAAACGCGGAAATCGGCATGCCATTGGCTGCGACTAAACCTTGAGAACTGCTTTGAAAAGTATTTGATATTTTATTTTTAGGAATAATGGACACATCGGCACCGGTATCTATGAGGAAGGAAACCTTTGTGAGACTGTCTATATGAACAAACGGCGTGAAATGGTAGTAGAGCCCACTGCCGTCCGTGACTCTACTGTCTTTAGTTTTTTGTCTCATTATTTGAGAATGTCGAAAAAGAACAAGGCGGTGAACAGTTGCGTGCCTTGTTGCCGTATTTTTGATGATATTTGCATATACGGCAGCGAGATTGTGAACGGTTTCTTGGTTTTCCGTATGAAAAAGATTTACTACGTGTACGCCGACTGTTAAGTTCAATTTGGTGCATTCTATCCGAAAGGTCTTTAAGGGCTTGCGTTATGGTTGAAAAACTACTTTCGTTCGGATGTTGGCTTGGTTGTTGCACTGTACAAATCTTAGAAACAGACGTTGCGTCGTAAATTTTATCAGCGATCTTAAGAATTGCTTCAATGTTACTACTTTCGAGCATAATTACGCACGATTGCACCGCAGCCGGTAGTTTGTTTATCCAAAATGTCTTTAGTAAAGACGAATTAATGAGGCTTTTGCTTTTAGCTAAAGAATCCATTTTCCTGTACAGTTCAGATGGTTTGGAATCTCCGAGTTCTATTTTATTTAATAGAGTGTCAAGACGCCGTTCCTCCGAGTCCCTACATCTGGACTGTATGGCTTCCTTTAGAGCTTCATATTTGCGATGTGCTGGGGGGTTATACAACACATCGCTCACTAAATGCATAGTGTCCTCTGGCAAACATGCAAGCACGTGACTATATTTCGTTTCGGACGAAGTAATTCGTTTGATAGCGAATTGACTCTCTATTTGGATGAACCACAAGTCTGGATTCGTTGTCCAGAAGGGCGGAAGCTTCAAATTATGTGTTTCGGCTACGGTTGTTGACTGTCCTGCATCAGCCTGAGGAGAAATAACTTGGGCCTCTTCCTCGCGGTCTGAATTTGTCTTTAACGGCTGATCTGAATTGGCATCTAGTGACAGTAAATTGTTTTCACTTCCCAACATAATTCAAAGTTAATTTACCCGAGAAAAAAAAATATGAAAATTGTTTTCGCGTGTCACGAGAGAAAAAGAAACGATATTATTTCTCAAAAATTCCTATTTCCAAAAGCCTATTTTATTTTCTCGCGTTAATATCGTTGATAGGTGTATAGAAATGAAAATGTAGTAAAGAATAAAATGGAATTACAATTGGTACTCGTAATTAAAATTTGTCCCTTTCTATAAATTTGTCCCTTTCTATTTTTGTTTCTGATGTTGCGGTTTCTTGGTAGCTGCCGATCTCTGTCCCTCTTCAGGTTCACCGTTGCTGCGTTTCCAAATTTATATTTGTGTTGTGTCTGATGTTGCGGTACTGTTGGCACTTGCCGCTCTCCCTCGTAGGGTTTGTATGAGAGGGGACTACAAAGAATGATGATTTTGGTTAGACGCACCGGCAATTTTCTCGCCAGTAGAAAACGTGGTTTTCTCCTCAAACGTTCTTTACTTTTGTTTGCCTTCTTTATACCCTATTCTAGGGGAATAATAATTTTGACGCATAGTTTGTAACATACCTTGTCCGTCGGCAAAAATTAGACCTTTAAACTGGACCTAGAGAGCTGAAATTTTAAACATATACTCTCTAGGGTCCCGAAATAATCAAGTTTACGAATTTTTGAAATCCGCCCACAGACACGCCCAAAAACTCAAAAAAACAAAATTTTGGAAAAAATCGATTGTTGAGCTAGAAAGCTGAAATTTTTTATATATGATCTATGACTCCTAAAACTGCTCGGGATAAAAAATTTTCAAAATCCGCCCACTGACACGCCCACAAATAAATAAAACAATTTTTTTATACCCTATTCTAAGGGATATTAATTTTTGAAAATCCAAAGTTTGAGCTAGGGAGCTGAAATTTATAATATATAGCTTTATTCTCATGTGTTAATTTTTTTTTAAATCCGCCTACTGACACGCCCACAATTAAATAAAACAATTTTATTGAAGCACCCAAGTTTGAGCTAGGGAGCGTTTTTTTTTGATAAAATCCTTTAAATGTTATATAACAAAATATGTAGAGCGTTCTTAACAATTCAACCATACTTAGACTTTTGTCACGCCCACTTATGAGGGATAGGAATAAGAATAGGGTATCCAACAGTTCGCCTAAGCGGACTGTAGCCCGTCCCTATGTTTTTTTATATAATTTGCTTACACTGAATGGTTTTTTCCGTAAAAGTTAAAATACCCGTCTAGTATTAAGAAACACAGCGCAGGCATCTGTTGCTGAACAGCAAGCAGCATGTAGTATTGGTATATTTGACTGCATACTTTTAGGAGCTTCTTACTAGTAGAATGAATAATGTAGAGAGATGTGATAGAAGTCCACGGGTGGTGTCTAATTGATCAAGTTTTCTTGTATGGACTTTGTCAGGACTTAAGCGCGCGGCCTTGCAATCAGTAAGTAAATACAATACTACTGCACTGTTGCCACCTGCAAGGTTTTCCAACACTTTTTTACCCATTAGGTCTCAGCGATTTGAGATTGTTGCACAAATTATTTTTTGCATATGTTTGTATGATAATTTGTAATAAATCTAGTGTATTGTGTATCTAAACTTTAGTAAATTACACTCGCTGCACATGTCTATGTTTGACATTTCGCTGGTGTCGCGGTTTTCAATTAGAGTAGGTACTCACTACCTACGTGCTAAAACGATTTTTGTATTATTTTTATAACAAGGTAAAATATATGGTAAGAGACAATTTCCGTTTTTATGTTTTACTTTCATAATATCTATTCAACGATGTGATGAAAATTACAGGACGCTTAGTATATCCATGGCGTACATATTGATGCGTAAACATCACTGATCTCTATTGATACGACTGGGACATAGCGTTTTTTTCTAGTTTTGCTTTCTCTGTGAACAGAAACCAATATTTGTCTAAGTGTTCGTCATTTTTAAAACAATGCCTTAGCAGTTTCGAATATACATGACAGGAGCTTCAAAATAAAACCTTTGATGTATACTAACTTTCAAAAGTGGAGCGTTTTCCATCAGCACCTTTCAGTTGATGAAATTATAATTCGGTACTACGACCATAATCAAATAAAAAAAATTATCCGTGCAAAACCAATACGGTTCGGATGCAAGATATGGGCCATGTGTTCTGATTAGGATGGTTATTGCTACAATTTTTTACTTAACGGCGGAAAGCCATCTAGCGGGATATTGGACACCCCCATGCATCAATTTGGAAATACTGCAGTGTGTTGAAGAAGTTTTTTTTACGGCGCACGAAGTACTCATTGCTTTGAAAAGTAAAGTTTTCAGATCAACGGGGACCATAAGAGAGGCGCAAACTAAAACGTTTGGCTCAAGAAAGTCATGGTTGCACGGGCTGTTTGTGAAGTTTGGCGAACAGAGCGCGAATTTTGGAAATAAATTTCCACGATTAGTAAACGTTGTTTTGTTGTAAGTCTTTCCATGGTGATTGCCAAAGCATACTGAAAAAAAAAATCAAACACACTTTATTAGTATGACAGCTAGTTTCAGTTTGACAGTTATCCCTATCAGAAGTTTTATACCTCCATAAAATACACACACGAGAATCCGTTTAAAAGTTTTTTTGGCGACAAAGTTATTGCACTCTCCCTCTACTTTGAATTCTCAGCGGCATTGAAACGCGATTGTAAAAGGCAGCGTTGTATAAAATTACACATTATTTTCCTGACGCTGCGCATTAAATGTCATTTAAATTGATTTTGTTTCTCGCTTTCGGGATAGTAATTATAAAAAATCTTCGGTTGACATTTTGTGAGATTGGAACTAGAGATCTCACCGCGGCTTTAAAAACGCATTCTGTGTGGCGAAACCTTAAGCTGGCACTTAACATAATGTGGCCTGAAAAGATTCTGACTACCTAACTCAAAATGGGCATAGACCGGTTTTATTACCAATTTACATTCATGACATGAAAGGGCATTCTGATTTTTTAACAAAACTGATGAAGAGAAGTGGAAAAAATCTCCATTTTAGTTACACTATTGCAGTCGGCCCGTGGCCCGTGAAAGAACGGACGAGTTTAGGTTAGATTAGGTTTCTGGGTTGATGGAAAAGCGCGAAGTTGTTACACCGCACGTATGTCCATGTAGACCCATTGTGATATCTTTCGTTGGCAGTGTTGGCCTCGTTATGCTGGCTTTGAACCCTTATCCTTGGTTTTCTTTCCTTCTCCACTTGTTCAGCCATCTATGTAGATATTCTTACGAATGTTAGAAAATGAGATATTAGACATTTCTTGAATGTCATGGAAGGCGTATCTTCCAAGTGTTCTGTTCCTGAGGTGATGTTGGCTTGGGCAGCGACAGAGAAAGCGAGTTGTGTCCTCATGGAAATGAGAGCAGAGATTCGTTTTGTAAACACCCAATTAACTATGTTATACATATTAAGTATTGAATACACCCAATGAATTATGTTTAAATAAATAGCGCTAAACGACTTCATTCTCAAGTCTCAATTCCTGACGGCAATCAACTTGTCTGTCAAATCGAGAGTGTTTCGTAAAAAGCGTCCAACAGGAAAAGACGTGTTTTATTTTCCCTTCTCGTGGACATAGCATTTTTACATTGGTGACCCCGACGCTTCGACGTTTCTACAAAAACGAAAGAAAATAAATTCGCAAACCTTCCAAAAGTTTGTAACAAAAATAATAAAAAAAACATAGGGACGGGCTACAGTCCGCTTGGGCGAACTGTTGGATACCCTATTCTTATTACTATCCCTCATAAGTGGGCGTGACAAAAGTCTAAGTATGGTTGAATTGTTAAGAACGCTCTACATATTTTGTTATATAACATTTAAAGGATTTTATCAAAAAAAAAACGCTCCCTTGCTTAAACTTGGGTGTTTCAATAAAATTGTTTTATTTAATTGTGGGCGTGTCAGTAGGCGGATTTAAAAAAAATTAACACATGAGAATAAAGCTATATATTATAAATTTCAGCTCCCTAGCTCAAACTTTGGATTTTCAAAAATTAATATCCCTTACAATAGGGTATAAAAAAATTATTTTATTTATTTGTGGGCGTGTCGGTGGGCGGATTTTGAAAATTTTTTATCCCGAGCAGTTTTAGGAGTCATAGATCATATATAAAAAATTTCAGCTTTCTAGCTCAAAATTCGATTTTTTCCAAAATTTTGTTTTTTTTGAGTTTGTGGGCGTGTCTGTGGGCGGATTTCAAAAATTCGTAAACTTGATTATTTCGGGACCCTAGAGAGTATATGGTTAAAATTTCAGCTCTCTAGGTCCAGTTTAAAGGCCTAATTTTTGGCGACAGACGGACGGGCGGACGGACATGGCTAGATCGACATTACTATCGATGCTGATCATAAATATAGTAACTTTTAGGGGTCTACGGGCAATATTAAGGTATGTTACAAACTATGCGTCAAAATTAATATACCCTTAGAATAGGGTATAAAAACTAATCGATATACATCTACGCACTTACAGTGAAACATGACTCCTGTTTGCGGCTCAACATGCGTAAGCGCGAGCACATTCTATCGAATCTTTCCTCCACCATAAGGAGTATGCAATGGTACAATTTCTGGATATAGTAGCAGCTTTTAATAACGTCAACATACTATATGCGATCGCAACTGCACTGCCAACTCTGAAGTCAGATTCTGAACGAAGACTCACCTGGTGAGTTGATTAATATACTCGTAGTGTTCCCGAGCGTTATGAACGTTATGTCTCAAAACCATTATTTGAATTTTGTATGAAAACGCTCTCACAAATAAAGCTGTATGTATTGATAGTTAAGAACCCGTATGCCGGAAACAGATGTGCAGCAGAGATGCATTCAGTAACGCACTTGAGACACATGTGCTGCGAGAAATCGCAATCATTCAGTATGCTTTTGGTTAACCTTAACCTCATTGAACGACCAAAAACACTCAAATCCTAGGTAGAATTTCACATCACGAAACGTCAAACCGGCAAAAAATGTATCAAATTGTGCTGTTCTACTACAATCGGTGCAGTCAGATTAGAAACAGAAACAACTTCCAGCAAGAATTGACATGCAGTAAGCAATGTGTCATTTTACATAAAAAATCATTTCTCTGCACGTTTCTTGCTGCACATCTGTTTCAAGGGAAAACTCCGATTTTTGTTTCGCTCTTTTTTGCTTATTCGTTTTCGCAACCGTTAGAACTACTTTCGATCCGTTATTAGGTTGTTCCAAAAATAATTTCGTTCGTCGTTCGTTGTTCGTTATTGCTCTCAAAGATCGTCGTCACCAGTTTGCCAAACGGTCAACGCAGCAACCAGTTAACCAGGATCTACTTAATCCTTTACTAAGGTCATATAGAGGTCCGGCGGTTGACGGTCGAAAATAAATTCGAAGTCGAACATTCACTCTTCTCTTGCTAAAACGGTGGATGTATACGAGTACCATCGAGAAAACTGAACTAAGGGTGGGCAAGTGCTACAACTTGTCTAGTGACAAAACAGATATGGCAACATTAACAGCCAAATTAATAAACTCGAATTAAGTTTGAATTATTTTTAATCAATGAATTAAATGAACAATCTTAATAACAAACTTTTTTTGAAGGTAATTGATGTTGATAAACATGCAATCACCTACTTCACGGAAGTAGCTGAATTAACGAGTAATTAAGTTAAAATATAACTGACAGCATTTTTGACAACTGACAGCGAATCTTTGAACTAAATGGGATGTTGGATGTGTTAAAAATAAATAAATAAACATTCGTTAGGGTATATTACACTGCGACCTATTGGTCTATTGTGTCCCCTGCTTGTGCCTCGGAGAGGTTCATGCCCTCTTTCAGAGCCCTCTCTATATAATTCTTTTGTGAAGCGTATCGACATCGAGGTATTGCTCTGGTTTTTCCTTGGAAGGTCATACTCCTTACAGCACAGCGTCCAGTCCAGTTTCTTTGATGAATCTGAGAATGAGCTGTGGGTCCATGGTTTGTAATTTGTATGTCCTTGTCTGTTATTTGGTGCCTGCCCAAATATCTCATCCTTTTGTGAGCCAGTGCCCCACAGGATTCCAGAATGTGGCGGTTTCACTGCAGAATCTGCAGAGCCCGTTTTCTGATATACCCATTTTCATCAGGTGCTCATTGAGTCTGCAGTTCCACGTGAGGAGGCCTGTTAGGATTCTTAGGTTGCTATTGGTAAGGCTGATACAAGCTTTGAATCTCTTTTGGTTAAAGTTTCCTAAGAGTTTCTTTGCTTGCCTCAGAACTTGGAGGTTGAGAAAGGTTCTGGCCCTTGTTTCTTCCTCCAGTCTCCTGAACTCTTCGCGTAGAGTGTGTTCCATTATCCCGCAGAACGGTTCAAGTCCTAAGGGTTCCTCTGCCCCTTTTCTTGCCCGAGAGTCCGCTGCCTCATTGCCTATAATGCATGGCCAGGTACCCACCAGATAGAAATTCTGTTGTTCTTGCCTAGTCTGTTCAGTCCGTGTAAGCATTTCCACACGAGTTTTGACTTGATGACGTAGGCATCAAGAGCCTTTATGGCTGCTTGGCTGTCAGACATTATTGCTATGTTACAACTTCTGTAGTTTTTCCCGAGGTTGATTCGAACGCACCTGTCTATGGCACATATCTCTGCCTGGAAGATTCTGGTACATTTGCCCATGCATTCGTAGTGCTTAGTTCCTGGCCCAAACACTCCTGCATTAGCTCCCTCCTCGGTCCTCGAGCCGTCCGTGTACCACTTTGTTGTGTGGTTGCTTAGTCCATAAGTTGTGGATTCACTGCTCCAGTTCTTCTTATTGCTGAGCTTTATCTGGAAATTCTTCTCGAAGTTTAATTCCTTCGAACCGATGCATTTCCCTCTTCCTATTCCCTCCTTTGCCATTCTTAGGATTGTTTTGTCTGCCGCGTTCATCACCATGATGTGGAGAGGGGTTAATTCCAATAACACCTCCATGGCTGCGGTTGGGCAGCTACGCATTGCTCCGGTAATGCACAGGCACGCCAGTCTTTGCTCTTTGCTGAGTGTCTCTCTTGTTGGGGCTAGACTGCTTCGTTTCGCAATGCTACCGCTCCGTATGTAATCATTGGTCTCACAATTGCAATGTACATCCATCGCAGGATGTTTGGGCTGTATCCCCATGCCTTCCCCGCTAGGCTCCTACATATCATGCTAGCGCGGTTGGCTTTCTTGGATATCTCCTCTGTATGTTTTCGCCAGAGGAGTTTACTGTCTAGATGAAGTCCTAGATACTTTACTTCCTGGACTGGTATCAGTGTCGTGCCTGATAGGCTAATGTCCTCATGTCTTTTCCTTGTGAACGGTACTATCATTGTTTTCGCCGGATTGATGTTGAGTCCTACAGTATGGCACCATTCCTTGAATACTTTAAGCCCCCTTTGTATAATGTCCCATAGGGTTTCTTCAAACTTACCCCTGGCAATCAATAAAATGTCATCGGAGTACGCCTCACACTTGATGCCAAGGTTGGTTAATTTTTCCAGGAGTTCGTCTACAACTAGGCTCCATATTTAGGGTGATAGTGATAGTGAAGGGTGGCGAAGGTGTAGAGGTTAGTGTGTTGGCTTATTATCCGTGCGGTGCAGGTTCAATCCCCTGGGGAACAATAACATACGCCACCCATTCTCCTGCCTCTACACCAAAAAGAGGATTTCTGCCTGGTAGTACAATGGACCGTTACCGAGTCTGAGTGCTCTGGGATTTGGATTTCCTTTTTTATTAAAAACAAAAAACAAAAAAAGGTGATAGTACCCCTCCGTGTGGACATCCTCTTGTTGTGTTCACTCTGATGGTTCCAGATGGTGTTTGAGTCTCTGCTGATCTAGTACTCAGCAGCTCACACATCCAGGTGGATACTGTACTGTTAACTCCTTTCCTATCCAGGGATCGTTTGATCGCCTCATGTGAGGTGTTGTCAAATGCTCCCTCTATGTCTAGGAAAGCGCACAGTACTATTTCTTTTGCTTCCAAGGCTCTTTGAATTATCTCCGTCAGCTGATACAGGGCGGTCTCTGTTGATCTGCCCGCTCTGTGTGCGTGCTGCCGATGCTGTAGGGGGAATGTGTTCAATACATCTTCCCTTAAATAGTTGTCCATGACCTTATCTATCATCTTCAGAAGAAATGACGGAAGGCTGATCGGTCTGTACGATTTTGGTTGTGTGGGGTCTTTTTTCCCTGCTTTTGGTATAAACAAAACCCTTGCTCGTCTCCCTTGCATCGGTATGTGCCCCAAGTGCCGATTTTGGCAGGACGTCCCGATTTTTGAATCAAAATTAAATGTCCCGCGCGGGACTGCCTCAGTCCCGCTTATCGGGGAAATAATTCTGTTTTCATGAATCTCGTTGACAAAAACGAAAAAAATATTAAAAACTAACTGTTCAGTTCACATCTTGCATAACATGAGCAAATTTGCATGTGATAGCTTAGACATCGATGTAGAAGCTATCATCTTTAAAATAGACGGCCATTTCTCACATTCAGCTAAACGTCGTGCGGAATTGATGAAGATATTTGAAACTACCGAAATGGAGTTTGTCGAATTATAACGTCACGTAAATACAAGATTTCTTTCGCTCTGTTCTGCTGTTGAGAGAGTAATCAAGGTTTGGCCTGCTTTCAAAAGCTACTTTGATAAGCAAGAATCATGTGCGAAAGCCATTGAAAAGATTTTTTACTCTGAAGCAGAGGAAACAAAAACTCTAGCCTACTTGCATTTTGTTCATAATGTGATGAGTACTTTTGGTACATTAATAAAAGAGTCTCAGGGAAATGATGTTGCCATAACAGAAATACATGAGTCATTGTGCCTCTTCCGCTCAAGGTTGACTGAACGGCTAACGGATGGGTTATATGAAGAATTTAACTTGTTAAAATCATCCTTGGACGTATTAGTGCAAAGACACCACTGCCGCCACAGCACAGAAATGGCACCAGCTCTTTCAACAGTTTCCAAAAAAAGATACCAGGAATATATTTAAACTAGTGTCTTTCATATTTGGATGGTTGGGTGCTGTAGAACGAGGGTAGACTCTGATTGGCGTTAACTTGGCAATGCCCAGTGTTGTAACTCTGACTATACATCAAATATGCTTATTTTTACCTCCAAGTGGCAACCATCGGGTACTGGTCTCATCCAACCGGATTTGACTTGCTAAACGATAAGTGCGAGTGTTGATAACACGACGAAAAACAGCAACACTATAAACACCCTGGTGAGAATGGCACGGATGAATACCCGGCCTGCTGTCCCAGGCGAACCTAGATGAGCTGCTCTGACATATTCGGACAACAGGTTGTCTAGGAATTTCAAGGGTTAGTCAGGCCCCTTGAACAGAGATGGTGGCGGATGAACCGAAAGGCCAACGGCAGCGCTCAATCCCGTAGTGGATACTGATGGCCCCGTGTCCTAGGGGTATCTAATAAATTGGAACTGGCCCTCCAGGTTGGGGGTTGTGCTTTGGGTTAACTACCCACCCACAGAAAAAAAGATTGTTACGAAGCAACCAATAGCCTCGGAAAGGACTGATTTTATTGTTGACGACCCTGCTAAACGAAAAAAAGACAACGACGTTCGTATCTGCTCCTGGAATGTGAGAACATTAAACAGGAGAGGTGCAGGCGAACAACTAGCGGAAGCCCTAAAATGCTACAAAGCAGACATTACTGCCATCCAGGAAATACGATGGGATGGGCCGGGCAAAAAGAGGATGAAAAACTGTGACATCTACTACGGACCGTGTTATAGTGAGCAGAAACAGCGACTATTCGGATGAGGATTTGTTATAAGTGCCAGACTTAGGCAAGAAGTCTTATGTTTCCAAGACATTAGCGAACGCATAGTAACAATCCGCATCAAGGCCAAATTCCCCAACATAAGCCTTATATGCGCTCACGCTCCGACGGAAGAAAAAGATGATATAGCTAAGGATTGCTTCTACGAGCTCCTTGACAAAACCTATGAGCGATTACCGAAGTACGATGTTAAAATCGTGCTGGGAGATTTTAACGCAAAGGTAGGAAGAGAAAACATCTTTAGAAGTATTGTCGGAAAACATAGCCTACATGACAACACGTCTGGTAACGGACTTAGGCTAATTGATTTCGCTACGGAACGAAATGCCACTATAGCCAGCACACGGTTTCCTCACCTCGATATCCATAAGCGGACATGGCGGTTTCCAGATCAACGAACGGTTAACCAAATTGATCACATTGCGATAGATAAGAGGCACGCATCCAGTATTTTGGATGTCCGAACATTCCGAGGAGCTAACATCGACTCGGATCACTAGCTTGTAGCAGCCAAGGTAAGAATGCGGATATCCACCACGCCACAACAATCCAGAAATACTGTGAAAAAATTTAATGTCGGAAGACTGCAATCGCAAGAGACCGCCAAGACCTTCGCACAACGCGTATCCCTTAACCCCTCGATTAACACCATACCACCAGCATCGAATGTCGAAGAGCAATGGCAACGATGCCAACAGGCCATTAGATCAGCCGCAACTGATGTGCTAGGTTTCTCGCGCCCACCAGCAAGAAACCCCTGGTTTGATGAGGAATGCCGACAGATGCTCGCAGCCAAGAACGAGGCCTATAAGGCTAAGCTGCAGGTGAAGACGAGAGCTGCCATTGAGCTCTGTAGGCAAAGAAGAAGGGAAGAACATCGGCTTTTCAGCAAGAAGAAAAAAGAGCAAGAAAAGCGCGCGATCGAGGATATAAAGAGGTGCCACTCCAGGAACGATGTTCGCAAGTTTTACCAAAGTGTAAAACGTCAAAGCCAAGGATACAAGGCTCGAACAGAATCCTGTCGAGATGAACAAGGAAATATTGTAGTTGAGACACAGTCGATGCTGAGGATATGGAAGAACCACTTCTGCAGACTGTTAAACGGCGATGACGAACAACATTCCACTGTCAGGCAGAACGAACCATTCAATATTGGCAACGACAGCGAAAACTGCCAACCACCCGACCTGAGTGAAGTGAGGATAGCAATATCTAAACTCAAGCTTAATAAGGCTGTCGGAAATGACGGCCTTCCCGCTGAGCTCTATAAGGCCGGCGGAGATGACTTGGTAAGTAACATCCACCAACTCATAAGCCAAATCTGGTCGGATGAAAATATGCCTGAAGAATGGAACCTCAGCATCGTTTGCCCGATCCACAAAAAAGGAGACCCTCTGAACTGCGCCAACTACAGAGGCATAAGTCTCCTCAACATCGCCTATAAGATCCTATCTGCCGTAATATGTGAACGCCTGAAACCGTTTACCAACAACCTGATTGGCCTTTATCAGTGTGGTTTTAGTCCAGGAAAGTCCACAACCGATCAAATTTTCACACTTCGGCAGATCCTGGAAAAAACTCAAGATGTCCAAATCGATACCCACCACCTATTCATCGATTTCAAAGCCGCATATGACAGCATTTATAGAGACGAACTGTACAGAGCCATGTCTAGTTTTGGTATACCGCCCAAACTGGTCCGTTTGTGTAGGATGACGATAGAGAATTCTCGCTGCTCTATCAGGGTCGGAAACGACCTCACCGACACATTCGATACCAAAAAAGGATTTAGGCAAGGCGATGCGCTGTCATGTGACTTCTTTAATCTGATTCTTGAGAGGATCGTGCAAAACTCCAAAGCCAACACCAGAGGCACAATTTTCCAAAAGTCGGTGCAACTACTAGCATACGCTGACGATATTGATATCATTGGTAGAACTCAACGTGATGTCATAGCCACGTTTGCTAGTATAGAGAAGGAAGCGGCGAAAATGGGTCTAGCAGTAAATGAGGGTAAGACTAAGTATATGCTGTCATCACGAAAGGACTCACAACATCGACGAATTGGACAGAACGTCACCATTGACAGATATAACTTTGAGGTAGTACGGGACTTTGTCTACCTCGGCTCCGCTATTAACTCTGACAACAACATCTCGTCAGAAATTAAACGAAGAATTACTCTTGCCAACCGCTGTTTCTTCGGGCTAAGAAGGCAATTTAGTAGTAAAGCCCTCACTCGAACTACTAAGCAGATCCTATATAAGACCCTGATCATCCCAGTCCTGCTCTACGGCGCTGAAGCATGGACCGTATCAAAAGCGGATGAAGAAATCCTTGGTAGATTCGAGAGGAAAATTCTTCGAAAAATCTTCGGTCCGTTTTGCGTTGACGGGCTATGGAGACGAAGATTCAACCAAGAACTATACGAGCTGTACAGCGACATGCCCCTGGTCAAAAAACTCCGCATTGGACGTTTAAGATGGCTAGGATATGTAGAACGAATGGACACCAATACTCCGGCTCGCAGAGTCTTCGATTCCCAGCCAGACGTCGGACGCAGTAGAGGAAGACCTCGACTTAAGTGGCGCGCACAAGTGGAAACCGACCTCAACAAACTTGGAGTGCGCAACTGGAGGCAGTTAGCTAAGGACCGGGCTAATTGGAGAGGCATGTTGGTTGAGGCCCAGGTTCATTCCGGACTGTTGCGCCACTTAAGTAAGTAACTAAGTCTTTCATATTAAGTAACGAACCCGTTTTTTCCCAGATGAATTTAAAATGGTCGGATGCCAGAAATAAATGCTCCGTAAATTTAATGAAAGCAGAGTTACTCATCTAGTTTAATCTACACCAATCCTGGAAGAGTTCTTCAACTTTATTAAAGAGAAAAAGTAAACTTTAAAAGAAGTTAAATCTTCACAGAAATATCATGAATAAGTAATTCTTATAAATAATTATTCTCTTATTGTAAGTTGCATTTTGTTACACTCACTCCACGCCATATTTTCCTAATGAATAAAACTTTTTTGATTTTGATTTCTGTTTTTAGGGTTCCGTAGCCAAATGGCGAAAAACGGAACCCTTATAGATTCGTCATGCCTGTCTGTCTGTCTGTCATTCTGTCTGTCTGTCTGTCTGTCTGTCTGTCTGTCCGGGAATGTCACAGCCACTTTTCTCCGAAACTATAAGAGCTATACTTTTGAAACTTGGTAAGTAGATGTATTCTGTGAACCGCATTAAGATGTTCACATAAAAATAGAAAAAAAAACAATAAATTTTGGGTGTTCCCCAGAAACTCAATTTTTTTTTTTCATCAGACCCATAAGTGTGGGGTATCTATGGATAGGTCTTCAAAAATGATACTGTGGTTTCTAATATCATTTTTTTCTAAACTGAATAGTTTGCGCGAAAGACACTTCCAAAGTGGTAAAATGTTGGTCCCCCCCCCCCCCTCTAACTTCTAAAATAAGGGAATGATAAAACTAAAAAAAATATATGATGTATTTTACCATGCAAAATTCCATCGAAAATTGGTTTGAACGGGATCTAGTAATTAGTTTTTTTTAATACGTCATAAATCGTAAACCGCAATTTACCTTTCATTCAATCAACTCAAATATAAAAAAAAACATTTAATTTCATAAAGATAAACCCTATACGTAAACCGTGAACCATTATTTTCTAATAATAAATCTGTAATAGGTGCTTAAGTAAATAATAATTATAATTCGCGCGGAACCCTTCATGGGCGAGTCCGACTCGCCCTTGGCCGTTTTTTTTTTTTTATTCTAAAGACGAATAAGACTCATCTATTTAACGATAGGGTGAATCTGATTTAAAATATTATATTTTTATTAAAATACATTTTCTATGGCTATTTTAGCTATCTATTGTCACGTAAACGTAATTTTAATTCAAATAAAAAGATAAATATTTGAAAACTTCTGATTATGTACGTTTTTTTACTATGTCCCGCTTTCGACTAAAGAATCCCGCTGTTTTCAAACAAAAAGTTCCAAAATCCCGACTTGGCAAAAACAAAAAATGGCACCGCTGGCCCCAAGGCAATAGTGGTCCTTGGTATTTTTAGCAGGTGTGGTATTAGTACACCTTGCCCTTCTTGTAGTAGGGCGGGTATAATGTCGTTCACTCCGGCCGATTTAAAAGGCTGAAAGGAATTTATTGCCCATTTCTGTCGTCCCTCAGAACAGATGGTTGATGTTCTCTCCCAGTCTTCCATCCGAGGTCTGATTGAAGTGGTATTGATTCCTAGCTCAGTACTAGGCGAGCTGCCAGGAAAGTGAGTTTCTGATTTCCTTATTATACATATGTCGTAAGGGCCATTTGGTAGCTTTGCCAGTGTCCGGTGCCCTTTGCTTTATTGAATAGCTTCCGCGCCTCGGATCTTAGTTTCGACAAGTTATTGCTCCACCATGGCGTCAGTTTCCTGTCCCATTCTCTACTTAGAGGACAGTTTTCTTCGAACGCAGTTATGATGGCGTTTGTTATGCTTTCCACTGCGCTCTCTAGCTCTAGTGGGCGGCCCGGAATCTTCCTCAAAACAAGGCGCCCCAGATTGATCTTTAGAGCAGTTCCATAAGTCTCCCAGTTGGTTTTCCTTGGGTTCCTTACTGGGTTTCTCGTTATATTTGTGCTGTCCAAGTCGAATGCTATTATTCGGCGGTCAGACAGTGACGGCTCACTGATACTCTCCAGTTACTAATTAATTTACTTACTTGAACCTTCACGAAGGGTAGTCACCTTGTCGAGTGCACTATCCTTTGATGGTGCCGGTGTGGAGGCTTAACGATGTTTCATACATCCACTAAGAACTGCCCAAGGACATTCCGTCCTGCCCCAATTCCCCTTTTTCTCCCCTACCCCTCCTCTCTCCTGATTTCCTCCCTCTGATTCTCTCACTCCTTCTCCCTTTCATTATCCGCTGGGCTGGACTTAAGGTGTGACACGACCCGTGCCGGGAGTCGGCCAGGCTGAGGGCCCAGTTTAAAAAATATCTCAGTCGCCCACGGAGTATCCGGATACCTGGCGATCTCCGGATTAACCAGCCTTACCTGCATACTGCGGATCTCTGTGCAGGCGGACCTCCTTTCTCCGCTACTCGTGGGTTTAACTATGAACAACAAACAAAACAAAAACAAAAACAAAAATAAAAACATCAAGACCGGTATCTCTTCCAAACCGGGCGGTAGTACGGCGACCTTGCTGTCTACTGACGCGGCTCCTGCAACAAAGAGTAGCAAGAGTAGAAGTGAGTAATCGTGGTCCAGTTGCTGCCAGCAGCAGTGAGCCTAATATAGGCAAAGCAATTCCTAGCAGCGGTAGGATTGTGGCACTTCATGGCCCTTCCGTTGCTAGCCTTACAAATCCTAGTACGTCTCGTAGTGGATGTTCGCGACAACGCACTCCCTCGAGGGCGTACTACAAGGACAGGCGAAATGCCATAAGAACTCTGAAGGTCTTTGGAGATATTCTGGAGACCAACAGAACACCACAGCAGATCGCCAAATTAAAATGGGCCCAAGGCTTTCTAGAGAAGGACAAGAGCGCTAACAAGGACTTCACGTCCAAGCGCCAGAGATCGGTGGAAGAAACCACTTCGGTTTCCAAAAAACCTAAGGTGCATAACACCAGCACCACCTCACATTCTGCCCCCAAATCTCAAAAGTCCTTCAGCGATGTCCTAAAGGACAAAATCGTGGTCGCGGTGATCGACTGCAGCGATCCGGAGGGAAGAATTTCCCCCGAACGATGGCATAAGCTGAGGAACAAGCTACTTAGCCTCTATCTGGCCTTCATGAAGGACCACCCTGGACCAGCTCCAGTAACTGAGGATGCCGGACTACACCAAGGGCATATCCGGCTCGTCGCCTGCGACAATATTAGATCGTTGGATCTGTATAAGATCGCCATAGGCAAACTCGGGGAGGTTTGGCCTGGAGCGAGGCTTGAGGTTGTTGCGAAGGAGGACATCCCGATCAGACCGAGGGCTCGTGCTTGGATCCCTGCTGAACCCCCCTCCGCAGAAGAAGTATTGTCGGTTATTAGACTGGGCAATCCCTCACTCCCAACCCACGACTGGAAAGTTGCGAAGCTGGAAGAGCATAGGGGATCCTTCAGATCAGCTATTATAATGATCAACCAAGAATCCCTGGCTCCTTTGGCGAAGACCAACGGCGCAATCCAGTTCGGTTGGGATAAGATTACACTTCGTCTGTACAAAAAGGATGACCCAGAAGCTAATAAGCCTCCGTATCCCTCTGACACAGGACTTAACATCCCTGATCCTGGAGCATCAATCTCCCTTCCATCCATTGAAGATGATGAACCAACTGTGGCTGCTCCCACTCAGCCCTCTACGTCCACTGCTAACACCAACTCTAGTATGGACACGGGTGACCTCCTCAGCAAAGTCCTTCTTAGCGAGGACGAGCTCTTAGGCTCTGACTCTGACTCAAATTCTAATAACACCGTGGTGGAAACTCCTCTGCCTGATTGCGACGATCAATGTTGCGATTAGTACAGATCAACCTCCACCACACCAAAAAGGCTTCGGCATCCCTTCTTATCCGTCTTTCTAGAGATGGAGAAGATATGGTCCTGATCCAAGAGCCATGAATTGTTAACAACCTGGTTCGAGGACTCCGGACTCATGGATACAAATTGTTGTATGCAACTGACAAAGGTAAACTTAGAACTTGCATACTGGCAAAAAGTAGCTTAAATGTATTTTTACTCCCTAATTTCAGCGACCGTGATGCAACCGTGGTGAGTCTAGAGACTGTTCGCGGCACCCATTGGATAGCCTCGGCTTATCTGGCCCATGACCACGTAGGGTCCTTGCCTGTTGTCAACCTAGAGGGACTGATCGCGGCAGCTGAACATCAAAAAACTGGTCTCATTATTGGATGTGATGCCAATGCGCACCATTCAGTATGGGGCAGTTCTGACATCAACGACAGAGGTGAGTCTCTTTTTGATTATATTCTTAATACTAATCTCATTGTGTGTAACACTGGTAGTGAACCTACCTTCATTACGAAAGATAGACAGGAGGTTCTAGATATAACTCTGGTCTCCGACTCAATCCATCAGGAAATTGTAAACTGGAAAGTCTCGGCGGAACACTCTTTTAGTGACCACCGTTACATTCAATTCAGTTTAGCCGATGACCCTCCCCGCCAGCCAGTTTTTAGAAATTATAGGAAAACTGACTGGGTCAAGTATAGAGAAGTGCTGAAAAGTTCAATGAAATCTGAACTCCTTAGTCCACCCCGGAACACCATAGAGCTAGATAAGAAGGTCAGGGTACTCACCTTGGCCCTCAATAAGGCTCTGACTTCTGCCTGCCCGCTCACACGGCCTAGAGGCAAAAAGAAGCCGGTTTGGTGGACCCCAGCACTAGGACCTCTAAGAAGCAGTTGTAGGAAACTGTTCAACCAAGCCAAGTTCACAAAAGCTGAAACCGACTGGGCTTCATACAAAGCATCTCCCAACGCTTACAAAAAAGAACTGAGGAAAGCCAAACGCTCGTCTTGGAGACTCTTCTGTGGAAAAATAGAGGAATCTTCGGAGGCATCTAGGCTAAGAAAAATCCTCTCAACCAACCCAGGTATGCCTAGCTTTTTAAAAAAGCCGGACGGCTCCTGGACCACTTCCAGCGAAGAATCGCTCAATGTACTACTGGATACACATTTCCCAGGTAGCTCCCACGTTACTAGCAATATAAACCTGTCTAGGTCAATTGCACGTACGACTAACTTTAAAGGTCTGATTACTAGGGACAAACTGCTCTGGGCGATACACAGCTTCAAACCATACAAATCCGCGGGGCCAGATGGCATAATACCAGCTGAAATTCAAAACACCTCGGATATCATCTCGCCTTTGCTTGAGATAATCCTGAAAAGCTGTGTAAAAATGGCATACATTCCGCTGTTATGGAGAGAAGTAAAGGTCGTATTCATACCCAAAGCCGGTAAATGTTCCCATGTAAATCCTAAGGATCTCAGACCCATAAGCCTATCGTCATTCCTTCTAAAAACATTAGAAAGGCTGATTGATATCCATCTACGTACTAACATTGACACAAGACTTCTTTCTACGGCTCAACATGCATATTGCAAAGGCAAATCTGTTGAAACAGCCTTACATACGTTAGTACGCTCAATCGAATACTGCCTTCACCATAAGGAGTACACTATGGTTGCATTCCTGGATATTGAGGGTGCTTTTAATAACGTCGATACATCCGCGATCGCAAATGCACTGTCAGATCTAAAGGTAGATGACTCACTTGGTGAGCTTATGAATCTACTTCTCACAAGTCGGATTATAAACTCGAAACTGGGTATGACATCGGCCAGAAAATCTGTCAGTAGAGGTACGCCACAAGGTGGAGTCCTATCTCCCCTCCTTTGGAACTTAGTGGTGAACAAGCTGCTGATGTGCCTAGAAAAGGAGGGTTGCAGGGTGATTGCCTATGCAGATGACGTTGCAATTGCCGCCTCAGGGAAGCACCTAAACACCTTGAAAGAACTTCTGCAAAACGCTCTTAATAAGCTAACTACATGGGCAGATCGTTGTGGGTTGGGTGTTAACCCCCACAAAACCGAACTTGTTCTATTCACTAGGAAACATAAAGTTCCATACATTGATCCCCCCTCTATCAGGGGCACAAGTCTAGTCTTTTCGGACGAGGCAAAATACTTGGGTCTCATTCTGGATAGAAAGCTTAGCTGGAAACCTAACATTCAGGAAAGAGTTCGTAAAGCTACAGCAGCACTCTTCTCCTGCAAAAAAGCCATTGGTAACAAATGGGGGCTCCAACCCCGCATTATCAACTGGCTATACATCTCGGTAATTAGACCGATACTTATGTACGGGGTGGTTGTTTGGTGGACTGCCCTTGATAAAGCGATAAATCGCGATAAGCTAAGCAAAGTCCAACGTACAGCTTGTCTCTGCATGAGTGGTGCACTGCGCACTACCCCCTCTGCTGCAATGGACATTCTGTTTCACCTGACACCCCTGGACATCTTTAGCAAGCAAGTGGCTGCTAGTGCGGCTATCCGCCTCAAAACAACGTTCCAATGGTCCGAGAATGAAATCGGCCACGCATCTATTCTGAAAAAATTTAGAATCCTCCCCAGTAACATAGACTACATCACCCCTCAGACCCTTTTTGACAACAACTTCAAGGTCAAGATCCCTCCCAGAACATTCTGGGAAGGGCCACCCGTCGAAAATAAATCGATCCATTTTTATACCGATGGATCCAAAACCGACGCGGGGGTAGGAGGTGGTGTGTTCTCTGACAGGCTGAATCTCAGCCTCTCCTTTCGACTCCCTGATCACTGCAGTGTGTTCCAGGCAGAAATCTTGGCTATTAAAGAAGTCCTGTCGTGGCTGAAGAAGAACGTGATATCCGTTACGGATATCTGGATCTTCTCAGATAGTCAAGCTGCATTAAAATCCCTGGATTCTGGGTCCACAAACTCTATCGTAGTCCGTGACTGTCGATCATCTCTAGTGGAGATGGCGAAGCATTTTAACATCCACCTATGCTGGGTGCCAGGACATACAGACACTCCAGGGAACTGTAGGGCGGATGAACTCGCCAGAAAAGGAACCACACTCCCCATTTTACCTGATAAAGGTTCACTAGGCATCCCAATCGCTACATGCAAACTCATGTTTATGAGACAGACCATTGAGAACTGTAACCTTAGGTGGACAAGTGACAACACTTGTCTAGCGACAAAGCAGATTTGGCCAAAGCTGGATCTGAAACGCTCTAAGTGTTTGATTTCTCTAAACAGACTTCACATTGGTGCTATAATTGGTGTGATCACCGGACACTGTCTCATAGGCAGACATGCAACAAGGCTTGGCGTCCACGCAAATGACTTCTGCAGAAGCTGTATGAACGAGGAGGAGGAGGAGACAGTTCTCCACATTCTCTGCACGTGCCCTGCTCTTTCTCAAAGACGTAAACTCCATTTAGGATCCTTCTTTTACAATGATCTTAACGATCTCATTAACACCGACATAAAAAGTCTGTCAAGCTTCATGAGAAGCTCCAACTGGTTCAACGAGTACGAGGATGATACATCCGTGTGGTATCACAATGGGCCTGTCACTGGCCTAAGTGTGTCGGTCTCGGCCGACTGCCACTACAACCTAACCTAACCTACTTGGGCTACCAAGCGTGAGGTCGAGTACTTCCTCCCTGACCCTAGTTGGATGTGTTATCTCCGTACAATTTATTACTTAACGATTCAAAATGTCCATACCATTTATTACTTAACGATAATTAGCTGATGCACGGACATGATTTTTAATTAATGATCCATTATGTTAACTTTTAATCCACATTGTAGTAAATTTGTGAATTAGAGGCAAAGTAAGTAATTTTTATGAATTCGGCTGTAAGTGTTTGATCTCTCCAAACAGATTGCACATTAATCCTACAATTGAGGTCATCACTGGACATTATCTCATAGATAATCATGCAACAAAGCTTGGTGGTTACTCAAATGATCTCTATAGAAGCTGCATGGACGATGAGGATATAGAGACTATTCCCTATCTTCTCTGCACATGAGCATCTCTCTCCCAAAGACGAAAATTCTATTTGGCAGGTTTCTTCTATTATGATGATTGCAGCGTTTTCTAAGCTAATATATTCGCAGTTAAGAAACGCATAATATGCTGATAGTGTTATATTCATAGTTAGGGCAACTCTGATTGACATATTAAGATATAATGCTATATTTGGGATAGAATGAATACTTTGTTTTAGTATAAAAGAATAAGGAATTTTAGGGAGAAGGCATTGTCAAAACAACTTGAGTAAAATCAAGATACAAGGTTGCAACCTAGCTGAAGACAGGGGCCCTTAATTCTTTTCATTTTAGTCGGTTTATGTGGCTAGAATTGGTAAACACTACTATCTGATCACCGCCTAGCTGAAGACAGCGGACCAATATTATAATATAAACGTTAAGCAAACCTCTGTTTATCTCTACCTCGAAAGAGAAAGCGAGACATCTGAGGGGTTACAGCAGCTTAGACCGTTCTAGCTTTGGAACTACCAGCAATAGAAATAACCATTTGCGTGAACAGTCGGGCAGCACTTAAATCGATCAACTGCCATCTTGTAAAAGCGAAATGTAAACATCGCACAGTAATGCTTTTTGTGTTCAATGAAACAACAGAGTGGAAAGGAATGACACTTCGGTTAAACTGGCCGGTTATGGCTTGGAATTGGATAAGCTTTTAGCTGACAAATAATTTTTTTTTTTAAATTCTGGCTCGCGAAGGCGATTTATAAGGGGGGGCACTTCGACCTAAAAAGATCTTTTGCGGACAATTTTACCAGTAAAAGAATTCTTTATGTCCTCGGGGCTCATTTGTTTCCTGAAAAAGATCTTCTTTCTAATTCCATTACGGGCTGGACATTCACATAAGATTTGTTCAGCTGACTCGTCCTCTTTAAGACAGAGTCGGCACTCAGGAGAGTCTGCTATTCTCATTTTGTGTAGATGATATCTTAAACCATGGTGACCAGTAAGGTAACCTACTAAGTTTTTGATATCATGCCTGCTTAGGTTTAGACATTTGATGGCATTTTGATTGAAGGGCCGAATGGCTCGTTTGGCCTGTCTTAGACCTGGGATGCTTTCCCAAAGATAGATACATTTTCTATGTTCCCAGCTTTTAATTGCTGCCGTTGCTGCTGATATTGGAGTGCAACAGAAAGGTTCGGGACCTATGAAAGGTGTTTCTGAACCTTTTCTGGTCAGTTCGTCGGCATTTTCGTTACCTTCTACCCCGACATGACCCGGAACCCTCCATAATTTGGCCATGTTTCTGATTCCGAGTGTTTGTAGGGTATTGAAGCAGTACACGACTGATTTGGAGTCAATGGTATACGAGCTAAGGGCGTTTAAAGCTGCTTGACTATCCGTGAATATATGGATGGTTGTACCTTTTATGCCAGATAAATTAATGTGGCTATCGCATTCTTGAATGGCGTGGAGCTCTGCTTGAAATACGCTAGGACTTTTCCAATGGGTATCGTGAAGCGTTCGTGTATTCCGTATATTAGATTTATTGCACTTTTTGAATGTATATGTGGAGAGGTGTAATTCCTGTTATTGCCTCTATGGCAGCTGTTGGACAGGTTCGCATGGCTCCGGAGACCCCAAGGCACGCAAGCCGTTGTACGTTTTTGAGATTCTCTATTGCGACCTTTGGGTTTTGTCCACCATACTATGGAGGCGTATGTTATAATGGGTCTTATCATCACTGTGTAGATGCAGTGGACGATCTTTAGAGAGATTCCCCAGGTTCTGCCATATATGCGAAGACAGGCCCATAAAGCTCTATTAGCTTTAGTGATTTTGTTATTTATGTGAGAGTTCCAGTTAAGTCTCTTGTCTAGAATTACTCCAAGATACTTGACTTCGTCGGAATACTCTACGACCGTGTCGTTTATTGTGATTAGGCCTAGGTCTAATCTCCTCCTTTTAGTGAAAGGAACGAGGAGGGCTTTACTGGGATTTATGGAAAGATTTTCCTTGATGCACCAGTCTATGGCTGTCTTTAGAGCATTTTTCATTTTTTATGTGACTCCAATTGAGTCTTTGCCCCAGACTATGATGACAGTATCATCGGCGTACCCAATTCTAGTGTAGCCCAAATTGCTCATCTTGTGTAGCAGGTCATCGATGACCAATGACCACAAAAGGGGTGCCCCGTGCGGCTGTTACTGATACTGAGGTCGTTCCAGACGAGGCAGTTATTTTGCGACTTTCCAACATCGCTTGATCCATTTAATAGTTGGTTTGTCTATGTTTCTATGGTACAAAGCATTTGATATGGATTCATATCCAGATTGTCAAACGCACCCTCTATGTCCAGAAAGGCACAAAGTGCGATCTCTTTGCAACGGTAGGCGTTTTTTATTTTTATAGTTAGTCTTAACAGAGCACCTTCCGTGGATTTACCCTTTTGGTACGCATATTGGTGAGGGTGCAGAGGCATGCTTTTTGATATGCATTCTCTAATGTGGATGTCAATAATCCTTTCCATTGTTTTCAGAAAAAACGATGTCAAGCTTATCGGACGATATGATTTAGGTAATTCGCTCGGCTTGTTTCCCTGTTTAGGTATGAATACTACGTTTACCTCCCTCCAGGTAACTGGTATATATCCCCAGTTGAAGCTGAACGTAAATAAGGCAATCATGGATGGTAATAAAAATTCTATTCCATTTTGAATGGGGGCTGGAAAAATACCGTCTGTTCCTGATGCCTTGAATGGTTTAAATGAGTTAATTGCCCATTTAACCTTATCCGGAGTAAAAAGTGTTCGGGATAAACTATTAATTCTGCTGAGGTTTCTTGGAATTGAGACCTCCGCTATATGGTCATCTGTAATGACCATCGTGTGAGACCTGACAAAGGAATACAACAAGCTTTCACTATAGCAAAGAGCTAAGAACTTCACATATGAGGACCAATGGAGTTGTGCCGTTAACCGTAGTCTTTGGCCTAAAATAGATGCTTAAAGATCAAAAACCCTAGTATCCTTTGACAGAAATCGAATCGGTGTGTTCATCGGTGTATTGATCGAACACTGCATCATCGGAAACATGGCTACAGGCTAGGCATCTTTACAAATAACTTCTGCAGAAGCTTCAGATACGAAGAGGAAATTGAATCTCTAAAACAACTCCTTAGCCACTGTCCAGCGTCTTAAGAACGCCGCTTCCTTTGCATGAGAGCACGGTTCTTTGGATGTAGTGGCGAGGATACCTCTATCAGACCTAAAAAAGATTCATCGGCAGATTCGAATGATTTTGTTAGCCACATGTCTAACCATGTGACTTTCGCCTGTGGGTGAAACTTGCGCAAATGCGCATACAGCACTCCTACCATTACCCAACCTTACCTAATGATCATAATGATCTTATCAGAACTGGGATTATAATTCTCTTGCGCTATATATTAAGCTCTATGTGCTTCCATGACTGGGGTGGTAATAGAACCAAGTGTCATCACAAACGACCTAACTTGTTCTAAGTCTCCCGAGTGTTTTTGCCGACTGCCAATTCAATCAAACAGTGGTCCACCTTCTCCTCAACTTGCAGTTCAAAACAATAATATTACATTATAATAAAAATACATCCCACATACACTCATGATTGCAGAAGCTAGGCCTCAGCCATATATTTCAAAACAAAAAGGTTCACACAGGCAATTTAAAAAAAAAATGCAACCTACCTTCACCTGAATACAACACCGGAAAATAACTAATTGTCACCGCACTATTAAGAAATAAGCAACAAAGGAATATCACTTAAGAGAACGTTACACATTCCTGTCATTAAATGCCAATCAGCGTGATTTCTCAAAACCAAGATTACCACCCGTAACACATGTTTCGTTGACATTTCTTTCAATCCACCATCCATTTCAGTAAATTCACCCTTCATTCAACTACCCGTACTTTGTGATTGATGTCATCCCCGATTCTGAACTTCGTAGTTTACACTCTGAGTAATATTATGTATTTAATATCGAAGCCCATTAAAAGTTCCTTCATTTAATTATTCAAGGTTTGTTTTAACACTTTCAAAAGGCGATAAAAATATACTCGTACGTAGGCTTTTGGTAATCTTTCAAGCCTCATTACGCAGCAACCCTTGCCTACTAACAGCAGACAGTAGTTGGGTCGGAAGTAAAAATATACAACCTCGTTATATGAAGAAAAATTGTGTTTGATTTAATACGTCTACTCGTGTATGCTTGCATACATACATAATGTATCATATATATGTGGCGTTCGCATCAATATTGGATTGAGAGAGCGGTAGAGACTGGCAATATGTGGGTGGTCGGGTAATGCATTAGTTTTCGTTAACACACTGCACTTCTCAATTTGAGTTGAAGCGGGCATATCTGCTTTTGATAAACGTTCGTCATATTTCTCTGGGGATGAACAGAAAGGATATTTTTCAGAAGTTAAATGAAAAACGGAATATCCATCGTGTAGTCATATCACGACAGATACAGCTGTGGAGATATTGTTTTTCTTTCATCAGCGGTAGTAAGAAGCCATCTTGGATCTCATTTGTTCTGCTAAGAGTCCTAGCCAGAGTTCATCTGTGTATTTTCAAATGCACTCAAAGTCCCATCATTTAAGTTCAATCTTTTTGAATCTCAAAGGATGGTTGTGGTGATAGGGCGAAAGCAATTTAAAAATCCGTCTGTTTTTGGTGAGATGTTTTCTTTTTGGTAGGATACTATCAGCAGGATGCTTTATATGTGGTTTGTACTTGACCCAAAAGGTGAATCATATCGTTAATTAAATCACGTACAGAGGTAGGAACTTTAAATAATGGGAGGAGTTGTGGTTAAAAAAAGTCTTCGACACAAGTCTTTTGTTAAAATGAGAGCAATGCACATCGGTGTTTCAGAATTTCAAACAGCAAAATGAACAGCGAGGTACTTGAATAATTAGATATTTCTGTTGCTTTGTTGAAATTTATTCTTTGGTTGACCGCAAACGTCACAGGTATTTCAACATTAGTTTTGGAGATGCTGCCATTAATACTAAACGACCACCTGACCCGTACAGACTCTCTGAGTGAGACAATGTCGCATATAATCCTCTGCAATCCCGGACGCGCTGCCTCCAGTTATCCGGGTCAAGAGCTCTGCCATCCGCCATAGTGTAGAAGTTTGACGTTTCTTGTCGTTTCAAACCTGGAACCAATGTACTCGAGGTATTTTCCTTAAATACCTCGAAGTTATTGCTATCAACAGTGATGTTTTGTCCCAGGCGGTAGACAGATGCTTGTTTGTTTGTTGATAGCTTGTACTTGGTCCTTATCTCATTTACTTCAAGAACAACCAATTTCGTCTGTTCTGCAATCGCAACTGCCGATGATGTCGATATCGTCGGCATACTCCAGTAGCTGGACGAATGTATTTAAGATAGTGCCTTCCGTGTTGACACCTGCCCTTCGCACTATTTTCACCAGAACAAGACTGAAGAAGTCACACGATAGCGCATCTCCTTGTCGAAATCCGGTACAAGTTTGGAATAATTCAGAAGAGCTGCTTCCAAACTGCACATTACACTGCATGTTTATACCCTATTCTAAGGGTATATTAATTTTGACGCATAGTTTCTAACATACCTTAATATTGCCCGTAGACCCCTAAAAGTTACTATATTTATGATCACCATCGATAGTAATGTCGATCTCGCCATGTCCGTCTGTCTGTCCGTCTGTCGGCAAAAATTAGGCCTTAAAACTGGGCTTAGAGAGCTGAAATTTTAACCATATACTCTCTAGGGTCCCGAAATAATCAAGTTTACGAATTTTTAAAATCCGCCCACAAATTCAAAAAACAAATTTTTCGAAAAAATCGAATTTTGACCTAGAAAGCTGAAATTTTGTATATATTATCTATGACTCCTAAAACTGCTTGGGAGATAAAATTTTCAAAATCCGCCCACTGACACGATCACAATTAAATAAAACAATTTTATTGAAAAACCAGAATTTGAGCTAGGGAGCTGAAATTTATAATATATACTCTCTAGGGGCTTTTCAAGCTCATGTGTAAATATTTTCAAAATCCGCCTACTGACTCGCCCACAATTTAAAAAAAAAACTTTTTTTGAAAATCCAAAGTTTGAGCTAGGTAGCTGAAATGTACTCCTAGGGGCCCTTTATGCTTATGTGTTAATTTTTTTTTAAATCCGCCTACTGACACGCCCACAATTAAATAAAACAATTTTATTGAAAAACCAAAGTTTGAGCTAGGGAGCGTTTTTTTACAAAAGCTTCGTTTTTTTGATAAAATCCTTTAAATGTTATATAACAAAACATGTACAGCGGTCTTAACAATTCAACCATACTTAAGCTTTTGTCACGCCTACTTATGAGGGATAGGAATAAGAATAGGGTATCCAACAGTTCGCCCAAGCGGACTGTAGCCCGTCCCTATGTTTTCAAGTGTCATGCGACACAACTGGATCAGTTTTGCCGGGATCCCAAATTCGGCCATCGCCACGTACAGCTCCTGCGATGAATGCTATAATATGCGGCTTTAAAGTCGATAAAAAGGTGGTGGGTCTCGACTTGAAATTCATTTGTCTTTTCCACGATTTGCTTAGTGTGAAGATTTGGTCTATTGATAATCTGCCGGGCTGGAAGCCACACTCGTACGTGCCGATTAGTATGTTGCAGAACGGCTTCAGACGTTCAAACAGTACGTTGGATAAGATCTGATATTCGACATTTAGCAGGTATATGCTTGATAGTTCTTGCAAGACATTGGATCTTACTCTATAAAAATGGGGCATATGGAGCTGATAGCCCAGTAATCGGGTATGCTTCTTCCACCCACACTTGGTTGATTATTTGGTCCATGAGTCCTATCAAAACACCAATAGCTACGCTGGTAATCAGAATCGGCGGCTTTATTATTGTTTATCTTTCTTATAGCTAAGCCAACCTCTACTATAATGGGTGGAGAAATCTGTTCTTCATTGATAGGACGTTGGTGATAGCTGATAGGGCACACTCTCTCTTCAGGATGCCCATTTAGAACATGTTGGAAATGCTGCTTGAATACATCTACTATTCCCTGCGCTTCGGTGACTAGGTTTCCGTCGCTGTTTCGAAGAGCCTGCGTTCCGGTCTTAATCTACGGATGTTGTTTCGACCGCGAGACTCACCTTCTTCCGATAAGTGCATACATCATCATACCAGGGGCTTTTCCTCTGGGTGGTTTCGGCTACCTTCTTGATGATGTAACGATATCGGTTCCACATATTTTTGGGGCTTGTGGGTGGTGAATGCTCAGACGATACTGTCTCGCTCATCCGCTCTCGGTACTCTGAATACTCCAGTTGTCCTAAGGCGTACAAAGTCGAGTTTCTTCTCGTTGGACAGTAGAGCTCTAAATTTAGCCGCAACAAGGAAATAGTCAGAGTTGACATAAGCCGTTCGGAATGTGTGCACGTTTATGATGTTGGATGCGTGCCTCGCATCGATTAGCACATGGGCGATTTGGTTGGCGGTTCGCCCATCTGGGGAGCGCCAGATTGCTCTGTGAATTCTGAGCCTTGGAGAAATAGTGGTACTAATCACCGTATTACGAGCTGCTGCAAAGTCGATTAGCCGGGAGCCGTTATCTGTTGCCGTGTTGTGAAGGCAGTGCATCCTCCGAAGATGTTTTCCTTACCGACCTTGGCATTGAAATATCCGAGCACAACTTTGACATCGTACTCCGGACAGGCTCCGTAGGCTCCCTCCAGGAGGTCATAGAACTCCTAATTGTTGGGATCTTCAGCCTCGTCGGCAGGGGACATATTAGGCTAATGTTATGAAATGTAGCTTAGATGCGGATGACAGCCAGGCGTTCACTTATCGGCTTGAAGTCCATTACTTTTCTCCTAAGCCGATTTCCCACGACAAATCCGTACCCTAACATATGCAATCTTTTATGACAGCTGTAATAAACGTCGCAATTTTTTCTAGCGGATATTTGTTGTTTTCCCATACATTTTTCATAAACGACTAGTTTTCGTAAACCACTATTTGCTGATAAGACGACACAAACCTTTTTTTTCTCTTATTCTTATTATTTTTTTTTTTTCTTATTCTTATTATTCTTATTTAACAAAATTGATATACTTAGTTTACCATAACAATGTTAAAACTAAGAATAGGTAGCGACATTTTTATTTAAAAAATATAAATAGTGATAAGGTCACTTCATGTGAAAAAAACAATTTTGACGTGGGGTGGATAATATGGAAAATTAACAATAAAAGAGAGAGAAGAAAAACGAAAGCAAGAGAAAAATATAACGTGATGAGAAGAGAGCATAAAAGTTAAATAAATTTAAATAACATAGCGCAGCAAAACTTTAATTTTTTCATGGTCAAAACCGAGAAGCCAAATTTTGACTTTTTTTTGCAAATTCGGGCAAAGATCTAATAACACGAATATTAATAGGAAGTCTATTAAGCAATTTACAGGACACTATGGAGTAGAAATTTTTGTATAAAGCTGTGCGAAAACTAGGCATGACGACAACATTAATTGAATTGCTACGCAAAGCATGGGTGTTGGATATTGGACTCTGCATATAGCCACCTCTTATAAAAAATTTTTTAGAAACTTTGAAGTAATATAAATGTTTTAGTGGTAGAATTTTCAGTGTTCTAAACAAAACCATAGAATTCGCGAATCGATTTGTCCCACATACTTTTCTGATAGCGCACTTTTGCAGAACAACCAATGGCTGCAGCTTTGTTTGGTAGGCACCCCCCCAACAACTTATTCCGTACTGCAATCTAGATTGAAAAATTCCAAAATAAACCGTTTTTAGAGTCCTATTATCACAGAATCTTCGGAGACGATAAAAACTTCGGATCGTGGAACGAAAGTATTGTTTCAAAATTGAAATGTGTTCAGACCAACTCATATTTTGGTCAATAGTAACACCTAAATATTTAAACTGATTTACTACTTCAATTTTAAAACAACGTGTGTCACAAGATAATTGATCAGTAAATAATGTCCTTGCTGATACCACAGTACATACACAATTTGACATATTGGATCTACTACAGTTTTGTCCATGAAGAAAGATTTCGAAGTCTGGGGACTCTTGCATACTTAGACTGAAGTTCTTCAGTTTAGTTTTGTGACTGACAACTAGCTTGTGTTCAGCAAACCAGATCCTTAGAATGTGCACATCATGATTTATGTCAGCACATAGATTTAAAGGATTATTTGACCGATATGCAATGCCAAGATGCTGTAACTTTCCCCAAAACCGGTTGATTAAATATGGAGTTGATATATATTAGAAACAGTATGGGTCCAAGAACAGATCCCTGGGGCACACCTAAGTTTATAGTTTTCGAGTTGCTTACAAATTTATCTATTTTAACTCTCTGAATTCTTTCCTTCAATTATGACTCAAACCAACTATGTATAAATCCACGAAACCCTGCAGAATATAATTTGTTAAGAAGAATGTTGTGGTTAACCATGTCAAATGCTTTGGTCCACAAAGAGGCCGGCGCAAACTTTTTTTTCATCCAGCGTTTTATATATAAAAGAGCAAAACTCCAAGAGGGCATCTTCTGTGGAAAGGCCTTTTCTAAACCCGAACTGAGCACCGCTTAAAAAATGTATTTTTGTCAGATAGTCCAACACTCTACTTTTAACAGCCTTCTCAAAGATTTTTGATATTGATGACAATAGTGAAATTGGCCTGTAATTGTTTTTGTCGCTTTTAGTAAACCTCCTTTTTAAAAAGGGGTATAATATTTGTACACTTTAATTTATCAGGGAAAACACCGGTATAGATACTTAAGTTAAAAATATAAGCTAGTATGTCCACTACATTTAGAGCTATCTTTTTAAGTGTAATATTTGAAATACCATCATAACAACAGGAACTAGAATTGTTCAGTGAACTGATAATTTTGAAAAGCTCTAAGCCTGTAATTTCTACAAAAAAAAAGCTGCTATTCCTAATATTTTCGTTCACTAGATTAGATCTAGCACAGTGGTTACAATATGTAGGAGATTCACTAGGAGAAGACGTCAGACCAACTGTAGAAAATAAATCATTAAAAATATTTGCTATAGTTGTAGGATCGTCAATAGTAACATTATCATTACATAGAACTATTGGTTTTGACAAATTGGGAGAGTAGCCACCAATAATACTATTTACAGCCTTCCATTCATTCCTAGGGTTACCTAGTGCATTTTGTACTTTAGAGAAATAGTATCTGTCTCGAGCCTTCTTAATGTCTTTATTAACTTGTTTGCTTATCCTTTTGAACCGTGTTTTAAGTGCAGTATTAACACATAGTGACACTATGGTGCGTGCAAATTGACACTCCAAAAAAAAGCATATGTCAAGCAGTTGTCATTGAAGCGACTGGCATCACCGCTTGAACTGACTTGCAGGAGTCCCCCGTGTTTTATTTTGTGCTTGGATGGTGGAGTGCAGAGGCGACGACGTAAAAATGACATTCTCGTCACTTTGGAAAAACTAACAGAGACAGGTGAAAGCTTAAACACAAGAACAGATGTAGAAACTTTGCTAGTAACGATGCAGTCACTTTCCTTTCTTTGTTTCTTGGGCCCCTGGCAACTGGTGCTACAAGAAGTGATAGACGCACAAAAATATTTACAAACAAAGGGACTTGACATAAGACTTACTTAAGAGGACGCTCGCAGTTTGTTAGGATTAGTGGTATTGTCTCAGATCGCATTAACGCCACTTCGGGAGTCCCCCAAGGCAGCCATCTTGGGCCTTTGTTATTTCTTTTATTTGTTAATGATATTTCCAATGTCGTCCTTAATTCTGAATGCTTAATGTTCGACTTCAAGATAGAACGATTTCGACAGCGAACTTTCATTACTGCCATAGGCAACGAAAATAAATTAATTAATGCGGACTCACTTGAATTATTAAAATTTATTGTAAAATCGAAGCTTGATGATACTGTGCCCAAATTATAAAAATGCTCCGAATATTCCTCACCATTGCCGTAAGCAATGCCAGCTGTGAGAGGAGTTTTTCAAAATTGAAATTGATCAAAAACTATTTAAGATCAACAATGAGTACTTTAAGGCCTACCAATCTGGCTATCTTGTCTGTTGAGCAAAAGGTGTGTGATGCTATAGATATTGATAGTGTAATAAAAGACTTTGCTCTTAAAGAAGTAGACGTAGGGGTAGTGGGGGTACATTGATCCGATTTTCATAATGAAAAAACATGTTTTTCATTTGATTTGACGTTAACTTAATAGATTCATTTTATAGGCTATATAATTTTCTAATTTTTTTCAATCGATTTTTTTGTTAAAATATGTTAAACATTTTTCTGCACTTCTTTTTTAAAACGAAGAATTTTATATCAATGTGCCCCTGAGACGGGGCAGATTGATATGAAAATGGGGCACGTTGATTCGGAAAATACTTACCCTCATCATATAAAAGATAACAAATTTAGTCTTAAAACAAATTGTTTTTTTACTTTATCGCAACACCCTTCTAACCAAATCAGTAAGCAGAGGAACACCTCAAGGTGGGGTGATCTCGCCTCTCTTATGGATTATAGTTCTTAACAAAATCCTGTCAAGTCTTGACGTGGTTATTCTAGTATCAGGAATGTTTCCGAACGTGATAAGTGAAATCATGGAAAGAGCACTGGGTAAGATTAGCGGGTGGGCTACAAGTTTTGGCCTATGCGTTAACCCAAGCAAAACTGAACTGATGCTTTTTACCACCAAAACCAAAATACCAACCTTCTCACTTCCCCGCTTAAATAACCAAAATCTTCCTTTATCCACCAGCGCAAAATACCTTGGAGTCATGCTTGACCCCAAACTCAACTGGAAGTCCAAAAACGAACACCGAGTGCGGAAGGCAAGCGTTGTTTTCAACGCCTGTAGCAAAACTTTCGGCAAAAAGTGGAGGCTTCAACCAAAAATGGTTCGTTTGATGTACACTGCGGTGGTACGTCCCATCCTCACCTACGGATCACTGGTATGGTGGCCCGCCTTAAGTAAAGCCTATAACGTCACTAAATTAAGCAGAATCCAAAGAACAGCTGCGCTCAATGTGATTCTCAACTTTCTGCCAGTCGATCTGTATATCAAAAACATTGCAGCGTTTAGTGCTGTTAGATTGAAGGAATCTAAATGTTGATCGAAAAGGCAATAGGGCCATACCAGCATCCTTCTTTCACTTCCCGACGGCATAGGTCTAATAGGTAAAGACTACATTACACCCAAACCCAACTTCCATAAAAGCTTCTCTGTGAGATTCCCCTCTAGATCAGAATGCTAAGAAAATGCGATCGTAAATGAATTCGACATACCTATCTTCACAGATGGTTGCAAGATGAGCTGTGGAGTAGGAGCTGGCATTTTCTCTACAGAGCTAGATATCTCTAAAACTCTTCGTCTTCCCAACGCAGCCAGCGTCTTTCAAGCAGAAGTACTTGCAATTAAGGAGGCGTGTAGACTGCTTCTCAACATATTGACACACAGAAAAAAAATAGGCATCTTTGTCGACAGTCAGGCCGCGATTAAGGCTGTTAGTTCAACTAAGTCTACGTCCAAGCTTGTTGTGGAATACAGGGATACGCTGAATAAGGCTTGTCATCGGCTAGATATCACTCTCGTCTGGGTTCCCGGCCATAGGAACATTGAAGGAAATGAGAAAGCCGATGAACTCGCCAGACGTGGCTCTGCTCTGTGCGTATCACATACGGAGGAAGTTTTCCCTCCGCTGGGATATGTAAAGAGATAAATCCTCCTGCTCTTCATCTCAACGGCGGAGACTAGATGACGAATCGTACGAACTGTGTCATTTCAAGAAAGATCTGGCCAACCTACGATGATGCCAGAACAAACAACCTCTTAGCCAGAACGCGTGTAGATGTCGCCAGACTAATGGCAATCAGTACGGGTCATTGCCTATTAGGCACTCACGCAGCCAAGATTGGCATCCCCCATAACACCCATTGCCGTAGCTGCTCTGACACAGAAAAGAGTGAAACAGTGTTCCAACTTCTCTGTAAGTGTCCGGCTCTAGCCAAAACCAACATCCTTCTCCCCCTTTAATTTTAGGTTCCGTTAGTTGTGGTACCAAAACGACGCTCAATGCGCTATTTGTGTTTTTCTCGTCAGGTGACGGGAAATACAGCCACTAAAACCAACCAACCAACTTTATCGCATTTATTTGTTATACAAATTTAATAAAAAAAAAAGCAAAATCAGACTTTTTATGGTTTTAAGTATCAAATTAAATATTTTTAAAAGGAAAAAAACGAAAATAATAATAAATTAGGTAATTAAATAAAGTAGGAACATAAATATTGCCTCAAATAATCCATATATCATGATAAACACTAACATACCTACAGCAGAACCTGAAATATAATACACAAAATTAAATCAAAACACATATTTTAAGCAAAAGAGCGTTACTACTTAGAACCCTCCTTCAAAAAAGTTGCGAACTGGTTTTCTACAACCGATAAGATGAGAGATCGATTTTAAATTTAAGAAGAGATGACATCCTGTTAGTACCATTTGTGATGGAAGGTTTCGGCAATAGCAACAAAATATCTGAAATATGAACCGAAGCTTTATCTTTTACGTCTGGAAAAACTGATGTTCCCGAAGGTTTTTTCCTTAAGTAGGAAACTTGAAAATCGCCACAACCGTATTTAAAAACAATGTTGCCAACAAAGTGGTTGACTGTTTTTGAATTTTCAAGCTTTATGAGGACGACATCCTCTTTATTAATTATCGCGATTTGGCTCAGTAACCTCATCAATAGAATCGTCATTATCAGATGATGGGCAACATTCAGAATTTGATGAAGTTTCCTTCGTTTCAAAGTAGGTAGCTGGACGAACTCGATGAATCTGACTGGTACAATACTTTCCTTATTTTACTTTTTTTGCTGTTTTTGCTAGGCCCAGTTACTATAGCTGACTTTATATTTTTTCTTGGTTAACTAAAAGATTTTGGTTTTTATACCCTATTCTAAGGGTATATTAATTTTGACGCATAATTTGTAACATACCTTACTATTGCCCGTAGACCCCAAAAACTTACTATATTTATGATCAGCATCGATAGTAATGTCGATCTAACCATGCCCGTCCGTCCATCCGTCGGCAAAAATTAGGCCTTTAAACTGGGCCTAGAGAGCTGAAATTTTAACCATATACTCTCTAGGGTCCCGAAATAAACAAGTTTACGAATTTTTGAAATCCGCCCACAGACACGCCCACAAACTCAAAAAAACAAAATTTTGAAAAAATCGATTTTTGAGCTAGAAAGCTGAAATTTTGTATATATGATCTATGACTCCTAAAACTGCTCGGGATATAAAATTTTCAAAATCCGCCCACTGACACGCCCACAAATAAATAAAACAATTTTATTAAAAAAACAAAATTTGAGGTAGGAAGCTGAAATTTATAATATATACTCTCTAGGGGGCCCTTTATGCTTATGTGCAAATATTTTCAAAATCCGCCCACTGACACGCCCACAATTAAAAAAAAAAACTTTTTTTGAAAATTCAAAGCTTGAGCTAGGGAGCTGAAATTTATAATATATACTCTCTAGGGGCCCTTTATACTCAAGTGTTAATTAAATGTTTTTTTTAAATCCGCCTACTGACACGCCCACAATTAAATAAAACAATTTTATTGAAATACCCAAGTTTGAGCTAGGGAGCGTTTTTTTCGATAAAATCCTTTAAATGTTATATATCAAAATATGTAGAGCGTTCTTAACAATTCTACCATACTTAGACTTTTGTCACGCCCACTTATGAGGGATAGGAATAGGAATAGGGTATCCAACAGTTCGCCCATGCGGACTGTAGCCCTTCCCTATGTTTTAATCTTTTAATGCCCTCGAGCCTTTTATTTCTGTGCTATCGGTATATATCCTCGATTTTCCTTTTTCCCTTCCTTTTCTTTTAATTGATGTTTTATTTGATTTGGGGAATGGTCTCACACTTTCAGGAGCTATGCAGATATTCGATAGCGGTGGTGAAGTAGGCTCAAACGCAGTTGGATCCGAGAGTTGCATCGCTTTTGGAGTCAAAGGCAGAACATTGTTTTGCAGCATTTGTGACGCCGATGGTGGTGGTCGTGTTGATCTAGCAGGCTGAGAAAGACTTGCCATTGCGGCTCTTGAAGTCGAAGGCATATCCAGTATCGGGTAGTCTTCCTGTGAAGTAGGCTCAACGCAGTTGGATCCGAGAGTTGCATCGCTTTTGGAGTCAAAGGCAGAACATTGTTTTGCAGCATTTGTGACGCCGATGGTGGTGGTCGTGTTGATCTAGCAGGCTGAGAAAGACTTGCCATCGCGGCTCTTGAAGTCGAAGGCATATCCAGTATCGGGTAGTCTCCTGTATTTACGGCATTTGTGAGGGAGGCAACGTTAAAGATGCAGGCTGGGAAAGAGAAGCATCTGGCACAGTCATAATAGAACTTACTTCGTTGGTGGAAACGGTTTCGGTATGTTGGTTTACAAATATATCGACAGGTGCAAAATCTTCATCAGAAAAGGCAAGTTTATTTAATGTATGTGGCAGTTTCATTCACCAAGTGTGAGGCACATTGATACACATCGATATGCCCCACACTTGGTGAATAAATCTGCCCCATCGCCTCACTTTTAATAAAAACTAGTCTTATGAAAAAAAAACTAACCGCTAGTTTACTATTTATAACAATTCATAAACTAAACATATTTAACTTACCTTTAAGACAGAGGTAGCTGAAATGTTTCATAAAAGTTGCACAAAAAGTTTATTTAAAAAAAAAACAATATTTCACTTAACAGATGCCAAAACACGTGCAAACACTTTACTAGTAAATTTGAAACTGAAATGGCGGGAAAAAAATTGTTTGCATCTCTTCGTATTTTGCTATATATAGGTGTACCTAAGTAAGAATATATGTTCAATACTTCCAGTGGAAAGCTACAAGCGCTGAATCAATGATCCCACTGTTTCAATGTGTCCCCTCTCCTCCTATAAAGTTTTAATTAAAGACAGAAGTTTTGTCCTAATTCTAACAAGTAAATTATTTTTCAATAAAAATATAAACATTAAATTAATATATAAAGAGGCAGTCGATTTTCGTTTTATATTCAATTCGCTAATAACTTAATGTTGTTGATCTTCCAGGTATCCGTGTTCTATACCTGTTATATCAATGTAAGTGGCATACGTGTAATAAATGTGATTATTATATTGTTAAACATGTAATGACGTTTTTATTTGTAACCTGTACGTACAATACACAATGATAATGACTGTTCTTGCCAAAAAGATCTTTAGAATGACTGTAGTGACTATAGTTTTTTTTTAAATTGAAATACCTAAATAAGAGGGCGGCAAAATTTTCTTCGCCTCGGGCGGCCGATACCCACGCTACGCCACTGCGTAGAGGCATCCGTCGCAAACCAGCCAAATTAGTCAATTTCACGGCGTTCTCAAGAATCGGGCTTCTCCCAGACCACATACAAGCTGACTGAAAGCTAAAGCCACTTGATCATATGAAGCGACGTACGTTCTCCAATTGGGCTCTGGACATGATGGAAGGATATTAAGAATTTCATCGCAAAATCATCTTCAGCGATGAAGCGCATTTTTGGTTAAACGGTTTCGTCAATGAGCAAAATATGCGTTACTGGACAGGTAAGAACGCTCATGTGCTTCATCAAACAGCACTGCATCCGCAAAGTCACTGTTTGGTGCGGTTTTCATGCCGGTGGCATCATTGGGCCGTTTTTTTTCGTCGATGAAAATGACCGTCACGTTACGGTAAATGGTATTCGCTACAGAGACATGTTGCAACGTTATTTCTTGCTCAGAGCCAGCATTGGACAAGAAATAACGGCCGTATCGGTCGAAATGTGCGGCCGAAAATCGGGTTCAACGTGTCGACCGCTGCATGCTTTCCCGTGGTGGACATATGAACGAAGTCGAGTTTTGATAGTACGAGTAATTCAAGCCAATATTTTTTTTTTTTTAAATATCTCAAATAGTTTGCATTTTATATAAAAAATAAGTTGTGAAGTCCTTAATGAAAGACCGTCTATAAAGGGTATGTCCAACTAGGACCGTGAATTTGAAATTTGACAAAAATGCAGTGTTTATCAATAAATGAATTATGGGAGCATACATAAACATACGAGTATGTCGAAATGTTAAAAAAACATGCAGCCCTTAAAATTTCTGGATCACACAAATGCAACAATATTATTCATTAACCTCAGTGATGAAATGTTCCAAAGCCAGTAAGGTTTCGAACCAGGAGACATCACAGGCGGAATGCAGTAAAGTGGAAGGGTTGTGATAATTTCAATCCTGTTCGACGGGTTTGTAACCTACAACTATGAAGTTCTTAGAAACTTGCCAAGTATAACATCCTAAATACAATGTGTTAACTTTTTAAGAACTAAGTTCTTCCATAACCTTGCGCTGTTTCAGTTTCGCTACATTTAAAATATTTAATTAATTCACGGAAACCAAGGCATTCTTTCACACGCTACTCTACTTAATTAAAGGATTAAAATAAGGATCAAAAGGTTTTTGGTGAATTCAAATAAGATTATTTTTCGCGGAGTTATTTAAAATTGTAAAAATCACCATTTTTAAGTTTTTTTGATCCTTTAATTAAGTTTAGTAGTGTAGAACTAACTCCGTTCATGAATAAGTCTTATAAGTCATAAGCGAGTTTTGCAAAGGAGAATTTGGCTCTTCCTTTACATTAACGTTTTTGGAGTGATAAATTATCTGCGTATGTAGCTAGGCATTACAATTTACAAATAACATAAGAGAAGATACAAATCAAAATAACAAAAATCACAGATTTCTCGATTTTTTTTTACAGACTTACAGACACGGTCTGTACATGCTGAAACTTTCGAGTCGAATGTTCTCCTAAAAAAATTTAGGAACCAACTCCACTTTAATAGAAGTCATTTATCTACCACGAGAAATCTAGCTTAAATATAAAATTGCCTTCGTTTCGGGGTGCGTTATTATTTATTTGTTTGCCTTTCTATTCATCCATAAACACAAAAAGCCCTTATAAAGAATGAAACAAAGATAACAAAACGTTATACATATTACTATAGTCACCTTTTGGCAATAATTTTCTCTTTTCTGGTAATGCGATTAATTTTATTTGGATAGATTTATTAGGCATTTTATTATCATACAGTTCAAAGGAAATCCGGAGAGGAAATACATCACCAACGTCTCCCAATAAAATGACTTTGATTCGGATGCAACCGTTTATTAATAATAATTAAGAATTAATAAAAAGTGTGCTAACCGAATGTGCTTTTGGGGTAAAGTCTCTATATGCGCCTGCAAATAATGAACAAGTGGGGTGAGTGCGACTCAGCAGGTCCACACGATCAGCTTCCCAAAAAAATAAAAAGAAAAGGTTTGAAATAGAAAATATGCGTAGATTTTTCAGCAGACCTGTTAGTAATATTATAAATAGTAATAAAGGAGGGTAACGGACAACTGAATAAAATCAATATTATGTGATTCTTATCGGTGGAGTGCAATAACGCCAAACGAAATAACGCCAAATGTAAACACTTGGCCTTATTTCGATTTGTGAGAGTGACATAAGTCTAAATTTATTTTTCACTTACCAACAGTGCAAAAGGCAAATGCTAAAGAAGGTATAATTATCGGCGCGCGCATGGACATCTGAAGAAGTTCCGAATTTTTTTTTCCGGGACGGTTTTATACCCAGCCTCGCACCTACTGAAAATCTAACCATGAATATCTTAAGTAGATCACTTAAGCAGTGTTATGCCCCTGGCGTGGCGTGGGTGGGGGGGGGGGGGGGGGGTCAACCTCTTTCAACCCCTCTGCTTGGGTTCTCTGTTAGATTTGGAGTAGGTGCGAGGTTGGGGTAGGTTCTATATGTCTAATATGTAAGCAGATTGTTGAAAATAACCCCACTGGAAAGTGGAATAATTCCAAACTTGTAGGCCGTAAATATCCTTTTTTATAATATCCTCGGTCGAAATATCACCGAAAAATATCCTTGGTCAAATTATCCTTTTTTTTTGATTCGAAGACATGTCCAAAGTTTTAAATTGTGTGAATCGAAGAGGTGTCCAGAGTTTTAAGCCCTTTCAGCGGCGAACCGCCCACCCATGTACTATTATGGGATCAGGGACATTTTTTCCAGAGAAATTCGAATTTTTTAAGGCGATATTTTGACCTTGGATGTTATAAAAAAGAACATAAAGAAAAGTAATCCTCTATATGGACACCTCATTGACTCACAAAAAAAAGATATTTTGACCGAGGATATTTTGCGGGTATATTTCGACCGACCATAAAAAGGGATATAAACAGAGGTAACCGCCAAGTTGGCCTCGTTTCATTTTCACAAAGTGAAATAAATCCAAACGTTAAAATTTGTATTTCACTTTCTTAGAGCGTCGACATTGGCACGTGCCGATTAGTGAGTCGCAGAATGGCTTGAGACGTTCACACAGTACGTTGGATAGGATCTTAGGTCTTGTAAGACATAGGATCGCCTATTTTGAATATGGGCATATATAGCATGCTTTCTTCCACCCATACTGATACTTGGTGATTTGGTGCACACGTTGAGTACACTTTAAATGCTTCAGAGAAGTTTATAAAACAAATACGATCGCATCAAGTTTTAGATTCCATTTTTTTTTATTTATAATCATTATTCTTTATAACAACGGAAATATAATTTTCTTAACCTATCATAACACAAATTCAGATAAAATAAAAAATATATAGTGACATTTGTATTTAAAAATTCAAATAGTGATAAATGCTACTTCATAAATAAAATTCAGAATTATGTGGGGTACGCAATATTTAAATGATTATTGATATAATATAACAAAACGCGAAAAAAGCTTGAGAAAAAGTTTGAGAAATTATTTTAATACTAAGCAATATAAGGCAGCAGAACTTCAATTTGACTGTGATCAAAATCCAGAAGCAACAGTTTAACTTTTTTTAAGAACATTGGCAACGAACTGGTACACCGAAGAGCCATAGGAAACGTATTAAACAACTTGTAACACACGATGGAGTAGAAGTTTCTAAAATGCCTGGTACGAAAAGTGGGAACAGGAACATAATTGTCACGATTGCTACGCAGAGTACGGACGTCAGATATAGGACTCTGCATATAGCCACCTCTCATATAAAATAACGTAGAGACTTTAAAATAATACAAATGTCTGACCGGAAGGATTTTTAATGATCTAAAGAGGGGCATAGAGCGAGTCAATCTGTAAACACCGCAGATTTTCCTTATAGCACACCTCTGCAGGACGACACCCAAGTTTTTAAAATTATCAACTCATTTTATCTTAAACAATTCTTATTACAAACATTACCCTCATTAAAACCCACTACGGAATCGTCCCCAGTACATGTGCAATTTAGCATTTTGTAACGTAGGCAAATTCCATCGTGAAAGTAGATTTCAAAATCTGGAAATTACTTACATTTAGCTTGTGTTTGGCGAACCAGAATCTCAGTAAGTGAACATCGAGGTTTATTTCAGTCAGTAAGCTAGATGAGGCTTGTGCGATACCGAGATCATCTGCAAAAGCTGTTTCTTTACCTGGGAATGGTAGGTTAAACAGGGAGTTTATGTAAACAAGGAATAGAATTGTACCAAGGACCGATCCTTGTGGTACACCTATGTCTTGGTGTTACTGAGTTGGTCCCCCACTTTTACTTTTTGTGTTCGATATTTTAAGTAGGATGCAAACCAATGATGTACAGTACCACGGAAACCAACGGAATGAAGCATGTTAAGAAGAATGCTGTGGTTAACCATATCAATGGCCTTTGTGATATCCACAAACAAACCAGCGCAATATTTTTTCACATCCAATCTTTATTAATTAAGGAGCAACATTGTAGAAGAGCATCTTCGGTAGATCGTCGCTTGAGAATTGTTTTGTTCCATATGCCATTGACACTTTTTCGAGAAAAACGCATTTAAAGTTTTGCGTACTTGGTACTCCGAAGGTGTGTGATGGGATTTTTTTTTATTTTTTTTAACTTAAAGTTAAACTTATAAAGAGTTCACCTACCAATTTTCAAAGTGTTTTGCCAAACCGTTAACTAAAAGTCTCCTTTTTTGACTTGTGTCCCACCTCCTACATTTTGAAACTGATTTTTTGGTCCGTACACACGGAACACAAAAAAATGGATATGGCGCAAAGCAATGCTCATCCAAAATATCTGAAAGGCAAGAAAGCATGGAGTTGGATGCTAAAATTTTAAAAGAAAAATCGATTTCATCTTTTTTATTAACAAAGTTTTTATTTTAGTGGTTAGTGTGTCGGACTACTAATCGAAAGGTACCCGGTTCAATTCCCACCGAGGCCAAGTAACATCTTGTGTTCTTTTCCACTGCCCCACCTCTTGCGAACGTCTGACAAACATCCAAGAGTATCAATTGTCATGAGAAGCTTCTCAAATTTGCCGTTCGGATTCGGCGTAAAATTGTAGGTCCCTTCCACTTCGCAAACACAGTGGTTGGAGAAGCTAGGTTTTAGGCCCTCTATGGGCCGTTAATGCTTAATATTTATTTATTTATTTATTTAAAGTTTTTATTCAAAAAATACAATAAAATAAGGAAATTATTCAAAGTGAGTGAAAAATGTCAGATCAAATCAGATCAGAAAAGTACAGCTTCGAGTCATATGTTCTCCTCTCAGCTGCGAAATTTCAAATAGATAATCCCCTTGGTTTTCTAGTGAATTTCGGGTTTTGAGTGAACATTGTACCGTCAATGTTTGGCCTGATGTCGATTTGATCACAATTTGAGCTCGTTTCACGTTATTCTTTCGAATTTTGTTGCATATATGCGAATATTTGTAACATTAAACTAAAAAATAAATCAGTTGGCATCAGTACAATTTGAATTTTCAAATTTGATACATTTTACTCACTTGCCCTGTCTCTAAACTAGGTACAGAAAATCATGTGCTAAACTGATCTGCACAGCTTCATGGAACACAAATTGACAGAATGTAGAACACTTTGCGGCAAGATTTTTACTCATGGAACACCAAATCTTGTACTTTTCTGATTTTTGCTCTACTTATCCGTGCAGCTAAGGTTCATTACACACATCTATTGAAACCATATGTACTCAATGATGACTACTCGTACGTCTGCAACTAGCATTTGCATTTGCAGCACTATTCATCACCGCACCGAATTGATATATGCATCATATCGAATATCTACACAACTGTAATGGAGGTGGAACAAAATAACACTAAAATTTTGTTTGCGATCAGTGTCACACATCCATAGCTTTTCTTTAAAGGGGCCCTTACACGGTCAATCGAATGACCTCAATCACTAGCATGTGTTTGTGAAAATGAATGTGTATGAGTCACACACATTTGGTGAAGTCTGATTGACGAAAATCAAAGCAAGTTTGATTTTGCATGATGAACGTCATGCTGATTGATATGTGTAAGGGTTGGATTGACGTAATTACTTCATTGTGTCTCGTGTCACGGAGGCGAAAACATGTCTGGCGCCAGCGGAAAATTGAAGGTCGATGAAGACCAAGCATTTGTATCGGAATTAATTGAAACCTATCGGTCATTACCGAGTTTATGGGATGTCAAAGGAAAAGATTATTGCGACCGAAACAAAAAATGCAACATTATGAAGTTTTACTGCAAAAGTATAAAGAAAAGTATCCCGATGCACAAAAAGCGAATGTCACCAGAAAAATACATACATTGAGAACGAATTTTCGGCGCGAGATAAAACGTTTAAATGAATTAAACAAAAGCGGATCCGGTGTTGATAATTTCAGTGAACCAACTCTTTGGTATTTTAATGAAATTAGTTTCATTAAAGACAGCGAATATCCGTGTGCATCTCGCAGTACAATTCAAGAATATATTGCAAGAGCAATATATGCAATACAATCGTCCGTTTCACTCATCGCACATCCGTACACCACGAAAACTCACAAAAAATAAAAATTTGACGTCAATCGATTGAACTGTATAAGGGGTAGCGTCAATCCACACATACACGATGCATGATGTCGACCGATTGACCGTGTAAGGGCCCCTTAACACAAGTACACTTAGGACACACCAATTCTCAACTTTGTTAATATTTTCTGTATCTCTTGTCGCCGTGATATGCACGTGGAACAAAACAATTCTCACAAAAAAATTGCGAAAAATTATATGGAAATTTTGTCCCAAACGCCAAAAAATGGTTTATGGCACAAAACAATTCTACACACTGTTGATTTTGGTGGATATGGCACAAAATCGATGGTCGATATCTCGGGATTGGAAAGACTTAGAGCAAATCGAATCACAGATTTAAAAAGAGCTGACGAAATTACCATAGAATCCGTTCCTAACTCAAAAACGACAAAAGTGGCGTATGGAACAAAACAATTCTCAGGCGACGAGATAGGCCCTCCCTAAATCCAAATTGCATAGGACTAAAAACGTTAATGATTTTTAGATAACCTAACATTCTATTTTTAACAGCTTTTTCAAAAATTTTAGACATTAAAGACAGCAAGGAAATCGGTCTGTACTTTTTAACAACAAGTCAAATAGCTAGGTTTTAGGCCCTCTACGATCCGTTAATACATATTTATTTTATTTTTTCAGTTGAAAGACAAAAACGAAAAATGTCAAATCTCTGCAATTATGTAATGTAAATTGGGCGACAACGTATTTTTATTTCATGTAGCAAGAATAAACTATCTATTTATCTAAAACCTGAAAATGTATAACGAAATAAAAGAATTGCTCCTGTAAGCCTTTTGGGAGAAATTGTTGGAAATAGTTTTTAGTTGTGTTTATTCGATAGCTAAAAAGCAAAAACAAAAGCTAATTATTGTTAGTTACCATCTGGCAACTAATTTTTCACAACTAAACATGTTTAGTTACACTTCGCAACTAATAACTGATTTGGTTTTAAAATTTGTTACAACTACAACTACAATTATGGTTTAGTTATGTACGTTCAAAGAAACTCCAGCTAATTTAGTTTTTAGTTATTAGTTAAACTAACTTTTGTGCAACTCTGCTTTGTTGCTATTTCAGCTTGCCACTTCCAGCGTCAATGCCCGACCCAATAATGTTTATGTTTAATAAGCACTCGTTCCCTTGCACATCTATGTAAGTGCTCAAGTCAAGAAACTCATAATGCTGATGTCGCGCTTATGAATCGATCGTATGCGCGACAAATTAACATGAGCCACTGGACTTACCCTGGAATTCCCTTCCGTATTCTTTATTCGTATATTCTATATTCTTCTTTCGTTCGTTCGATCGTCGAACCTGTTTTGAGCGATACGATCGAGGTTTGCCATATTGGTCATTGGGCAATGACGAGGATTCTTGAATTCAAAAGAAAACGCTCTGGTTTCGTCTCCGTTTCGGTTCACATCGGTCTTTCTAAGTCCTTACTAAATCCACTGATTCTGCTTCTTACTGTACTTTATTTAATTTACTTTAGTTAACATTTAAGTAATTACACGAAAGCATAGTTTAGTGACAAGTTAATGTTAGTTCATAAGTGACCATAATAAATAAAAAGCTTACAATTGCGAGTCGGACTCGCCCATGAAGGGTTCCGCGCGAAGTATAATTATTATTTACTTAGGCACCTATTACAGATTTATTATTAGAAAATAATGGTTCACGGTTTACGCATAAGGTTTATGTTTATGAAACTAAATGTTTTTTTTTTTATATTTGAGTTGATTGAATGAAAGGTAAATTGCGGTTTACGATTTATGACGTATTACAAAAAAACTACTTACTAGATCTCGCTCAAACCAATTTTCGGTGGAAGTTTGCATGGTAATGTACATCATATATTTTTTTTAGTTTTATCATTTTCTTATTTTAGAAGTTACAGTGGGGAGGGGCACATTTTACCAATTTGGAAGTGTTTCTCGGGCAAACTATTCAGTTTAGAAAAAATGATATTAAAAACCTCAATATCATTTTTAAAGACCTATCCATAGATACCCCACACGTATGGGTTTGATGAAAAAAAAATCGGGTTCAGTTCTAGGTATGGGGAACTCCCAAATTTTTTATTTTTTTTTCTATTTTTGTGGAAAAATCTTAATGCGGTTCACAGAATACATCAACTTACCAAGTTGCAACAGTATAGTTCTTATAGTTTCGGAAAAAAGTGGCTGTGACATTCCCGGACAGACAGACAGACAGACAGACATGACGAATCTATAAGGGTTCCGTTTTTTGCCATTTGGCTACGGAACCCTAAAAACAACAAAGCGAAGGTATATTGTTTCAATTAAAAAAAGATAACACTAAAAAGGTAAACCCAACTGAGAGTCGCACCTCTTAGTGTAACAAAAACATAGAGACGGGCTACAGTCCGCTTGAGCGAACTGTTGGATACCCTATTCTTATTCCTATCCCTAAACCAACGACCATACCACGTCGAGTTAATCGGTTCTCGTCAGATCACCGTAATTAAACGACGTTGGGCGCGGTTAGTACGTAGATGGGGGACCGCTTCAGAACAACCGCGTGTCGTTGGCCAGTCCCATCTACAGAGTTGAGGTAGATAATATACGTGGTATCACAATGGACCTAAATTGGTCTAAGTGTGTCGGCTTCTGCCGACAGCCACATAAACCTAACCTAACCTAACCTATTCCTATCCCTCATAAGTCAAGAACGCTCTACATATTTTGTTATATAACATTTAAAAGATTTTATCTAAAAAAACGAAGCTTTTGTAAGAAAAAACGCTCCCTAGCTCAAACTTGGGTTTTTCAATAAAATTGTTTTATTTCATTGTGGGCGTGTCAGTAGGCGGATTTAAAAAAAATACGCATGAGCATTAAGGGCCCCTAAAAAGTATATATTATAAATTTCAGCTCCCTAGCTCAAACTTTGGATTTTCAAAAAAAAATAATTATTGTGGGCGTGTCAGTAGGCGGATTTTGAAAATATTTGCACATAAGCATAAAGGGCCCCTAGAGAGTATATATTATAAATTTCAGCTCCCTAGCTCAAATTTTGGTTTTTCAATAAAATTGTTTTATTTATTTGTGGGCGTGTCAGTGGGCGGATTTTGAAAATTTTATATCATGAGCAGTTTTAGGAGCCATAGATTATATATAAAAAATTTCAGCTTACTAGCTCAAAATTCGATTTTTTCCAAAATTTAGTTTTTTTGAGTTTGTGGGCGTAAACTTCGTAAACTTGATTATTTCGCTACCCTAGAGAGTATATGGTTAAAATTTTAGCTCTCTAGGCCCATTTTAAAGGCCTAATTTTTGCCGACGGACGGACGGACGGACGGACATGGCTAGATCGTCAATACTATCGATGCTGTTCATAAATATAGTAACTTTTAGGGGTCTACGGGCAATATTAAGGTATATTACAAACTATGCGTCAAAATTAATATACCCTTAGAATAGGGTATAAACATTGGGACGGGCTACAGTCCGCTTGGGCGAACTGTTGGATACCCTATTTTTATTCCTATCCCTCATAAGTGGGCGTGACAAAAGTCTAAGTATGGTTGAATTGTTAAGAACGCTCTACATATTTTGTTATATAACATTTAAAGGATTTTATCAAAAAAAACTTGTGTGTTTCAATAAAATTGTTTTATTTAATTGTGGGCGTGTGAGTAGGCGGATTTAAAAAAAATTATCACATGAGCATAAAGGGCCCCTAGAGAGTATATATTATAAATTTCAGCGTTGGAGATTGCATCCTCACCGCTTGCGGAAGAACTGTTGAGCGAGTTGATTAATCTATAAATATCAGACCCAGTGATTGGGGTAAAGTAGAAACTACCACTATGTAATGTATCTTCCACTAAACAATCAGCTGTACATCGATTACAGAAATCATTTGAGTCCATAAACGTGAAATGGATTCGGCTCTACGCCAACAACATTCCGAATACTGGCATGACCTGGTCTCATGCAGGTATTCGAAGAAGCTAGTGGACGGTCCAAAAATCAGCAGAGCTAAGTTTTTGCTTGGACTGAACAGGAAAGACTTGAGATCCTTGATTGGTCTCGTCACCGGTTTCAGTCCTCTTAACGAGCACCTTAAAACGAAGATGAGATGGGGGACATTGAACTTGCTAATATTCCTCGCTTTGCCAAGGCTACTGGCAGGTTCTCCCTCACTGAATCTTACTAATCGCCAATAAGCAGCGAGCGGGCAGCTATGCTGAAGTACAATGGACCAATAGGTCTAAGTGCTTGTCATCTACTGATGACCCCACTGCACATACAATAAAATACAATACTCTTTTTTAGGGTTACCTTGTGACCTGCACATCATAGAGTAATAGTAGTTATAACGGCACATTCTGATTTTCTGATTCACATTCTGGCACATTTTTTTGAAACGTCTTTTTAACATAGATTTGAGTGGATGTTTACGACATTTTTTTAGAAAATTCGTTTTTAAGTTTAATTTTTTTGAGAATACATGGGGTTATCCAGGGCTTCAATCTCACTTCCGATTTTCTAATCACACAACTTTAACTGCAAGTTTGTAAAGGGTGATTTTTTAAGAGCTTGAGAACTTTTTTTAAAAAAAAAACGCATAAAATTTGCAAACTCTCATCGATTCTTTATTTGAAACGTTAGATTGGTCCATGACATTTACTTTTTGAAGATAATTTCATTTAAATGTTGACCGCGGCTGCGTCTTAGGTGGTCCATTCGGAAAGTCCAATTTTGGGTAACTTTTTCGAGCATTTCGGCCGGAATAGCCCGAATTTCTTCGGAAATGTTGTCTTCCAAAGCTGGAATAGTTGCTGGCTTATTTGTGTAGACTTTAGACTTGACGTAGCCCCACAAAAAATAGTCTAAAGGCGTCAAATCGCATGATCTTGGTGGCCAACTTACCGGTCCATTCCTTGAGATGAATTGTTCTCCGAAGTTTTCCCTCAAAATGGCCATAGAATCGCGAGCTGTGTGGCATGTAGCGCCATCTTGTTGAAACCACATGTCAACCAAGTTCAGTTCTTCCATTTTTGGCAACAAAAAGTTTGTTAGCATTGAACGATAGCGATCGCCATTCACCGTAACGTTGCGTCCAACAGCATCTTTGAAAAAATACGGTCCAATGATTCCACCAGCGTACAAACCACACCAAACAGTGCATTTTTTGGGATGCATGGGCAGTTCTTGAACGGCTTCTGGTTGCTCTTCACTCCAAATGCGGCAATTGTGCTTATTTACGTAGCCATTCAACCAGAAATGAGCCTCATCGCTGAACAAAATTTGTCGATAAAAAAGCGGATTTTCTGCCAACTTTTCTAGGGCCCATTCACTGAAAATTCGACGTTGTGGCAGATCGTTCCGCTTCAGTTCTTGCACGAGCTGTATTTTATACGGTTTTACACCAAGATCTTTGCGTAAAATCTTCCATGTGGTCGAATAACACAAACCCAATTGCTGCGAACGGCGACGAATCGACATTTCACGGTCTTCAGCAACACTCTCAGAAACAGACGCAATATTCTCTTCTGTACGCACTGTACGCATTCGTGTGGTTGGTTTAATGTCCAATAAAGTAAACTGAGTGCGAAACTTGGTCACAATCGCATTAATTGTTTGCTCACTTGGTCGATTATGTAGACCATAAATCGGACGTAAAGCGCGAAACACATTTCGAACCGAACACTGATTTTGGTAATAAAATTCTATGATTTGCAAGCGTTGCTCGTTAGTAAGTCTATTCATGATGAAATGTCAAAGCATACTGAGCATCTTTCTCTTTGACACCATGTCTGAAATCCCGCGTGATCTGTCAAATACTAATGCATGAAAATCCTAACCTTAAAAAAATCACCCTTTATATACGATTGTAAGGACTCTTAAAATAGATCATAAGCCCTACTAGAATTGCTTTCAGCATAAACTCTCTCCCAGTTCTCAAAACGCAGCATGTTATTCAGAAGATCAAACCTAATCTTTGTTACAGTGCTTGAAGAGTATTTCTTCTGGGCCTCATATTTAAGGTGTTGAACAAAATGCCAGTCATGCAGTGATCTGTAATCAGAAGATCAAAGTTAATACCAGCGCAATTACTAATAGATATGTCTTTTTTCCCTCAGCGTGTGGTTTTGCCTCCCTAAAGTGGCTTTTCTCAAATTCGTCGGGAAACTTATCAATAGTTTTCACCAAGCCAAAATTGTTAAGCGGCAATTAAATTAAATATCTAGGATATTTTATTTTTTACTCCGACATATTGTACCTATGAATCTACATTTTTGAACGAGAAATTGTACTTAAGGATACTTGCAGCAATGACGTTCAGTGAATGCGTTCGGAAACTCAGTAATAAAATTCAGCGGACGCACTGCGGTAGAGCAAGTGAGGTTTTGGCCCTCGCGTTGCCAATGCTATCTCAAGTTGCGAACAATAATTTCAGGAACAGACATGATTTGGTACCATCGGCTGAGACATCACTTCTTGGCTTCTGGATATTGTAAAGATTTATCTATTCCAAATATAAAATACAATTTCAAAATATAATAAAAAAAATACCCCCCATCTGACGTCATTGAGGCAAAAGACCGTGCTTCAAACCCCAATTTGTTTTAAATTCAATAAGTACTTTTTATATTTGCTTTTTCAGACTTCTTCGTCTCACATTCAAATAACATATGTAAACTTTGACAAAATATCAAATTGCAAACAAATTTACTTTTTACATACTTGCTAAGCCCAAAGTTTAGCGACGACCCACACCTGTCACGGCAGCCAGAACCATTGTGTATTTCTCAGGAAAACAAATATAAATAACAGGCAAATAGTAAAACATCCCCTAATCCTAATGCAATACAAGGAAGATATTCCAATACCACTTGTCCTATCCGCTTGTCCACGCTGCCACAGAAAAGAAATAGAAAATATATACATGCTCGTATTTGAAACCGAACCGAACCGAACCGCAACAGCCGATACACATTAGTTGCTGCTAATTAAATTATTCCCGACAAAATAAATGGGCTTACGTCAGGTATAAAATACAATGACAGCCCACCAGAGACTCTGCAAACAACATATTCGCGAGGCGCGAAGCGCAAGTATCTTATGGTTCCGTCCGAATACTTACTACATACTGCCCACTAGTCTTTAGACACAGCGCGAGCCACCAACCAGTTGACAACGATTATCCTTAACAGGAATTTGAGTCTTTGCATGAGCGACGAGTGCTGGCGTACAAGTACATATATTATGATGTATTTCACAAAACAAAAAGAACTTTCCGCGAATAGAATAGAATAGAATTATACTCGTTACGCATCCATTGTCAGAGAAAGCGGGGTTTTTTTAGTTCTTCCGCGTTTTGTGCATCACAAATCTCTGCCTCTCTAACAAAGTGAGTAAAATGTTCGAAACACACAAAAGTCCCCATACCCACATTTGTTTAGTAAACGATTTTTGTTTGTCCCGGTTAAATATGCAGTCGGTACAATAGTCCCTGATCCTTGTTGATTCAATGCAGTGGAGGCAAGTTCTCATCCAGTGAATAAAGAAATGTGCGAAGTGAAGTTGTTAAAAATTGTGTAAAAGTGGAAATAGGATTTTTTTCTCCTGCACAAACATATGGCAGTACGGGTACAATACCCACCTCACAGAAAAAGAGAAGACCTCACTAAGTTATGCTCGGTATGTGCTGATGATGGGGAAAAAGTTTATGCAAATCCTCGAGTGGAATTTGTTGTAACCCACGTCAACTGCGTTTGTGCGGAGTTACACATGTGGAAGCTTGGCCTCGTCCTTGTTCCAGCAGTCGTCGTCGTCGCATGTAACACACATACAATCCCTCGATGGAAATTAAATTGAAGCGAATGGATTAATAAACAGGGGTGGCACGAGGACATATTTTTATACTCCCACTATCCTTTTGTGTAGGCACGGTGTTGTGGGGCGAGTACTACACAAACTTGACAGAAATGACGGTTTTATTCAGGAAAACGGAAAAAATAATATTGTGTCAACAATTTGCGTAACAAAGTGGACAGTAATTTGTTGGCCCATGCATTTATTTTTGTGTTTCGGTAGCTCCCTGTTTTATGTCATCGGATTTTGATTGAACTGCAGAATTGGCACATAGACTATGTAAAATGATATTATACAAGGTGGCGCAAAAGTAATCCTCCTATCAGAAAATGCTATAAATTTTTATGATTGGCCCCTAATGTCAGTTCGGTTTTGACATTTGTGTAGTAAACACATGCGAAATACACGTTAATAAATAATGTTACGCTACACTGCTCCAGAACGCAGAATATTGGTGACTATTTATTTGAGCGAATTTTTAAATTACAGCCAAAAAACATCGGAAGGTTATTTTTGCGCCACCTTGTATATATTTTAAGTAACAAATTTTGGCTTTTTACTAAGTGTGCGATATACATTTTAATAATATATGATTTGAAATTCTTAATTACCAAAAGGAATATACGGAAGGAAATACTTTTTAACTTGAAAGTGAATGCAAAGAATCTACTTACTTACTTGACCAAAAGGGCTCCCGACCAGTGAAGAGACACTGCAGCCTTCCCTCCTCTGCGTTGTCTTCATCAAATGGTATGGCATTCGCCATGTTTCAGATTTCCTTGTTCCTTGCTCCACACAAAAGAGGTATTGGCTGGGAATAAAAGATTCTCTTGGCTGGATCCTTATTGTTCATTCGACGGATATTTAATTTATTTTTTTCAAACTTCTGGCTCACCAAGGCGATGGAAAAGGCACTTCGACCTATAGGATCTTTTGTGCCGTAGAGGCCAGATAATATTCAGGCTAGTAGAATTTCGACTTCCCGTATGCTGCAGACAATTTTACCAGCAGAAGACTTCATTATGTCTTCGGAACTCAGTTGTTAACTGAACAAGATCTTCTTTCTAATTCTATTGAGGGCTGGATATTCACATAATTATGTGTTCAGCTGTTTCGTCTTCTTCAAGACATAGCCGGCACTCTGGTGACTCAACTATTTTCATTTTGTTAAGGTGGTATCGTAAACCGTGGTGACCAGTAAGGTAACCTACTAGGCTTCTGATATCATGCCTACTTAGATTTAGACACCTGTTGGCATTGTTATTGAAGGGCTGAGTAGCTCTTTTTACCTGTCTTACACATTTGATACACACATGCATATTAGGCCTTCAAAGTAATGATACTATTCGTTCCTATGATGTATGCCTTTCAATGTGTTTACTGTTACATTTTTTACGTATTGCTATAACTGAGCCCTTATTCGGGATTCCGAAACCGGCTATATTTTCATGTAGAGCTCCTGACGAATAATGTAATCAAATCGCCCATCCGATGGTATTAAGGCCTAAATGCAAAAATGTTGATTCTTCAGAAAACGGAATCAAACATTGCTTAATTAATTTTTATTATAAAAAAAGCGGTCGTTCCTGTTTTTTTGCAGTAAATATTTACAGAAAAAGTTGTTACCATCGTTTTTGACAGAAATAGGTTAATATAATTATATTGTAAAGTTAGTGGTTTAAATAAACGAGTCAAACTTGTATCGATCTTGCATTAAAAGTTGAAAAAAAATTCTTAAAATTTGAGCACAAAACTGCCATAAATACATATGTCTTTGTTTAAACCATGTCCGGGCAAGGAATAATAATTACACAGACGAACCTATGTCCCCGAAAGACACATTGCTGAAACATCGAACAATAAAGTATAAATGATAACTTTTTTATTATTTACAGATAATTTAGTATTTTTTTGCTTAGCAAAGTGTCCGAAAAAAATTAATACTTAATTACTTAACGAGCTCTCGACCTGTAGAGAGTCTGTGTCTGAGGCACTGCAGCCTTCCATTCTTTGCGATAACCTGCGATCCCCTGCACGCTGCATCCAGTTGTACGCTCTGGCATCCGCGATGGCTTGGTCTTTAAATCCGGGGTTCGGTCTTCCTTGTCGCCTCGAACCTGTGGGCTGGGAGTCGAAGATCCTCTTCGCAGGAGCATTGTTCTAGTTGAGCGAATGTAGTCGAAGTGGTTTAGCCTTTTGGACTACATCCACATCTTCGAACAGTTCAAACAGTTCGCTGTTATATCTTTTCTCCCATTCGCCCTCCTCTTACACAGGATAACAATATATAGCAAGGATATGCCTAAATAGTTCTTGCAAGACACCTTTCTTGTAGAAAGGTCATATGGAGCCAAGCTTTTATAATATTTAAAAAAAACTTGATATAAAGAAGCTTGGGTGGCCTTGCCCGTTTATTTAATTCCCAACAACGTGTTTTTTCAGAGAGCAATTGCTTAGCCTTAGAACACGTCACAAAGGTTCGAAGTTTGAATCGCAACCAGGATCCCTTAAACGCTCATTCACTCTCTCACCTCTTGCGTGACAAATTTTATATTCAGGATTTAAAATTACCACGAAAAGTTTCTGAAAATGTTGCGCTCGGAATTGGCGTTGACTTGTAGCTCGCTTCCTACGCTGAGCTTAGGTTAATGCAAACAAAAGACTTGATTGTAAATATCTCATGTAAGTTTGGGCCTCCTCGTTCGCATGCAGGTGAAAGGAATTTACTACAGTGTGTTCTGCATTTTCGTTTACAGTGTCCCTCTATAGTACGATTTTATACCGGCCTAAGCTAAGGAAATCATAGTTCTAACTCATGTGTAGTGATGTCATGTGTAATATGCCTTAACCCCTAAAATTTACTATATTTGTGATTAGATCAGTATCGAAAGTTATGTCGATCTAGCCATGACTGTCCGTCCATCCGATCTAATTTAAAGGCCATAAAAACACAGCAAGAAAGCTGCAATTTGCGATATATAGGCCCCAGTTATAGCTATCACTGAAACTCATCATTGAAAATTTTGATTTTCGATTTTAAGACGATTAATCATACAATATTGGCTTTAATTGGTACCAAAATAAAGCTTATCAATTGTAGAATTTTTTTACAAAAGAAATTACTTAATTCTGATTATAACTTTTCTTTAAATCCACTTTTATTATTTCACTGATTGAAATCGATTTCAATGAACAGGTGATTTTCGTTTCGCTAAATGGAATCCAATCGTTTCACTGAAGTGTGTTGGATTCTCTTTCCTTTCTCAGCTGTCAGTTTTGCGTTCAATGATCAACTCTATCCACGAAACCTGAAATTGTGTATTGTCAATTGCAATTGTTATTTTGTTGTGGTTGTTTTGGTTGTCTTTCCTTTTCTTCTTTACGGATTTTGCCGATGATTTGTGAACTTAATGTTTTTGTTTTTTATGTTATTGAATTTTTGTTTTTTTTTTCGTGATATTCTTTCATAATAATATGAGGCTGTGCAGTGAATGCTTTTTTAAATAAATAAAAAAAATCTACAAAAATAGCGCTTAATTTTCTTTATCATTTTTTTTCAAACTTGTTGGTACTGAAACTCCACATTTCCTTCATTAACCATCCAATCAGCAAATGTATTCCTTATAATAACTGCATTTGAAGCTGGTTGTTGAATTCTTGTTGTGTGATCAATTATTGGTTCAGGCAAAAGCAAGTCATTTGTCTCTTGGTGTGTTTGTGAAGCTTGCAGATAATTGTGCAAAATACAGCAGCATAGTATCAACGGCTTGGCAACTACAGGTTGGACCTCAAGCGGTTTTAAGAGTGTTCTCCAAGTATGTGCAAGAATGCCGAAGGTACTCTCTACAATTCTTCTGGCTCTGGAGTGCCTGAAACAAGTCGCATAATGTATTTTATGTATTAAGAAATCAATTTATGATAAGTACCTATAATTATAAATCCGCTGATTATTGGTGAGTCCAGATCCAGAATACGGTGTAAGCATATTATACCTCAAACCAAAAGCCTACTCGCCAACCAGGACATAGGGTTGAGGTTCAGTTGTGTACGGTAAAGGACTATCAGCAGGAACTTTGAGCTCTACCGGATTATTTATCCAATTTCTTCCAAAATATGAAGAGGAAAAAACTGTCGAATCTGCGTTCGAACCATTGGCCCCGATACTTACCATAATAAATCGGTAGTTTGCATCGGCTACAGCCATGAGGATCGTTGAAAAGCATTTTTTGTAATTAAAATTGAAACTTCCCGAATTGCGAGGAGCGAACATTCTTATGTGTTTCCCATCCACTGCTCCTAAACAATTAGGAAAGTTCCAATTTTGAAGAAAGCCATTGGCTATATCTTTCCAGTCCTTTGGGCTCTGAGTTGCGGGCATATAGAGCGCCTTCAAATGAAAATTGATGGCAGAAATTGTTTGAATAACACAATTCCGAACAGTGGTTTTTCCCATCAGAAAGCGAAATGATAGGTCAGCAAAGCTAGCCCCAGTCGCAAGAAATCTGAAAATAGATTATTCATGAATGTGTTCGTTCAAAAATAAATCATTTTAACTTTACCGCAAAGTTAAACAACGTTTCTCTTTTGAAGTTATATAGTCCTTTGGATTTCGGAACAAATTATTTTTGGGCTTTATATCATTATGAACTTTTTTTAATATAAAATAAAATTGTTCTCTGTTCATCCGAAAATATTCATAGAACTTCATTAGAAACATCTCCAAACGATGCATTAGTGTAAAATATTCTCCCTGGAATTTTCGGGCTCGATACAAAGGATGCACTTGGTACATTCGCTTTCGCGTATTGAAACATTTTCTTTTTTTATCAAACTTAGCATTGTCAATAATAAAAATAACATTTTTTTTCTTTTATGCAATCCCATAATTCCGATTATTATTATTGAAACAGTTAACACGAGTTTTCCCTCTGACCAAACTATTCTCTGTTTAATTTCACTGACAGGTCCTTCCACTGACAGCAATTTTTCAATGATTGCTATAACTGACTTGTCAAAAAAATTAGACCACCATTTCACTGATTTGTTCCAATGATGCATTTCAATGATAGCTATAACTAAGGCCATACTCTCTAAGGTCCCGAAATGACCAAGTGTAAGGAGTTTTAAGGTGTCAAGATCTCCAGGAATGTACTAATGTCGTCTGCTAGGTACCTCATCCACACCGACGCGCTAAAAAAGCAAACCTCCGATGGAATCAACTAAGCCCGTGTAGCACCGCTAGACAATTATGGCCAAAGCTGGTCCAGAGAAGGCCCAACAGACTTCTAAGACATACAAGAGGAACCCTCTCTACCCTTACAAACAAATTCACCGGACACTGTGCAATGGAAAGACATGCTCAGAGACTGGGCATTCCCTATAACGACTTCTGTTGAAGTTGCAGAGATGAGGAAGAGGAGGAGACAGTCCTGCACCTCCTATCCACGTGTACCGCACTAGCCAACATCAGGACAGCTACTTTAGGTAAATACTTCTTCCAGAATATAGAAGATCTTAGCAATGCCTGCTCGGCTAATATTAACAACTTTATAAAGAAAAGTAGATGGTTTTAGGTCCGAGCAGCGTGACCCACCTACCCCTTCCCAAATGGCACCACACTGGACCTTCTCTGGTCTAAGTGTACCTCATCGAGGGCCTTTCTAACCAACCAAATAAAATGAAGCTCGTTTTCTTCTTCGCAAAGTACTTCAACAAATTTCTTAATTAACAATTCGCCTATAGAACGTTTTCTGCCGCACCCGCCTTTTGGAGCATTTCTGAAAACTCGTAAATATAGTTTTTTGATAAAATCCTTAACCATTAGCTGCCACGTTCGGTGGTATCGTCTTTTTTTAACCAAAGGATGCGTGTACCACCACCAGTGGTACACATGCATTGTTGGTTTGTTTGAATTATAGTTTTTTGGTCTGTTGATAGAGGTTAACTTTTTCTTCAAATGCACCTAGATAAAGGTTTATTATTTTAATATTATGCAACATTTATGTTTTTTTCCTTAATAAAAATGGAAAAAATGCATTTCTATTATTTTACTTTCGTATTCATTTTTTCTTTTTTCTTTTTGTTAGTAACATAAAATAAACTATTAATTCAAAATATCAGAAAATAAAAATATAACTCAAAATGAATGGTTTTCGAAGAAACAATGGTGTTGCACAAGGTACTTATATCAGCAAACAGAGTGTTACCACCGAACAGAGCACTTTATATACACTCCGTTCCACGTGTTTATGAACAGGTAGTTTCTTGATCTAATTTTACAATTTTTTTTTTAATTGTTCCATGATATGGGAAAAACCTAATGCATGCAATGTATATTGTATATGTTGTAAGAAAATTGGTATTAGGCAGATAAATTAAATTTTTAATGATGCTTTTCAAAATAAGATCATAAAAGGGCCACGCCCAAAAATGGTGCCTTTTTTTCTGATGGCATACCAACGCGACCTAGCAGGATGCGTAAAGCACTTCAATATAAACAATAGTTACCATCGCAGCTCAGCTCTAAAGTACATCCGCCTCGAGTTATGCGCCCTAATCTAATAGGATGTATACATAGTTTTTCTAATTACCTACATAAATAGGTTTTTTTTTTTGTTAATGATTTATTTGCGCACTATCTCTACATAAAGTAGGATACAATTCACCTGCCCGTAAGGGGCTAGGCTCTGATGTACTAGCAGGTTATAACCTATACAAATAAAATAATAAAAAAATACATATTATTAATAAAAAAATATTACAACTTGCCCGCAAAACCAGTAGGTTTGTCTGCAGGCGGTTATTTATAAAAACGAAATATGCAAAGTTATGCTGTAGCTTACTTATAATAAATACTATTAGCTCTAATTCATTTCCCGGTACATAACAAAAACATATTAAAATCGAACATCAAAAGATGTTTGCTCCCCATTAATAAAAGAAAAATTAGTGTAACGAAGGTTATGATTCTTTAGTTTTTTTTACGCTTTTTAAAGTTAACAATATATTTTAGCTCATGTGGTAAGTTATTGATAACTTCCGGAACTGCATATTGTAGTTGCCTCTGCCGTAGATATTGTTGAAAGGAGGTATATGAAGTAAGCCTCGTGCCTGTCTTCTGGTGTTAACGTTATGCTTAATTGGAACATTAAAGCGAGCATCTTGATAATACTCCAACGCCAGCGTCATCCGAAAGATATTTCCTACAGAAAGAACATTGAAATTTGTATCGCCTCGCCGTCCACTTCCCATTATAATTCGTACTATTGAGTTTTGTATTCTCTGCAGCTTTTCAAGATGCGTTTTCGCTGCGTTTCCCCAAGCAACAATCCCATAACAAAGTTTAGATTCTACCAGAGCGTAATATACCTGTCTAAGCACCTGGAAGTTAGAGTTTCGTTTGAGGTAGACAATGGCAAACATTGCCTTTTTATACCCTATTCTAAGGGTATATTAATTTTGACGCATAGTTTGTAACATACCTTAATATTGCCCGTAGACCCCTAAAAGTTACTATATTTATGATCAGCATCGATAGTCATGTCGATCTAGCCATGTCCGTCCGTCCGTCCGTCGGCAAAAATTAGACCTTTAAACTGGGCCTAGAGAGCTGACATTTTAACCATATACTCTCTATGGTTCTGAAATAATCAAGTTTACGAATTTTTGAAATCCGCCCACAGACACGCCCACAAACTCAAAAAAACAAAATTTTGGAAAAAATCGAATTTTGAGCTAGAAAGCTTAAATTGTTTATATATGATCTATGACTCCTAAAACTGCTCGGGATATAAAATTTTCAAAATCCGCCCACTGACACGCCCACAATTAAATAAAACAATTTTATTGAAAAACCAAAATTTGAGCTAGGGAGCTGAAATTTATAATATATACTCTCTAGGGGCCCTTTATGCTCATGTGTTAATTTTTTTTATATCCGCCTACTGACACGCCCACAATTAAATAAAACAATTTTATTGAAACACCGAAGTTTGAGCTAGGGAGCGTTTTTTTCGATAAAATCCTTTAAATGTTATATAACAAAATATGTAGCGCGTTCTTAACAATTCAACCATAATTAGACTTTTGTCACGCCCACTTATGAGGGATAGGAATAAGAATAGGGTATCCAACAGTTCGCCCAAGCGGACTGTAGCCCGTCCCTATGTTTTTGTATAAATTTTATATTTGTCCTCTTTCTAATATTGTATATTGTATAAATTCCTTCAAAATATTTTTAAACACAAAATTGTCTGAGCTAGGCTTTCATATTGTTATATTGCGGCAATGGTGCAGTAGTAGTGTATTCGCTTACGGAATGGAAGGTCGTGCGTTCGAATCCCGGCCAAGTCCATTACTTTATACCGAATACATGAAATCGTAATCTCCCTAAGTAACTTAGACACCACCCGTGGAGAAAAACCCTACAACTGCACCCAAACACTTCTTTCCTATCTCTCTATTCTTTCTAAAACCAACTAGCTTACACTGTGTTCTTAGCATTATAAGGGTACTGTAACAACAGAAAAAATCCCTTTAGCGTAAGCAAATTATAAAAAAAAAAAAAAAAAAAATTGTAGCTTATCACTCAATATTAAGACAATATGTTTTACTGTGTATAAGCATTTCATGAATAAATAAATAAATAAATAAAAAATAAAATGTGCTTGTTCCATTTTAAGTTTCTGTCAATTAATACCCCTAAATATTTAAACTCTTTTACCAGTTCAATTTCTCGTTTCAAGCTTCCGGGACATGCCTGATTTTCAAAACATATTTTAAACTCCGTATCTTGGTAACAGGGTGGACGTGTGTGCATGACTTTTGTTTTTTCGGCATTTATTATTAGCCCCATATCATGGCACCATTGAACTGTTTTATTAAATTCTGCTTGCATCTTCTGTATTGCAATTTGTAAGCTTTGATCGGACCCTATAAGGGCAGTATCGTCAGCACATGCAAAAGTAGAGTTGTTCTCAAAAGCTCTCAAAAGTTCGTTTGTATATATGATATACAGAAGTGGCCCAAGCTTTGATTCCTGTGGTACACCGTAACTCACTTCCTCTTTATTGCTTAGATTATTATTTATCTTTACAAGGAATTTCCTGTCGTCGATACATGTAATTTCTAAGCCATCTTGCAATTGGTCCCCTCATTCCAGCTCGATCGAATGCCTTAATAAAGTCGATAAAAAGCACCAGCACATGATGGTTTTTATTTAAACTGCTCTTTACTGTATTCGTAAACTCTCCTAATAGCTTGTTTGTGCTTTTACCCTTTTGAAATCCGTATTGATTTTTATGTATAAGATCGTATTTGTTAATAAATTTTCTCATTCGGTTCACTACTACACTGCTAGTCATAAGGTTAGAAGCAGGCATTTTTGAGAAGTAAAATCGATATTTCTCCCGTTACATGATGGATTAGAAAAAAACGACTATGGTAAAGGAGCGACTATTTTGTTAACAACAAAATATGAAATGTGTGTATAGGAGAGCTTTAGCTAACGGAACTTTGAAGACAAATTGTAAGTTGAGTAAAGAATATGCGGAAATAAATCGAGTCATTAGATTAGAAGCAGTGAACAAATCAACGTTTTTTTATGAAGTGAATATGTTTTTTTTGGTTTAAACGGTACAGTATTATAAAGTAATTGTTCTTGATTGAGAATAAAAAAAAATGGGAACGAAAAAATGTTTAACAGTGGAGGAAGGGACACGAATAGAAGGTTATTGCTCTGGAGGTCTTTCATGCCGTGCTATGGCCCAAAAAATAAAGCGAAGTGATCATTGTGTCAGCAAATATTTAAAAAACCCTTCGTCTTACACAAACAATTATAAAGGAAACACTTCTTCTGCCTTAAAACTTTGCGAAACGCGAAGTATCCTCAGAATAGCGTCAAATTCAGCTTTATCGGCAGCTAATATAAGAGAGAAAGCTAATGTTTAGGCCAGCTTGTTATTAACGCACCATTCGCCGAGCTAAACACTTAAAGCCTCTGAAACTTAAAAAAAACCACCACATAATGACGCAAGAAAGAGACAGCGCACTTGTTGTACCTTTTTGTTACCACGACTCCTGTGACCTATGTTGTAGTGGTTGTAGAAGATTTGATGTGTGGCTATATCCAACCTGTGGAGTTGAGAAAACGGATAAGATCTTGTATCCCTTTGCTCGATATAGCGCTAAGGTCTCCGAAGAATGGTTGATTCAGTGCCGGCAGTCTAGCTCTTGCTAGTGCCGGACATTCGCAGAGGACATGGAAGAGAGTTTCTCTTTGATTTACATTTCCGCAACTTCGGCAGTGGATGTTAAATGGGATACCCAGTTTGGCCGCATGGTCTCCAATTGGCCAGTGCCCCGTAATTCTGGAGAATTCAGGGCGGGTTCTGTTTAGAAGATCCCCTGTTCTTCCTTTGACATAAGTAGGCCATATCTTCCTCGATATGATGCAGTTAGTTAACCTTCTCCATTGAAGATTGGCTTTCTGCAGGAAGTGTGAGTGTATTTGTGTCTTGACCGCACCTAGCGGAATGTGAACCTTTGCAGCGCGTGAGCCGTCCAGAGCTGAGCCCTGCCTGGCCAGCTCATCTGCACGCTCGTTTCCTGTTATGTTACTATGCCCTGGAACCCAGAGTAGTGTAACACTGAAACGTTCGCCCAGTCGCGCAAGCTCGTTCCGGCACTCCTGCACCAGTTTGGAAGATATGGTAGCCGAGCCAAAAGCTTTGATTGCGGCTTGGCTATCTATGAGGATAGAAATGTTTTGTTTGTAGTTCTGCCTGGAAAACGCTGGCAAAATCCGGCAGGTGAAGGGATATTGATATTTTTTGTGATTCCGAGTAGACACCGGCCCCCACACCACAGTTCATCTTAGAACCGTCGGTGTATATGACCGTGTCGAAATCTTTCACTACTTCGTCCCTCTTCCAACAAGCTCTGGAAGGGAAGCTTACTTGGAAGCCTTTTTTGAAGTTTAGTTTGGGTGTGATGTAGTCGGTTGGAAACGTGACCACGCCTTCTGGTAGCGAGTCGAGAATGCTGCTGTGGCCGTATGGCCTTGCAGTCCAGCACCCCGATTCCCTGAGTCTTACCGCACTACATACTGCGGTATCTTTTGTGTGTAGGTCAAGAGGCAAAAGGTGCAAGAGCACAGTGAGGGCGTCCGTTGGGGCGACGTCAGTGCACCCGCGGTGCCTATACAGGCTGTCCTTTGCAATCTTTTCAGTTTTGTGATGTTGTAACCTTTATCCAATGCGGGCCACCATACTAGTGATCCGTAGGTGAGGATTGGACGTACTACTGCTGTGTACATCCACAAGGTCATCTTTGGTTGAAGTCCCCACTTCTTTCCAAAGGTTCTGCTACAGGCATAGAAGGCAATACACGCCTTCCTCACTCTGTGCTCAATGTTATGTTTCCAGTTAAGTTTAGGATCGAGCGCGATACCCAGATACTTAGCTCTGGAGGATAGTGTAAGTGGTTGACCGTTTAGGCGGGGTAGGGTAAAATCGGGTATCGAGGCCACAACTTGTAGCCCAGGGGCTTACCTTGTCTAGAGCATTCCCCATGATATCACTTATCACGGAGGGAAAATTCCCTGACACTAGTATCACTACGTCGTCCGCAAACGCGACAGCTTTGACCCTTTCCCTGTCTAGTTTTACTAGAATTTTGTTCATAACCATTAGGCATTTTTTTTTTTTTTTTTTTTTTTAAAGGAAATCCAAATCCGAGAGCACTCAGACTCGGTAACGGTCCATTGTACTACCAGGCAGAAATCCTCCTTTTGGTGTAGAGGCATGTGATTGGGTGGCGTATGTTGTTGTTCCCCATGGAGATTGAACCTGCACCGCATGGGTCACAAGCCAACACACTAACCTCTACACCATCGCCACCCTAACCATTAGCCATAGTAGCAGAGAAATGACGCCACCCTGTGGCGTTCCTCTATGGGCAAATTTGATTAAGTGGGTGTTGCCTAGTGTTGCCTGAATAACTCTTGTTCCGAGCATAGAAGCTATCCATTTTCTAATAGATTCCTCTATGCTCAGTTCGACCAGGAATTCAAGAATAGCTTCCGTGTGTACGTTGTTGAAGGCTCCCTCTATATCCAAGAAGGAGGCTAGGGTGTATTCTTTGTAATGTATGGATTTTTCGATAGTTCGCACTACCTCATGGAGAGCCGTTTCCGTGGATCTGCCCTTGAGATAGGCGTGCTGTGATTTGGAAAGCGATGTTTCTGGCAGAGAACTTCGCAAATGGATGTCTAGGACACGCTCCAGGGTTTTAAGTATAAAGGAGGTTAGATTGATAGGTCTGAAATCCTTCGCGGATACGTGCCCGCGTTTACCCACCTTCGGTATAAACACTACCCTGGCGCGTCTGCAGGAGTGTGGTACGTGGTTGAGCAATAAACAGCTTCGGAAGATCGACGCTAACCAAGGTATTGATAGGTTTTGCGTTTTCTGTTGCATGACAGGCATTATGCCGTGAGGGTCCGGAGACTTATACGGGGAGAAGCTGTTAATAGGCCAGGAAATCTTTTCCTCGGAAATTATTGAAGTAATGTTGTTGCTGGGAGCAGGTTGTACTTGCCGAGGCCTCTCGGGTTGCGTACTAATATCGCTGCATCCGGGAAATTGAGTCTTTATAAGGAGTTACAGGGTCTCCGCTGGGGATTCTGTCTATCCTCCGTCTGATCTTTTGAGAAATGAAGGGTTGGAGTGCTCCTTGGACAAAATTTTGCTTAGCCTAGCGGAGACCTTAAGGGTTTCTATCGACTGACTGTAGTCCATCCAGGCCTCCTTTTTGGATGCCTTTATGGCTTTCGTATACAGACTTAGACAGTCCTTATAAGGCCGCCAAAAATTGTGTTTGTGGCCGATGTTGAAAATCGCTCTAGTCATCTGTCTGAGACTGGAGAGATCTTCGTTCCACCATTGGGGAAGCGTTTTTTTACTGCGTTTAACTGGGCACGAGACTTTGTATGCTACATCCATAGCCTTCTCAAAAGTCTTTACCTGTACCTCCAGTTCTTTAATTGCAGCTGTGTTTGTTTCGGGTATATTTTTGAGTTTTGTTCGAAGGACTTGGCCAAACTTGGTCCAATTAACTCTATTGGGGTTTCTACGAAATGCTGGATCTATTATTTTTAAATTTGCGGAATAGTTCATCTCTTTTTTTTACATTTCCTTACTAATTCAGTAGATATCCATGTTTTTTGGGGTTGTTTTGTCCTAAATTTTGTTTCTTCTGATGCTTTACTGTATATAAGATCCATATTATTTTTAAGTTTGTTATAGAGCGTGCTGACTTCCTCTTCTTTGGCTACCTCAGTCCAATCTGTTGCTCTGATCATCCTACCAACTATGCTGTTTCGTAAAAACTATCCAGTTATTGTAATGTGTTATAGATTAGGGCGCATAACTGGAGACGGATGAACTTTAGAGCTGAGCTGTAGTAACTATTGTTTGTATTGAAGTACTGTACACATCCTGCTAGGTCGCGATAGTGTGCCATCAAAAATAAAGGGCACCAGTTGCTCATACATTTCAGGCATAGCCCTTTGTCCCTTTTCTCGTTCCACCTGTTTGCGAACAGTAAATAAATGTACCTGTTAGCATATTTTAAATCAAATGCAAAGGCATTAAGAGTACCAGAGACCCTATTATCAAAACATAATTCCATAGAAACAACAACTATGAGTAAAATAAATTCATTAACCAAGGAGGAAGTAGGCAGAATTCGATCTTACAAGGAGCAAGGCAAATCTCCATTTTATAGCTGGTAAGATTGGAGGCGGACCATCTCTTGTTCAAAGCTATCTTAAGGACGAGGAATAATCAGAGCAACAACAAGTCAGGGATACTTATAGCTGCTTCAAATTCAAGACTTTTCCTTAGTAAAATCAAGGCAGAAACGGGAGTTGAAGCTAGTAGATCAACTGTTTATCGTATGATACAGTAGTCAAACCATATAAGACACAAACAAAATTAAAAAGAAACCACCATTGGACGCAGCACGCAAAAATCAGCGACTTGATTTTCCAATAAGTCACATCAGGTGGAGTCGAGAGTGGCATACCATTGTCTTTTTAGAAAAAAAAAAATAATTTGGATGGACCTGATGGATATAATTATTATTTCCATGATTTGAGGAAGGATGAAAAAACCTTGGATAGAAGACACAGCAAGGCAGGTGGAGTAATGGTATGGGAAGTAATAAGCTTTTACGGAACTGCAAACCTTGATTTTTTAAGCTCAAGAATGACCGCAATCACTTTGAAATCTATACTGGAAAGAGCTTTCCCTCATTTTACCGAATTGTTGGGTGGACAACAATGGATTTTCCAACAGGACAATGTACCGATACATACTGCAATAATAACCAAAACTTGGATTCAGAGTCAAAATGTAGACCTACTGGCATGGCCGCCAAATTCACCGGACCTAAACATCATGGAAAACGAGTAGGGATAGCTTTCTAAAAAGGTCTACGAAGAAGGAAAGCAATACTCCAATCCGAAAGAAATACTCAGAGAAAGAAATTTTAAACGAAAAACACCTTATTGATCACAACAATTAAATAACAAAAGGAAAACAGATGAATTGCTTCGTCAATTTGAAATTATTTTTTATTCGAATGCATTTCAAGTCATATTCGACTCATCGTCAGCAATACACTGAGTTGACGCGATCACAAGCTGAAAGTTCGTGCCTTTCTAAACTTTCTAACTTCATCGGTTTCGTATGAAGAATTAGTTGAGTAAAAGAAAGAAAGTTAACTGAAAGAAATAATTGAAGCCATAAAATAAAACTAAATTACTTGATTGATACAGCGATCGGGAGGTAGTACACATTATTAAAAACTATTGTTATCTAATATGTATATACAAATCCAGTGTCACAGTTTTAGTTTTTATACTCCTCCGAAACGGCTTGACCGATTTTGATGAAATTTTATATGTATATTCCGTAGGTATGAGAATAGGTTCATAACTAATTTTTATAACACTAAGTGATAATGGTGGTCTACCAAAAAGTTTGTATGGGGAAATGCACTTTTGGGGGACAAAAAAACTGGGTAGAAATCGAGTAGTGACACTTCAAATACAAAAAAAAATATTTAAAATTTTGAAAGCAATTGTTGTTGTCAATTATTTTAATATTTGCCAAGCAAATTGTTGTTGTCAACAATTTTGATTTTTTTTTTTAAATATACCTAATAAGTTTGTTTATGTTTATTATGTTATACAAAGTAACTTTTTGAAACGGAGTCGATACTTTGATTTGTTGGATGGTGTTTGATTCCTTCATTTTTGTTTGTCAAGTATTTTCAGGATCCTTGCATTAGTACCTATGTGTGAGTAAGTTGAAATGTAGGGGTGATTGAGATGACGTCGACAATGATGACAGGCAACAGCAGTTGTTGAGCGTTTTCCGTTTTCATGCGCATAACTCGAGACAGAATGGTTAGTTTTTAACGATTTTGAGCTTGACGGTTTCGATTGGGCCCTAGGAAGGACGAATGCTACTTTTTATCTCGAAAACAAAACTTTGACAGGATGAAATAGGGGGTGTCGGAACTTCGGGAAAGAATATCGCAAGAACAACGTGCAGTCGTCCGAACTGGAGACCGAGATAGACAACAACATAATCGTCATCAGCATAGCGTTCAAATAAATGAAAACCAACGAAGAAGAAGAAACGTCGTGAATGTAGAATTGCGGCGAGTAGCATTCCAATACCAATGCACGGTTGAATAAAACTTCATTTTTTTTTATAATAAATCTACAAACTCCTGTAGGACAACATGCGAGACGTTTCAGTGCAGCAACAATCGATGAAGTTGTCATTGTAATGGTTGAAGAAAATTTGGAAGCAGGATATATAGTTTTACATCGCCAAAATGATCAGTTGCAGCGTGTGTATGAAACACACAAAATATCGTGTTCACTAATGGGAGCTAATATTGTAAAATTCGAGATACATATATATAATTAAGTTGCATTCTTATAGGTGGCGCTATATTCCCAGTTTTGTATATGTTGGTCGGTTTCGTTGTTGACATTAAATTAGAATTGCTGCATGTTGTTAAACCGTGCGCATAACAAATTGATTGAAAGAAAATAAAAATCGAAGTGTCTTTCTTTTGTGTTGTTGTTCGATTCAAAAAAGTTAGGTGACATAGGCGCCTGCCATGCAACTAGCACATACCCCTAGCGGAGCAACGAAGTAGCGTAATCGGGCTAAGCAAAGCGAAGAAAAATGTGCAGTCCCTTTAACCACGGAACCGATTGAGCTCAAATCAGGCAAGCTTTGGTATTGACTTGAATATGTTTCTGTGAAGTTTGGTCAAAATAGGTCCACCAAGTTTAACTTGCAATTTTGTTTCTCATCAAAAAAAGACAAGTATTTCTTTTTGTTAGGCGCAGAGAACACCGAGTATTTAGACTCTTGAGCACGGGCAACACCGGGCGGGTACAGCTAGTAATCTTAATAAAACCCAAATTAATTTATTCCAAACAAAATTGTGTTGTTTTATTACCTTTTAAGCATCTATCTGGTAGATTTAGTTACTCTTTGTGAACGAAAAAAAAGGACTAATTTTATGACCTTATTGGGAAAAGCATTAAAAAATTGAATTTATCTACCTAATCGAAATTTTTTTTCTACAGCATAAGCACAATATAGCCTTCTTTCATATTGCATTTGGTTTTCCACAATATTTTTGAATGATTTTAAAAATATTGTAAAATGAAATCAAGAAACTACCTGTTCGTAAACACTTGGAACAGATTGTATATGCGGTGGTTACAGTTTGACATTTTGGTAATAGTTTTTCCTTGTTTGGTGGCGCCAGCGTGTTAAAAAACGGTTAAAAAGGGATTGCAAAATGGAGACTATATCCATCTCAACAATTCGCTCAAACAAAGATTTTTGCCACACTCAACTTTTTAGGGGTGTTTTTGACAAAAACGTTGTTTTGTTCGATACATTACTTTAAAAATGACAATAACGAAATTAGCAAACTATGCGGTTCTTAAAAATCCGCCAAACAAAGTTTTTTGCCACGCGCTTTTGCGGTCGTTTTGACAACATTTTCAAATATTGGTTATTTTGTCAAAAACAACATCTGTTCCAAAACGGGCAAGGAATATGGATACGGTATCCAACAGTTCACCTAAGCGGACTGTAGCCTTTCCTTAGGCTTTTACCAACGTATTCATATAAAATAAGTTGACATAGCCGAAATAAATCCAAAATGCTCTTCAGCAGATGCAGCTTAGGTAAAGATCATATCGTTAACTGTGCTAAGTATGACATTCGCCTCCCCTTAATGTTCTCAACCGCCAATTATTACTCAATTCTGTTTCTCACGCCAAACAAGAACAAAACTTAATTTGTTCGCTATACTTATCAATAATCAGCTACTGGCCCCCCAAGGATAATCCAATTATTATTAGTCACCACCCCATATTGTCCGTTGGCGGCGCCTCTATTCCTCGAAAATAAATTGTGCGAGGAATGGCTTTGAACAATTGTTTTCCTTTCGATTATTATTTTTTCATCCAAATAACAATCATCTCTCTGTCAGACAGTTGGAGAATTCTTGTACAAACAAATATTAATCGCCCACTAAATCACCACGTACTTATACATACTTTACGGTTCTCATGTATTCGCGGAATCAATCGTTTATTTTCACACGTCGTCATCCCGTCAATTTCCAAAAATGTGTTTCTACTTCAGCAAATCACAACAGTTAGAGATATGTATATAAAATTAACTAAAATGCCAAACGATCAAGTATCTTTTTTAAATTAAAGATATGTATTAGAAAATAATTTTTGAGTTTTTGACCAAGTTTCATCAGATTGCTACTAGTTCTCGATATAAGCGGTTTGCGGTTAAATTCTGCCGCGTGGGTTTGAAATAAGAACTTTAATAGTGTAAATGATTTGTTAATTAATTGAAATTGGTTTTAATTTTTGCAATGCAGATCTTTTGCATATGTAAAAAGTTTATTTAATCGAAGTGAGAGAAACTACGGGACCGATTTGATTTCAAAAAGCATAAGTGTTTGGGAGCTCCTGAATGTAATGTGAATGGAAAATATAAGGAAGAATCAATAGTCTTCTTTTGTTGTTGTTTAATACAAAATGACGTTCGTTGCTTTTATGAAAAGTGACAAGCTTAGACCCAACTGAGCTTTGCCTAATAGAGTAAGTTTAAAGATTATTAACAAAAGAGCTGGCAACCTAAATACACCTGAAAATGATATACTTTATGTTTGCAGAATATAAAAACAGTGCAACAACTGAGCGAGTGTGTGTTTAAAAAATATATAAATAGAAGGCATTAACAGTCCTACCAAGGGCGATTAAACATCCTAGGTTTCCAATCAATTGTATGTGCGAAGTTAGCGCGCATCGAAGGGACCTACAATTTAATATTGATTCCTTGCTGTAATTTTATGAGGAGATACTCATGTCGGTTTACACTCTTGGCTATTTGTAAGACTACTACAAGAGGTGGGGCATTATAAAGACTTTTGGTCATTCAAGGGGAATGAAACCATGACACTAGTTGAACGCACTAGAGACTGAGCCACTGCGTCTACGATAGCGCGTGTTTAGTTATTTAGAGATATAATTTTGTTTCAATAATCCATTTTCAATTTCGCTAACGACAAAAAGTGCAGCGTTTTAGTATTGTTATTGGTTTCATATTGGGACAAAATATCGTTGTTGCAGCGTCTTTGTTTTTTTTTTGTTAAAATGCGTTCGTTACCAGATCGGTGAGAATCAATGTGTCCTTAACTTTTAAATTTATTTTATATCAACTTCATAAGACATGACTTTAAGTCGAACCTAAAATGATTTACCCATTTAAAACTAACAATTCATACCTTAGATCAAGGGTTTATCAAGTGAAATTGAGAGGATCGCTATCTGTATCTTTCACAGCTCAGTCTGGATTTCCCCAAGGAAGTCACCTCGGACCAATTTTATTTATACTTGCCATTAATGATGTTAAGGCATGTATAAATCACAGTAATATCCTGATCTACGCTGATGATATGAAAATATATAAATCTATCACTAGTCAGCAAGACAGAATGTTTCTTCAATCTGACATTAATAGCTTCGCAAATTGGTGTGATCAAAATGGTTTATCCCTGAACCCAACTAAATGTCAACATATGACATTCTCTAGAAAAACTATCCCTTCCACCTTTCAATATTCTCTGTCTCAACATATTCTTTGTAATGTTGATAATTTTAAGGATCTTGGGGTTTATTTCGATCCCAAACTGGTTTTTGCCAAGCATATCAATTTTATTGTTAATAAATCTAATTCTATGCTGGGCTTCGTAAAAAGGTGGGCGAAAGAATTTAATGACCTTTACGTTTCTATGTCATTGTACAATTGTTTTGTCCGTCCGATTCTAGAGTATGCTTCACAAGTTTGGACGCCGTTCTACAACATTCATTCAAATCGAATAGAGGCCATTCAACGTAAATTTATTCGATTTGCACTTAGATGACTTCCATGGGATGATCCATTTAACCTTCCTCCCTACAGTCAACGTATCAAGCTTCTTCAAATGTTACCCCTTTCTCAACGAAGGCTTAATAGCGATATCATTTTTTTACAGCAGCTTATATCCGGTCAAATAGATGCACCTGACTTGCTGTCGTCTATTGGCTTTAATTTTCGTGGTGGTGCCCATAATTTACGCAGTGTTGAATTATTGTTTAGCCCCCATCATAGAACGAATTATGGGAGGCATGAGCCTATTAGTCGCATGAGTAGAATCTATAATCTAAATGATTAAATTGTTTGCATTATTTTGTGTTTGTGTTAGTATTTTATAGGTACATAATTATTGTATTTTTAATTGTTTTGTCCTTACTAACACCTGCACTAAATGATGAGCCTGTGAGTGCACTTTTAGTGCTGGCAATTTCTGCTCGTGATAGTTGCTTGCTTTAGCACTCCACGACACAGAGCTGATAGTGTATTTTCAAAAGAGCTCTAACCTTATCTATATTCTTATAACTATTTTTTTTCGACTTACAAAATGAACTAACAATTATTGCGGAGAATGAATTGATATCAGGTATATTCTATTCCAACACTGGATATTTCAGACATACATTGGAAAGTAGATATATACCACCCGAGGCACTTTTGTTTCTTGATCCACATGGATCAGACTTTACGAACGTACCAGTAATAAACCATGTCGCAAGACGGGCTACTGATAATAAAATTAGATATGGGCCTACACGCTTTGGGTTTGTTCATGATATCTTAAGATACTGAAAGAGATAAGAAACATAGGGACGGGCTACAGTCCGCTTGGGCGAAATGATTGGATACCCTATTCTTATTCCTATCCCTAATAAGTGGGCGTGACAAAAGTCTAAGAATGGTTATGGTTAACATTTAAAGGATCTTATCAAAAAAAACGAAGCTTTTGTAAAAAAATTACTCCCTAGCTCAAACTTTTGTTTTTCAATAATTTTTTTTTATTTAATTGTGGGCGTGTCAGTAAGCAGATTTAAAAAAAATTAACACATGAGCATAAAGGGCCCCTAGAGAGTATATATTATAAATTGCAGTTTCCTAGCTCAAACTTTGGATTTTCAAAAAAAGTTTTTTTTAAATTGTGGGCCTGTCAGTAGGCGGATTTTGAAAATATTTACACATGAGCTTAAAGGGCCCCTAGAGAGTATATATTTTTTTTTTTTTTTTTTTTATAATTTGCGTGCGCTAAAGGGATTTCTTTGTTCTGTAGTGACACAGTACCCTTATAATGGTAAAACCACAGCGCAGGCATTTAGGTTGTTGCTCAAGTAGCTCCCAGCAATTCATTGCCTATTTTTGGGTGCATGTATATATTATACATTTCAGCTCCCTAGCTCAAATTTTGGTTTTTCAATAAAATTGTTTTATTTAATTGTGGGCGTGTCCGTTGGCGGATTTTGAAAATTTTATCTCCCGAGCAGTTTTAGGAGTCATAGATCATATATAAGAAATTTCAGCTTTCTAGCTCAAAATTCGATTTTTTCGAAAAATTTGTTTTTTTTTTGTGGGCGGATTTCAAAAATTCTTAAACTTGATTATTTCGGGACCCGAGAGAGTATATGGTTAAAATTTCAGCTCTCTAGGTCCAGTTTAAAGGCCTAATTTTTGCCAACAGACGTGCGGGCGGACGGACGGACGGACATGGCTAGATCGACATTACTATCGATGCTGATCTGATCATAAATATAGTAGCTTTTAGGGGTTTACGGGCAATATAAAGGTATGTTACAAACTATGCGTCAAAATTAATATACCCTTAGAATAGGGTATAATAATGTCAAAAGACTCAATCGGGAGAAATATTGGTAGCTTGATTGGGCTGAAGCTAGTATATAACCAGGCCAAACTAGGCTCTGCTCTGTGATTTTTGATCCATCGACTATTGGTTTACTTAAACCTCAAGTCAATGGAATAAGGAATTATTTAAATTGAATTTAGTTAGATTTAGGTTTTTTAGACTAGGTATGTTTCATATAAAAAGAAAAGATATTTCATTGCATGCAGGTTTTGCACATTTTCTTAAAGATCAGTATAAAAAATAGAAATCAGTCAAACAAAACGTAGGTTCTTGAGAGGTATAAATATAGTTTAACATTAAAATATTAAAAAAACAAAAATATAACAAGTATTAAGCGCCCAACAGCCCCTACAAAAAATAAAAATTAACAGAATCTACAAAAAAAAAACGTATTCCTTGTTTTTTCACGATCGATGTCAAACAAAACTTATTAAAAACATAGAGACGGGCTACAGTCCGCTTGGGCAAACTGCTGGATACCCTATTCTTATTCCGATCCCTCATAAGTGGGCGTGACAAAAGTCTAAGTATAGTTGCATTGTTAAGAACGCTCTACATATTTTGTTATATAACATTTAAAGGATTTAATCGAAAAAAAACTTTTGTAAAAAACGCTCCCTAGCTCAAACTTTGGTTTTGCAATAAAATTGTTTTTTTTAATTGTGGGCGTGTGAGTAGGCGGATTTAAAAAATATTTAAACATACGCATACAGGACACCTAGAGAGTCTATATTATAGATAGATAGATAGATAGATAGATAAATTTATTGTTTCAAGGAAAAATTACATAGTTTACAATATTTATAAGTCATTGCACAGCACAGAGATTTGATAACAAATTGTATCTTACTAATGAAAATCAATATTAGGTTTCTGATAAGCTTGTATTTCAAAATCAATAGGTTTGAAGGAAAACAAGAAAGAAAAACCTTCATTTAAATTTTGATTCTATATAATAAATTTCAAATTTTTTCAGTAAAATTGTTGGATTTAATTGTGGGCGTGTCAATGTGCGGATTTTCGATTTTTTGGATAAATTTGTTTTTTTTTTTTTTTTTTGGAGTTTGTAGGCGGTTTGTTGCGGATTTCAAAAATTCTTAAACTTGATTATTTCGGGCCCGTAGAGAGTATATGTCTCTCTAGGTCCAGTCTAAAGGCCTAATTTTTGCCGGCAGACGGGCGGACGGACATGACTAGGTCAACACTACTATCGATGCTGATCTTAAATATAGTAACTATTAGGGGTATACGGGCAATATTAAGGTGTGTTACAAACTTCGCGTCAAAATGAATATACCCTTAGAATAGGATATACAAAATCCTATTAAAGTCACTAACTTACGATAAAATCAGTGCAGTGAGTACTCCAGAACAATAAACTTCATACTTGTAGTCCTTGGCGTTTGACGGTTGACACGGACGACGTGGAGACCCGGCCAAGGTTGCAAATCCCTATCATCATCATCATTTTATTTTGGCGGGCCTTTCCAGAAAACTCTCTTACAAATTTAGTAACCACCCCTCTACTTCCATATAGGCCCAGTTATAGCCATATGTAAAATGAAAGGGTAAACATTCTGATTCGGTTTTTTTGTCCAGTTAAAATGAATAGGTCGACACAGTTTTCTTGTTGTTGTTCTTCTTCTTCTTAGTTTAATTGCGGTGAGGCTATGGATGAGGAGCGCACAACTGGGGTGTAGAGGTTTCCTTTCAGCTTAGGAGTCATTTTTCGACCAGAGAAGATGGCTAAATTTTCCCGCCACTTCATTCACCCTACGCTTACGCGATGCTTAATGTCGCCATCACAAAGTGTTCTGTTTTTTTCGGACTATACTATACCCATTCCAATCCAAAACTTCCACCCATACATCAACTGCTCGTTGCAAGGACGTTTGATCCTCACTAATGATGGCTCCATCGTCAGCAAAGAATAACTTATGCACTTTGGAGTCCGTCACTTTTCCTTCAAACTGATTATTAAGGACTGTAATAAATATCAAGGGACTTAAGACGCTTCCATGGCGTACACCGACTTTGATTGCGAGCTTATCGGTGACGCCAGCGGGGCATCTTACCCCTTGTCATCACTAACTCATACATATCCATGATCATCTGACCGTAGTTTTCTGGAACTCCTCGTAGTCTTAGCGCCAACCATAACAGATCCAATGGTTGGCTATCAAAAGCCTTTTCAAAATCAACCAACACCCTATGGAAATCCTTTAAGGAATCACGATGTTTTGCATCATGATATTTATATTTTGGATTAAATCTGTGGTTGATTTACCTGCGACAAAAGCCCACTGGCCTTCAGATAGCTGTATTATTTTACGCATTCGGCTATCTAATGCAGCTTGACTGAACGGTAATTATCACAGTCCCTCGTATCGCCATTTCCTTTGTACAAAGGAAGAAGAAAACTTTCCCTCCACTGGTTAGGCGTTGGATCGCCTCTCACTGTTTGGAGACCCGATGTCTACCATCTTTTTCCAGAACTCAGAGGGTATTTCGTCCGGCATAATTGCTTTTCGTCTTGCAAAGTCTGTTTTCCAGTTCGAGGCGAGCTTTTTCATCTCCATTATAAGTGGAGCACTTTGACCAAGCTTTGAATGCCACTGTCTTGTCGCTAGCCACTGCTTTGGCTTCATCTGTCCACCACCACTCTGCCGTGTTGGTAGTGTCCTTTTGAAACCCCTAGCAGTGCTTTTGATCTATCCAAGCAAGGTCGTTGCATCCTCAACTATGTTGATCATGTGATGGAGATAATATTGCATTTTTGCAGTGACTGTCTCTCCTTTCTCTTTGTGCAGATTGTATCATTTGAATTTCGCAGACACTTTTGTTTGTTCAGTTTTGTTCATCCCCGCGGCCAAAACAAAAATCTGTCAGGAGGAGGCGGCGTTGCTGGGTGATTACCTCTCTTAGGATTACTTTACAATCGTTAACCAGAGGCTTCATGAAACGTGATACCAAATGGCAATCAATCTAGGTTTCATTTCCCGCTGCTATAAGTGACCAGGCGCCAGTTTTGTTTGACGAACATGGTATTTATATTTAGAACAATAAGACCATAGGTATGACTTAAACATGCTTAGGATAATCTTCACCCCGACAGTTCCTGGTCCCATGGCAGTCTTCATAGTCTTCGTTTGACTTCCCCACATGTCAGTTCAAATCTCCGCCAACAAACAAAAATTCTTCTTTTGGGATGTTCTTGATGAGGTTGTGAAAATCTAGCCAGAATGCATCTTTTTCTCTCTGCTCGGATTCAACTTGGGAGCATAGATCCGCACAGTATTTGTCTTAAAATATTGCTAAACCAATTATGTCACTAGTAATTGACAATTGAACATAAAATTGGCTAGAAAACGAATCCATTATTTTGTCCTTACGGAAATATTTTTCTTTTCAACTTCTCAGTCAATTCACAGAAATGATACAAATCTCTTGTTCTCTTAGAAATTCTTTTAGATGCTCTGATTTGAACTCATTGTCTGTTATAATTTGTGATGGTTTACCAAATTTGGAGAAATGCTCCTCAAGCGTTTCTATCTTCTTAGTCCAGTTTTTGTTTGGTAGAAAATAGGCATATGCCTTCTTAATGAGTTTATTAATTAGGGTTAAAAATGGATGTTTCCTAAAGTAATATATGTCCATATGAATAGTTTCATTGGCCTGCTTGGTGTTTGACTAAGTTCGTATTTAAGCTTTATTGGTTTGCGTTCATATTTGGTCTCTAAACATGTCCTGCAGTTGTTAATTATTCTAGTGATTTCTCTAATTAGGCAAGGGAAGTATATTTCATTCTTTAAACTGTGATAGGTTTTTACTATTCCGCTATGGGCGCTTTCTTGGGTATGGTACAACGAGATTTGCTTATGTACTTCCTCTAACGTCTTTATTTCTCTTGCTCTTAATGTTGCTTTTATAAATTTAATTTGTTTGTCATGTCCGAAAAGTTCTATCAATAACTGTTGTATTTTGTTATATTCATGATATGAGAGTTCAGTATAGATTCCTAATAGGCCTGGTTTTATGAATCTCCTAAGCACGTCTGTCCAGTAGTCTTTTCCTTTCGTCATGTCAATGAATATTAAACGTCTGTTGTGTAGTGTCTCTATTTCTTTGTCAGCGTCGTTAGTTAGTATGAGTTGCGTTTTGTACTTATTTACGATTGTTTCATGTATTGGAATGTGGTCCATTTGTTGTTCTTCTTGTGAGTGTATTGTCGCGTTATCTGACAGATTGTTAACTGATTGATTGTTGCTGCAGTCAATTTCTTGGTTATTAGGAATCCTACTCAGAAAATCTGCTACTTTGTTTTCCCTGCCTTTAAGGTATTCTATGTCGAATTGGTATTCTTGTAGCTTAAGTAGCCATCTTTGCGTTCTTTGACTAAATTCTTTCCCTGAAAACTTTTTGTTTAAATATTTTATTGGTAAATGGTCTGTTATAATTCCAAATCGTTTGCCCCATTGGTACGGCCTAAAATACGTTACTGCCCATACGATGGCCAAGAATTCTTTGTCGGTAACGGAGTAGTTCTTTTCGTGATCATTGAGCGATCTCGAAGCGTAACACACAGGTTGTCCTTCTTGTGTTAGTACTGCTCCGATTGCATAATTGCTTGCGTCCGTAAATAAGGTAAAACTCTTAGTGAAATCCGGAAATTTCAAAATAAGGTGTTTTATTATATTTAATTTTAAGGTTTCAAAGGCCTGAATATACTCCGGTTCATTGGTATTTATTTTTGTTGTCTTTTTTTAGGTATTTTATCATTGGATTAGCGATTTTGGCATAATCCTTCACAAATTTCCTGTAGTACCCAGTGGCACCTAAAAACCCTTTGAGTTGTTTCTCAGTTTTTGGTAGAGGGTAATCCTCAATGCATTTGATCTTAATCGGATTGAGTTTCATTCCCTCGGCTGTCAAGATGTGACCTAAGACCTCTGTGTTTTTTTCATAAATGAACATTTGTCGAATTGCACTTTGAGATTATGTTCAGACAGTTTACTAAATATTATCTTTAGAGAGTTGATATGTTCTCTTAAGCTGGTTGAAAATATCAAGATGTCGTCAAGGTAGACAACGAAGATCTTATTAATGTAGTCCCTGAGAATGTCATACATTAGGCGCTGGAATGTCGCCGGTGCATTTTTCAGACCGAACGGCTTTCGAACGTATTCGTACAGCCCACAAGGTGTGACAAATGCTGTTTTTGGGATATCATTTGGGTTAACCTTAATTTGGTGGTAGCCCTTTGAAAGATCTAAGGACGAGAAATACTGCGCTCTGCCTAGCTTATCTAGTATACCCTCAATGTTGGGTAACGGATATTTGTCGTCAATCGTTATCTCGTTGAGTTTGCGATAGTCCACGCAAAGTCGAAACTTCTGCTTTCCGGAGTTATCCATTTTTTTTGTCACTACTACAATTGGCGAGGCATACCTGCTGTTAGATTTCCGTATAATGCCCTATTCTTCCATTTCAGTTATCTGTCTTCGTACTTCCTCTTCATGCTTTGGAGGGAGTCGATAAAGTTTAGCATTGATCTGCTGATCCGTTGTTGTACGGATTTCATGGGTTATTGTGTTCGTATTGATTAAAATGTCGCCATCTGTGTATATTAGATTCTTAAATTGGTGTAGTAAGGTTTTCATTTCTTTCCTTTCTTCTTCATTCAGGTGAGACAGGTCCACTTCTTTTTCAGTTGACTGTAGTTCGAAGCAATCAAGAGTTGTTTCGTTTTCTACTGAATAGAGTGGTATATGGGTATCATTTTTTAAAATGAGACATTTATTGTTAAAGTCGAGAGTTTTAACAATTTTACTTAGTACGTCCATTCCTATTAAGATGTCGTAAGGTTTTTCACCTATATCCCTTTTATACCATCTAGTAAGCCCTGCTTTGTTATAATTAAACTCCTCTGGAATACTTGTTATGATTCAATCGACCACTTCCTCAGTAATATTGTTGATCGTTTGTAATCGCATTTTGGTGCGATCGTATATCTTCAATCTACTACAATCTACTCTACTAGAATTGACGATGCTCATGGTTGAGCCTGTGTCAATCAATCCCTTATATTTTCGCTTGTCGATAGTTAAATTAATAAATATTTTGTCTCCGAGGCTCATACCAGAAAAACCTGCGGTTCGATATTGTGAATTTCTTCGTGTCTTACCTCTTTTTGGTCATTGTGGACGACTTGACCTACTTCCATTGGTTCTGGATGCTGATTAGCATTTCTAAATTGACCCGATGGATTAAAATGTGGTTGCCGGTATTGTCCGGAATTTCTATTTTGATTTGTTCTAAAATTATTTGGTTGTTGAAAATTCTGCCTATACTGTCCCGCATTCCCATTCTGATAATTTTGGTAACTATGATAGTTGTTGTTTGGGGGGTTATTATAGCGTGTGTGGAATTTGTTTGAACTATTTGTAGGAATATTGTTGTCTGTTCTGTGTAGTTTTGTATTTTGTGGATGTCGTCTTTCTTGAACCTGTGTCATGGAGTCTTTGTCTAAGTTATGTTGGTTATACCCGATGTATGTGTACAAAATGTCCTTAATTTTATGTAAATCAAATTTGTCTTTAAATTCCCTAGATAAATTTCCTCCGACTACCTGTTTTATTCTATTTACTAACAATATGTAAAATGTCTGTTTTGTTTTTACGGGGTTAGTTTCATAATCTTATCATTTAATTCGTATATTGAACTTACTCTGAGGTTATTTATTTTTCTGGAGATTTCCTTATAATTACACGCTGGCCTGAAGTGCTGCTTTAAAAGGTTCCGTGCTTCTTCCCAGGATTGTGTTGGATTATTTAATAAAAGTTCCATTGCCCTTCCGGTAATCTTGGATTGAAAAATCGCCTGCCATACGCTGCTCCTGCTGGACGCATCCACTGCCCTTAAGTGGGTTTCTAGTACGTTCAGAAATTGGGTGAGTTGATTGCTATCCCCATCGAACTCTTTTATGTAGCTGACTTCCTTCATCATCGTGGTTGCTCTGCTTTGTCGATTTATGTTTGACATTTGATTTATGCCAACCAATGCTTCAAGAGCAGTTGCAACTCGTGCCGCAAGTTCAGCCTCCATTTCCTCTTTTTGGATGATTTTTTTCCAAAATTTATTCGTTCTTTGCTTAAGCGAAATTTTGGAAGTGTTTCCCTTTATTCGCTGTGTGAGTTAGTCAAGGGGGTACACAAGGTGATTTTACTGATTTTTAGTTTTCACTGTAGTACCTCTTCTACTTATTGCACAAATCACTTAAGGATTGGGTACATTAGGTGGTTTCACTGATCACTGTAGTAAACCCTAATTACCAGGTTTAAAAATTTGCTTTCGTTTTTTGTATTCCGTATATTTTAGGGGTCCGATACCAATTTTAGTTTAATTCGGTACGCACTAATTACGAGTTTCACTGAATTTAAAATTTTCCGTGTAAGTTCGTTCTCATATGGATTTCTCAAATATTAGAGAAATCCTACCGACTGCGCCACTTAGATTTTAATTATTTTCTTGAAATAAAAAAAACAACTTCGATTGAACTTTAAACAAAACAAACTTTTATTTCCTCGATCGATGTTACTGGTACACGGGTTCCTTACTAACTAATTTGAACATTCTTATTTATTTTTGAAGTTAACTTTATTTAGTTGACTCGGCTTTTATTCTACTGTGAGAACTGAAGTCGCTAGCGGATTCAGTTACGGCGCGTGCATTATGAACTTATAAAAAACTGCGCGTGTGTCAAGTGCAAGGTGAATGCGCTTGGTTTCCGTGGTATAAAAAACTGCGCGTGTGTCAAGTGCAATTTGAATGCGCTTGGTTTCCGTGGGAAATCAAGAGAAAAGAAAACGATGAATAAAATGTAACCCTACTCCGGAATGGCGAATATGGAATGGTTGTGGTAGGGTTTCGGATATGTTACCTGTATACAAAATACGATTAGGTACAGTAAGTTGTCTTAAGTAGAACGTTTCCTGTACAGGTCATGGGATTTGAAGATTTTGCTTGTAGTACGTTATGTGACAAAGTAAAAAAAATTTGTGGAGAAACAGCATAAGTCAATGACTTATGTTGTTTCTCTTCAGAACACTGAAATAGTACTCTCAGTTTTCGTACTTTGAGGGGTCTGACATCTGCAGTTTTTCTAGAAAAGATGAATAACTATACACAATAATGAGAATTTTGCAAAAAAAAGAATGAAAATAAATGAAAAAATCTGACTTATATTGTTTCTGGGATAAACAATTCAATTGCAGTTAGTCAGTTTGTATCTTTGACACTCAGGTACGTGGAAGAACACATTGCTTCAAATTTGGCCGAGTGAGATAAGTTGCAGAACATTATTTAAGTTTTAGAGCTAATAACTAATTGATGTTCAGCAAACCAATGTCTCAAAAGATTAAGATCCCAATTTACATCAGACACCAAGTTTAAAGGGCTGTTGGAACCATAAGAGAAACCTATATCATTCGCAAGGGCACTACTCGTAGGTGATCATTTGAAGTCAAAAGAACAGTGAATTGATGTAAACTAAAAACAAAATGGGACCCACAACTGAGCCTTGTGGTACACCTAGATTAAGGAACTTGACTTCGCTCCTTACTTCACCAATTTTTACTTGTTGCGACCTGTTTTTCAGATACGCCCTGCGCCAATTTAGTATGAAACCACGGAATCCGGATTTCTCCAGTTTCCTCAAGAGAATTTTATGGTTAACCATATCAAAAGCTTTGGTTATATTAATTAATAAGCCAGCTGTGTATTTTTTTCCATCTAGGTGTGACATAATTTGAGAACAAAACTGTAACGTGCATCTTCCGTCGACTTTCCTTTTTGAAATCTAAATTGAACTGGATGAAAGAACTTGGTTTTACTTAGAAAACTCAATATCCTATTTTTGATATGCTTTTCAAATATGTTGCTGAAAAAAGAAAGAAGTGAAATGGGCCTATAATTGCAGATTACAAATATCAGCCAATACATCCACAGTGAAACATGCGATTTGTTTTAGGACAAAACTCTATGCGCCATCAGGTCCACCAGAATTCGATTTAGTTAAAATACCAATAACTTTGAGGATTTCGAGAGGAGTTATGGGCTGATAAACAAAACTATTACCTTGCAACAGTTTCACCACATTCACAAATCGCCGGACAGAGATAACAAATTGATAGGGCTGGACAAGGTTGTAAACTGCAGCCAATATTGGCAAAATAGTCATTAAATGCATCAGCAATTAAGAGTTTGTCAGAAGCATCACAGCCATCTACACGAATACTATTAGGTATTTTCAAAATATTCACTTTATTTAGAATGTTGTTAACTACTTTCCAATCGTCTTTTAAATTCCCTATAAAAACGGAAAAATTCTACCAAATGGTGCTACAATCGGTGCAGCAAGATAAGACATAGAGACAGCTTGCATCAAGAATTGGCATGCAGTAAGCAATCTGTTATTTAACATACAAAATCATCTTCCTGCACGGCTCTTGCTGCACGTGTGTTTCAGCCATTAGTCTGTTTGGTCGTTCAGTGATATTTAGGTCTGGCAAAAAGCATACTGAATGAATGCAATTTCTTACTGCACATGTGTTTCATGTGCGTTGATGCATGCATTACTACGTGCGTTTCTGCTGCACATGTGTTTCAGCCATAAGACAAAAAAATTCGATGAATTGCTTTTCTAACTAGTTGGGTAATTGAATCATAGGAGCTCATGAATATCGGCGATATATTCCCCGTGGTACATCCGCTGTTCTCTGTATCCCTTGCACAATACCGAAATACCAACCCTCTTCTGTACCAGACCTTTTGCATCAGTAGGGATATATAGTGCCCCCGAGAGGCTTTTAGATAAGTGTTGCTTCTGCTGTGAAAAATTTTATAATTTGTATTCTTCCGAAGCACGAACAAATGATGCATTTTTATTGGAGAATGTTTTGACTTTGAAACCCAACTCCGGTGGAACCGATTTATCCATCCTCTAATCTACCTTCCTTTTTTTGCGCGATCTCTTGTTTCCTGCTTTTGTTCTCGTTTTCTTCTATCTCTTCTTTTATTTTTTCATTCTCTTTCTATCGTATTCTCGAAAGCATTGGTTATTGGCATTTTATTTTCTGTTTTGTGGGAAACACACGGGCGATCACAAGGATGAGGCCATACATTTTCAGTCTTTATACCTGTTGGAAATTTTATATCCGGAAACTTTTAATACCTGAACAGGCACATATTTTCCCAACAGTAAGTCATAAAATTAAATAGTGGAGTGACTGGGGCGTTAAAAACATGAAAACCTCGGATTTCCGTAACAGTGAATGAAATTTTATAATTCAAAATGGAATGTTTAGCTTATCTATATATATAAAAATCAATCCATATTTGAGTTTGTTGCCGGTGTTTGGCCAAACGCGTTAACCGATTCCAATGAAATTTTTTTCCATGAAAGGTGACGTCTGTACAAAGGATGTTTGGTATGTGCGATATCTGTATCTGCATCGGTGTGTGAATTATGGGCATTTGAGTGAGTACACATGCATATGTGCATGTGCGTGTAAATTCCGATGCAGATACAGAGACCGCACATATAAAAAACCATCGTACAGACGTCACCTATTTTGTTATCCGAACGCGCATATGAAAGATGGAGACCAGACCAACGTTTCAAGCCTATTGTGGTGTTTGTGCGCACTTTCATTCTTGAGATATCGTGTGTTCAATGTTTTATTTTGTTTTTGATTCGCACAAGTAAGCTGACATAGGCGCCTGCCAGACAAAAAGCACCTACCCTACATACACCGGTTCTTTCAAACTCATTAACCAAGTGAGAGGTTTGTGATCCGTGACTATTTGGAATTTCCTTCCGAATAGGTACGGTCGAAAATATTTGGTGGCCCATACGATTGCGAGTAACTCCTTTTCGATTGTGGAGTAGTTACATTTGCTCTGAGAGAGGGTTCGGCTCGCGAAACTAATTGGCTTGTCATTAACTATATGTCCCTGCGATAAAATTGCGCCTAATGCGTAGTTACTCGCATCTGTGGTGAGCACGAAGGGTTTAGTAAAATATGGGGGCTGAGGTATGGGCTCATTCATTAATAGACTCTTACACGTCTCGAAGGCTTCGATATATTGGTTGTCTATTGTAATGGATGCATCTCTTTTTAGACAATAAGTCAGAGGTTTTGTTAGTTTGGGAAGGTCTTTTATGAACTTCCGGTAGTAGCCGACTAGTCCTAGGAATGCTTTAATTTCTGTGCGAGTTTTAGGTAAGGGGAAGCTTTTTATTGCCTGAATTTTCGCCGGATTGGGTTTGATGCCCTGGGGTGTGATAATATGTCCTAGGAATGCGATTTCTCGTTGTAGGAATTCGCATTTTTCCATTTGGATTTTTAAATTTGCCTCGCGTAGTTTGCTGAAAACCAGTTTAATGTTTTCGACGTGTTCTTGCAGGGATGTGGAATAATGGATTATATCGTCTAGGTAGACGAGACAAACTTTACCTACTTTACCGAAAGACATTCTCAGATATTCGAAGTGCCCCCCTTCTACGGTAAATGCGGTTTTTGGGATATGGTTGGGGTCCATTTCGATCTGGTGGAATCCGCTGCTAGATCGTGTGTAGTGAAGTATACGCATCTTCCTAATTTATCTAATATCTCGTTGATATTAGGAATTGGGTACCTATCGGAGATGGTTTTTTCATTGACCTTAATATAGTCGATGACTAATCTCCACTTCTGTTTGCCGCTGGCGTCCATTTTCTTTGGGACGATCCAGACAGGGGAACTCCAAGCTGAGTAGCTCTGTCGGATTATGCCCTGTTCTAGCATTTTGGAAATTTGGTTTTGGACTTCCTGCTTGTAATATATACAAAAAAGTTTACCTATTAAAAAATTGTGATCTCGATTAAAAAAAAATAATGAAATATTTATAATTTTGATAGTTTAAATACAATACAATACTTCATAATATTAGGCTGTGGAACATTTGTATACACCAAAATTAAGTTAATTTATATATTTATATAGAGATAGTAATTAGGAAAATGCAATAAATGACGGAAAATGAGAAAAAAAGAAATTATCAAGAAATCATTTGTTTATTTAAACAATTTACATTTTTGTGTATTTAAGTATTTTCTTCTACTTCACTTATTTCAATGATTGGCGGAGTATTAAAACAAGTATTTTCGCTGCACTGTAGACATGCTACACTGCAGTACAAGCCACTCTTTCGACATCCACAAGCAGCTACACAACCCTTTTTGCAGCTACAAAACAACATTTTGCAATAAATTATCTGGAGCTGGTGATTGATTCATTTATTGGGATCAGCATGTTATTAGAACCCCAATTTTCAATGTCTACATTTTCAATATCTACATTTCCTAACCATAACTGGATTTGTAGATATACTCTTTTTAGGTGTTCAAACGCTGCATCAGCTGTAGGAGGTAATGATGACAAAAGAACACTTGTTTTTTTGGCAGTTCCTTTTACAAAGAAATTGAACTTCAATGAGTTCAAATCTTTAATTTACGGGAAAAGAAGAAACTGTTGACTCTGCTGGCTAAAAAAGGCCTTGGGGTCTGTGGCGTTTTAGTTATCGTGTGTAGCACGGATAGATGAGCCTGGAAAGTGAACCTGAAATAAGTTTCTTTTAGTATCCTCGGGTTACGTCGTGTAGGTACCATCGGTTTCTTTTGTAATCTTACACAGTTTGTATGCTATTTACCCAGAGCTTTATAGATACGCGTTGCGACTGGCATGTCTGCTATGTCTTCGGTGCATTTAGTCCATGTAGCTGCTATGTCGGGAGCAGTGGCTCAATGGTTAGTGTGTCTGCCTACTAATCAAAAGGTCCCCGGTTCAATTCCCGTCGGGGCCAAGTAACATCTTGAGTTTTTTTTCCACTGCCCCACCTCTTGCGAACGTCTGACAAACATCCAAGAGTATCAATTGTCATCAGAAGCTTCACATTTGCCGTTCGGATTCGGCTTCAAATTGTAGGTCCCTTCCACTTCGCAAAGAAAGTGGTTGGAGAAATTAGGTTTTTTTTTATAAAAAAATAATTCTGAGTTATATTTTGTGAGAGCGATACTGTAATGGTCCCACAATTTTTTTTATTTGGCTCGATGAAGAGATTCCTAACATTCTTCCCGAGCTTAGCAAGTTGGTCCTTTCACCAGGAAACCTTACGTTTCTTCATACTGGTTTTACTGACACAACTATTATCGTAGAAGGTTAGCAGCACTTTGTTGAGCTAGAACGCTGCTTCATCTAGGTCTCACGTGGACTCACTTGACTTTTGAGAGGACAAGTCCTCGATGCATTTTCCAGTCCGTCGACTTAGGATCGTAGTTATTCGAAGCCTGTGTCAGTTTGCCAGATATGACAAACCTTCGGAAAACGGATACTATGAACGTAAGTTGAGTCTCCGCCTGGATTTGCGTTGCGGAAGATGGACCCAATTTTTCACAGATAATGCAGCTGTACTCATTTGTTATACTACTGGTCCTTGATTCATCCATTGTTAGAAAACTGTGATAGAAAACAATTGAATACATTAAATGATTAATTATTTACATTACGGCAGCTGCCGTTGCCGTTCTCCCCTCTCCACGTTCTACTACCTGTCCAAGGTCGTTATGACCCTTCATACGCTCCAACATTTTAAGAAAATATTCTTTTATGTCTATTTATGTATTATTCAACGTATAGATACAAAAAAAAAATGATTTTAAATAAAATTACATGCTTAAGTATTAATTTTTTAAAGTTTTTGTTTAAATAATAAAAAAATCAAAATCACCAAAAAATTTTTGGTAAACTTTTCACTTTATAGTATAACAAAGAAAAACCGCCCTTGACCATTTAAATTCATTCACTGTTACAAGAGTCTGAGGTTAAAAGCCCCAGACACTCCAATAAAAGGGTAAATAAGAAACGAGGAATTTCCCAAGATCAAACAATGAACTACTTGAAAAGCGTATAAAAAGATGCGACACTAGCGAATATTTCGTTGCAAGAGTTCACGAAAGCGAGTTTTGTTAAGGATATTTAAAAAGCGTTGAAAAGAACCGTTTTTATGTAGCTAAAAAGAATGGATTCCGGAAAGACTTTGACAGCGACAGAAAGAGGAAAAATATATGCTTTCAAGGAGGTAGGCATCTCAGGCCGAGAAATTGCAAGGAGGCTAAATAGAAGTAAGACAGTTGTAAACAGTTATCTTGCCCATCCACAAGACTATGGGAAAATTCAATAAGGACGCACGGCAGAAGCAACAACATTGCGAGAAAAGCGGGTTATTCTATGGCTTGTATCTAATGCTACTCTACTAAAGACTAAAATGAGGGCCAACAGCGGAGTATCAGCCAGCATAGCAACGGTCCGAAGTATAATACGAAAAAGTGGTACTATACAGAGAAGAAAACTTAAAAAGAAACCAGTTTGGAGACAAGTACACAAGGAGCATGGAATGAATTTTTGCAAGAGAACATGTCGCTTGGAGCAGTAAATGGAAACGCGTTGTCTATTCGGATGATAAAAAGTTTAATCTTGACGGCCCCGATGGTTAACACTTTTATTGCAATGATCTAAGAAAGGAGGAGCTTATTTTGGAAAGACATCACAGCCGTACATCAGGTGTAATAGTGTGTGGAGCTATTACCCACAGTGGCACAATCGAGTTGGAGTTTTTGTCCACAACAATGAACGGAAACAACTACAAATGTTTGCTCCAACGGTCATTTCCAAAAGTGAAAAACATTTTCGGACCAATGTCTTGGATATTCCAACAAGACAATGCCCCTATCCACACGTCCACTTGCTCGCAATTTGGACTTTGTACGGAAACAAGTTTAAGTCATCATGAACTATCCGTTGTAATGAGCGTGTGCTAACTCCAATATTTACGCCGATAAATTTCGAGTCGAATCACTTGGATTTGCCTGCATTGATGATGCTACTGACTGTATCTTGAAGCCGAACATATAGGGATCTCGATGGTACAGTCTTCGTGCGATGTTTCCAGATTCGGCAAACATCTTAACCAGCATCATAATGGCTCTTCTACTCGGGGGAGTGCCGTCAAACTCCCGCCTAAACTAACTTTGGACGGAAATGAAGGACTGCAGAGCATGGTACCTACCGCTGAACTATCCAAATCATCCCAAGTATCCCAAGCATTCATTTTAATAAATCTAAATAGTAACCTGCCACATAAAAAAAATAAGTAGATTACTCACACAGACAACAATTTACTATGTTTTGTTTTTGTAGCACGATTCGTGCACCAAGCTGTATAAGGATCATGCAACAACATCGCGATTCCTTAAAGTACTCGTATCATGGTTGATTTTGAAAAGGAAAAACGGAAAAAGTTAGACAACCAAGGGACTTGTTATGGATGCGCTAAGACAACGAGGAGCTTAAGAAACCGCCTTTACTTTTTTTTGTACTTTTAAACTCATTTGTTGTTGCTTATTAAATATCAACTATATATATGTATACTTAACAAAAATATATACTAAACAAAAATAATTACTTCTAACTTAAAATTAACAAGATACTTATTCTAGATTATTGTTCCTTATCCTGACGCCGTAAATTTAACGATATAATTATTGCCTTTCGACCTAAAAACTATTTAACGAAGTAATCTTATATTTATATTATAAAATTTTATATTTTTAAATAAAAACAAATTACAAACCACCTACTCTACTCACTTAAACTACTAAACATATTCTAACTATAATTAGTGTTCTGAGCTCTCGTTGCCTTGTACAACAAGTTGTCAAAATCCCAACTCCTTCCCTAGCGCCTGGCAGTCGTTAACGTGCACACGCGCCACCGTTAGCTGTCTAAGGCCTTTCAGTGTCAGTCACCTCCCGGAAGCACCACCACAAGTTGACAAGGCCGGGCTATCCCAGTAACGCCCTAGCTAACTTAGTCTAACTTATAAACTAAGAGGATGTTACCCAGAGTAAGTCTTGGGTGGGCATGTTGACCACTTATTTCTCGCGCTGCGGAACCGGGATACCATCCCTAGTCTGGACCAGCTCTCTAGCATCAATATGGCCAAACGCCAAACGGGGGAGCTTAAGAAATCTGCAAATAGATAATCATGGATATGTATGAGGTAGTGATGACAAGAGTAAGATGGCCCCCTTTAGTCACCGAGGAGTTCGCAATCAAAGAAAATGTACACCAGGGAATCGTCTTAAGTCCCTTAGAAGTCGAACGTACCGAAAAATCACAGCCCAGCCTAAACTATTTGACCGTTTAATGCTCAAGACGCAAAATAAGACAGGATTTTGAAAAATTCTTCTTCTAAAGGGAGTACACTTTTTGTTTTTAGACTTTACTTCCTTCAACTTGTCATCCCAATTCAAAACTCATTAATACCAAAAAAGTAGAAATAGGCAGCACAGCTCCCCCAAAAAAAAAGGGAACAAATCGCATCTATACAATTTTAACATCCAGGTGTGTCTAATACCGCATTTAACATCTTGACGCTATCCTGCAAGTGTGCAGGCAAATCCGTGGGCTGACACGACTGGAGATCACCAGTTTCGTTAATGTACATCGAAAAATAAATAATTTACAGGAGCATGCACGCATCAAAGTCGTTAAAAAGCAATAGCCCGCGACTATACAACTGCCCTAAGACCACCATTTGAATGGCCTCAGTAAATAAGTGATCGGAATGCCTACCGATGTTTATTGAGGTCGAACCGGTGAAGCCAACAGGCGGACCAGTAGGATTGCTATAAAGTGAGAGGGTTACAATCCCCTTTAATTATTATCCAAAACCAAAATTGATCAGCTCTATCCCCTTTCTAAAGCTACAGTCAATCTAAAACTGATTTTATTTTATCAAATGCGAAAATATTTTAAATGATCGTTCCTGACCTTAGCTCTACTTTGGAGTGGTTGTGGGCGCACATCACAGGGCATCTATATTACAAACACTCTCTCGTGAATAGGAAAAGGCAAAAAAATATTAGTGCTTCCAAGAATTCAATTGACAACGCACAAACTGCAGGAAATCCGCCCGTCATGTATACTACGGCAGTCGAAGAGACCATGCCTCCCTCTTTTCATTTTTTATACCCTATTCTAGGGGTATATTAATTTTGACGCATAGTTTGTAACATACCTTAATATTGCCCGTAGACCCCTAAAAGTTACTATATTTATGATCAGCATCGATAGTAATGTCGATCTAGCCATGTCCGTCCGTCCGTCCGTCCGTCGGCAAAAATTAGGCCTTTAAACTGGACCTAGAGAGCTGAAATTTTAACCATATACTCTCTGGGGTCCCGAAATAATCAAGTTTACGAATTTTTGAAATCCGCCCACAGACACGCCCACAAACTCAAAAAAACAAAATTTTGGAAAAAATCGAATTTTGAGCTAGAAAGCTGAAATTTTTTTTATATGATCTATGACTCCTAAAACTGCTCGGGAAATTTATAATATATACTCTCTAGGGGCCCTTTAAGCTCATGTGTAAATATTTTCAAAATCCGCCTACTGACACGCCCACAAATAAATAAAACAATTTTTTTGAAAATCCAAAGTTTGAGCTAGGGAGCTGAAATTTATAATATATACTCTCTAGGGGGCCGTTTATGCTCATGTATAAATATTTTCAAAATCCGCCCACTGACACGCCCACAATTTAAAAAAAAAACCTTTTTTGAAAAATCAAAGTTTGAGCTGTGGAGCGGGCTCTTTATGCTCATGTGTTAATTTTTTTTTAAATCCGCCTACTGACACGCCCACAATTAAATAAAACAATTTTATTGAAACACCCAAGTTTGAGCTAGCGAGCGTTTTTTTGATAAAATCCTTTAAATGTTATATAACAAAATATGTAGAGCGTTCTTAACAATTCAACCATACTTAGACTTTTGTCACGCCCACTTATGAGGGATAGGAATAAGAATAGGGTATCCAACAGTTCGCCCAAGCGGACTGTAGCCCGTCCCTATGTTTTATTTTGGTACCAAAACAAAATTTTACTGCGGTCCACTCAAACACTGTTTGGTTGGAAGAAGTAAGCTATCATAGGCGGAGCAACATGCGTGAGAAGGCTAAACCATGCAGAGAAAAGGGTTCAATGAGTCTAACCGGCAAAGCAGTCCACCCAAACTTGATTTAAAAATGTAAGCTGACATAATGCGCCTGGGGTTTCGGTTATTTGGGGTTTTTAGTGAGCTTGAAGCCTTTTTCCATACTTTTGGGGATAATTTTCATCTATTCAAAATTATTTGTTTCTTTCATGCTAAGGAAACCCAAATATTTGGAATCGATTTTTATATAGGTATTTTTGGCGGAAAAAATGGCAAAAAATGCAAAATGGCAAAAAAAATGAAAAATGCCCTGAAGTAATGGAAAATCATCCCAATCGGACGAGAAATCGTTGTTATTGTTTCCTTTAATTCTGGGCGTTACCAAGGAAGCGAATGGATAATGTTATCTCTTCTGAAATGTCAACCACTTTAAAACTTGATATGGGAAATTCTGCACAAGGAAGCGAGAATAGAATATGAAGAGGAGAAAAGTTTCACAATAACAACTAAAAAAGGTTGTCTCATATAATAAAAGAAATATATTCAATTGTTTCAACGTTGAGTTGTATGAGAGAGATACATCTCGGTTGATTTGTAATTCTTAAAAGTGTTGCCTCCTTTTAAATGTTAGTTCAATTCAGGTCGAGGGTTTTACATTAGTGACTTGACAGCTTCAAACTTTCAGTGTGAACGCACCCTTAAAACTATTAAAGAACTGTCAATGTTAAAATATTCAGTAAAATCAAATTTTCATCATGGTGAAGTACACGAAGGATCAACGTTTACAAAAATTTAAAAATTTACTACCGAAATTCCGATTCGGTGGTCGCAACTTTAAGAGCGTTAACGCCAATTTTCGGCCGTAATTCTCGTCCCAGTAGACAATCAGTTCATAGTCTAGTGAAAAAAATTGAGTCAGAATATTCTCTGCTTGATGTGGATGTGGAGAATATTGCTTCCGTAGATTCGTCCGTCGCAAACCAGACAAATCAGTCAATTTCACGGCGTTCTCAAGAATTGGGCCTCTCCCAGAATCAAGAACTAAAGCCACTTGATGATATGAAGCGACGTAGGTACGTTCTCGAATTGGGCTCTGGACATGATGCAAGAAAATGAAGAATTTTATTGCAAAATCATCTTCAGCGAAATCACCTTCAGCAAAATATGCCTAACTGGACAGGTGAGAACCCTCATGTGCTTCAGGAAACAGCACTTTATCCGTCACTGTTTGGTGCTGTTTTCATGCCGGTGGCGTCGTTGGGCGGTTTTTTTTTCGTCGACGAAAATGAACGTCACGTTACGGTAAATGGTATTCGCTGCAGAAACCTGTTGGAACGTTATTTCTCGCATGAAATGGACATCAGTGATGTGTGGTTCCATTTCTGCAGAATAAACGGCGAAGGCGACACAAATTACGCTGTCAGGCAGAACGAACCATTCATCCTAGACGACGAAAGCCAAGACTTCCGTCCACCTGACCAAAACGAAGTGAGGATAGCGATATACAAACTAACATCCAACAAAGCTGCTGGACCAGACGGATTGAATGCCGAGCTTTTTAAGGCAGCGGGAGATGACCTGGTTGAGAGCATACACCAACTCGTTTTCAAGATATGATCAGAAGAAAGTATGCCTGATGAATGGAACCTCAGCATCGGTTGCCCGATCCACAAGAAAGGAGACCCTCTAAACTGCGCCAACTATAGAGGCATCAGTCCCCTGAATACTGCCTATAAGATCATGTCTGTAGTACTGTGTGAACGCCTGAAACCATTCGTCAACGACCTGATTGGTCCCTACCAGTGCGGTTTTAGGCCCGGTAAGTTCACGATTGATCAGATATTCACACTACGGCAGATCCTGGAGAAAACCCAAGAAGTCCAAATCGATACCCACCATCTTTTTATCGATTTTAAGGCCGCATATGTCAGCATCTATAGAGACGAGCTATTCAGAGTCATGTCTAGTTTTCGCATCCCTGCCAAACTTGTAAGATTGTGCAGCATGACGATGGAGAACGCCCGCTACTCCATAAAGGTCGGAAACAATCTTACCGAGACCTTTGATGTCAAAAAAGGATTTAGACAAGGTGATGCGCTATCATGTGACTTCTTCAACATCATACTTGAGAAAATTGTGCGAAACTCGCAAGCCAACACGAGAGGCACAATTTTTCAAATGTCTGCGCAACTACTACCATATGCTGACGACATTGACATAATTGGCAGAACACAGCGAGCTGTCACTGGCGCGTTTGCAAGCATTAGCACAGAAACGGCAAAAATGGGTTTAGTGGTGAATGAGGGCAAAACCAAGTATATGCTGTCAACAAGAAGGGATACATACATCGACGAATCGGACAGAACGTCACGATAGACAGCTACAACTTTGAGGTACTTAGGGACTTTGCTACCTTGGCTCCGCTATAAATTCTGAAAACGACATCACATCACTTGCCAACCGCTGTTTCTTTGGCCTTATAAGGCAATTGATTAGTAAGGCATTGTCAAGAAATACTAAGGAAACTTTATATAAGTCCGACTACTGCTATATGGCGAAGAAGCGTGGACGTTAACAAAGGCGGATGAAGATCTTGGTCGTTTCGAACGCAAAATTCTTCGAGTGATTTTCGGTCCCGTTTACCTTGACGGGCTTTGGAGGAGGAGATTTAACAGCGAACTCTACGAGCTGTACAGCGACATCGACCTGGTCAAAAAAGTGCGAATCAGCCGACTAAGATGGCTAGGACATGTAGAGCGAATGAACACCAACGCTCCGGCCCGAAGAGTTTTCGATTCCAACCCGGAGGGACAACGCAGTAGAGGAAGACCTCGCCTTAGGTGGCGCGCGCAAGTGGAAGGGGATCTCAACCAACTTGGAGTGCGCAACTGGAGGCAGTTAGCCAAAGATCGTGCTAACTGGAGAGACGTATTGGTTTAGGCCCAGGACCACCCCGGAATTAAGTAAGATATGTGGTTCCAACAAGACGCTCCCACAAGCCACACAGCGGGTGCAATAATCGAGTTATTGAAGTCTCAGTTCGGTTAACATGTTATCTCGAGACACGGACCCGTCTATTGGCCGACGAGATCGTCTGATTTAACGCCTCTAGACTTTTCTTGTGGAGCTACATTAAATTATTGCTCTATGCCTACAAACCGGCGACGTTAGAGGAGCTCGAAGAAAATATTGAACGAGAAATAGCAGCCGTATCGGTCGAAATGTGAAGCCGAGTCATCGAAAATTGGGTTCAACGTATCGACCGCTGCATGCGTTCCCGTGGTGGACGTATGAACGAAGTCGAATTGTTTTCACAAATGTTTTGATAGTTATTCAAGCCAATATTTTTTTTTGAGATATCTCAAGAAGTTTTCATTATATTTCAAAAAGAAGTTGTCCAATCCTTAATGAAAAACCCTTTATAAGTTCCAAATTGAAAGCCTTAAATATTGTATTTATAAAACTGGATTAAGATATACAATAGAAAATTGTACTTATAATCCTAAAACCACGCAATGATTTCAGCACAATTACAAAATTTACACAAATCCCTAAAGCTAACTAACAGATAAAACCGCATAACAAATAGAACAAAAATAATCTCACCCTCCGATTTATTGGGGAACTAACACAAATGGCTATTTACCTTTTATCTTTTGTAGGTGTTTACATGAAAAATCCCGCCTTTTGGTGGAGAACAACAAATCGCATTGTTGTTGGTGACATTGTTAAGCATTGTATGAAATCCCGGACGCGACTGGACTGGGACATTTAAATCAAATACTTCTGTTGACACTTTGAATCGCTCTGATTCTATGTCGTCCCAAATTCCTTAAAGGAAAGAATTAGTCCCAAGAAGGAGTAGATATACCACCGACAACAGAGAGAAGTCCTCGACGTCATACAATAGATGCAAATAACAATGACTAACGAGAAAAAGGCTCCTGCAGGTGTAAGTATCAAATATTGTTGGGTAGTTTGTTGCCGTTGTCGTTTAGTACAGAGACAGGATGCTGTGTTTCCTTCCTCATTATAATGTATATTTGTATCCTTATTTCTTCACAGTATATTGCTTCTTTTTTTTCTTGTACTTTCGTTGTTATCGCTAAACAAATGCAAACACTTGAGATAGAGCGAAAGTGTGCCTCCACTGTATATACAGTGAAGCTTGTTAAAATGCCTCCACGCAGTGTCAGCTGATTTTTTTTTCTCTTTATATTGAAGTCATAAAAAATGCTTTATTCTCCCATCTCTGTTGATCCTGGGGGGCTTACAGGGGCCGTCGTTCAGTAAATAAAATTTTCATTCTCATGTAAGGTGTAAATAGGTTTTATTTTTGCTTTTGCTTTTACTTTAAAAATAAAAGGATGCTATCATCTTTTATGCTTTTGTGATCGAAGATGGGATGATGCTAATCGGTTTTTTCTTCTTCTTCTCTTGTTTGACAGGTGGCTACCATTGGCAGTACGATTACTGCCACGGAAGAGATGAGTAACAGGAAACCCAGCTGCTATGGAGGGTTATTGCCGATGGGATTACCACAACCACTCTTGTTGGAGGAGAAGAAATATCTGTTAGCTGTTGAAAGGGGTGATATCGCTAATGTCAGGAGGTGAGTTTTAAGAAAAAAAAAAAAAAACAAATGTAGAAATGAAAGGATTCCATTCACTTTTCCACCCTTTCGCAGATGGAGACCTTGAAAGAAGATGGATTACTGATGTTGTTCTTTCATGACACTCATTTTTCATCTCTCTTTATGTTAAGGGCTTCGTGGTAATACCCAAATTTGTTTTTGAGATATTCTGCCAAATGATGGAAGTCAATGGAGTATAATAGGGAGTTTTCAGAGCAGAGTACTCTGAACAGGGTGTGAGCAAGTAGGGCACGCTCCGAGCAGAGCGTTCTGATTTCTATGCATCCAGGGCCTCTTGGTAAAACAACCTTGAGCAGATAAATACTGCACAGTTTTTAAGGACATTTTGGAAAAATATCATTTTTTTCGGTTTTAGCCCTGGAAGTTGAAAGTACATGCTTATTTTTTGAATGTTAAGGACAAAGGCTTCAACACTTCATTTGGTATATTTTTTTTTACAAAACGCGCTGAATTGAGTACTTCTATATGGAGTGCTTTTAAGTTTCGGCAGCACAAAAGTCGTACTTACATTATATATATTCAGCTGTACGTCTGCATTCACAAGCAGCATGAGCACAGCTAGCGCTTTCGAAAAACCAACGCAAATCAGACTAAAATAAGAAAGAAGAACATTAAATTGGAACTTGGGTCGTCGATTTGACGAAGATTGTACTTGCAGATTTAAGGAGCTTTTTGTGATTAAAAGGACCCCATGTTGGTAAAATAAACTTGAACACAGAAATACTGCGCGGTCTTTAAGGACATTTCGTAAAAATATCTTTTTATCTGGTTTCATGGATCTTTTTCAGCATTCGCAGGACCTCTTGGTAAAATAAGCGAAGTGGCTAAGTGGTTAGTGCGTTGGACTACTAATCGTGGGGTCGCTGGTTCAAATCTCGGCGAGCCCAGTAACACCTTAAATTGTTTTCTTACTAAACCACCTCTTGCGAACGTCTAACAATCATCCAGAAGTGTCTTTTTTTCAGTTCATTTCAATTTCTTTATTTTTCATGAACACGTTAGACCAAGTCTTTAATAGTACCTACTAATAATGTGTGAATACATAACACATATTGATACATAATACAAACACATAAATACAAAAATAGAGGAGTAGAGAAGAGTGAGTATAAAGGAGAGGTAGATAGAAGTGAGGAGATTGATAGAGATATAGAAAACAGAGAGAGATAATTAGTGAGAAGAAAATAGAGATAGATGCAATTACACAGGGTGGGCCGAAACAAGTTTCTTTTTAAAAATGCAATAAAATAAACAAAATTAAATTTTTTCCATGTATTATGGCTTTATCAGTAAGAGCAAACATTCCATGGAGCACAACGTCGGTCAAGTGGCTGCCTCGGTTGGCTTCGCAGTAGCGCATTCTGTTACTCTAATTTTCCAAGACATTATTGATGGTTTCGGGCTGTAGCTCACGGATTGGGAATTTGATGCGCAAAATATCGATTGTGGCATGGGCTGTGTGGCATGGCGCGCCATCCTGAATGAACCAGAGGGCGTCTAAATCCATGTCTTCATTTCATTTCAATAAAAATGTCTGTGAATGCATTGGCTTCTCTTCTTCTTTATTGAATTTTTGCTTGCTTTTTAAGTATTAATGTACCTTTCTGCTGAGTGCGTTTTCTTTTCCTATTGGTGCAAATTATACAACAACAAATTAAGTTCTAAAACATAACTCAGGTGCGACTATTCAATTGAACCGCACTGTATAAGGGGAACTATAAGCGTCTAAATTAGCTTCAATCTTGTTTCTGGAGGAGTATAAAACACCGCCGACAACATTAACTTACAAAGGAGACCATAAATTCGGCCGACCACGTAGTTATATGGATTCTGCAGGATAAGCTAACATTTTTTTTTTTTTTTTGATTTTTTGAACACGCACTAAAGGGATTTTTTTTAGTAGATACCCTTATTACATGTTGGCTACACAGCGCGGGCGTTAGGGAAATTAAGATTAGAAGAAATGGAGAGATTCCGATGCACATTAGATTTAAATGTTTGTAGGTTATAATGTAAAGGAAAAATAGAGCGTCGAAGAGTATTCCACATTCGTGTTCTACGGCTGAGGAAAGATTATTTGTATAGCCCGTCACAACTTAAGTGAAAATTTCTTGCGCAGGTCTCTTCACATCAGGGATTTTATTCTCTTAGCGACAACAAAACTATACTTTTCCATTGGCGCATGCAAAAGATACACATTTACCCACCCCAAGGAAAGGGGAAATTTGCTGGGTGTTGCACTTCTCAAATATGTATTTAGTAATGAAAGCCAGAGTTTTGAGTAAGTATTAAAAAGGATTGAAACGGAATTTCCGTTATACTTTGCGCATGGGCATGCAGGTCTTCACATGAACGCAGGTAGACAGGTAGATTTTTAGGTTAGTTGAGAAAAGATGGGTCACTTTTCTACTCACTTAAAATCGATCTGGCTCGCCCGATACGACTTTCATGGAAAGGCCTAAGTGTCCAATTGTCTACCTACATTTAATAACCCATTTTTTCAAGTGCATAGTAGGTATATTTTTACGTGTTTTTGTATGATTTTATATTTTTTTCTTTTCTTTAATGACTTGTATGACCTTTACCACACTATACTTATTATAACTTAACACACCTCATATAAATGCAGGGAAACATCCCAAACTTATATAAAAAGGCAAGTAATAGATTTTTTAGCAAGCATTCATGTTTTGCCAGTAAACCAAAATACTCCTTAAAACACCAATATGGATATTGGCAAAGGAAAACCAATAAGCAAGCAAGCACGAGCGGTTATCATCAACGTTATAAAACATAAGACGGAAAAGGCTGAAACACATTTGAGAGGTCAGAGCTGGAAATTTGTTGAAGAAACATCCAAAATAACAGGAGTATCTACAAGCTCAATATGGAGGTTTTTTACAGAGTATGAAAGAAGCAGTACAGTCAGCAGTCCACAAAAAAAGGACCTCACAATCGTTATGTCACCGAACTTAACAACTCGATGACAGTTAAAACACGTATCAATAATAAAACAATTACGTTTTCCAATATCGCTGCAAAAAAGATAAAGTAGAGAAAAGCATTAACAATTTCATGCGATCAAAACTACTTTAAAAGAGAAAATATCCCTTAAATAAATTGCTACTGCCGATGTTGGGATCTTTCTTTTGCTTTGGGACGGGCTATATAGTCCGTACTAAAACAGTTGGCCAACGGTCGATTGCGCAGAGAGAGGATTTAAGAGAACAAAAATGACGCGAAAGAGATTTAATCACTAAGCGTTTTTGCCTGTAATTTACAATGCGTAACCCAACTTTACAGTGCTTAGAACTAAAATGCTGTTGAATATCTAAATAAACTTAATTTTTTATTATGAGGTCGACTTTTATACATTTCTACTTAGAAGTCCGATTGTATTTGAAAGGGTTCCCAACCCTTTTTATGGTTGAACATTTCGTGGTTTAGCGCTAGGTACCTGTATGGGTGGTGTGCTTGGTTAGCATAAATTTTATGATGTTTGATTTTACCTGTTTGACTTAAGTGTAAAAGTTTTACGACATGATTAGTGTTTGCATTTGGTTACCTGTAGGGGCAAGGAATAAATTTGTTGCTTGGTTTTTAGAGTTTTTTATTTTAAGATAACGCATATATATTATGGATTTCCTATTTGGAATTCACTTTCACGAAAACAAAAGCATTGCTAGGACATAAGTTTATTAAAATAAAATAAATTGTCATGGATCTTTCAAGAAAAGGAAAACCAATAGGAAGTCTAGGACGTAAGATCGTTGTTAGGATATATTACAAAAAAAATTGAAGAAGCTAGGAATTTATGTATAGATAATCCCATCACATACGCAAATTCACAGACAGAGGAGTTTACGGGAATTTCGGCCCGAACAATAAGAAGGATAATTAAAGAATATGAGAAGAAAGGCGCTATTGAATCTCCAACTAAAAGAGTACCACATACAAAATGGAAAACTGGATTGGACGAATTTGGTATCACAGCTGTTCGGCGAATTATATACAACTTCCACATTGAAGAAAAAATGATGATAACATTAAAAATGTTAAGACAACGGGTGCAGGAAGATTTGGAGCTGAACCTAAGCAATATGTCGCTACATAGGATTTTAAAAAGAAATGGATTTTCTTATAGGAAAACGGAGAACAACCGTAAATTTCTTTGCGAAAGAAATGAAATCAAACTTTTACGAGTGAAATATCTGAGGAAGGTGCGGGAGTACAAGTCAGAAGGATATGAGATTATTTATTTGGACGAGAGCTATATTCACAGCTCTCACACAAGGCCAAGGGCATGGACTGACGGCACCAGTCAAGGTTTAAAGGCGCCAATTTCAAAAGGCCAAAGGCTGATAATGGCGCATGCAGGTGGAGCGAAGGGCTTCGTGAATAATGCCTTGCTTTTATTTAAATCTGGTTCGAAAACAGGAGATTATCACGATGAGATGAATTTTGAAAATTTCTCCAAATGGATGAAGGATCAAGTTTTAAATAACCTAGAGGAACCATCGGTTATTGTAATGGACAACGCCTCATATCACAACAAATGGGAACACAAGCAAATCACTTCTGCTTCCGTTAAATCGGAGATGTTAGAATGGCTTTCCGTCAACAATATACCGCATTCTTCAAAAATGCTCAAAGTCGAACTTTATGACCTTATAAAGCGACATCGGACTAATCACCACCCCAAGCATAAGATTGACGATATGATTCACGGCGCGGGACACGAAGTACTACGATTGCCACCCTATCATCCAGATCTCAACCCTATTGAAAAAATCTGGGCAACAGTCAAGGGAAGAGTCGGAATCCGAAGTACAACGTTTAGATTATCGGATGTTCAGAAACTAGCTGAAGAAGAATTTTCAAAAATAACAGTTGAAGATTGGCGCAAAGTTTGTGAAAAAATTATAAGGACAGAGGAGGAATACTTTTCACACGAGCAGATGTGGGACACAATGTCGGATGCAATAATTATCAATCCAGGAGATGATTCTTCAACCGATTATGAAACTGACAGTTCTTCGAATTCAATTTAATATACATTAATATTAACTGTTTCATATATAGGTAGCAAAATCAATAAATATTTTTATCTTAGTACTAAAACGTGTGTGTTTTTACTTCTTAATTCAAACCAAACCGAACCACCCATTTGGTATACTGGTGTTTTGTGTTGCTGCTCGCTGTAAATCTGTTTTATATTTGCAATTCATCGTCAATTTTATCTCGCTATAATTTACACTTTTAATCAAGGTTACAAATTTAAAAGTGGTGGGTAGTTCAATAAGTTTTAAAAACTGCATTTCTTAAAAAAAATTATTGAAGAATCAAGAACGTTCACCATTTTGTCTTTAACGAACCGTTTAATACCCCATCCTCTTTTTTGTGACAGAAAATCGTGCCTATTGTTATTGGGCATAAAATCGTTTACGTTTCCAAAAAATTCCCAAATTGTAAATTTTTTATTAAATTTACATACCTCGCCCAAATTCAATGATATAAACAAAAAAAATTTGGTGTGACACTGCAATTTACTTTACTTTGCGTGCCAATATCAGTACATACATGATCAATATGCACGACACAATTAATAATGATCAACGAAAGCATAATGAGCAAATAGGGTTTAAATCTAAAACCGTACACCTTCATACAGACACAGTCACACAATCAATTCATGTGCAATGTTTTGCTTAATCTATCCGACCGTGATCACATCATACTCCTACAAAGAACCGACAAGACAAAAAACGAAACAATATATTTGCCTCCAAATAAAGTTGACATATAATGGTCTATATTTTTCCTCCGCTCCTAATTTCAGTATAAAAGAAGGAAAATGAAGAAACCACCCTCAGTGAGATCGCGACAGCGATCTTGAACACAAGGCAGGGTATACGTCGTTTTTTATTATGGCTCCGCCCATTTTCGTCTCTTTATGCTTGTTTTTGCAATTTAAGAGATTGTAAAACACATTTTAAGAGACCTGCGCAGTAGAATGGCCAACTGTTTTGGTACGCACTATACCTACTTCACTTCCGAATACAGGCTTGAGGGTGAACTGATGAGCATTCATTGCATGGCGGGTACTGTGGTTGAAATGTTCAAGGGTGGAATGCAACTGGCTATTTCGTTAGAGCACTTATGGTGGAAATAACGATAAAATAACGAAAGACAGGAGACATTACGACGATGACTAAGACAGTCAATCGATCTCGATTTCTCGGTCGTTAATCAGTTTTATCGCGCGTTTTTGGATCCTGTCAAATAGCTCCAAATAAGTTATTGGTGCACCTTACCAGATATGAGCGTTGTAATCGAGTTTCGGGCAAATAAACGCCTTATAAATTGTAGCCAGATCAGAAGGGGTGAAGGGGTTTCAGCGATGCAAGTGCCATTCATAGATAATGGCAGTGTGTGTGGGTTTTGCTTTAATGACAGGAGACAGCATTGTGTTTTGGAAGCATTAAATTTCACTCTAATAGTTGTACCCCACTGACTTATGCTGTTAAGATCGGAATTTAATGAGCTTAACATTCGTTGTCGCAATGGAATTGATTAAATTAGAAGTAACAGACAGGAGACCATTTATAAAAATGAGAAAGAGAGCGGTGGACAGAATGGAGCCTTGGGGAACAAACAGCAGCATTAATTTGGTGAGTTGCAGACTTGAAACCGTTCATAACAACTTGAATTGGTAACCGTTATAGGTAATTTCTAATACATTAAAGAAGTTTATCATCGATTCCAAACGCACGCGTTTTTAACAAAAGAGCTACGTTCACCACCTTGTTGAAGAGATTGGTTCCACTTTTCGGTTAGATATGTCATCAAATCACATGTTGCTGCGAAAACCATACTGCCGGTCATTGAGAAGTTGTCGGAATTCAAGACATTTCATTTTTGTTACAGGCTGGACAAATGATATTTTCCATCTTCGCGGAAAGAGCCCTGAAGAATAGGACCGATAGAAAAGCATACGCAGTGGTAGGGGAAATACCATCTGGATCAGCGGATTTGTGTATATCAAGATCTCGAAGTACTCTGGCCACTGTGCGCGGGCGAAAGTGGATTGGTCCCATGGAGTATTCTACGCGCTCGAGTACAGGGGGAGATAAGGCACAATCTGGGAGCGTTGAGCTAGCCGCAAAGTGAGCGGCAAGCAGATTGGCTTTATCCACAGCTGGAATATCGTTGTAAATGAGTGTCGAGATAGATGACGAGGCCGAATTCTTGATGTTTTTGACAAACGACCAAAAGCTTTTGCCTCGCGTGGGACTTTATAGTATTTTTTGCCTCAGCTTTTAATCGTAGGAGAATTTTACAAGATTAATAAGAGCATTACAGTCATTTCTGGCTCGTTTGAACTTTTTCCGGTTTTCCTCAGATGGGTTGGCCTTATAAAACCGAACGCTTATATCTTTTAACCTGATAGCCTCTTTGCATCTCGAATCACATCATTGTATTGTATTGTATTTTATTAGATATTGTTCATAAATTTTTACAAAAACATTTGATTTGCCCGCAAAACCATTAGGTTTGTCTGCAGGCGATTATTTTTATAAATGTAAATATAAAAAGTGACTTTTCAATAAAAATATAAAAAAATTCGAAATTAATGAAAACCAATACATCTTAATCTTTCAATATATGTTTAGATACTAAAAGCGCATTATATAATCACAAAGAAAAAAGTTAACAGAAAAGAAGTATTAGTTTAAGAAATGAATTTTAAGCTTTTTTTTACGTGAATTGTATTTGTTATATTTTTTTAGTTTTGTGGTACTTGGTTCAATATTTGTGGAACTATATACTTAAGTTGTTTTTTACCATACTTGTTACAATAAGATGGTATATCAAATAGACATCGTGCTCGCCTTCGTGTGTTGACTTCGTGTGTTGACTTCGTGTCGAATCGGTATCGGTAAAACGATCATCTTCATAATACTTCCGTGTGACTGTCATTCGAAAAATATATTTAACGGATAGAATCTTACGAGTTTCGCCATGTTGACTACCTTGCTGAATTAATCGAATGATGGTGCTCTGTTTTTTTTTTGTTTGCGATGGAAGGTGGAAACCTTACATGAGGCACCAATGGTGCGATGTCCATTGGTAGTGCCGGATTCCTACCGGCTAAAACCACGCGGAACCGCCGTAAGACATTACTTCGCGGGGGTCGGTATGAAGACTTAGCTTGTTGCTCTATTGTTGGAACTATTAGCTTTCCGTTGGCGTTCTAAGCGTCTAAGATCTCTGAGTGTACGCACCGCCACGTTATTTACAGTTTTTCAGTTTTCGTCATTCCGAAGCATATAGTTTACGACATTATCGGGAGTGAGCCACTCTCCGAATTGGTCCCGCAGGGAGATCCTCTCGGTTTCGTACCGTTGGCAATGGAAAAACACGTGTTACGCGTTTTCAGACACATTTTCGCAATGCGGGCAATTTGGGCTGGTTTCATGTCCGCGTTTGAAGAGATATTCTCTGCAACAGCCATGACCAGTCAAGAACTGGGTCAGATAAAAGTTTGTTCCACAATGTTCCCTTTTGTTCCATACATCGATCACTGGTATAAGCCTGTACGTCCACTTCCCTTTAACAATTCATTCCATTGTTGTTGCCAAGTTGCTATACTCAGACCCCTTTCATATTTTCTTTTTTCGTTATTTACCCGACCATTTCGGACTCGCTCGCTTTTTAATTTTACCATTTCTTCAGCAAGTATATCGATAGGTAACATTGAAGATACGATGAGTATAGCATCGTTCAAAACTGTTGGAAACGAACAGGCGACTCTTAGTGCGCTAAGACGGTGGACAGATTTGACTCCCCTCATGTAAGACTTAACTTTCGTTGCACTTGGCCATATTTCTATTGCATACATTAGAATAGAACTGGCAGTTCCTGCAAGAAGAAGTCTCTTTGTTTGTTTCGGGCCCCCGATGTTACTCATCAGCCTTGAAAGCGCGCTAACGGTTTTTGATGACTTTTCGCATACATATTCAAGATGATGTTTAAAGCTTAGGCGAGCATCTATAATTACTCCGAGGTACTTAATAAACGTTTTGAAGAGCTCGTAGCAATTCATTGGAGTATATTATAAAAAGTATTGGTCCTAGTTTGCATCCTTGTGGAACTCCGTAATATATTTCCTCTACTTTGCTTTGATTTTTTCCAATCTTAACTACGAATCTTCTATTTTTGAGATAGTTCCTCATCCAGATGGACAGCCCGCCTCTTATGCCTGCATTTTCTAAAGCGGTTATTAGTTTGGTGTGGTCTAATGTATCGAAAGCCTTGCTGAAATTTAGGAAAAGGACAAGTACGTGATGATTTTGATCAAGTTTATTGTTCACAAAACTAGCGAATTCCCCTAGTAGCAGGTTGGTGCTTCTGCCTCTCTGAAATCCATATTGGTTTTTGTGTAAAATTTCGTATTTCTCGACAAATTTCACTAATCTGCACGCTATTATTTCCTCTAGGCATTTGTCTATTGAAGGTAGTATTGATATTGGTCTATAATTTCCAATACAATTCTTTTTTCCACCTTTATAGATCGGTCTCACGACTGCAGTTTTTAGTGTTTTAGGAATATTTCCCTCTATTATACTTAGGTTTATAAGTTTCGAAATTATTGGTGGAAAGACATCGGCGCTCGCCCTAAAATCTAGGGCTCTGATTCCATCTACACCTGGTGCTTTATTTGTGTTCAGTTTACATAGGATGTTAAATACTTATTTTTCGTTTGTTTCTTCAACAAATATAGAATTTTGTATTACACGATTTGTATGATTTGATGTTGTATGGTTACAATGATGCAGAATTTTTGAGGATGCAGCCAAAAATGATGAGCAAACTCAGTTGCTATTGCGCACATGTTCTCTTCATGCGAAAAATTTGTGCTTATTGTGTCATCTATAGATGTTTTTTTCCTTCCCAATAACTCGTTTATTATGGCTCAAGTTTTTTTCGGGTCCTTGTATGATTGCCTAAATTGAGATAGATAAAACTTCGACTTTTGGAGTGATATCTCTTTATTTAGGTGATTTCTGTACTGCTTGTATTCATGAGCGAAAGTGCTATTTTGTCGATTATTCTTCCATTTGCGGAAGAGTTCATCTCCTCTTTGACATTTTGTGACTAAATCATCTGATATCCATGGTTTTCGGTGCTGTTTTAACCTATGGTCACATTTTTTGTTTGTAGCTTTTTCATAAATGTCATTAATTTGTTTTGATAGTTTGTTATAGGTATAACATGTTTACGTCCGTTTCATTAAGTATGTTCCTCCAATCTGTTGTTCTTACGAGTATGATGCTGTTAACCAAATTGGTACGTAAGATGTTGCTGGTTCACGCGTTTAACTTAATACAAAGAGTAGTGACAGTGTCAACAAATGAGGGCCTGTTTTCAGATAGGGAAAACAAACGTATTGCCTCTGAAATCAAAATTAAAGGCAGTTTAGGTACATTTAATGTAAATCTAATTGCAAGGGACTAGTTATATATAGCCGAAAGATCATCGTTATTTCTATTGACTAAATCGTCGATCAGACCAGGTGGACGTGACAAATACAGCTGTACATACTTGCACACTTTTGGTTAATCATTAACACAGAAAAGTATAGGGGCCAAAATGAAGCCTTCTGAAATGCCAGATTCTTCAATCAATTTGTGAAGCCTGATTAGTTCTCTCCGATAACCACTCTCTGCTGTCTATCACTCGGGTAATTTTTTATTTGGTTTGTAGAACTCTGGCATTTGTTCATGATAAAGCTTCTCAAAAGCGTTCGGACCTTATATAGGAATCCAAGGTTAAATAACCGTGAACACAAAAATAGTCTGCAGTTTCTAAAAATATCCTTATATGACCTTAACTCATCAGTATCCACGGTAAAAATCGAAATTCTTCCTCTGCTCTTCAACTGATGTAGAACAAACTAGATTTCATTTCGGATCACACAATTTGTTGGATTTCCGAACCCACTTGCTTTGTCGCTATTTGTCAGATTTCGGAACCTATTTGCTTCCGTTATCAAATTTTCAGCTTTCGATATCGAAATAGTGGGTTCCTGTATCCGACTGCTCCGTTACAATAAAAATCGTATCCTAAACGCACCAAAAGAAGTCTAACTAAAGATCAACTAACATTTGAATTTGACAACACTTAAAATCCAATCTGCAACCATTTTATTTTATTTATTTTATTTTATTTTTATTTAGTGATTTACCTATACACAGTAAGATACAATATCTTATAAACTAGTGAAAGGCATACAATAGTTGAAGCGAGTATAAAAAGCTACATGAGTTACAAAACGAGGAGTTCATGTCGATGAGAAAAAAGAAATAATGAAAATATACAAAAAATATACAAAAAATCAATACAGAATTTTAAGAATTCAAGGAGAGATACGATTTTAAATCATTTTTAAGTTTAAGTTTAGTTGTGTTATTTAAACTTCGGATAGAGTAGGGTAAGGAGTTCCACAATCGTGTGGAGCGAATAAAAAACTGACGCTCAGAAGTTAAGCAAGAGTACCGAGGAGGGATCAATTGAGCAGATCTGCTTGAGGTGGGATATCTTATTATACCTTAATATTGCCCGTAGACCCCTAAAAGTTACTATATTTATGAACAGCATCGATAGTAATGTCGATCTAGCCATGTCCGTCCGTCCGTCCGTCCGTCCGTAGGTCCGTCTGTCGGCAAAAATTAGGCCTTTAAACTGGACCTAGAGAGCTGAAATTTTAACCATATACCCTCTAGGGTCCCGAAATAATCAAGTTTACGAATTTTTGAAATCCGCCTATAGACACGCCCACAAACTCAAAAAAACAAAATTTTGGAAAAAATCGAATTTTGAGCTAGAAAGCTGAAATTTTTTATATGTGATCTATGACTCCTAAAACTACTCGGGATAAGAAATTTTCAAAAACCGCCCACTGACACGCCCACAAATAAATAAAATAATTTTTTGTATACCCTATTCTAAGGGTATATTAATTTTTGAAAATCCAAAGTTTGAGCTAGGGAGCTGAAATTTATAATATATACTCTCTAGGGGCTCTTTATTCTCATGTGTTAATTTTTTTTAAATCCGCCTACTGACACGCCCACAATTAAATAAAACAATTTTATTGAAACACCCAAGTTTGAGCTAGGGAGCGTTTTTTTTTTTTGATAAAATCCTTTAAATGTTATATAACAAAATATGTAGAGCGTTCTTAACAATTCAACCATACTTAGACTTTTGTCACGCCCACTTATGAGGGATATGAATAAGAATAGGGTATCCAACAGTTCGCCCAAGCGGACTGTAGCCCGTCCCTATGTTTTTTTCATATATATAAGTCGGTTGATGTGTTAAAAGTATGTCCGAAAACAGGCAAAGTGTTCGAAATTTGAAAAGATTGTCGAAAGTCATATTGTAAAGTTGGCTGGAGTGTAGTGACATTCGATCAAATTTACGCAATCCGAACACATATCGCACAATACAATTAAATGCCACATTAAGTTTCCTCTTGGATGCATAACTACAGCTCGCAAAAATTTCACAAGCATATGTTAAGGCTGGCATGGCTAGAATTTTAGCAAGTAAGACTCGTGTTTTAAAGGGTGTAAAGGATTGGGTCGCCCACAACGTTCGGATAACTCCATAAGTCTTGCCGACTGACAGATTAATGTGGTTGTCCCAAGTTAAGAATCGATTAAAGTCACCCCAAGGTTCTTGACGGATTCTACATACTCAATAGGAGCATCTTGGAGTGTGAGGATAGGAAAATAAGCCAGATCTAAGGGCTTTCGCGAAATCACGATGCACTTAGTTTTATCACGATTTAGTATCAGTCCATTTTGTTGAGACCACTGCACTATATCGGCAAGATCATTATTTATCGATTGCGCGGCGTGCTCTATTAAACCCAGAGGACAGTTTAATACGAGCTGAGCATCATCAGCATAGGTCATAGGTCATAGGTTAAAAAGGGCTATGCAATTTGCATACAGCACTAGGCACCAGAAGGGCCCATCGCGATCCCTAGGGAACCACTTGAAAAAACTTCAATTGGAGAAAAACCTAAAAACCTAAAAAACTTTTCCTAGACAGAGCCCAGTCCTCCTGCAGCACTTAACCAGCTTCCTATGGTCTATGCCGCTCAGCTCCCCTAGTTCCTCGAAGAAGTATTCCCCTAGAATCCTCCTACGATTCCGTGCTATACCCTCGCACTCACACAATATGTGTGTTATGTCTTCCTCGGCTTGTAGATCACCACAGAACCTGCACGTGTCCACATCCACCAGATCAAGTCGCCTAGCATGCTTTCTTAGAAGACAGTGCCGTGACATAATCCCAATTACTGTTCTAAGCTGTTCCCTGCTCAATTTTAGAATTTCCTTAGATCTTTTCTTATCCAAATGGGGTCAAAGGGCTCTAGACACCCTATGTCCCACTATGTTCTGCCATCTGAGGTCAGCCATTTTTAAAATCTTTTCATTGATTTTTCCCTTAAAGACGCCCAGGGGTGGTTTAATGTCCACACCTCCGCTGTTTTCCAGCTCCCCTCCCTTTCTTGCTAGCTCATCGGCTTGCTCATTTCCCTCTATACCGCTGTGTCCCGGTATCCAGCACAGTCTTACTCGATTCCGTCTACATACTGCTTTTAGCATTGTGCGACAGTTTCTGACTATCTCAGAGTTAATGTTAGCAGATTCAAGTGCCATAAGTGTCGCCTGACTGTCAATATAGATGGCAATGTCTCTTCCCGACAATGATCTCATCTGCACTATCTCTGCCGCCCTTAGAACAGCCAGAACTTCCGATTGGAAGACACTGCTTGTGTCCGGGAGTCGTATAGACTCTCTCAGGTCTGGATCAGCAGAAAAAATGCCAGAACCCGTTCTCTCCCCCGTCTTAGAGCTAACGTCATCAGCATACAAATGAATTGAGCTGTTTTTGATGACATTAGGAAAATCGTTGACATAAAGGGAGAACAACAAAGGCCCTAGTATAGATCCCTGAGGGACACCACTTATGATAGGCAGGGGGTTTGAAAGGGATTGATTAACTCCTACGGCTTGAAATCTGTGAGTTAAGTATGACGATACTAACTTTATAGTATAAGGCTCGAAATTATATATATGAGACAAGTTGCGGCACAAAAAAGAGTGGTCAACCAAATCAAACGCCTTAGAAAAATCAAGAAGGACTAAGAAGGACACTTTGTCTTCGTCAAGAGCTTGCCTAATATCTTCAGACACACCTATCACAGCAGTGATACAACTGTGTTTTTGTCGGAAACCAGATTGCTTAGATGATAATAGGTTGAACATGGCGAGATGACGGCTAATTTGCTTGTGGAGGATCCTGTCAAAGGCTTTTGACAAAAAAGGGAGTATTGAAATCGGCCTCTACTCATCACACTTTGAAGATTTTGGGATGGGGATAATTTTTGCAGATTTCCATTGCCTAATAAAGATCCCTGTAGTCACCACAGTGTTAAATATATGGGTAATAAAAGGTAGTGAAATGGGTAATACGATTTTTAGCAAAGATGGATGAATGTCAGCTAGGCCAACAGCATACGATTTGATAGATAGAATGCTTTCAACAACATCAGCGCTGTTGAAAGCTGTGAAGCAGAAACTAGGACAGCAAGCGTAGGCAGATGGAATGCCACTTTGTTGTAATGACTCCAAACTATTTGACAATTTCTGCGACGAAATAAATTTTGAGTTGAGTTCATTAGGATCAGGAGCATCAACGTTATTGTTTTTGGATTTACCAATGCCAATATTACGCAGATTACTCCAGAAGTGCTTACTTCCTAATGTGCTTACTTCCTAATGAGGCGCTTAGTTTACTCGAATAAAAGTTAGATTTTGCGGCTCGTATTGCAGTAACAACTTTATTGCGAAGTACACAGTAGGCTTTTCGATACCCTACCAAACGGAAACGTTTCCAACGAGTGTAAGCAAGGTCACGCTGTTGCATTAGTGAGCGGATTTGTGGGGAAATCCAAGGAAACTTACGAGGCAACACGATTTAAGTCTTTAGCGGAACGTACCGATTGTATAGGGTTTTAATATTGCTATTAAAAAACTCAACTTGTTCGTTTGGAGAAGGAAAGTAGTAGATTGAATTCCAATCGATACTTCTGGTATTTTCCTCTAGCAGCGCATAGTCAATATTCTTAAAATCTCTATATTCCATAGTTCTTACAACACTCACAGTTTCAAAGTCAAATGCAAGATATATTAAATCATGCCTAGAGAAAGCAGGTGCCTCGAGCTGGTCATAGAAAATGATTTTGTTTCTATTACTGACTAAGAATAAATCCAGCAGCGTAGAAGACTGATCAGTGAAGTGAGTAGGAATTATAGTATTGACTGAGACTAAATTAAGAGAAGACATCTCATCCGTTAAATGGCTGTCAGACAGAAGATTGCTGTTGAAGCCTCCACGTAAAACAACATTAGGACACGTAATAGAGATTTCTTCCAAGGTAGTGATGAATTGTGAAACGTTAACATTTCTCACGTCACCACCCAAGCGATCAGTACGATCAGAGCGAAAAACCCTATAACCACCTAGACGACACATTTCATCACTGAACGAAACCCTAAACCAGGTTTCGGACACACATACTACATCAACCGCTGATTGCTCAAACAGCTAGCGGAACTGATCTATTTTTGTTAGAAGACTCTGAGCATTAATATGGCAAATGTGGAGACCAGTGTTATGGCTTCTAAATACTTTTAACATTATATTAAGTCAATTCCTTTATTTTGTTTTGAATGAATAACCTTACATTCCTTACCACGTTAAGTGGACGGCTGGAGTTACAGCGCTGTTTCACGGTTAGCCACAACCGATCATCAGACTCCTTCTGTGGTGCTGGTCTGTCTTTTTCTTTCATTTTATCCCGAAATTCCATATATTAAGGTTAGAGTCCGTGTCCATTAACAGGTAAAGAATATCGAAATAGAATAACACAACTTTACTTTTACAATTAAAAAAAAAAAGAAAAAAAAAAAGGAAGAAAGATATGATAAAGAAAAAATAAGCTTAATGAATATAGAACAAACAATTTCTTAGTTTAATTACTTTAGATTAGGTACTCAAAAAAAAGAATTAAAAAAAAAAAAACAAAATAACGTATAGTATATATGGTAATGCTAATATCCATTTGTTGAGCTGGCAGCTCCGCCAAGATCTTCCAAACATTCGACCGCAACTTCTCCTATTTGACGTTTGACATAAACTGCACGACGAGTTGTAAACACCGAAACAAGCTGTTTACATTTTTTTAATTTTAATGCGGAAAGTAGGATTTCTTGGTTATTTTTGTAAGACATTCTCGTAGATAGATAGTGCGGGTGGAATCTATTCCAATGTGTTGTAAACAAAGTTCCTTTTTACTCGTATTTACTTTACGAAAAAGTGCGATGGACTTCAGGATAAAGTTACGATCGTACGGTGTAATTTGTTTTATTATAATCCCAGTGTCTTTGCAACCGCCCTTCGGCCGAGTATGAAAAATGTTTCGCAAGTTTGGTGGATTTATATTTAGTGTAGTGCACAGTGAATTAAAAATAGTGGTGAGGTTTTCATCAGAAAAGTATGGAATCCCAAAGAGTATAGCATCGCATGCCACGATACGCTGTTCCTGAGTACATACGGTTTGTATACCCTATTCTAAGGGTATATAAATTTTGACGCATAGTTTGTAACATACCTTAATATTGCCCGTAGACCCCTAAAAGTTACTATATTTATGATCCGTCCGTCCGTCCGTCCGTCCGTCCGTCTGTCGGCAAAAATTAGGCCTTTAAACTGGACCTAGAGAGCTGAAATTTTAACCATATACTCTCTAGGGTCCCGAAAAAATCAAGTTTACGAATTTTTGAAATCCGCCCACAGACGTCTTCACAAACTCAAAAAAACAAAATTTTGGAAAAAATCGAATTTTGAGCTAGAAAGCTGAAATTTTTCATATATGATCTATGACTCCTAAAACTGCTCGGTATAAAAAAAAACAAAATCCGCCCACTGAAACGCCCACAAATAAATAAAATAATTTTGTTATACCCTATTCTAAGGGTATATTAATTTTTGAAAATCCAAAGTTTGAGCTAGGGAGCTGAAATTTATAATATATACTCTCTATGGGAACTTTATGCTCATGTGTAAATATTTTCAAAATCCACCCACTGACACGCCCACAATTAATTTTTTTTTTTTTTTTGAAAATTCAAAGTTTGAGCAGGAGAGCTGAAATTTATAATATACTAGCTGCACCTGCCCGGCTTTGCCCGTGCCCGAGAATTCTATTGGCCAATATGTTCGAGCAGACTTCCTTATTATTGTCTATAGCGGGTATCCGGCGTATGTTGCTGCGCCTAAAAAAAGAAGACCGATTTTGACCAAAGTTCACTGAAACACTCTCAGGCCAATACCGAAGATTGCCTGATTTGAGCTCAACCGGTGAAAGGGACTGCACGTTTTTCTCCGCATGGCTTAGGCCGCTCACACAACTTCGTTGTTCCGTTTAGGGTAGGTGCTTGTTGTCTGGCAGGCGCCTATGTCACCTTACTTCTGCGAATCAAACAACAAAGCGAAAATAAAAAACTTCGATTGAATCACTTTTCATTCACTTCCACACCGATTGTTATCAATGTTGGAAAAGCAACTTTCCGATGTCCGATTCACAAAAAATTCACATTTCAAATACAATTTCAATAAGAGTTATTTGAATAAAATATTGAACACACGATATCTCAAGAATGAAAGTGCGCACAAATTCCACAATAAGCTTGAAACGTTCGTGTTGTCTCCCTCTTTCATATGCTTGTTCGGATAACAAAATAAGTGACGTCTGTACGGTCTCTGTATCTGCGTCGTAATTAACACGCATACGCACATATGCATGTGTACTCACTCAAATGCCCATATCTCACACACCGATGCAGATATAGCCAAACACAACAAACTTCGTGCAGACGTCGCCTTTCATGGAAAAAAATTTCATTGGAATCGGTTAACGCGTTTGGCCAAACACCGGATTGATTTTTATATATAGAAAATATTACACAAAAAAACTTTTTATTATTTCACTTAAATTTGTTTTTTTTTTCAAAGCCATGATACCTACATATGAAACACACAGTGTATAAATACATTGTTAATTTTTTTTTCTTTTAAGAAACACATAATTTACACACCGATGCAGATACAGACATCGCACATACATAACATCCTTCGTATAGACGTCACCTTTCTTTAAAAAAAAATTTCATTGGAATCGGTTAACGCGTTTGGCCAAACACCGGCAACAAACGCAAATATGGATTGATTTTTATATACATATACAGTGTACTCTCTCCTAACGGACACCCCTCATAAGCGGACATCTCTCATAACCGGACAAATTTCAAAGAACGGAATAATCTACACAATTTTTAATGTAAATAATTCTCTCATAAACGGACGCGGACACCAGTTTTCATAGCCGCAATAGAACTTCACTCTCTCTTAAACGGACAAAACACATTTGGCACACTTTGTTGTCTTTTATTTTGTTTGCTTTATTTTGCGCTTTGCCCTTTGTATTGTATTGTATTGTATATGCAGTGGGGTCATCAGTAGATGACAAGCACTTAGACCTATAGGTCCATTGTACTTCAGCATAACTGCCCGCTCCCTGCTTATTGGCGATTAGTAATACAGTCAGTGAGGGAGAACCTGCCAGTAGCGAAGGATATTAGCAAGTTCAATGTCCCCCATCTCATCTTCGTTCACAAATGGTTTACCTATAGTGTTGAGCCTGGTTCTGGCGAAAGCAGGACATTCACAGATGAAGTCAGATGCCGTTTCATCCGCGTCTATGCAGTACTCACATAGGTCCGAGCTCCTAATGTGGATGGTCTTTAGGTGCTCGTTAAGAGGTCTGAAACCAGTGACGAGACCAATCAAGGATCTCAAGTCTTTCCTATTTAGTCCAAGCAAAAACTTAGCTCTGCCGATTTTTGGACCGTCCACTATCATCTGATACCCAGCAAAAAATTAAAAAAAAAACGGCGCCGGCGGCCGTCTGTCGACTATCCGACTAAACTTCTCGTGGCGCAATACGTAGGTTTGTGCGTAAGTGTATGCATAATTTGAACCATAAATACCTACATAGTTTCAAGTATTGCAAAAATTTATTTTTAAAGGCTTTGTTCTGGTCTATGTTTTGTTATTATCCTTTTTATTACCTACAATTAATGTTTATCACAAAAAATGCATTCCATTTTAAAATAAAATGTTATAGATACCATAAATGCATATGGCTTGTTTCTTTTTTCAAGTTTGTCAAAGAAATATTTGTTCTCATAACCGGACACCTCTAATAAGCGGACAAATTTCTTGGTACCGTCAGTGTCCGCTTATGAGAGAGTTCACTGTATATATAAATAGATATAGATATATTCTCATATCAATTTTAATTCACAAAAACTCACAAAATCGCAATGAAGAAATCCGAATCCGACAGCGCCACCAAACATGAAACAAAATTGGCTTCTCCATTGATCGATAATAGATGGCGTTACGTTGCGTGTCTATCTGACAGTTCAATTGTGATACGATATGTTACATTCAAATGTGATTCTTTATTTGGTTGTTGCCAAAATAAATAAATACAAATGAAAAAAAAAAATTTAAAAAAAATCGAAAAAAACCTGTCGTAACACGCTGGGTGGTCAAAATAAGCCATTTTGAAATTCTAAAACCCGTGCTGAGAACATACCTTTCCAACAAAGTATAAATCATCAAAATCGGTTCGACCAATCTCGAGTTATGCGGTTACATCGCTTCGGATACTTTCTTTTATATATATAGATACTCTCTAGGGGCCCTTTATTCTCATGTGTTAATTTTTTTTAAATCCGTCTACTGACACGCCCACAATTAAATAAAACAATTTTATTGAAACACCCAAGTTTGAGCTGGGGAGCGTTTTTTTTTGATAAAATCCTTTAAATGTTATATAACAAAATATGTAGAGCGTTCTTAACAATTCAACCATACTTAGACTTTTGTCACGCCCACTTATGAGGGATAAGAATAAGAATAGGGTATCCAACAGTTCGCCCTAGCGGACTGTAGCCCGTCCCTATGTTTTTTATTGCGCTCAATTCAGTGGTAACACAGTGAATGTTATTTTTTAAGTCGGCAATTTCATTTGTTTTCTCGATGAGAAGTGCCTTAGATACACTTTGTTTGTTGTTGACGTGAGTAAGGGATGACTTGATGCTTGTCAGATCTTCTTTCAGAGTACTGATTTCGGAATTGGCGTTAAGAAGTGACGTTTCCAGGTGAGCAACTTTATTGTTTATTTGACATACTGATTCTTTTAGATCATTGATCTGCTGATCAAGTTTATCGGAGATTTTGCTCTCCATCATCATCACTTTCGCTTTGCAAAAAACTTAGATTATTAAAAGCAATAAGCAAGTACTACGCTACATACTTTGTGAGACCCACGAATACATTAATATTAATATTTCCCATAATTACGCTCATTATGCATTTCCATCAGCGCAACTAGTAATTTTCAGTTAACTGTAATGTTTTATGTCGTTAGTCGACATCATTTAAGGAAATCAAAAGAATCGTCAGAAGCCAACGCATGAACTCTGTACGACATACAACCGTTTACGATATACCATGTGAAGTGATTATTTTTTCAACCGCAACCGCCCGTAGCGCATCCTGACATTTTCGTAGTTAAAACCTCATCCTCACCTCAAACTGAACCAAAATAGAAATGACAAAATGGTATTGAAATAGACACACACTCGACGATCATTAACTCCCCAGACCTTTAGGCTAAACGAAGACCAGATATTACGGAAACGACACACTATATAAAAACCAGCGGTGCTAGTAGCATTCAAATAAATTGACCCTAAGCCATGGAATAAGGTTCGTTTTAAAGGACACAAGAGCATTTTTACATGCACCCACATATTCGTGCAATATTATATCCTCATGAAATCGTCATGTGTCATATCGTTTTATAACACACTAACGCTATGTTGGACCATTCTGCATCATTCACCAGGGTCTTGGCCCAGCTGTAGGTGGTTGCTTTCTGCTTGGCAATAACATTGTCTTTAAGCACTTCGACAATCATAATATATGTGTTTATATCTTTTTTGGGTCCTGGGGTATCCTGCTTGAAAGACCGTCATGGTCATTGTCGTTATTCACATGAGATTGACTCTTCGCCCCCTCGGCTGCTCGAGATGCTGAACAGCACATGTGTATTTTGTGCTGGTTATGACCGATGCGTGACGAGAATGGTGGCAATGGTTATCCCAGGATATTTTCTGTCATTACTTTTGTAGGTTTATCGATGTGTGGCTCATAGTCGTAGCTTTTGTTTTACTTAAAGGATTATATTGAGGCAAGTTGGAGAATTTTTTGTTACCATAAGAAGTTGTTTTGGTTGTTTTTTTATTTATCTTAGAACTTGAAGTTGAGACTAGTGTATCCGCGCAAAATTCTAGCATTTGCATGTCCTAATCGTTAATATTTTTAATACAAAAATTTCGTGCTGATTTATTAAAATTCGTTGAATGTAATGGGATCAATACTATAGAAATAATACATAATGATTAGGATGACAAGAAAGGAGACCCTCTAAACTGCGCCAACTATAGAGGCATCAGTCTCCTGAGCATTGCATATAAGATCCTATCTGCTATACTGTGTGAACGCCTGAAACCATTCGCCAACGAACTGATTGCTCCCTACCATTGCGGTTTTAGGCCCGGTAAGTCCACGACCATCAAATATTCACACTACGGCAGATCCTGGAGAAAACCGAAGCCATCCAAATCGATACTCACCATCTTTTCATCGATTTCAAGGCCGCATATGACAGCATTTATAGAGACGAGCTATATACAGAACCTGCCAAACTTGTCAGGTTGTGCAGAATGACGATGGAGAACGCCCGCTGCTCCATAAAGGTCGGTAACAATCTCACCGAGACCTTTGATGTCAGAAAAGGATTTAGACAAGGTGATGCGCTGTCATGTGTTTTCTTCAACATCATACTTGAGAAAATTGTGCGAAACTCGCAAGCCAACACTAGAGACACAATTTTTCAAAAGTCTGTGCATCTACTTCCATATGCTGACGACATTGACATAATTGGCAGAACACAGCGAGCTGTCACTGGTGCGTTTGCAAGTATTAACACAAATGCTGTAAATATGGGTTTAGTGGTGAATGAGGGCAAAACCAAGTTTATGCTGTCAACAAGAAGGGACATACGACATTGACGAATCTTACAGAACGTCACGATGGACAGCTACAACGTTGAGGTAGTTAGGGACTTTGTCTACCTTGGCTCCGCTATAGATTCTGAAAACGACATCACATCAGAAATCAAACGAAGAATTACACTTGCCAACCGCTGTTTTTTTGGCCTAAAAAGGCAATCGACTAGTAAGGCCTTGTCGAGAAACACTAAGGAGACTTTGTATAAGACCCTCATCATCCCAGTCCTGCTCTACGGCGCAGAAGCGTGGACATTAGCAAAAGCGGATGAAGTTCTCCTTGGTCGTTTCGAACGAAAAATTCTTCGAGTGATTTTCGGTCCCGTTTGCGTTGACGGGCTTTGGAGGAGGAGATTTAACAGCGAACTCTACGAGGTGTACAGCGACATCGACCTGGTCAGAAAAGTACGAATCAGTCGACTAAGATAGCTAGGACATATAGAGCGAATGGACACCAACGCTACGGCCCGAAAAGTCTTCGATTCCAACCCGAAGGGAAAACGCTGTAGTGGAAGGGGACCTCAACCAAATTGGAGTGCGCAACTGAAGGCGGTTAGCCAAAGACCGGGCTAGCTGGAGAGCTGTGTTGGTTGAGTCCCAGGTCCACCCCGGACTGTAGCGCAACTTAAGAAGAAGAAGAAGATTAGGTTGTGTGAATGGAATTTCTTAGTTATTAACTTAGGTGGCGCAACTGTCCGAGGTGGAGTTAAGGCTTTGGCTAAGTTCCCACAATTCAAAGTCGCCTCAGACAAGGTTTCCCTCTATTTCTTTTTGTTAGAGTCGAAGGCTGTGCTACCGGAGTAAGGATTTCATTCGCTCCCCGTATGACAGTCATCTGAAACGTCACGTGCGCAGGTCTTTTTGTTGACTTGTTCGATGTTCAAATGCCTCTAAAGTCCGTCAACACAAACGCGACCTTGTAAAAATGGTTTCTCTTGAAACGATCAAGGACATTTTTATCCGCTTCCAACCTTCAGAACTATAAAGTAGGACTGGGATTCTTCTGCTTCTTTCGCGGCGAAGCTATGATCAGGATAAAATGGATCATAAACCTCCCATTTCACCGCATGCGTACTGGTCCGCCTGTGGGGTTTTCCGATTCAAGCTCAAGGAATATTGACAGGACTCCCCATTTCGGATCACTTCATTAGTTAGCCAATCAAACGCTGGTGGTGCTGTTTGGAATTTTTAAGCCGTGTCGTTAGAGACTACGCTAACAGAGATATAAAGCATTGGCACTGAAATCCTTCCAACCGTACCAATCTGCGAGTTCGGACGGCATTCTCCCAGTCATGCTACAAAAGACAAGCGGTACGACCACACCATGGCTTCAAGCAATATTCAAAAGCTGCTTGCACCTGTGACTTGTTCCAGATAGCTATAAAAAAGTGAGAGAGATTTTCATCCCTAAAGAACGGAAACCTAGCCACTCCACGGCCAAGGACTACAGACCAATTAGTCTTTCATCTTATCACATGAAAACGCTGGAAAGACTCTTGGATCTTTACCTAATGAGCAAACTTGAGGAAACTGGCTTTCTATGTAGTGCACAGGACTCTTATTGCAAAGGCAGATCAGTGGACACTGCGCTGCATGAAGTTAACAGAACGAGCGGGAATACTCTAGACCAAAATTACTTTATGTTAGCTACCTTCCTGGACATAGAAAGCACTTTCAACAGCCTGAATACGGAAAGCATCACATCCTCTCTCGAGGAACTTAGTTCGCTACAGTTTCTGACTAATTGGATAAGGACAATGCTCAAAAGCAGAGCCATTAATAGAAATCTTGGGGACTGTGTGGCTAAGAAGCACATTAACTGTGGAACGCCACAAGGCGGTGTGCTCTCCCCCCTTCTGTGGAACATCTCAATCGACAAGATTCTCAAATCCCTGACCAGCAAAGGCATAATAAGGCGATTATCTACATATGCGGATGACATAGTGATACTAATCACAGGAGAGTTCCTTTTCACTATTAGCGAGATCATGGAATCTGCGCTATCAGCACTATTAAGATGGACCGATGACAACGGACTTGCGGTCAACCCCAAAAAGATCGAGCTCATCGTGTTTACTAAGAAATACAAGATACCCATATGGAACTTACCGAAACTGAAAGGTGTTCGCCTAGATCTCTCAAACGATGTTAAGTACCTGGGCGTGGTTTTCAATTCCAAACTAAACTGGAAACCGAACAACGAAAAGAGAATAGAAAAGTGGCTGAATGCCTCTTACGCCTGTAGGAAATCTTTTGGGAAGAAATGGGGCTTACAGCTGCACATTTTTAACTAGTTGTATACCTCGATTGTGAGACCCATTCTCACCTATGGCTCGATCACCTGGTAAGGCTCGGTTAACACCAAATCCTACCTCAAAAACTTGAATAAGGTACAAAGAATTGCTTGTCTGGGTACAACTGGTTCTATAAAATCCACTCCCCAATTGGATCTGGAAACATTACCCGAACCTACAGCCCCTGGAGCTCTTCACGAAGAATTTAGCAGCCAAATGTGTGTAGGCCGTTCACGTTCGGACGCTCCCTCGAACTGGACACCTTTAATCAGATGGGGCTCACCACTAACGGACTATGTTAAACCCAGATATGACTTTAACAAAAACTTCAAAGTCTCTAGTCACACTCGACATGACTGGAATTCACCCAGGGTCACGAAAGGAGGCTCAAAGACAGAGAAAGGAACAGAAGCAGGAGTGTCCGTAGCGCCGACTATCCTAACGATTAAATTTCCAGCAGTAGAATTAACCATCTGCGTGGACAGCCTGGCAGTCCTTAAAGCGGTCGACTCCAACCTCATACACGCTAAATGTTTCAAAGGGTGCCTCCAGGCACTCAGAGCAATAAGCTATCACTACTACCCAACTGGGCACGTTGGTGTGACAGATAACGAGACAGCAGATATGCTGGTCTGATGCGGCGTAAATATGAACCCACTCGAGGCTGACGTGCAGGGACTACCTGCCTTAGCCATGGCTAAGAGCTTCATTCACGGACAACACTACAAGTTGTGTCATAACCCGTCTGTGGCCCGTCATAAACAAAAGGAAAACTAATTACCTACTGTCCTTTGACAGAAATCAAACCCGTGTGCTCGTCGGTGTACAAACCGGATACTGCATATTCAGGAACATGGCCAGAAGGCTAGGGATCCCTACAAATGACTTCTGCAAAAGCTGCCAGGGTGATACTTGCACAATTGTGCATATAACCCTCCGAACCTCACAAAACCTATAAATCGGTATTTTTTTTTAGGTTATCATACTTTGTAAATATCATTACGTAACGTAAATTTAGTGCTCAAGAATCTCAAAAAGAAAATTTTTATAGTTGTTAGTAGAGTTTGTTTCTAAGAAAGTCGATTTGGGATTTTATGACCCATTGGTGTTTTTCGATGGACACATTTATCCCATTGCTGCTGTATAAATTATTACATATTTTTTTTTTAATTTTATTATTTATATTTTACGAAAAGCAGCTTTCAAGTCAGCATCTTTCCTTCAAAAGATCGTCTTTACTTAAAACTACTTAAACACTAAAGTCTTTATATTGCATAAGGCGAATGGTAAACGGAAAAGACCAACGTCATAGCAAGACAGACATTGCCTACATATTGCGCTTGTTTAACCCAATTTCCTTCAGAGTTATACAATATTTTTTGCCGTAGTAGATCTGCGCGTCGCTGTCAACCTCCATTATCCATTTCCATCCTTTCCCCAAGCCATATCAATAATCCATTAAATAGCACTGATGATGACTGTGACGAGTTGACTGCTGGTGTTGGTATGTGGTGTATGATGGTATTCCATCGTATTCCTTCATTGATTTCTGATTCAGACTCAATGTCCTGGAAGAAAAATGAAAGAAAGGAACATCTTTCTTGTCCTCGGTGAATATTATATATGTATTAGTATGTTATCCTATCGATTGTACACATGTTCCCGAAAGCCACTCATCCATTGAATATATGAGTGCATGGGGTGGGGAATGGGGTCCCCTGACTACCATGCACACATCGTTTTATCCTTTTTCTTGTCTGGTTTTCTTCTAGGGTGCTACAACGGGCACATCGCAAGAAGCACATCAATATCAATTGTATGGATCCTTTGGGTCGGCGCGCACTAACTCTTGCCATCGACAGTGAGAATCTAGAGATGGTGGAACTGCTAGTTGTTATGGGAGTGGAGACAAAGGATTCTCTGTTGCATGCCATAGATGCGGAGTTTGTCGAAGCAGTGGAGCTACTGCTGGAGCACGAGGAACTGATTTATACCGAAGGAGAGTTGTATGTAAGTTCTTTTTTTATCCGGGAAATAGAAATGTAAAGAATGGGATGTCGCTAGAGAGTCTTTGTCGGTGAACATTCTTGGTAGATCATTGGGGAGCTGTAAGTGCACATTGCAATTAGCTGTAATTAGACTTATTGTGATGAAACGCATTGAACAATGGAGTGTGGTCGATTGTGTGCACAATTCTTTTCGTATTTGCTGTGCGATTGAACATTATTTGTAATTGAAATTATTCGTCTTTCAGAGTTGGCAAAAAGTGGACATCAATATAGCAATGTTTGCCCCGGATATAACGCCACTAATTTTGGCTGCACACAAGAATAACTTTGAGATTTTAAAGCTGCTTTTAGATAGAGGGGCTGCTGTACCAATTCCTCATGATATCAAGTAAGTTAAAACTAGTTTTAAAAGTCTTCAACTGAACTATTAAGTGAATGGAAAAATTACTAAATAGAATTTCTCCCTCTTAGATGCGGCTGTGAAGAATGTGTTCGCCACTCAACCGAAGATGCCTTGAGATTCTCCCTAGCGCGTGTCAATATTTACAAAGCTTTAGCTAGCCCATCACTGATAAGTCTTACTTCACATGACCCACTGATGACTGCCTTTGAACTGTCATGGGAGTTAAGGAACTTAGCGTTCACTGAACAAGAATGCAAAACTGAGTACCTAGAATTAAGAACCCAGTGCCAACAGTTCGCTGTTGACCTTCTCGATCAAACTCGAACCTCTGAGGAGCTTGCGATCATTTTAAACTACGACCCGGAAAGCAGCTATGAACCAGGAGATCGAATGACTTTAAGTCTTCTCAAGCAAGCCATCACATACAAACAGAGAAAGGTACGAACTCGTTTTGGGGATTTTCCAATTTAAATTTAGAACCTTTGTTTTTCAAGTTCGTAGCTCATCCAAATGTACAACAACTTTTGGCCGCTATTTGGTATGAAGGACTTCCTGGCTTCCGTCGCAAGACCCTCTTCCAAAAGATTGTTAATATCATCCAGATAGCGGTTATGTTTCCACTGTATTGTCTGGTCTATATGATTGTGCCAAACTCCGGTATCGGAAGCCTGATGCGAAAGCCATTTATGAAGTTCCTAATACACGCGTCTTCCTATTTATTCTTCCTCTGTAAGAAGGTTTTTTCTGCATACATAATTGGTTCAGGACTCAATTTTTTCCCCCCATTTGCTAGGTGTTTTAATACTTGTTTCCCAACGTGCCGAAGACGATGTTATACGACTGTTTGGTACCGATGACATGAAGAGAAACTTAAAGGAAGCCCAACGTCACCAAAGAGGCAACGGTCCAACGAAGCTGGAATTAATAGTGGTGTTGTACTTGGCTGGATTTTTGTGGGAGGAAGTTCAGGAGATCTTCAGTGTGGGTTTGAGGATCTATCTTCGGAATATGTGGAACTTTATTGACTTCCTACGAAATGGATTGTACATTAGTGTGCTTTGTTTGAGGTAGGAATTTCGATAGCTGTCAGAAGTAGCGCGAATAAGTATCACCTTAACCTTTGTAGGGTATTTGCTTACATCCAGCAAGGCAGTGAAATACACAAGGACCCAACAATGGCGTATATCCCGCGAGAGAAGTGGAACGACTTCGATCCACAGCTAATAGCAGAGGGGCTTTTTGCAGCAGCCAACATATTTTCAGCTTTGAAATTGGTTCATCTCTTTTCCATTAACCCGCACTTGGGACCGTTGCAAATCTCACTCGGGCGTATGGTTATTGACATTGTCAAGTTCTTCTTCATCTATGCGCTCGTGTTGTTTGCCTTTGCATGTGGATTAAATCAGTTGCTCTGGTACTTTGCCGATTTAGAAAAACATAAATGCTACTCTCATCCAAGTGGGGAAGCGGATTGGGCGGATAACGGTGACTCGTGTATGAAGTGGAGACGCTTTGGGAAGTAAGTATAGAATAGAAGGTAAACAAAATGGTCCCAAATTGAGTGGATTACTGGGTTACTAGGCGACGCAAAATATGTCTGGCATTCAACACAAAACTTCTCTTTCAGCCTTTTCGAATCATCGCAATCCCTGTTTTGGGCGAGCTTTGGAATGGTCGGACTGGATAACTTTGAGCTTGTTGGCATCAAGTCATACACTCGCTTTTGGGGGCTTTTAATGTACGGATCATACTGCGTGATAAATGTGATAGTACTTTTGAATCTCCTCATTGCTATGATGTCAAATTCGTATGCCATGATTGAGGTAAATATATATATCTGGAACCCATTTACCTCACTTCAAAAGTTTGCTTCTTCCAGCAACATTCCGATACTGAATGGAAGTTCGCTCGCACCAAGCTATGGATGAGCTATTTTGAAGACAGCTCCACCCTTCCACCGCCTTTCAATATTTTGCCTTCCATTAAATGGGTCATACGGTTGTTCCGCAAATCTCGCAAAGAGATGGCCAGAAAACGATCACAGAAACGTCAAGAAAAGCAACGAGAGAACCGCTATGCCAGTATAATGTGGTCTTTAGTGTGGCGATATGTTTCTGCAAACCATAGAAAACTCGAACAGGCAGCCGTCACTGAGGATGACATCAATGAAGTGAAAGGTGATATCTCCACGATGAGATATGAACTCTTGGAGATTTTCGACAACAATGGAATGGATGTATCCTCCGCCGCCAAAAAGGAGAAACGTAAGTAGAATTAGAAAGGCTCGGCAAAAAGCTGTAAAAGTCAAAATGCCAGTTCTAGAAGACCAGAATTATAAAAGTCATCCCAAAATAATTTGAATTTTAAAATATCTGTCAAGTAGGGCATAATTTTTTTATTTCAATTGACTTTCACAGCATGTCGAGCTAAGCACGCAAAAATTTGGGAGCGTCGCCTGATGAAAGGCTTCCAAGTGGCGCCCGTACCAACAGCGGTGAGTAATAGTAAAAATGCTTCAGCTTCTAACAACGTTAACGGCGATGGCGATATTAACGAAATTAAAGTGGAAACTGATTCTAATCCGCCTCCTCCCTATGAGGACCCAAAGTCAAGATTTCGTCGCATTGCCCGCACCGTAGCAAATCAATCAATAGCTCATAAATGGAATCTGGTGCTGCAAGGTGTGGCAAAGAATTCTCAAATCGGACGATGTTGCAGCAAAGAGAGTTACAAAAACCTTCAACATCTACAAAAGGCCATTGGAGAGGCCAAAAGGTTTCTATGTGCAGCATTTAATTTTAAAAATTCTTGCGAACGAATGTCTTTTTATTTCAGATTAGTTTTGCTTTCCCCACCTCCTATTCGTGGCAACGAAACACCCACCATCGAATTTGAAGACGAGAAAACCAGCACGCTTTTGGAACTTTTGAATAAAATCAGCGAGGAACTGAGTGATTCGGAGGTAAATGAGGACACCATTGCAAATGCAAAAAATACCACAAAACTATTACTAGCAGACAGTTCACATACCTCCTTAACTGCAAACCGTATGCCTCAGGATATTCACCCAGTTATCACCGAGTATGAATTCATATCACCACCGCATTCAAATAAATCTCACCAGAAGAACGGTGCGGGTGTCCAGCAAACTAAATTGCCCCAGGACACCAACAAGTTAACGACAACAAAGACCCAAAATGAAGTGATTCTATCTGCATCCAGCCTTGCTGGTGGAACAGATGGACTTATGCCGAAGAATAAAGATGCTAAAGTGCCACTGGGCAAAGCAATTAAAAAACCTCCACCTTCAGTTCCTGGAGTGAGCGAAGCAAGTGGCAGTAGCAGTATTCAAGATAGACCCAGGCCACCGATGCTGAGTAAGTTTTCGTCATCAGTTCATCCGTCGTTTACGTCCATGCCAGCCGAATCGTTTGAGGTGACATTCTTCGAGTTTGACGACAGCACTGAGCAAACGTTAACATCTGGGTATGGTGACAATAATCAGTTGCAGGCAGATGTGAATGAGCCTACTCCAAAAACTTCAGTACCGAGAGGTACTGGCCGGCAGGGGTGGCTATAGAGATGGCAACGATATCTTATTGATTATTTTTTATTTAGGATGCACGTATGATTTACACGAACTGTTAAAAGAAAATCCTACAAATTAAAGTGCAATTATTTATAAAAAGTGAAAAATGAGTCGTTTATTTTTTTGAAGTATGTGCTAGGTTAGTACGAGTACAAATAAATTGAAACTTGGGTACCTAAACTCCTCGATATCAAGTTATCTGATGCTAAGGCTAAGATGTAATTTCCCAAGTAAATCTTTTTTTTTTCTTAATGTTTAAATTGTCGACATTAAGATATCAAATTATCTTCAAAGATTATTAAAATTATTAGATGACATGAAATGACCTCTGCATAAGATCTGAATTAAGTGAATAGGACTAACTTAAAGATAAATTGAGAAAAGAGCAAGAAAATATATATACAAGGTGGCGCAAAAATAACCTTCCGATGTTTTTTGGCTGTAATTTAAAAAAAAAATTAAAAAAATAGTCACCAATATTCCGCGTTCTGAAGCAGTGTAGCGTAACATTGTTTATTAACGTGATTTTCGCATGTGTTTACTACACAAATGTCAAAACAGAACTGACATTAGGGGCCCAATCGCAAAATTTATAGCATTTTCTGATAAGAGGATTACTTTTGCGCCACCTTGTAGATACCTATTTATTATTATTAGCTTTATTCCAGTGCATCGACGGGCTTAAAATATCACTGCAGCCCTTGCGCAACATTCACATTAAGGTGAGGCTAGCGATGTATTTAACATCTTGAAACTCTCCTAACATGTAATGGCGTTGGTTGACACGAGTTCAGTAACGGCGGTCGTAAAAGGATAATCAAACGAAAATCAATAACAGGAGCATGCACGAGTCGAAATCGTTAACAAGGGGCATGACCCCTAAACCGCAACCCATGCGAAGTGCTAAGAGAAAACAGGAATTGAGTTGGAAATGGATCCTAAAATGGCAAAAGGAAGCAGCCTGGCGCAGGCAAGCTCTCTTAAAAAATTACCAGACTATGCGATGAAAGCCATAAAGATAGAATTTGTTTTCTCGACAGTCATCATTATTACAGTTATGTTATGGCGCTGAAGCGTACGCGGAGGATGTTGCCGTGCTTTGCCTAGCGACTGTCTGCGCCAGGGCGCAATCGGCCGTAGACATTATCGACGAATGGTGCAATTCGAATGGGCTCTCGCTTAATCCTCTCAAAACTGAGGTTGTTCTCTTTACGAGAAGGAGGAAGCTGGTCGGGTTGACTTAGCCAGTGCTAAAAGGCGTCACAATCCAACTCTCCAATGAAACAAAGTATCTGGGAGTCATCCTGGATAGCAAACTTCTTTGGTCCAAACATGTTGAGCTGAAGGCTGAAAAAGCGCTGTCGGTTTTCTTCCAGTGCAAGGGCATTTTTGGCAAGACATGAGGCTTATCACCGAAAAGAGTCCTATGGATTTATACGGCTATGATAAGACCATTTATAGCATACGCATCGGTTGTTTGGTGGAATAAGCTTTCGCGTAAATACGTCACTGCAGCTTTTGCCAAACTCCAAAGGCAGGTATGTCTCGGCTGCACGGGGGCCTTCCCCAGCACGCCTGGCTCCGGCCTAGATGCACTATTGAACCTTCCGCCCCTTGATGTTTACATCATGGGCTGTACAATCAAGGCTATCTCACGTCTTACAAGAGGTGGCTTTTGGTATAACTCGCACTGGAGTTTTGATGAACTTGCGCAACGGTTGTCCTTCGACTCCTGTCTTATGGATATGCCGTCTGATGCGATGACACCGGAACTTCGGCTAAAGCGCAAATACGAGGTCGACTTTCCTCGCGTCCAGGACTGGCTCTGGCCGGACTCTGAACCTGGAAGGGAATGCAGTCGAATCTTCACGGATGGCTCCAAAACCGATCAAGGATCTGGTGCTGGTGTTTTCGTGGAGAGCGATAACGTTAGACTTTTCTTTCCGTTAGGCAAATATGCGTCAGTCTTCCAAACAGAGACTTATGCTATCCTAATGGCCATGGACTATGTTACGAGGAACAGGTGGAGGGGGCGAAGTATCTGCGTCTGTAGCGACAGTCAGGCTGCGCTTAAGGCCTTACTCAAACCCTTAACTACCTCCAAAATAGTACGTGAATGCAAGATATCTCTGAATTCGGTCGGAAGGCTGAATTCACTTAAACTTGTCTGGGTCCCGGGTCATAACGGGATCACGCGAAATGAGATCTCCGATGAACTCGCTAGACAAGGCTCAGAGGGAGACCTCTCAGGACCTGAACCAGCGATCTGTCTGCCTGCGTCCTCGGTCAGGGCTTCCATTGACGGTTGGGTTTCCTATGAACACAATCGCCGTTGGCATGACTCTCCAGGGTGCAGACAGACTAAGCAAATGCTCCCCGACGTCTGTGGGAAATCCGCGGCATTCTTGTTGTATCTCAACAGAAAAGACTGCAGACAGACTACTGGCATTCTTACGGGACACTACGCTTTTGCCAAACACCTTAAGGTGCTAGGCCTAAGCGACACCACCAACTGCGAAGCCTGTGGATAAAGCGACGACACTGCGGAACATTTCCTCTGTGATTGTCCTGCTTTTGCTCGTATCAGGTGGCAGCTATTTGGTGCGGATATGGTGAGTGCTGTAAACCTAAGCTCCTTATCATTGAAGCGCCTTCTCGTTTTTCTTAGAAAAACGAGTAAATTCCCACAGTAAAATGTGGTGTGTCTGCCTGGTAGTACAATGGACCAGTATTGAGTCTGAGTGCTCCAGTGCAGATAGTCTCACACACCCCGACAAAAAAAAAAAAAAAAAATATGTCAAAATCTATATTAATCCTTTTCCGTCCATTTTTTATACCCTATTCTAGGGGTATATTAATTTTGACGCATAGTTTGTAACATACCTTAATATTGCCCGTAGACCCCTAAAAGTTACTATATTTATGATCAGCATCGATAGTAATGTCGATCTAGCCATGTCCGTCCGTCCGTCCGTCGGCAAAAATTAGGCCTTTAATTTTAATTTAATTTAATTTTGGTGGGGGCGTACGCCCCCATTTATTCGGCTTAATACAAGCTAAATATCTTAAAAGACTAAGACTTATAGCTAGGACTTAAAACTAAAACTGATTAGGTGTTGTTGGGGGGGTGATGGGGGAGGGCTTAAGGAGATCGATTTTTATAGAGGAAGTGCTGCGGTTGAAGTCAAAAACATTAAGGTTTGAGTTAACCTTCCGTAGCATACGTGAGATGGGTTCGTTGGAGCCATACAAGGTACGGTGGGTTGGAAGATAGAAAAGTCGTGGGCAGCGTAGACTACGAGGATTTGTGTTAAGGCAGATAGAGTTGTGAAGAGACGCACAATCGACGGAGCCTGAAAGGAGTCGGTGAATGAAGAGAATGTCAGCTGCGTCCCTGCGTTCTTCAAGGGTATTTAGGTTTATAAGTTTAAGACGGTCGCGATAAGGAGGTAAGATGAGAGGATCGTTCCAAGAGAGACCACGAAGAGCAAATCGAAGAAAACGACGTTGAATGCCTTCGATTCTAGATACATGAACTCGTTGAAAGGGACACCACGCTTGGCTAGCGTACTCTAGGAGGGGCCGAACAAAAGTTATGTACAGGGATCTGGTCACGTATGGGTCGCAAAATTCTTTTGACCATCTTTTAACGAAGCCAAGTGATGAGTTTGCTTTAGTAATTATCTCATCAATATGCGAACGGAAGCTTAGTTCCCTGTCGCATAATATGCCAAGGTCGCGAATTGATTGAACACGAGATATAGGCTGATGGTGGAGTTGGTAAATTCGAAGAGGAGACTTGTTGCTCTTGCGTGAGAAGGTAATAGACTGACATTTAGATACATTAAGTTCTAGGCAGTTCTTAAGGCACCAGTTGGAAAAACTATTTAGATCTGTTTGAAGGAGGCTAAAGTCATGTTGTGAAGAAATGGTTTTGAAAAATTTGGTGTCGTCAGCATAGAGAGAGAGCGCTGAGTGTTGAATGATCCTTTCAAGATCGTTAATTGTTAGAATAAATAAAAGGGGACCTAGATGACTGCCTTGTGGGACACCAGAGCTGGCTAAGAAAGGTGCCGAAAGAACGGACCGGAAGCGAACACTGTAAAAACGGTTTTCCAGGTATGACTCTATCCATTTTAGCAAAATGGGTTCAAAGCCAAGGGCAGATAATTTGAAAGCTATTAATTTATGGGAAATCTAGTCAAAAGCCTTACTGAAATCTGTTGTAACAACATCGACTTCTTTACCACTTTCTATGGCTGAGAGTGTAGAGGATATGAATTCGACAAGATTAGTGGTAGTTGATCTACCTTTTAAAAAGCCGTGCTGGTTAGGGGAAATAAAAGACTTGCACTGAAAGCTTAAGGCTTCATACAAGATACTTTCAAAAAGTTTGGGTATATGTGAAAGTTTGGCTATGGGGCGGTAGTTTGTCACCTCGCTCTTTAATCCCTTTTTGTGTATTGGTGTTATAAAGGAGGATTTCCATATCTGAGGAAATTCACCTTGAGAAAGCGATAGCTGAAAGAGATATGAGAGGGGTAAGCAAAGATTTGAGGAACACTTTTTAAGAAATATGGCTGGAAGACCATCTGGGCCGGGTGAATATTCATCATTAAGTGTAAGCAACTTCTTTTCTATTGCCGTATGATCAAAACTTTGGTACATAGAAGGACCAATGGAGAATTTTTGAAGATATTCGAAGTAGGTGGGATCCGGTACGAAGGAGCTGTCGGCGAAAGACTGCTTAAAGAAAGAAGCAAAAAAGTTGGCAATGGTAAGCGGATCGGTAGATGATTTATTTTCATAAGAAAGGGATGGGGGGAAACCGTCCGATTTTTTTTATAGTTAACGAATTGGAAAAATGACTTCGGATCGTTTATTAGCTTGGTTTGCGCACTATTAAGATACTGTTGATAGAGGGAGTTATAAAGTTGGGTGAATTGAAGGTAAACACCGAGGTAGTTGGAATAGTCAGAAAAAGAATCGGTTCGAATGAAAACTGCCCATAGTTTGTTTCTTTTGTTACGTAAAGACCGAAGCCTTCGATTGTACCAAGGAGGGCTCGTAGAAAAGGTTTTCTTGCGAGAAAAGGGGACATAGAGAGATATAGAATTAAATAATTCTTTGTAGAAAGTGGAGAGAGCATCCTTCAGAGGTAGATTGGCGAACTTAAAAGAACACCTACTAAGATAAGTGTTGATTTTTTGGAAATTCGCTTTATGGAAGTCGTAAGACGAGGCAGCTGCTGAGTGAATGGGTTGGATAGGAGAGTTAAGGAAAAGAGAAAGAAGAAGTGGCGGGTGAAAGTTATCAATGATCGACAGCGCAAAGGGACTCAGGGACACAGAGGAGTTTATAGGGTCAGTTGTGAAAATGAGGTCTAACTGCCTACCCATATAGTTGGAGACCCCACTAACTTGACATAAACTTGAGTCTGTAATCCCATCCAAGAAGAGACATTCCTTACTTGAGGTGGGATTTGAAGCGATAAAAAAAGATTCTTCATCTGATAGAGTCCAGTGCAAATGCGGAAGATTGAAGTCGCCGAATATAATGATATCATCAAGGGAATCAGATATGCTATTTATTTGGTCGATTGCTTCGATTGCGAGTTGGTAGGATTCTATAGATTGAGCCGGTAAGATATAAAAACACATAACGTAAACAGATCTGCTGGGGAGTTTTATTTTAATAGAAACGAAGTCAAGCTTAGAAGAATTGGAAACAGCAATTAGAGAGGAGTCAAGGTCTTTGAGGGTGGCCAGTAGGACGCCTCGGCAGGGAGAGCCATCAGTTGGTCGGGTAAGATCGTCGTCTCGAAAAACATTAAAAAAAGGGGGAAGGATCTCCTGGTTCTTTATGTCGGGAATCAGATTTGTTTCAGTCAGGGCGTAAACATCGAATGGAAGAGCATGAGATTGGTGCAAGACAGCGTGGGTTTTAGATCGCAGTCCTCTTACGTTTTGATAGTAAAAAGTGAGGGGAGCGTTAATGCGGGAGAGCGTATGGGAGGATAGGTCGGTGGCCGACTCAGAGGTATTTGTGAACGAGTTGGGAAGGGCACATGCTGGGTTTGAGTTAGGGGCGAAAATAATTTTTATAGTCGTTGCGAGTTTTTTGTAGATGCGAGATGTGTCTGGAGTTGATATGGGATGCGTAAGCGGATAGGTCCTTAGCTACAGTGGTAGGGGAAATATTATAACTCTCATGGTAACGGATATATATTTCGCTCAATGATTGAAGATCGGTAGGGAGACCTTCCTTTTGAATCGAAATTTGTACGTTGGTTTTGGTCTTACCGTCGATACAAACAGATTCGGGCTTATCATGCAAATAAGCAAGGAACAACCGAACGTTTTCGAAGAGTCTGTGATCTCTTAATCGTGCCATTACATAACGGCCGTCGAGGTCTTTGTTCAAAGATGTATGGTCAACAAAGTTAGCAGTAAGTTTAACTTTGGGAGGAAGAAGCGGGTCAAAATTGACCGGGAAGTCGGTAAGTTGTTGTGGTGAAGCGTTTTGGGCTGGTGGAGTGCTAAGAGAAGAGGACGGTGGAGTGGGATTGATGATGTGGGATAGGATGAAATTTGGATAGTTCGTCGCGGAAGGAACGATCTTAGCGGAAGGCGTTAGTGGACAAGGCGTTAGTGGAGAGGGTGATAGTGGGGAGGGCGTTTGTGAGGAACTGAAATTAGGTTGAAGGTTAAAAGAAACTCGCTTTGGTAGATAATTTCTGGGAGAGCTTTTGACAATGGGTTGGGTAAAGTTTGGAAAAATGCCTGTTTTAAAGGACCAGTTGTTGTCGGAGGAGATAGGTTCAGAGATAGGTGAAGGGGATGGCTTTTTATTATTCGAAGATGGAGGCTTTTTGTTAATGTTTGACTTATGGCTAGTTTTATTAGGCTTCTTTTGCTTCCTTTTAGATTTATTTATCCATTTAGATAGCTGCATCTCGCCCAAATTGAAGACATCCTGATCGGAGTTCCAAAATAACCATGTATATTTGTTGGGAATACTGAATTTAAAAGAAATGGTTCTTTTCGAATTCACTGCGGAGATCTTACTGCAATTTTCGATGTTTATGGAAAATTTTGTTCGGAATAAGTTCAGCAACCAGGAAGCATCAGCATGTGGGGGAGCGCCTTTGATGATGAATGTTGTGCAGTCAGGGTTGCGCTCGTTACCTCTGTTTAATTTGTCAATCCTGTTTTCCCACTCAGCGACCGTCCAAGAAGTCCCTAGCCGATTGATAACATCGGGAGCGTTAGCAGGAGGAGTCGGTTGGTGAGTTAATGGTGCGATAGGCAGAGGAGGTGATGTTGGCAGTAAAGTCGCAGTGGTTTAAACTGGACCTAGAGAGCTGAAATTTTAACCATATACTCTCTGGGGTCCCGAAATAATCAAGTTTACGAATTTTTGAAATCCGCCCACAGACACGCCCACAAACTCAAAAAAACAAAATTTTGGAAAAAATCGAATTTTGAGCTAGAAAGCTGAAATTTTGTTTATATGATCTATGACTCCTAAAACTGCTCGGGAAATTTATAATATATACTCTATAGGGGCCCTTTAAGCTCATGTGTAAATATTTTCAAAATCCGCCTACTGACACGCCCACAAATAAATAAAACAATTTTTTTGAAAATCCAAAGTTTGAGCTAGGGAGCTGAAATTTATAATATATACTCTCTAGGTGCCCTTTATGCTCATACTTAATTTTTTTTTAAATCCGCCTACTGACACGCCCACAATTAAATAAAACAATTTTATTGAAAAACCAAAGTTTGAGCTAGGGAGCGTTTTTATTTCCAAAAGCTTAGTTTTTTCGATAAAATCCTTTAAATTTTTGTCACGCCCACTTATGAGATATAGGAATAAGAATAGGGTATCCAACAGTTCGCCCAAGCGGACTGTAGCCCGCCCCTATGTTTTTGCATATTTTTCCTTCCTCAGAGGGGGCGGCTTGTTTATTTGCATTTGCATTTTGGTCAAACAAATTTTAAAATAAATTTCCATGTTGTTATATCTGCGATAGCGCGTGGAGCAACAGTACACAAGGCCAATTTTATTCTATTGTATTTTTCAGTTATTATAGGGCAAAAGTGCAAAACTGTTGCAACAGTTTAGTCAGTCTATTTTGTTATTGAAGTGCGGGAAAATGTTACACTTTTGCAATGATACTAGACCAGTTGCATCGGATTGTGAATAACACTAATAATTTGTGTTGGAAACAAAGTGCATGGGGGCTGGAAAATACGCCCCAAAGGGAAAATGAAATAAAGGCCAAAATATAGCACTGTTTGGGGTGTAATTTCATTCTCAGAAATTTGGGCCTCATTTCATAATGAAATAACACCTCAATACTAAAAAATTAAATTACACCCAAAATACATCATATGTTCGTTGTTGTTGCACTGCATGTATAATTGTGGGGCCTATTTTATTTTGCCCTTTCGGGCGCTATATCCTTGGTCGTCATTTCGCAGCACCAAATGCATAACCGCTTTTTACTATACCCTCACTATATAGGCGCGTTTTATTGCTAAGTGTATACCCAGCTCAGCAAAATTTTAAATCTTAAACTTGTTGCTGTTTAATGGTGAAGTAAATTTTGTCAGCACAAGAGTGAACATGAAAAGTGAAGATATGTTTTGGAACCTCTGGAATGGAATGTCATAAAAGCGGGTGTTTTTTGACTAAGATTTTCAATGTATAAGCTAAGTTGCGGAAATTAAATAAATTAAATACCCCCAACCCGCAACCTTCCACACTCATTCCCTGACACTGGATAAATAGTAGAAGAGAAAATTGATTTGGCAGGCAAAGTTAGATTAAATGTGCCGGAATAATAAATTTGAGACTTGCTTTCGTGAATAGACGCCTAAATACACATTTCAATTTCACTCAGCTGTTTCACAAAAGAGTAAAAACAACGCCACCTATAGTTAAGTAGATATTCCAAATGTTTTACAAATTTGACATTTATACCAAAGGTGAACACAAAAGTGAACATAGCGTTTTATATGAAATTCCATTGCTGAACTTAAGATAAGGTTCCAATAAAACGCGCCTGTAATAATAATATAGTGAGGATATAGCAGATTGCGACCTTATGTTTTTTATATCTTGGAGAGGTTTGTATCCTCTTCCAGGGCCCCTCGAAATACACCTCTTTTATGAATTGTATTTGAGTTCTGCTCTGACTAAGCTTTAGCAGGCCACGCACCTAAGAGCACAGCCTCCAATACAGATTCCGTAACGAATCTGGGAAGGAGCTGTGTATCCATGGTTTTTATGTCCTTGTCTGCTATTTGGGTCTGCCCAAATGTCCTATCCTCTTGTAGGTCAATGCCCCTCAGTATTTCAGAATGTGGTCTAGAGTTTCAGCAGAATCTTCAGAGTCTGTCCGCTGATATACCCATTTTCCACAGTTGCTCCTTGAGTATGCATTGGCCCGTAAGTTCTCCTGTTAGGATTCTTTGTTCAGGCTGATGCAAGCCTTGAATCTCTTCAGGTTCTAGTTTCCCAGGACTTTCTTTGCTCTCTCAGACCTGGGAGGTTGAGAAAGATTCTGGTCCTTGTTATACCCTATTCTAAGGGTATATTAATTTTGCCGCATAGTTTGTAACATACCTTAATATTGCCCGTAGACCCCGTAGACTATATTTATGATCAGCATCGATAGTAATGTCGATCTAGCCATGTCCGTCCGTCCGTCCGTCCGTCTGTCGGCAAAAATTAGGCCTTTAAACTGGACATAGAGAGCTGAAATTTTAACCATATACTCTCTAGGGTCCAGAAATAATTAAGTTTACGAATTTTTGAAATCCGCCCACTGACACGCCCACAAATAAATAAAACAATTTTATTGAAACACCCAAGTTTGAGCTAGGGAGCGTTTTTTTTGATAAAATCCTTTAAATGTTATATAACAAAATATGTAGAGCGTTCTTAACAATTCAACCATACTTAGATTTTTATAGGGGTAGGAATAAGAATATGGTATCCAACAGTTCGCCCAAGCGGACTGTAGCCTGTCCTAAGAGGTGTGACTCTCAGTTGGGTTTACCTTTTTAGTGTTATATTTTTTTAATTGAAACAATATACTTTCGCTTTGTTGTTTTTAGGGTTCCGTAGCCAAATGGCAAAAAACGGAACACTTATAGATTCGTCATGTCTGTCTGTCCGGGAATGTCACAGCCACTTTTTTCCGAAACTATAAGAACTATACTGTTGAAACTTGGTAAGTTGATGTATTCTGTGAACCGCATTAAGATTTTTCCACAAAAATAGAAAAAAACATAGGGACGGGCTACAGTCCGCTTGGGCGAACTGTTGGATACCCTATTCTTATTCCTATCCCTCATAAGTGGGCGTGACAAAAGTCTAAGTATGCTTGAATTGTTAAGAACGCTCTACATATTTTGTTATATAACATTTAAAGGATTTTATCAAAAAAAAACGCTCCCTAGCTCAAACTTGGGTGTTTCAATAAAATTGTTTTATTTAATTGTGGGCGTGTCAGTAGGCGGATTTAAAAAAAATTAACACATGAGAATAAAGCTATATATTATAAATTTCAGCTCCCTAGCTCAAACTTTGGATTTTCAAAAATTAATATCCCTTAGAATAGGGTATAAAAAAATTATTTTATTTATTTGTGGGCGTGTCAGTTTTAGGAGTCATAGATCATATATACAAAATTTCAGCTTTCTAGCTCAAAATTAAAAAATTGTCTAAAAAATTTGTTTGTTTGAGTTTGTGGGCGGATTTCAAAAATTCGTAAACTTGATTAGATAGAGATAGATAGATAGATTCTTTATTTTTTCATCATAAAGTTTATAAATTGGTATACTTAAGAATAAGGACATGGCAATACTGCCGTCTGCCTGATTATTTCGGGACCTTAGAGAGTATATGGTTTAAATTTCAGCTCTCTAGGTCAAGTTTAAATGCCTAATTTTTGCCGACGGACGGACGGACGGACATGGCTAGATCGACATTACTATCGATGCTGATCATAAATATAGTAACTTTTAAGGGTCTACGGGCAATATTAAGGTATGTTACAAACTATGCGTCAAAATAATATGCCCTTAGAATAGGGTATAAAAAACATTTATTTTCATAAACATAAACCTTATGCGTAAACCGTGAACCATTATTTTCTAATAATAAATCTGTAATAGGTGCCTAAGTAAATAATAATTATACTTCGCGCGGAACCCTTCATGGGCGAGTCCGACTCGCAATTGGCCGCTTATTATTTATTATGGTCACTTATGAACTAACATTAACTTGTCACTTAACTATTCTTTCGTGTAATTACTTAAATGTTAACTAAAGTAAATTAAATAAAGTACAGTAAGAAGCAGAATCAGTGGATTTAGTAAGGACTTAGAAAGAGCGATGTGAACCGAAACGGAGACGAAACCAGAGCGTTTTCTTTTGAATTCAAGAATCCCCGTCATTGCCCAATGACCAATATGGCAAACCTCGATCGTATCGTTCAAAACAGGTTCGACGATCGAACGAACGAAAGAAGCAAAAAGAATAAAGAATACGGAAGGGAATTCCAGGGTAAGTCTAGTGGCTCATGTTAATTTGTCGCGCATACGATCGATTCATAAGCGCGACATCAGCATTATGAGTTTCTTGACTTGAGCACTTACATAGTTGTGCAAGGGAACGAGTGCTTATTAAACATAAACATTATTGGGTCGGGCATTGACGCTGGAAGTGGCAAGCTGAAATAGCAATAAAGCAGAGTTGCACAAAAGTTAGTTTAACTAATAACTAAAAACTAAATTAGCTGGAGTTTCTTTGAACGTACATAACTAAACCATAATTGTAGTTGTAGTTGTAACAAATTTTAAAACTAAATCAGTTATTAGTTGCGAAGTGTAACTAAACATGTTTAGTTGTGAAAAATTAGTTGCCAGATGGTAACTAACAATAATTAGCTTTTGTTTTTGCTTTTTAGCTATCGAATAAACACAACTAAAAACTATTTCCAACAATTTCTCCCAAAAGGCTTACAGGAGCAATTCTTTTATTTCATTATACATTTTCAGGTTTTAGATAAATAGATAGTTTATTCTTGCTACATGAAATAAAAATACGTTGTCGCCCAATTTACATTACATAATTGCAGAGATTTGACATTTTTCGTTTTTGTCTTTCAACTGTAAAAATAAAATAAATATTAACGGACCGTAGAGGGCCTAAAACCTAGCTATTTGACTTGTTGACGTAGGCGTCAAGAGCCTTTATGGCTGCTTGGCTGTCAGACATTATTGCTATGTTTCAATTTCTGTAGTTTTTCCCGAGGTTGATTCGAACGCACCTGTCTATAGCACATATCTCTGCCTGGAAGATGCTGGTACATTTGCCCATGAATTCGTAGTGCTGAGTTCCTGGCCCAAACACTCCTGCACCAGTTCCCTTCTCGGTCCTCGAGCCGTCCGTGCACCACTTTGTTGTGTGGTTACTCAGTCCATAAGTTGTGGATTCATTGCTCCAGTTCTTCTTAATTAGCTTTATCTGGAAATTCTTCTGGAAGTTTAATTTCCTAATGCTATCGTCCTTAGGTATGGCAAGAATAGGGAGTTTTTTGAGTAAGTCACCGTGTGCCTTCGAACCGATGCATTTCACTCTTCCTATTCCCTCCATTGCCATCCTTAGGATTGTTGTCTGCCGCGTTCATCACCATGATGTGTAGAGGGGTTATTTCCAATAACACCTCGAAGGCTGCAGTTGGGCAGCTACGCATTGCTTCGACAATGCACAGGTTCCCCAGTCTTTGCACTTTGCTGAGTGTCTCTCTTGTTGTGGCTAGACTGGATCGTTTCGCCCATGCTATGTATGTGATCATTGGTCTCACAACTGCAGTGTACATCCATCACAGGTTGTTTGGGCTGCATCCCCATGCCTTCCCCGCTAAGCTCCTACATATCATGAGAGCGCGGGTGGCCTTCTTGGATATCTCCTCTGTATGTTTTCGCCAGAGGAGTTTACTATCTAGATGAAGTCCTAGATACTTTACTTCTTTGACTGGTATCAGTGTCGTGCCTGATAGGCTAATGTCCTTAAGTCTTTGAACTTGTCTTTTCCTTATGAATGGTACTATCGTTGTTTTCAAACAAGCCCCCTTTGTATGATGTTCCCAAGGGTTTCTTCGAACTTGCCCCTAACAATCAACACAATGTCATCGGCGTACGCCTGACAGTTGATGCCAAGGTTGTTTAATTTTTCCAGCAGCTCGTCTACAACTAGGCTCCACATTAAGGGTGATAGTACCCCTCCCTTTGGACATCCTCTTGTTGTGTTCACTCGTTGATGGTTCCAGATGGTGTTTGAGTCTCTGCTGATCTAGTGCTCAGCAGCTCACACATCCAGTTGAATACTGTACTGTTAACTCCTTCCCTATCCAGGGATCGTTTAATCGCCTTATGTGAGGTATTGTCAAATGCTCCCTCTATGTCTGGGAAAGAGCAACAGTACTATTTCTTTTGCTTCCAAGGCACTTTGAATTATCTCCGTCAGCTGATATATGGCGGTCTCTGTTGATCTGCCCGCTCTGTATGCATGCTTACGATGATGTAGGGGGGATGTGTTCAATATATCGCCAGTCTCCGCTGCACTTTGCTTTATTGAATAGCTTCCGCGCCTCTGATCTTAGTTTTGACAAGATATTGCTCCACCATGGCGTCTGTTTCCTGTCCCTTTCTCTACTTAGAGGACAGTTTTCCTCGAACGCAGAGATGATGGCGTTTGTTATGCCTTCTATTGCGCTCTCTATCTCTAGGGGGTTGCCCGGAGTGTTCCTCAAAACAAGGTGCCTCAGATTGCTCTCTAGAACAGTTCTATATGTCTCCAGTTGGTTTTCCTTCGGTTCCTTACTGGGTTTATTCGGCGGTCAGACAGTGACGGCTCACTAGATTTTTTTTTTTTTTTTTTTTTTTTAAAGGAAATCCAAATCCCAGAGCACTCAGACTCGGTAACGGTCCATTGTACTACCAGGCAGAAATCCTCCTTTTGGTGTAGAGGCATGGGAATGGGTGGCGTATGTTGAACCTGCACCGCACGGGTCACAAGCCAACACACTAACCTCTACACCGTCGCCACCCATTAAGGCTCACTAGATACTCTCCAGTTACTAATTAATTTACTTACGCTTGGGCTACCAAGCGTGAGGTCGAGTATCTCCTCCATGACACTAGTTACAAAAAGTGGGGATGTTTCCCACGTTTATGATATCAAGTGACGAACTCATAATAAATTCTACTAGGTACTCACCCCCGATGTTGGTATCGGTGCTCCCCCATATGGTGTTGTGTGCATTTGCATCGAACCCTATAGGGAGCGGCATGCGGAGCTTATTGGAATGCTCCGCCAGTCGCTGCATTTGGGATGATACAACTGGCACATCCCCTGCACAGTACGCCGATACGATGATGATGGTGCGGTGACATCCTTCGACATCCAGGTGTACCTGAATTGGCACCAAGTCTCGTGTCGCGTATTCTGAAAGTTAAATAAATTTGTATTTATTGCTTCTTAGAATGTAAGCTCTCGGTTTCTCGGACCGTGTGTCCCATATTACCTTTGCATCCTTGCTCGCCAATCCCCTGACGTGTGCTTTCAGGATCCATGGCTCCTGGATAAGTGCAAGCCCTTGGCTTTGGCAGGTAAACATTCTAGATATGATCGCCTAGGCGGCTATACCATGGTGAATGTTTACCTGTGCTAGTCTAATTTGTTGGGGGTTCATCGAGCTATTGCTCGCGCGGGGCTTTTGCCCCGTCCTCCGTCAGCAGCGAATCTTAATCCTCCTGGGTGATATCCTAGAAAAGGTCGATGACAGTGTTGTCCATTTCCCTCTCCGAGATCATGCGCTTAGAGATGGACATAGACTCCTCGGTCTCCTAGGGATCCTGTTCCGCCGATTGGACAGTGGAAGAAGGGGCTATAATCTTCGGAGGAGCTGTATGCTCTACCTCGGATTGCGCACTCTGCGAGTTCAGATTCGATGCTGGCTGGGCTGTTTGCCCAGTGATCTCGTCCGACCTCTTGAGCCCGCACACCGCAACCCTGGCAAATCGATAGCTTAGGGATCCTTTCTGGGACTTTATGGCGTCGAAGGATTCTCGGTCGACGCCAACAGCCAGTACCTGCCCAGTTCCCTCTTTCCGACAGTTGAGGATCTTCCACGCCTTGACGCTAAGTCCCACATTTATTTTTATTATTACTATTATTTATTGAAGAATATTATAGATACACTCTTTAGTTCAAGAACTAGTGTCGAATGTATCTTATCAAAAAAATGTACTATTACATGTACTATGAAATGGTGGTAGTGGGGTGATTATGGTTATTGAAAAAACAAAATCTATATAATATTTATCAACATTTTTCAATTCAATTCTTAGCGTAAAACGTTGAGTAAGTTATTTATTTCAATTAAATTAAAATTAAAAAGCCATTTTTTAATCTCTCGACTGAAAAAAAGAAAATTACTAGTGGTTCTTAATGCAAGTGGTAATTTATTATAAAGTCTTGGAGCTACAGAAGTAAAAAAATTCAAAAGATCCGTTGTATTATGCGGTGGAATAACAGCCAAATAACGTTCGTAGCTACGAAGTCCATGGGCGGTAGGATTACGATGAGGCAAGTAACCACTTCTTAAAAAAAATATTCTCAGAACTTTATAGAAGTAAAGGTGCTTGAGCGGAAGTATCTTTGAGTTAAAAAAAAGCGAAAAGCTATTCTCCATACGTCCCTTTCTCCAAATAATTCGAATTATATGTTTCTGGACAACAATCAGAGGTTGAATTTTATTACCGTGAGTACCGCCCCAGCAAACTAAACCATATTGTAACTTAGATTGTACCAAGCCATAATAAACTGTTTCTAATAGTTTACGTGAACAAAAAAGTCTTAGATGATACATTATGCATGAAGTTTTAATCAAGTATTTTCGAAGTAAAGCGGTATGCTCACCCCAATTCAGTCCGCTATCAAACACAAGTCCTAAATACTTAAAAACCGTAGTTCTTTCGATAATAAAACATTTGGGGGAGCAGCTTACATTAGAGTTATACGTATTAGAACAACTTCTCTTGCAGCAAGTGTCAGCACTAAGTAGCATGTGTTGGCAATTATTGCTATGGTAGGTTACATTAGGAAATTCAACCACGTTATTCGAAAGATTAAAAAACATAATTTTAGTCTTATCACTTATGACTAGTGTATGCATACTGAACCAATGTCTGAGCTGTTCTAAGTCGTAGCAGATATTAGCAATTAGGTCTAGAACAGAATAATTAGAATATGAACAAGCAATGTCATCCGCAAACCCTGTCTGAATTCCTTTCAAGTTTAGACTGAAGATAGAATTAATATATACCAAGAAAAGAATGGGGCCAAGTACTGAACCTTGTGGTACTCCGATACGGATATCTAAGCTTTCACTGAATTTATCTACAAGTTTAATCACTTGTTTGCGGTTGTTGAGATATGAGAAGAACCAGCGAAGCATGAAACCTCTGAAACCAGCTTTATTTAATTTCATTAGTAACAAGTCATGGTCCACTGTATCAAACGCTTTAGTTATATCAATATAAAGCGCTGCGGTATATTTTCTTTTATTTAGACTGTCGTAATTAAAGTTACAAAACTGTAAAAGGGCATCCTCAGTCGATTTACCTGCTCTAAAACCGTACTGGTTTGAACTAAAAAAGTGTTTTTTTTCTAAGAAAGCTACAACCCTGGTTTTAACTACTTTCTCAAAAATTTTTGAGAACACAGGAAGAAGGGATATAGGCCTGTAATTGTTCAAATTTTTGCTATCACCTTTTTTCAAAACAGGTATAACCTCAGCAATTTTTAAGGAATCGGGAAATATACCGCAATAAATACTTTTATTAAAAATATGAGCTAAAACATCAGCAATATTATATGAAACTTTTTTAATAAAATTGTTAGACCAACTATCTCTTGTCGCCGAGTTAGAACTGCTCAGCAGCTTTATTGTTTTAAACAATTCAAAAGAAGAGATTGGTTCGAAGAAGAAACTACATACTTCACTCCTTTCTCTGCTGAAACAATCCTCCCCACAAGGATTGAAAGTATTGCCGTAACCCGCTTCTGAAAGTGTTTTGGCGGCAACATTAGTAAAATATTCGTTAAAAGCATTCGCCATCTTTCCAGAATTTTGGATAACTCTATCTTTATAAATTATATTAGATGGTAGACTTAGAGGAACTCGTTTATTAAGAAGTTCATTCACAATTGCCCATTCTTTTTTTAAGTTGTCTTTGACTAGTTGAAATTTATTGATGTAAAAGTTTTCCTTAAAGACCGGTACATCAGCAGCAACTTCTTTACACATTTTAATATAAAAATTACGAAGGTGAACGTTATTAGGATGTTTTTTACATTTTATTCGAAGTTTATTCTTTTTTTGTATTTTCATAAGCAAGGTTTTTGACATCCATGGTTTAAGTCTCTATAGTTTACTACATTTGTTTGATACAGTAATACATGCAGAGACATGATCTTTCAAAATTTTTGAAAAAATATTAAACGCAGTAGAGGGGTTATTTTCAATGTAAACGTCCGTGCAGTTTTCTTGCAATAAAGAGGCGTTAAGAGATACAAAATTAATGGATTCAACTCTCTCAAAAGGTGTATAATTATTTGTTTGTATGGTATTATCACAAAAGAAAAATAAACCTATCATGCAATGATCAGAGATCTTATAGTCAGATATGGAACTAATAAGGGATAGTTTAGAACTGCGATCGAGTCTTCCAAAAATATGATCAATGCAGGTACGCGTAAACTGAGTTAGCCTAGTAGGTTCAAGGAAACAAGTTTCCAGCCCATTTGCCGACAATACGGAGATATAGTTAGACACAACAGAGGAATCGCTTAAAATATCTAAATTCATATCACCTAGGATGAATAGATTCTTCGTCTTTTCGCAACTCAAAAGTGAGCTCAACTCCTCAACAAAAACTGTCTTACTCTTTTCATGCAGTCGATAAAAACACATAAAAATGAATTTCCGTGAATCAATAGTGCATGATATCTTAAGCATATCAGCAGTTTCCATATTATGATTACTGACCTCATAGTTTAATTTATCATTTACGTAAACAGCTACTCCACCTGACGCATAAGATTCATTACATTTAGCATGAAAATTAAACCCGGGTATACTATAAAGAGCTATTTCATGATCAAAAATCCAAATTTCAGAGAGAAATATAAAATCTGGCTTGTTAACAAATGACTCTAAATGGGCTAGGAATATATCAAAATTTTTGCGAATGCTTCGAATGTTTTGGTGAATGATAGAGAATTGTTTTTTCAAATTGACAGAATGAAAAACACTTTTAAATAATTCTTCATCAAACTTACAAAAAGGAGTAGCAAGATCAAAATTATTTTGCTGATCATGAATTAAATTAAACATAACAATTACTAATTGATAAGGATATTAAGATATATTCTCTAAATCAGCAAAAGAACAAATTTTCAATGATTTATCACCCTCTCTTTTTTTCATTAAAATAACTCCCTTGCTAATCCACAAATAAGAAAATTGTTTCTCTATTTTAATTTGTTTTGCTCTATTATATACAGCTCTGTTATAGTAAGTAAGACTTTCATTAATATAAATTGGTTTAATTGCAAGATGTTGACCATAAAGACCCGTAGTTAATTTTGTTTTCTTTTTTTTGTTTAAGACACTCTGCTTTAAGTCCAACGTTCTAAATTTTATGCGTAACACACTTAATGATTTGGCTGATGTAGATGTTGAGTTAGGCTGCGACTTTGTTGACATGGTCTTGACATAACAAGACTTAATGTCATCTGGATTTATGCTTTGACCTAATCCTTCTGACATAAGTTTGACAGCTGAGTCCAATGCATTGTTGTTGTCAACATTAGGAACTCCAATAACATCAATACACTTTTCTAAAGATTTTTGCTGCAGGAAATTCAATGTATGTTGAAGATTGTTTACCTTTGCAGATAATAATTTGCTTTCTTCTTGAAGTTGACTAATTTGCAACAATGCATTTGAATTCACGTTTTTCAGTGCGATGATTTCATTGTAGAGTACCTCAAGTGTGATAGCAGCTGGATAGTCGATGTTTATATCAGCAGATTGAACTAATAAAGTGTTTGACGAAGACAGAGGCACCTCATCGTCAGCTGATTTTGCTTCTTCCTGCACTTGTTTCTCTATATGAAGAGAGGACGGTGGTGAGCGCAACGATTTGCGTCTGTCTTGATCACAAGATACACAACGATAAGGAATGCTGTTCTTTTTCATATATACACTATCACTTTGTTGCAAATTTACACAATGTAAGTGGTAGTACACTTTGCACACAGCACACTGAACTTTTGCGCCAATTCTATCAACTTTTAATCCACATTTGCAAGGCATAATTAGCAATATTACCAAAACCACTATATTTAAGTTTTTGTCTTTTTCTTCCTTTCCAGTAAAGAGAATGATAAAATAAATGATCTGTATATATGTTTTTTTTTTTTTTTATTATTTGTTTCTGACCAAAAACACAAGAGATAAACAAAAATGTAGAAGAAGGCTAAAAAGCGTGTACACCCCTTTTGTGTACACCCCATTCTGTGCTTCCAGCAGTGCCAAGGAGGTTTTAACTTCCTGGTCCGCACTGCATGGAAGGAAGATCGTAATGGAGTAGGACCATAGTATATCTGTCCCACAGCATGCCATGAGGCATGTCCCCTTCCATTTCCCCAGCTTTGGGGCTACTGCCTTTGGCCACTCAGCTGTCTGCGGAGTCTCGCGGTCAACCAAGAGTATTCCATGTTTGAAATGTATGCCCTGGAATTTGAGCTAATGCTCCCATCCCAAGGCCATTTCCACCACAATGGCATCTTCTAATGCCGTGAAGTCTGAGTTGCTGAGAATCTCCTGCGGATATTTCACCGGGAGAACAGCAACCTACTCAGCAATCGCACCTGTGCATATATATATATATATATAGCTTCGACCAACCAGGGTGACACTCGCTTTTGAAGGTTTTCCCGTGGCCCTCTCGGTACCTTCATCCACCTTCTGCCCTAAGGATAATTTTCTCAATGATCTTCCTCATAAACATGAGTTTGCATGTAGCATTTGGGATGCCTAAGGAAACTTTATCAGGTAGAAGGGGCAGAATGGTTCCTTTCCTGGCGGGTTCATCCGCCCTACAGTTCCCTAGAATGTCTGTATGTCCTGGCACCCAGCATAGGTGAATGCTAAATCGTGGGGTTGAACATAATGCATACAACGAAGAATAGATGTTGTAAAGTGCTTGGTATGCATCACTTTACAACAATCATGAAAATTTGTTGTTCCATTTTTTTATTCAGAATGCATTTTTCTCAAAATGTTAACTTAGTAATCTTTTTATACCCTATTCTAAGGGTATATTAATTTTGACGCATAGTTTGTAACATACCTTAATATTGCCCGTAGACCCCTAAAAGTTACTATATTTATGATCAGCATCGATAGTAATGTCGATCTAGCCATGTCCGTCCGTCCGTCCGTCGGCAAAAATTAGGCCTTTAAACTGGGCCTAGAGAGCTGAAATTTTAACCATATACTCTCTAGGGTCCCGAAATAATCAAGTTTACGAATTTTTGAAACCCGACCCAGACACGCCCACAAACTCAAAAAAAACAAAATTTTGGAAAAAATCGAATTTTGAGCTAGAAAGCTGAAATTTTTTATATATGATCTATGACTCCTAAAACTGCTCGGGATATAAAATTTTCAAAATCCGCCCACTGACACGCCCACAATTAAATAAAACAATTTTATTGGAAACCCAAAATTTGAGCTAGGGAGTTGAAATTTATAATATATACTCTTTAGGGGCCCTTTATGCTCATGTGTCAATTTTTTTAAATCAGCCTACTGACACGCCCACAATTAAATAAAACATTTTATTGAAAAACCAAAGTTTGAGCTAGGGAGCGTTTTTTTACAAAAGCTTCATTTTTTTTTTGATAAAATCCTTTAAATGTTATATAACAAAATATGTAGAGCGTTCTTAACAATTCAACCATACTAAGACTTTTGTCACACCGACTTATGAGGCATAAGCATAAGAATAGGGTATCAAACAGTTCGCCCAAGCGGACTGTAGCCCGTCCCTATATTTTTTGAAATTTTTATCCTTGAAAATTGTCCTAAATAAGATGAAGCAACTTTTTTACTTACCATCAACAGAAGTTATAGCGACTTCTCAAAAATGTTCAACGATAACGCTGGTTCTACGAATTTCGCTTTTCTTATATTTTGAATGAAGAAATGAATTGTTTAGGAGACGACAAGTATTATACCTACATTTCAAGGATGATAATGTAGAGCATGAGATGCGTGCGAGAAATTATTGTATTAATTTATCAATAAATGTGTTGTGGAATGAAGAGAATACTGACAAAGAATATAATATTAATTAATTTGTCTTTACTTTACAGGTTGTGGGGTGTACACATCTTATCGGGAATAAAGCACTCACACAGTTTTTTTTTTGTATGCAGACGTCCTAGATTGGCACCGTCAGATTGTGAGTAGATAAGCATTAGTTGCCTGCTTCGTAGGATGAAGAAATGATGCGTTTTAAAGAATTATTAAGTTCAATTCCGAGGAGCGTCTCCCATAATAGTTTCTACAGATTGGACAAAGATTAGTAAAACGGAATATAGCAACGCCACAAAACTTATAAATTATTAACCCAAAAAAGAAACAGTTTATATCAATTGGTAAATGCTTAACAATTTATTTGATACCCGATGAATATTGTCCAAGTACTTGGTGTTGACTCGTCCACGACTAAACAGCAAAGAGAATGAAACAGTTTTCCGAACTCTTACTCGTATGTATATATCTTACACAGTTTATGATAGGCTGATAAACGGAACATGATAAATTTACGAATTACAGTTCATACAACGAGCTTAAATAATTGTACTCAGGCAAACAGTTAGCGACAAGTCTTTGTTGAGTCAGTGGTTTGTTTCAAATGGCAATCGATTAAGTAGACCTAGACTGATATACAAGTGAAATAAAACCAACTTTCAAATGTTGCCAAATTTTAACAATTGACCTTATTTCACTTTATGAAATTGAAATAAGGCCAAATGCTAAGATTGTCCCAGTTCAAAATAGTAATATACCTAAGAAAGCGCCTACCCCAACATTGCACCTACTCCCAATTCGACGGTGACCTCAAGCAGTGTGTTTCGGATGCATCATGCACCCAATATACATTGCATTGTTTATGGGATCTACCATAAAAACAAAACAGTACCTATGAGGACCGCTTCGCGGGTAAAAAGGTTTATGTCAATATTCTAATAATGGAACAACCTTTGGCCTTATTTCACTGACTTGCTGTGAAATTAAGTAGCTTTCACCAAATGAAAGCTCAATAAGGCCAATTGGGCGTTATTTCACTTTCATTTTTTCTTTTTTTTAATATAAAAGGAAATCGAAATGGCGGAGCACTTTGACTCGGTAACGGTCCATTGTACTAATAGGCAGAATTCCTCTTTTTGGTGTAGAGGTTGGAGAAAACATGGTGTCGTTCGTTTCTCTCCATTAATGGGTGGCGTATGTTTTTGTCCCCATGTGGATTAATCCTACACCGCACGGATCACAAGCCAACACACTAACCTCTACACTGTCAGTCGCCACTCTGTCAAAGTTTGTATAAACTGTATAAAATTGGCTTTGTTACACGCTGCCACATCAAAGATATTTTTGTAAACTCGGAAACTGACTAATAACTTTGTTAAATTCGGTTTATCACGAACATTGTAACACCAAAAACCATTGAAAGCGTATCAAATCCAATTGCCGATTCCATTCCAGTTGATAGATTTTTATAAAAAAAACACTCTCTCTCTCATTAGTATATTGGCCACAACAAAACCTCATTCAATTGATATATCAGTGCCAAACAATTGTCAGTCATCCCGATAACATGATTCGATTAATTGTAATCATTTCATTTGTACATTCCATTTAATCACATCAACTGTTTGGACTGACCCTCCAAACCCTCGTAGCGTACTTAACATGATTTGAGCCTTTGCTGAGCATAAATAAATGAATGTGCGCTACGGCCTCCCCGAAAAAGGCATGTACACAAAATAGTGCATACGAGCATCACGTAAGTTAATATAAAATTGATTGATTTACTGCATCCACAAATGCTCCAGTTTGACACGCAAACACAATACACATACCATGAATCGTGATTTTGCAGTCGCGTGACTTTCCTCAAACCCCTCCTATCATCTATCCGACAAATGCGGGTGAATGCTGTATGGAAGAAGATACAGAATGGTTCGCTTTTCATCGATCTCCATGGTATGCGTGGTGCGATGCGTGTGTCAAAAAAGGTGCCCCCTTTAGTTTCAATATATTGCTTTGTTGATTGATCGCAAGGCGCGGGGTTCAGAGGACAAACAGGAAGTTGTGTTTATCAATTCATTTTGATGAATAATGGCACCCTTGTGAATTTGTATACGATAAACACTGATTTTTATTTGTATACAAGAATAAAAAGGATTTGCTATTATTATTCTGTCCTCTGAATAAGTCTGAGAGTCACCATCTATGTTCATGCATATGTTATGGAGTCATGGGGGTATCAATGGACGAGTAAAGCCGTATCAATAGCAAAGAATAATATTTAAATGGCATTCTGAATGTGGGGAGAAATAGTAGAAAAGGATATTTGGGGATATTTCGTTGATATGAATGTCTGTGGCAGATTCAAATTTAGATATCACAATAGCATAGACAACATAAAAATGCCAAATAGTAGTTGATTTAGAATCATATTAAAGCCATGTACCTATAGGGTTTGGCTTTGTGTTTCTTGTAGTCCCATTGAATGGTTAAATATCTAATATTGCTGCTAACAGTTACATGAATAAATAATTGATTTACCTATGGTTTTGTTGCCAGTGACGTATCAGCTTCTTTTAATCAAATGAGACATTGCTTTGGATGGCTTTAGCAAATGGGTTTCTTTACATATACTCGTATGTGTATTGTGTATGTGTATGCAAATTTTACATTTCTAAATTCAGCCTTTCTATCGACATACCTACATCCTATTAATGCCGGTAAACCTAAAGGCAGCTAATATATCCGAATTCAATAATTATGAAAGTGAACCTGATCATCCTCAGTTGGAGATTGAAATCCTGTCTAGTGAGTGAACAGCATTATCCTTTTCCGTAGTACAGGGAAATCGCCTTTGGACGAAAAATTACGGTGCCAACATTTTTGACCGCTTCATGCACCGTTGCGATAGATAAACAAAACTCTGTAAAGAACCAGCTGTTGATGCAGGAATTCATGAATTAAAAATTAGATTTAATATTCTACTATTTTTTTGTACTTAAATTAGTTTCTATTTTGAATTACATTTGTTGAGTAGCTAAAGGCTAAGTTTAGTACTTAAGAAAAGGAAAGATAGATTCGTCAACTATCACTTAATGGGAGACGAGAATGTCGCCAAAAATGCTTTCTGTTTGAAGTAGTCAAAGAGTGCGGACGCAATTCAATTGAACAAATAAAGTTACTTTTATAACGTTTTTAGAAAAGTTGTAGTTTCAATTATTATCTTCCGCGATATAAAATTATATTAGTATTCTCGTATTGCGACCACTCTACCAGCGAGCGAGACGGCGAGACAAAATATTCTCCTATCCAGCGGCGAGAATTGTGAAAACTCTCACAATTAACATTGGTGCCGAAACCCGGGAATAACTCGTATTCCCACCCAACTCAACAAATATTAAGATTGTAAATCCATCACCCTATCTACAGCTGAAAAATCACTGCACATATTGGAGATCGGTGGTAAATTTTCAAAGTCAACATAATTTTATAAATTCACTTCTTACAGAGTGCAAAAATTGATTTAAATATTCATACAAGCATCTGTAAAAAAAGCTTCTCTCATCATCGCCGCAGTGGACTTCGTATCGAATAAAAGACCGCTAGAGGGGAACATCAACTTGAAAGAGCTTTTGCATCGAACTCGACTGATACAATTGCTGTGCTGCTGATATCACTCAATTTTCGTGTACCCCAAGTAGAGCTGGAGGTGAATTATATCGATCATCATCAACATTGTGGAGAAAACGTAAGCTTTTCATATTCATTTCGTTATTGTTGTTATGGTGAAATGCATCGTTGTTGAGGAAGCTGTACTGTCTGTAACTTCCAAATTATTGATTTGATACTTTGTTGAAGAACTTTGTTGCATAACCTTTTAAACGGTTAAGACTTTTGTTGCTGTCGTCGATCGTAGTTGTTGCTGCTGGATACATTGACCGTCGAAAATAGTTGTTGCTGGACAAATACTCGTACATAAAATAGTCGTTGTTGTTGCTAGAATTGCTTTTAAGTTGATAAACCTTCGAACTGACTAGTAGTTGCTTGGATAATCATATATAGGAAATTTTTGTTGTTGCTGTTGCTGATTTTACAATTCTCAGCATTCTTGCTTCCTATATTATATTTCCTTTACTAGAGGAGGTCGTTAAATAGCAATGTCAGTAGAACAGGAAGAACCCGTGGTAGTAGAGGATCCACAAATTGATAATGCTTCAAGTGGCAATGCTGCTAACAAAACTTTATCCGATTTGAAAGTTTTGAGAGGAACTACTAAGCAAAGCTTGAGTAGAATCAAAACATATATACTCAAAAAGGGCGAGTCGTTGTCGGCAACTGAATTGGAGTGTCGATTAAGTATATTAGAATCGTACTTCAAACAAATTTTAAATGTGCAAGCATCGATTGAGAAGTTTAATGTGGCTACTGATGTTGCAGAAATTATAATTTTCGAGATGAGATCGAGGATATTTATGTTAGCTCGAAGTCACTAATACTAAGTTTGTTGGGAGAGGCGAGAAGTCACAATGTCGCTGGTACTAGTGAAAGCTTTAATACAACATACTTTCACCAGCAACCTCCTACTCGTCCAAAGTTAGAGCAAATAAAGCTATCTTCGTTCTCGGGACAATTTTCAGAATATCCCAATTTCATTGGATTGTTCACGAATTTAGTGGATAAAGATGAAACTCTGGATAATTTACAAAAATTCAACTATCTTAGGCGTTGTCTTTCGGGTGCCGCGCTGAGTGCTGTAAAGGAATTTGATATGACAGGTGCTAACTATCGCAAGGCATTGGATAGATTGAAGAAGCGCTTTGATAATAAAAGCCTTATCTTTCAAGAGCACATAAATTTGTTGCTCGAAATTCCAAAGGTCAGCAAAGCTTCTGCTTTTTCGCTAAGAAATCTTGAAGATCGTTTCAATACCCATCTCACTGCAATGCTCTCAATAGGTGACTATAAGGACGTAACCAATGCAATTTTGATTTCTCTGGCGCTGGATCGAGTTGACGAAGAAACCCAAGCGAAATGGCAGGATTCAATCGATTACAACAAGTTGCCGAATTGGGAAGATTTCACGGTAGTCCTAGATAGACGTTGCAAGAATTTAGAAGCAAAGGAGTCGAAATTGTTAAGTACAGAGAGTGTTGCAAAGAATAGTTCCAAATCGGATTCAAACAGATATCGGAATGGTAGAAGTAAACCGAATAGATCGGATAGGGGAATTTCGTTATCCGCCCAGCACGTGCAATGTGAGTATTGTCATTCGGACAATCACAGAGTAGATGCATGCGAGGAGTTTCAGAACTTAGCAGTGGATAGGAGGTTCCAGGAAGTGAAAAAGTTAATTCTTTGCATAAATTGTCTGGAAAAGGGGCACTCTGTTCGTCGTTGCACAAAGGCCAAATGCAGTATTTGTTCGTTGCCGCACCACAGATTACTGCACAGATTTTCTGCAAATAATGCATCAACCAGTGTGGCAGTAGTTGATCAAGAACTAGTTAATCCGTCAGCTTTGATTGGCAGCTCTAATAATCAGGTTATATTGGCGACAGCTGAAATTCTGATAAAAGATACCTTTGGTAGATACCAACCAGCTCGCGCGTTACTTGACTCGGCTTCTCAACTCAATTTTATTACCGAAGGCATGGTACAAAGGCTTAAATTAGCCAAGGCCAAAACCGAGTTGCAAGTAAGCGGTATCGGAAACGAAGTTGCGAAGATTCGCCATACCACAAAGGCCAGTTGTAAGTCCAGAATATCCGCGTTTGAAACTGAGTTAGAGTTCCTTGTTATGAAGAGCATAACCAATCCTCAGCCGAGCCAATCATTTGAGATAGACAGCTGGAATATCCCCAAAAATATCGTTTTAGCTGATCCTAACTTCAATAAGCCATCAAAAATTGATTTGCTGATAGGCGCAGACCAGTTCTTTGAGCTTTTAGTAATAGGGCAGATCAAACTGGATGGAAAACCCACACTTCAAAAGACGCTCTTTGGATGGGTTGTATCAGGCAGGTATGAGCCTAATAATTCATCAAGATCTGCAGTGTGCTTATTGGGAAGCCAGGTTATGGAAGATGACACACGTCTTCACGAGCTTGTGGAGAGATTTTGGGAAGTAGAAAGAGTTGAGTCCGCTAAATTCCTAAACCCTGAAGAGGAAAAGTGTGAGGATCACTTCGTAAAAACGGTTAGAAGAGAAATTAACGGACGGTTTGTTGTCAGATTGCCTTTCAAGAAAAATCCTTCCATCTTAGGAGACTCATTTGAAATCGCCAAGAGAAGATTTATGTCTCTGGAAAAAAGGCTAGAGAGAAATACCGTGATTAGGAAACAGTATGTTGATTTCATGCAGGAATATGAAAGTCTAGGTCACATGGAGGAAGTGAAGTTGGAAGAGGTCCGGAAAGTAAGCTACTTTTGTCCTCATCAGTATGTCCTTCGGCCAGATTCGTCATCCACTAAGTTAAGGGTCGTCTTTGATTGCAGTGCTCAAACTTCGTCAGGCACCTCACTCAATGATATTTTGTTGAAAGGCCCTATAACACAAGATGACCTATATAATATAATTTTACGGTTTCGTTGTTATAAATTCGCATTGACAGCCGATATCTCAAAAATGTATAGACAAATACTTGTAGATAAAAGAGATCGGAGATATCAATGTATACTTTGGAGAAAAAATGTAAATGATCCATTGAAGGTTTACCAGCTTAATACGGTAACGTATGGTTGTTACGTTCCACTTACGCAATTCAAGATGCCGAGATCCAGCCGTTTCAATGGAGATGGTCGTGGGAGGATGGTGGTATATGGGCGCCACGCGATTTATCTCGGCGTCCTGAAAACTCCCTTTTGAGTGAATCGCGACCGTCAAAAAGGGGTTCGCGTTCCGGAAACTATCTTCGAATATAAACTAGTTTTGGTTCACTTTTCCTTAGGTATCTATTGCATATATTTCAAATTATATAAATCTCGGTTATAAGTTATATTACTACTTGGCATCAATACCACGCTAATTACCCCAGCCCCGGTATGAACCTTTCCTCAACGGCGTCGCAACGTTGCCACCCCCTTGCTTACATATAAGGGCTATACCAATTGAAACTTCTTATGGCTAGTTTTCCCCTTAAAGAAAAAAAAAAAAACCAACGGCGATACCAATGCCAATCGGAACGAAATTCAAAATCTTCTAAATTAAGTAAATTATTATATAAGTGGATATGTAATATAAGAAAGAAATATAGTAGCGATAAATAGTATGAAAAGAAAAACAACAAGAAGAAAAAAAAATTGGAAAAGATCCGAAGAACAAAAAAAAAAATAACGTTACTATTGATAACAAACAAAATAGTAAAAAAAAGTAGTTATATATAAAAAAAAAAAAAGAGAAAAAAAAATACAGGCGGCTTCGTCTAGGGCTCGATCACAAGCAGTCAGCGTGTCGAGCAAACGCTTAACGCCTTGCACCAACCGGCTTCTCCTGGACGTTGTTTCTCAAAATTGAACGGATATCACTCGGACGTCCCCACTTCAATTGGGAATCACGCGTTTCACCTCGCGTCGGAACGGCACCGTTATTTGGGTGACCTCCAGGAAAACCTCAGATATACCTGATAAGCACGGATATCAAACTTGAATACCAAACGAAATCTATCTCTCGACGACACAATTCACTTGTATATTAAGCTAACTTTAATTTCTTGTTGTGATTACACAATTTAACAATGTTAGTAAACTTAGTGGTCTTGCGTTTTCTTTTATTTGTTCGGTTAATGTCCAGATGAATATGTACATCTATTATAATTACGGATCAACAATTATCAAAAATTAAATCACCGCGCACACCACCAACTCTCGGTTAAAACACTACCGCCCAGTCTCGACTAGTGCACCACACTCTCTTTTCTTCAACTCAAGTTCCCTGCACGGCCGTGCAATCGAGTGTCCTCTATGACCTCTTAGTTCCTCTTGGAATGGCAATAAATAAACAAACAAAACAAAAAAAAAAAGAAGGCTTCAACCGACGGGTTCGATCGTACATCCTCCAGGTCCGGGACCCAGCGCGCTCCCACTAGGCCACTGTTCCCCCAGATGCCCATCCGTCAAATGGGGACTAGGAATGGCCGAGCTATAAGGTGAAAACTTGAATCAAAATTCAAACCATAACACTCCCCCCTTCCTTTCAGAAGTTTTCACCAAATGGTTTCAACTGCGGCCCGGTTGTACATCTTTAAATCTTTGACATGCCAAACACCGCCGGCCTTCCCGTCCATACCTTGAAGCTCATATGTGCACCCCGACAATTTGCGTAAGATCTTAAAGGGTCCTATAAAATTTGGTGCCAGTTTCGCCGTGAAGTACTTGGCTGCATCAGAAAGTACAAAATTTCGGCGCAAAACTAGGTCATGGGGATAAAATTGTACATCCCGTCGACGCAGGTTATAGTGCCTTGCTGAGCTCTGTGCGGCCAACTGAAGTCTTGACCGTACGTCATTAATCACGATACCCAAGGACCGATGCCACGCAAGGTCTTCTGTACGCTCTTCAAGAAACCCTTTAGAAGGAACAGGCTCATTTTTGCCATTCAGGCACATATCTCGACCAAACAGTACAAAATACGGGCTCGCTTTTAATACTTCAGGAGTAGAAGTACGTATCGCACATGCCACCTTCGGTAAGAGTACATCCCATAGGCGGTGGTTGTCCGAAACATATGCCCTAAGCTTAGTTTTTAAGGTTTGGTTTACTCTTTCTGCAGGGTTAGCTTGTGGGTGGTAAAAGGCCGTAAAATTTAAAGTGATACCATACGTGGAAGCGAGGGATAAAAACTCTCGGCTTTTAAATTGTACCCCGTTGTCGCACACAATCCATCTCGGCATGCCGAAAACTAAAAATACCTGCTCTTCCATTATCGTGGATACTGCTTTGGCAGTGGCAGACCGCAGTGGGAAAAACAGGGGAAACTTCGAAAAATAGTCGACCACGGTAAGTATATAACAATAGCCCCTAGTTGATCGAGGAAGAGGCCCAATGAGATCAATACACAACATTTCCCAGGGTTTCCTCACGTTTCCCCTTGACGTCATTAGACCACCCGGCCGGTGCAGGTCTGGTTTGACCGTTTGGCATATCAAGCACTGCCGCACATATGATGCTACCTCCTTCTTCATTTTTGGCCAATAGTGCTGCCTGGACAGCTTGTCGAACGTTTTCCTCACACCACCATGCCCTCCTAGCACGTCATCGTGATGTTCCCTGAGCAGATCAGCTCGCTTATCCCTGGCGACCACGATCTTCCAATTTTCCCCTTCGTCCCTCAAACCCAGTAACCTGGATGCCACATACTTGAAGAGCTTTCCACCTTCTACTCTCCAGTCGGGAAAATTATCTGGCTGCTCAGTTTCCGTTTTGTACATGCGATGGTACCATTGATCCTGCAACGCCAAAAGATCAACAGGATATTCGGGTACTGCTCGCGATAACGCATCCGGCACTAAATGCTCTTTTCCCTTTCGGTGTATAATATTGAAATCATACTGTTGCAGCTTAACAGCCCACCGAGCCAACCTACCTTGTGGGTCTTTCAAATTGTTCAGCCACACCAGAGAATGATGATCAGTAACTACCGTAAAGACGCTACCTTCCAAGTAGGGCCTAAGCTTTTCCACTGCCCAAAGTACGGCAAGACACTCTCGCTCAGTCGTGGAAAAATTACGCTCCGTTTTAGACAAGGTTCTACTCAAATAGCCAATAACGCTTTCCCCCCCACAGTCGTTCACTTGTGTCATTACGGCCCCTATCCCATAGCCGGATGCGTCCGTGTGGACCACAAAGGGCATATCAAAATTTGGACAGGCAAGAATAGGTGCACTGACCAGCTTCTCTTTAAGGAGGCGAAACGAACTCTCACACTTATCACTCCACACGAATTTCTTCTTTTTCTTCAAAAGTTCCGTAATGGGAGCAACCAAGTCCGAGAAGCTCGCTACAAATCGTCGGTACCATGACACCATTCCCAGGAAACGACGTACCGTTGTAACCGATGTAGGACGTGGAAACTCCACCATGCTACGTATTTTATCTGGGTCCACCAACAGTCCTTTCTCGTTGACGATATACCCAAGATACCTAAGCTCTGGTTTGCAGAATTCACATTTGTCCTTGCTCAACACCAGACCCGCGGCTTTAATTCGCCTCAGTACCTCTTTTAATACCGATAAATGTGCCTCAAGGGTGTCTGTTACAATAATCACATCGTCTAGATAGACGAAAACGTGCGGTTCGAGGTCCGCTCCGAGCACCCTATCTATGAAACGTTGCCAGGTTGCAGGAGCATTATGAAGGCCAAATGGCATACGCGTAAACTGGAAGAGGCCCTTCCCTGGAATTGTAAATGCCGTATACTGCTTGGAGGTTTCCGCTAAAGGAATTTGCCAATAAGCGGATTTTATATCGAGAGAAGAGAGAAATTTCGCGTTTCTTAGCTTATCCAGAGTAGCAGACACATAGGGAAGAGGATATGCATCACGCTCCGTAACCTTGTTAACTTTTCGAAAATCAACGCAAAATCGAAAACTCCCGTCCTTTTTCTTTATAAGAAGTATTGGAGAAGACCACGGGCTCGACGACGGTTCAATGACTCCGGCCTCCAACATCGACTCCACTTCTTTATTAATATGGCCTTGCACAACTGGAGATACAGGATAGTACCTTTGTTTTATTGGCTCTGAATCCGTTTTAATAACATGCTCAACCAGCTTCGTACAACCCAATCCCACCTGCCCATCAGCAAAAGCCTCATCTATAACGTTTTGTAAGGCTAGCCTATCCGCGTTTGAGGTCTGGCAGTGATCCCCGATAGCACATACCTCGGTCGAAAAGTGCCATACCTGGTTTTTTTAAATCAGGTAGTATGGAAAAAATTTCCCAAAAATCTGCTCCTAGGATTAGCTGATGGGGTAGCTTAGGAATCACCAAAATTTCCAGCACTCTAACCTGGTCTCGCACGGTAACGGGAACCTGAATAGCTCCCAAAACCTCCACCTTCTCACCATTCGCCACTGTCACCATGTCTGCAGATTTCTTTAACTCTATATTAAAAATTTCGAGTACCTTCCACCCTGGACCCCCGAGAATGGAAACACAAGCCCCTGAATCTAACAATCCTATCATTGATAAACCGTAAATATCTACTTCTAAGTATGGTCGTCTATCGCCCCCTTTTTTTAACAATACATAATCTACTGCTAAGCCACCTCCAATGACAATGCTTTTGTCTTCCCTGCTTCCCCCCATGTCAATAAATGACCCCTCCAAATTCTCCCCTAACTTGGCGGGATTTGTTTTATAACAACTCAATGGCCCGCTGCCTATTGAGCTGGGTTTCCGTTTCCCGCTGTCGAACATTGCGGACACCGGCTACGTATAACTCCTTCCCGGTTGCAACCATAACAACGGAGAGGCTGGGGACAGGAAGCTGCGGTGTGACCCTGTCTGCGACACCGGAAACACGTTATGGTCGAGCGAATGCCGTGCGAAGTGCTGGCTATCGCTGATGCCTCCACCGTGGGCCCTTCCACATAGGCAAGGTCTGGCTCGAGAAGTAATACCTGACTCTTAGATGGTGGAGGAACATAACTCTCCACAAGGTATCTTGTCGCTTCCAGCCTCCTTCCGACATCGACTAGATGATCCAGGGAGTTAATATCTACTAGAGCGAGTTGTGTTTGGTAGAATGGGTTAATGTTTTTCCGAACCACATTCAATTTCATCGCATCGGGACAACACTCCCTTAGTCTGGAGAATAAACCAGTCATGACGCTGACATACATGCCGATTGTCTCGGCACGACCTTGTGTTCGGTTTCGGATTTCTGCCCAGAGCCGATCATCGTATCCCGGTGGAAGAAATTCCGCACGCAGCTTATCAATCAGCTCCTTCCAGGACTTAATCGAAGGCTTATTGGCCCTGTACCAAACGGTAGCCTTCCCTTCAAATAAATCAAAAGCGGACGCAAAAAGTTCCGATTCCGAACAGTTCCTCGCTTCCCTCAGTTCTTCTACTTTTTCCAAAAAACTCGTTACCGAACAGTCAAGCTCCCCGCTGAATTTGAGCCCCCATTTCATTACCGGTACCGTCTTTGAGTGAAAGGGAAAGGGGGATGAAGCCCCTTGTGGTTGAAGATGTAAGCTGGAGAAATTTAGTGGCAATGGATCTGATTGGGGGTCGTTCTCAGTATAGTTTGCTGGGCGAGCCCGTATTCTAGGCGATGGTATTGGAAAATTTCCGGAGGGTGGCCGATTGGACACCTCCCCTGCCCTGTCACTGACTCCCCAATTTACCGCGTTCGCTTTCAGATCTAACTCCGCCAACAACTCTACCCCCTTCACCCGGCTCGCGGAGACAAAATCAGTTTGGTCTTTTCCTTGTGGCCGTACTCTTCCCAGTCGCCTAACAAGCCATTCCGCTTTTGCTTCAATCTTTTTATATTCTCCACTGCTTTCGTCGCCCGTAAAGTCCCTTATTAAGCACTCGATTACCCAGATTGTGGATACCACCGCCGCCTTATCCTCGGCGAACGAATATGGATAAGCTATTGACGAAAAGCTCGTATCGCGCCTTAACGCTGTTCTAAGCATCTTCCTCATCTCGGGGACATTCGATGCACTAAGTCCCCTAACCTTCAGCTCATACTGCAATTCTTCAGATGTTAGTCTATTGATATCCATGCTAGATAAGATCTGAGGTTTTCCTTTTAATAACAAATGTTGGATAGCAAACAAAACAAACAATTAATGGAAACCGAAAACAGAGAACCGATTTCCGAAAATACCCGGTAAAGTAAAACGTAATTTTTTTTTTTAAATTTTGCCCCACGTTGGGCGCCAAAATGTTACGTTCCCCTTACGCAATTCAAGATGCCGAGATCCAGCCGACTCAATGGAGATGGTCGTGGGAGGATGGTGGTATATGGGCGCCACGCGATTTATCTCGGCGTCCTGAAAACTCCCTTTTGAGTGAATCGCGACCGTCAAAAAGGGGTTCGCGTTCCGGAAACTATCTTCGAATATAAACTAGTTTTGGTTCACTTTTCCTTAGGTATCTATTGCATATATTTCAAATTATATAAATCTCGGTTATAAGTTATATTACTACTTGGCATCAATACCACGCTAATTACCCCAGCCCCGGTATGAACCTTTCCTCAACGGCGTCGCAACGTTGCCACCCCCTTGCTTACATATAAGGGCTATACCAATTGAAACTTCTTATGGCTAGTTTTCCCCTTAAAGAAAAAAAAAAAAAACCAACGGCGATACCAATGCCAATCGGAACGAAATTCAAAATCTTCTAAATTAAGTAAATTATTATATAAGTGGATATGTAATATAAGAAAGAAATATAGTAGCGATAAATAGTATGAAAAGAAAAACAACAAGAAGAAAAAAAAATTGGAAAAGATCCGAAGAACAAAAAAAAAAATAACGTTACTATTGATAACAAACAAAATAGTAAAAAAAAGTAGTTATATATAAAAAAAAAAAGAGAAAAAAAAATACAGGCGGCTTCGTCTAGGGCTCGATCACAAGCAGTCAGCGTGTCGAGCAAACGCTTAACGCCTTGCACCAACCGGCTTCTCCTGGACGTTGTTTCTCAAAATTTAACGGATATCACTCGGACGTCCCCACTTCAATTGGGGATCACGCGTTTCACCTCGCGTCGGAACGGCACCGTTATTTGGGTGACCTCCAGGAAAACCTCAGATATACCTGATAAGCACGGATATCAAACTTGAATACCAAACGAAATCTATCTCTCGACGACACAATTCACTTGTATATTAAGCTAACTTTAATTTCTTGTTGTGATTACACAATTTAACAATGTTAGTAAACTTAGTGGTCTTGCGTTTTCTTTTATTTGTTCGGTTAATGTCCAGATGAATATGTACATCTATTATAATTACGGATCAACAATTATCAAAAATTAAATCACCGCGCACACCACCAACTCTCGGTTAAAACACTACCGCCCAGTCTCGACTCGTGCACCACACTCTCTTTTCTTCAACTCAAGTTCCCTGCACGGCCGTGCAATCGAGTGTCCTCTATGACCTCTAAGTTCCTCTTGGAATGGCAATAAATAAACAAACAAAACAAAAAAAAAAAGAAGGCTTCAACCGACGGGTTCGATCGTACATCCTCCAGGTCCGGGACCCAGCGCGCTCCCACTAGGCCACTGTTCCCCCAGATGCCCATCCGTCAAATGGGGACTAGGAATGGCCGAGCTATAAGGTGAAAACTTGAATCAAAATTCAAACCATAACATGGTACCACCTCGGCTCCTTATCAAGCTACTCGTTGCTTAAAGTTGTTGGCCGACGAAAGTTCCTCAAAGTTTCCACTAAGCGCAAAAGTTCTCAAAGAGGATCAGTCGTTCCGCAGCTCTCTTCGAGATAGGGCGGCTAGTTACTGTTCAGCGGAAAAAAAATGAAAGTGTATCCAATATAAGCGATTTAGTCAACCCATTTTTAAGTCCGAAGTTGGCTTAGTAAGCAAGGTGTCCCGCTCTGACGCCGGAGGCTCGGGTTCGATTCTCGGTCAGTTTTCAATTTTTAAATTTTTTTCGGGAAAATAGTGATAGAGACACAAAAATAAACAAAAAAAAAAAAACAAAAGTGCCGCAACGTATCAGGCGATGGACCCCGGAAAATCGGTGGTCTCGCTTACGGGTGTGGGTGTGCCGTTGCGACGTGCTGTGCGAACACGTGAGCCGGCAAAAAAATCAGCAGCAACAATAGCAGTAATGAAAACAGCGGCAGCTTGTATGCCAAGGGCAGCTTTAAATGCCATTAAAGTGACACCAAGTTCAACAGCGGGTTCCGCGTTGCCCAGGCGGGGGTCTACGCAGGCAACACTAGCTACAACAACATCAACAACAGCAACAACAACAACGCCAACAATAAAAGCTCTCGCTACAACGCCAGCAGTAACTGTAAGCGAGGAGTATAGGACAGTGGAAAAACGGCGGCGGAAGTTAAATCCGAAGCCGAACCTTTCAGCCAAAAGAAGGTTAGACTTGGCAGGCCATAGTGTGGCATCATCGGTGGCTGCATCCGATGATGACGGAGCACACTCCAGCTCTTATGAGTATGATGGAGGAGAGGGCCGGTACGTCGGAGAGGGAAACTCCTTCAAGGACTTACCGGTCGATGACGAGGAAGTCGTCCAAATGGACGAAGAAAAAGAGGATGATGAGGAGGCGCAGCTGGACAAGCTCATAAAAGAGCTGCTGGAGAAGCGCGACCAGTTGCGCAGTAAGAAGCTGCAGCAACAGCAACAACAAGCTGTGCTCAAGCAGCAAGTGCAACAACAACTGGAGGTGAAGCAACAACAACGGCAACATCAACAACAACAACACCAACAACATCAACAACAACAACAACAACAACACCAACAACAACAACAACAACAACAACAACAACAACAACAACAACAACAACAACAATCTAAACAGTCGCGGAAGGACAAAATACCACCCATTAACGTGAGTAATTTCGACATTGTAGATAGCATTAGGATTTGTAAATTAATAACAAAAAATTTCCATGTGAAAAGGCTTTCTGCTAACAATCACATAATTATATGTGAAAAAATAGAGGAGTACCAGAGGGTGCGCGCCGCTTTGGGAGAGGTGAAAACCGAGTACTTCACGTACACCCCAAGGCAGCAAAAGTTAAAAACCGTGGTACTGAAGGGAATCGATCCCTCAATTAAAACGGAGGAGCTTGAAAGAGAGCTAAAGAATTTTGAAAGCGACGACCTCCATTTCGTGGGGGTCAAGCCGTTTTCCTCGGCTGTGGCAAGGGGTGGTAACCGTCACTTACCATTCTTCCTAGTCCAGCTTACTCCCGACAGCAAAATCGACAGGCTGCAAAATATCCGCTTCCTGTACTACCATGCTGTAAGGTGGGAGAAAATAAAGAGGTCAGATCGCATACTTCAATGTATGCGCTGCCAAAGGTTCGGACACGCCGCAGCTAACTGCAACATGCAGTTTAGATGCGTGAAGTGCGATAAGGACCACATACATGGTGAATGCTCTCTAGGTAAGGAGAGAGTCGAAGACCGGAGTGTACTCTCCTGTGTGCTCTGTAGGAACTCTGGACATCCCGCCAACTTCAGGGGTTGTCCAAAGTACCAAGAATTGAAAAAGAGAGTCCAGGCCCGCAAACAGCAGTCTGAAGATGATAGGCGTCAGAAGAGTCGCTCGTTCGCAAATTTTGTGGCACCCAACGTGTCCTTTGCCCAAATGGCAGCTGGACCGGGTCAAGCCCACATGACATCAAACCAACCAAAGGTAGCCCAAAAGGCACCAGAGGTGGATCTGGACTTAAAATCGATCCTTCTGTCTCTGCACGGAAAGATCGATAAGTTCCAGAAACAATTAAATGAACAAGCGGCCCGAATTGACTTTATCTATTCGGAGCTGTTTGTGGGGTCTGGTGTGCCATAAATCTAATGGCTACGCTGGATGAGGGAAACTTAAAGATCCTTGCTGTGAATGTTAATTCACTAGTCAGGATCGAGAAAAGAACGTCACTTGCCAACTTGTTGAAAACCGAAAACCCGGATGTGCTTTTGGTTAGCGAAACTAAGCTAAATCAGAAGCACAAATTGGGATACAAAAACTATCATGTAATAAGAAGAGACCGGCCTCACTCCACTCAAGGTGGTGGGGTTGGAATCTTAATTCGAAAAGGCCTGCGCCATAGGGTTATATATAGCGGGGACGTGCGTAGGTTCCAGTTGTTGGAAGCATGCATCATATGCATTCCTCTCCATAGCCGGAGGAGAATGTATGTGGTGTCGCTTTACGCACCTGCAGCACCTCCACCCAACCAATTTATGACAGAGCTCGAGACACTTTTTCGTGGTCTGCAGCTGAACTCGGAGGAGAATTATTACTTCTTGGCCGGAGATATTAATGCCAAACATGCGGCATGGGGAAATGTTACTGCAAATCCCAGGGGCAACCAGTTTCACGACTGGTGGCGCCTCAATATGATTGAGTACAACCTCGAGTTGTACGCGACGAATATCCCTTCTTTCCCAAGAAGCGGTGCTTTCCTGGACTTGGCCTTAACGGACGCAAGACTTCAACTGACGAACATAGATCAAAACACGCGGAACTGTTTGCGTGCGTTTGAGTACGATAGTGATCACTACGGACTCGCCGCCGCAATACGGATCCCGAACGAGCAAACGCTGCTGGAGGAGTACGAAGCAGTGTGTTCATTCGATTATCGGAGGGCACAATGGTCGCGCTTCTCCAGATTTTTAAAGCGAGATATACGTTCGAGTGGGATCGACCCACCGACAAACAGTAACATGACAAATGATGACATTGATCGGCATTTATTGCAAATGAACGACGCCATCAAACGAACTATGGAACGAACTATTCCTCGAGTAGGGCGTTCCGACGACGACCAGACAGAAAAGTACAGAAACCCTACAATCGACGCACTATACCGACAGAAAAGTAGACTGCTCTCGAGGCTTAAACGGCTGTACAGGCAATTTACTGATCGCGACGACCCGGAGGTAAGGATGCTGAAGTCAGAGATCCGAATCCTGAAACAGCTGATAAAAGAAAATTACAAAAAATCTGTAAGTCTGTATTGGGGCAGTAAAATTCGGGCTATTAAAACCTGTAGTCCGAATATGTTCCCACAGATAAATAAGTTGTTCAGGAGGAAAGATCACAATGATATTCCTTGTGTTCGAATCTCCCAGACAGCAGAGAACAGACAGACGGTACTGACTGCTGGAATAAGTCCAGAAAGTGTCGCTTCAAACGACGATTTTTTCGTGGTCGAGGACCCACAGGAGAAGGTGGATTTGCTGGGCGCTTGTTTCGAGGCCGTGTATACGGTGAACAATCCTGTTCGCCGTAACCACGACATTGAGAATAGGGCTCTGGTGAGCCACTTCGATCTGCGCACCGAACTTGAGAATTGGCGATCTGAGAATAACGGATTCACCGTGTTCACTGATGAAAACCATGCTAATGCAGTTGTCGCCAATGGCCGAGATGCATCGCACTTGTTCGTGTCGAAGGATGATCTTCTGTGCATCTTCGAGACACTAAAGAATAAAAAGTCGGCTGGGATGGATGGTGTCCCAAACGTCGTATTGAGACACCTGCCTCTGGAGGCTGTAGATATTTTCACCACGCTGTTTAACAATGCGCTGAATAATGCATATTATCCGGCGCATTGGAAGGTAGCTGTGGTACACCCTATCCCGAAAAAATGTAAAGATAGGACGAACCCTGCCAATCTCCGGTCAATTAGCTTGCTTCCGAATATTAGCAAGGTCTTTGAAAAGGTTGTCAATAGAGCCCTGTTAAAGTGGGTCGAGGACAATAACATAATTCCGGACAACCAGTTTGGTTTCAGGGCGAGGCATGACACTATTCATGCCGCGTCGAAACTGGTTTCCGACATTCAGTGGAATAAATGCAAGAACCAATGCACGGGTGCTTGTCTGGTTGATTTTGAGAAGGCTTTCGACACCGTATGGTTAGAGGGACTTTTCTACAAGTTGACCAGGCGGGGGATGCACAAACCTTTGCTATATGTAATTTATAATATGCTTATGGGAAAGAAGTTCGTTGTCAAATGTGGCAACGTGACTTCGAGCAGAGTCTTTGAAATTAAAAACGGTTTACAGCAGGGGGCGGTCAATTCTCCGATCCTGTTCAACATTTACACGAGTGATCTGGTGGGTTCACTCAGCCATGCTATAGCGTATGCCGACGATTTGGTGGCATACAGATCAGGTCCTAAAATCGAGGTCATTAATATCCTTTTGCAGCGTGACTTCGATCAAATTAAGCGATATTGCGACGACTGGAAGTTGAAAATCAACTTTCAGAAGACGGAAACAATCTTGTTCAGAACTCCATTGGCTGGGGCCTCTAGGGATACCAGAAAAAACTGGAAAAAATTGGCCATTATTGGACAAAATGGGCAGCCATTGGCGGTGAGAAGCGCAGTTAGATATCTAGGTATCTGGCTTGACCAGTATCTGTATTTCGATAGACATATAGTTGCTTGTCTTGCTGGGGCCAAGAAGGCTTATGCTCTAACAAGGAGACTGTTTCATAGCAGTCAACTTGACTCCAGAGTGAAGGTCATTTGCTACGTGGCCCTTATAAGGCCGATCATCGCTTATGGTTGTCCATTATGGTTTAATATAGCGCCTAGCTATATGGAAAAGATTCGGGTTTTGGAGAGACAATGTCTTAGGACCTGTCTCCGGTTGTTCCGAACGCCTGAATCCAACTATATAAAATACTATCCCAACAAGGTCCTATACGATGGGGCTCAGTTGAATAGGATTGACAATTTCCTCATTAAGGTCACTCGAAGGCACGTTGCAAGGGCGATGGCCAGCGACAATAGTCTGATATTTGGGGCTTACTACCCCAATGAAATGTACATAGAGAGTACGCTCCGGTCTGGCTTTATCCCGCCAGAGGCATTTATCCATATTGATTCAAAAGGGCTGGTACAGACGAGGGATGGTATCCCGGTCTTATACCATCGCTACCGCAGCGCGAGAGATAAGCGGCTCCTCCATGACGGGGACGTCGCCAATGCTCATGAGCTCCTCCGTTTTAGTACCGCAATATCGGAGAGGGATAGATTCGACACGGAAAAGCAATTCGCCGAATTTTGGTGGCTTGTTGAGGGGGGAGGGGTCAACATGCCCTCCCAGGACGGTGCGTTACTCTAGGTAACATCCTCTTAGCTTATAAGTTAGATTAAGTCAGCTAGGGCGTTTTTGGGAGAGGCCGGGCTCGCCAACGTGTGGTGGTGCTTCCGGGAGTTGACTGACGCTGTAAGGCTTCAGTCGGCTCACGGCGGCGCGTGTGCACGTTGACGACTGCCAGGCGCTCGGAAAGGAATTGGGATTTTGACCACTTATTGCGCCAGGCAACGAGTGCTCAGAATCCTAATTATAGTTAGAATACGTTAAGTAGTTTAAGTAAGTAGAATAGGTAGTTTGTAATTTGTTTTATATAAAATCTCAATAATGATACCGAGTTTTAGTAAATTTTCTCGAGGAATATATATGTAAGATTAGTTCGTAAAATAGTTCGTAGGCCGAAAGGCAATAATTCTAAGATATAGTTAAGTTTAGAGCGTTCGCATAAGGACCAATAAATAAGAATAAGTATCCTGTTAATTTTAAGTTAGGTTTAATCATTTTTGTCTAGTATGTAAGTAGATATTTATCAATGAATAAAAAAAATGAATTTCAAAGTCAAAAAGTTCTCAAAGAGGATTTCTATATGGATGACTTAATCAGTGGAGGGGATTCGTCGGAAGAAATTCAAGAAATTTACGAAGAAGTTAGGACGTTGTTACATAGTGCAGGCTTTGAGTTAAGGAAATGGTGGACAAATGAAGATTCGTTGCTGAAGAAAATACCAGAAGTTGATAGGGAAAAACCCTTAAGAATTAACGATTCCGATGTTATAAAGACACTCGGTATAAAATGGAATCCTGCTACGGATCAACTTCAATATGTTGTACCAGAGTTCCCGTCAACGACAAAAATTACAAAACGAATAATATTATCCGAATTGTCAATGTTGTTTGACCCATTAGGTCTTATCAACCCCATAATTGTTAAGGGTAAGATTTTGTTGCAATGCCTATGGGTAAAAAAGACTGATTGGGATGAGTCAGTTCAAACTAGAATTTATAGTGAGTGGAAGAACTTTCGATGTCGATTAAAGGAATTGGAATCTATTAACATTCCGAGATATGTTTTAGTCAGCAAACCAAAATCCGTGCAAATTCATGGGTTTGCCGATGCATCCTTACACGCATATGGATGTTGCATTTATGTAAGAACGAGCGAAGAAAACGATCAAGTTCGTTGTCATTTAGTGACGGCAAAATCAAAGGTATCCCCAAAAAAAACTCAGAGTCTGCCTCGATTAGAACTCTGTGCCGCTGAGATGCTAGCGGCGTTGGTAGCGAGAATCGTTCCAGATTTCGTACATTTAGTTGACGTCGTTTATCTGTGGACTGATTCGGAAATCGTCCTTTGCTGGCTATCGGCACATCCATCGACATGGGAAGTATTTGTTGCGAACAGAGTTTCAAAAATACAAACAAGTATTCCACAAGCAAGCTGGAAACATGTTAGCTCGAAGCAAAATCCGGCTGATATTGTATCGAGGGGAGCCTTTGCTGAAGAACTAGCAGATAGTATTTGGTTTAGTGGTCCTAAGTTTCTTTATCTACCCGAAGAGCGTTGGCCTGAGCAAAAAGATTGGTCTCTGATAGGTAAAGATACGCCTGGTAGAAGAAAGGGCAACGTTGCGCTGCTATCAAGCAAGGTGGATTCAGACTGGTCTAAACATTATCTTCAGCATAGTAATCTCCAGAAAACACTTCGTATCTACGCAAGAGGACTACGTGCTATAAGAGGAATGCGAAAAGGTAAACCAAAAACTGAAATAAGAGAACTGAACTTAGTCGTTGAAAAGGATACAGCTTCCGGCAGTTGGTTGACTGCAGCGGATCTGGATGAAGCTTTAATACGGATAATCTGGCATATCCAGCAAGAGAGTTTCAAGGATGAAATTCATCAATTGAAAAAGGAACAAATGATCAGCCCGACGAGTTGCGTCAAAAATCTAAATCCCTTCCTTGACGATGACTCATTAAGACTCCTTCGAGTTGGTGGGCGTCTGCAGAATGCGGACATACCTTATCTTGTGAAATATCCTATCCTCCTTCCTAAATCCCACCCTTTCGTTAAATCTCTTTTTGTATATTTGCATAGAAAGAACTACCACGCAGGGCCGCAAGCGCTAGTTGGCATTATAAGGCAGCGTTTCTGGGTACTGGATGCTCGAAGGCTCGCTAAGAAGGTCGTCGATAGTTGTTTGCACTGCTTTAAATACAAACCACGGATGATGAACCAGATCATGGGAAATCTACCAGCGAATAGGGTCCAACCTGCAAGGCCATTCCAGAAGACCGGAGTTGATTTTTGTGGTCCCTTTCAAAGCACATTAAAACGAAGAGGACAGCGTACGTTTAAGTCATACGTTGCAGTCTTTGTATTTGAAGTTTTCGGTCTATTTGTTTTGAATGGGTCTTCTATTAGTGATGCATGTGGCGAATTCACTTTTGTTAGCGGGCAGGGACAATCCGTGATTGACTTTGCTGCGATTTCAGGGGACTGGCTGAACATTATCGATGACTTTGAAGTTGCACTAGTCAACTACATGGCTCATTTTCCAATTGTAATTAAAATTCAGCTAAAGGAGTTAAACCAGCAAGCTACACCTTCTAGTTTTAATAAGCTGAAGTGGTCGGAGAACAATGCAACCCTCTATAGAAGCCTCCTTTCTCGGCACTTACTATCTCTGCCCCAACAATCCGCAGTCTCGTCTGAAGTGGTATGTGAAAGTATAGAACGGGTTATAAAGACCGCAGCCCCTTTTGCGTTGAAGAGTACACACTCTTTTGTAGCTAAAAATGTATGGTTTGATAAGGATTGCAGAAATCTCCGTAAACTTTCGTTCGTTTACTTAAAACTGTTTAGAACGACCAATTCTCAATTTTTCAAAAACATCTATCTTCGCGTTAATAATGATTTTAAAAAAATGTGCTCAGTTAAGAAAATCACCTATTTAAAAAACGTGGCTAAGAAATTGGAAAACTGCACAAACTCAAAAATATTTTGGGAGACAGTGCGCAATCTTGGTGGGCGCAATCAGGGTTTGAAGTTCTCTTTAGAAGCTGATTTTAAAACTCTACTCTCAGCTGATGAAGACCTTCATACCTTTGATTACGCGCTACCTGATACTAGAGTCAACGAGCTGGATTTAGAATTCTCATTGCCCGAATTGGAAGTAACGCTCCAAAGATTGAAAAACAGCAAGGCTCCTGGCCTAGACGGCATACCAGTCGAGTTTTATAAAAACAGCACTATTGATTTTAAAAACTACCTCGTGTCTTTTTATAACAAAGTGTACAATGATGGATGTGTCCCTAACAGTTGCAACGAATCTGTAATTTTTGCCATTTTTAAAAAAGGTGATGCTAACGCTGCGGAAAATTATAGAGGTATTTAAATTTTAAATTCAATAAGAAAAACTTTCACTGCAATCCTATATGAAAGGCTCTCAAAATGGATTGAGGATAACAGTCTTTTGAGCATCTTTCAAGCCGGTTTCCGCCCAGGTTTTTCAACCATGGATCATATCTTGGCCATTTCAAGCATTGCTCAACAATTTATAGATAGAAAAAAAAACTATACACTTGCTTTGTTGATTTTAAAGCTGCATTCGATAAAGTCAATAGACAAGCTTTAATATACAAACTTTCTTTCATTGGTTTGTCAAGAAAGTTTCTCGAAGTGTATGCAAGTCTTATTTCGTCAACAAATGCAAGGGTATGGGACGGTTTCACATTTTCAAATCGATTTGATACAATTACAGGTGTTCCTCAGGGTTGTATCCTCAGCCCATTATTATTTGCCCTGTTCATAGATGATGTCTGCGAGCTTCTTCCGGGTGGAGTTAATTTTGCTAACATTATAATCAAAGCTGATAATCCTTTCACGCTTCAATTGCAAATAAACCGTCTAAGTTCATTTTGCGAGTCTTGGGGCTTGCAAATTAATACCCAAAAAACTAAGATTGTTATATTTGAAAAGAGACAATCAAGAAGGCGAGCGGAAGAAAAATGGTCTCTAAACAATACACACATTGAGGTTTTACAAGAGTTTAAATATTTGGGTGTCCTCTTGACCTACAATTTAAGCTATCTAAAGCACTCCAAAGAAAAAAGCAACGAAGCTAAATTGGCTCTTAATATAATGTGGCCAACGTTTTTTTCGAACCAAAATGTTGATTTAACGTCCAAGTACAAAGTTTTCAACGCGACAGTAAATGCATGCATGCCATATGGCGTCCAAGTCTTCGGATACACACACTTCGAAGCTTTTGAAACTGTACAAAGGAACTTTTTTAAGAGGATATTTCGTTTGCCTAACTCAACACCCAACTACGCCATATATGTAGAGTCAGGAATAGTCCCTATATATATACAAAATTTGAAGGCAAGTGCGAACTTCATTACTAGAGTGATGAAAAGAAGTGAAACTTGTCTTCACAAAATCATCTTAAGAAAATTACTTCGAGTGAATGCTTCCCCGTTTAAAAACTGGAACGAACTAGCTTTAGCTTACGAAACAAGTTTAAACTTAACAGAAACTAATGCGACCGATTGGCAGGCTCAGTTTTCTGATGTGATTGCTAAGGGTGGATCACAAAATGTTTCTGGATAATCTTTCCAGAGCATCTTCGTCTACTTCAAGAGCTATTTATAGTCATTTAAACCATGAACTGCCCTCGGAAGTCTCTTACTTTAGTAATGAATTTTCAGCCTCGGTTATAAGTATTATTTTTAGAGCAAGAGTTGAAATTTTAAATTTGAACTTTATACCTCATCGATCAGACTTGCCCCAGCTATGTGATCTATGTAACGGAAGACTGAATGAAGATATATACCATTTCGTTGCTGCTTGTCCTATTCTACAAGAAATTCGCCGGTTGCATTTGCGGGAAAGTTTTATATCTTTGGACAAACTTTTTGAAATTTTAAATGGAGCAATGGGCTGGCTCAGCCTCTTTAAATATTGCCAACATGCTCTTTCTTACCGTAACAGTTTCACATATTAAACTTAGTCGATTACCCACTTATTGCAGTTTTGACCAAATTTTATACCTAACTATTTATTGTTTTGTTGCTGATCATACTAAATTTGATAATATCTCTTTTGTGTTTCAAATCACGTTAAAATTGATAATATTGTATAAACAGCTATTTCTAACCAAATTGTGTATTATCTTGGGTTTCAAATCATGTTAAAATTGATAAAATTTTGTATAAACAGCTAATCAAATTAACCAAATTGTATAATATTTTGTGTTTCAAATCACGTTAAAATTGATAGCATTGTTTTATATAATAATATTTCTTCATATCTTTTGTTATACATTTTTTCTTTTTTCCTTTTCTTTATATTTTAAAATTTTTGCTTTTTATTATTTCTTTTATTTTTAAATCATATTATGAAATGTCATCTCAGGCAGACGGCAGTATTGCCATGTCCTTATTCTTAAGTACGAGTATCTATCTAATGGAATTCTTCCACACATACTCGTACTTTGTTGGAAAGCATTGGAAGGATGGAATTGAGTTGAGGGTGTACTCACTCTTGTTGCTTTTTGAAGTAAAACTTCTTTACGCACGCTTGACTTAGGGAGTAAGCTGGTGAATGCGTCACGGAAGTGTAAACAAACATACACTTCGGCAAAACGGAAGTGTAGACAAACGTACACTTCCGGCAAAACGGAAGTTGAGAGTGAAATATAAGTTAGTGAAGATAGAAAGAGAGAGAGAGTTACGTTTCGTATCATGTACTCTTTTGTTACAACCCATAAAATTTAGTCGGTGGAAAGGTTCGTGGAAAGGGTAAGCACCCTTGAATCGCCTCAATAGAGGGCAATTCTAAACTCTTATCTACCTATCCAAACCGATCCAAAGGAGAAAGCTATGTCTAAAACAGTTGCCTACAGATGGAATTTACCGGAAGTGAGTAAAGTCATTGTGTTCATGAATCGCAGTTCATTAGTTGGAAATATAGAGCGTCACCGTCATCGTCAGATTTTCAGGTCGGACGGCAAAAAACCAAAGTTCAAAATTCGCTCACTGACACGTCCACAATTAAAAAAAAAACCAAAGTTTGAGCTAGGGAGCTGAAATTTATAATATGGACTCTCCAGGGGCCCTTGATGCTCATGTGTAAATATTTTCAAAATTCTCCTACTGACACGCCCACAATTTGAATTAATGCAACGATGACGAGCCTATATGTTTACACATCATCTATACCGTGAGTGCAGCGTGGCTCACATCTTTTTTATATAAAAGACTTATGATTTACGGTCGAGTAGGCTCTGAAGAATTAGGAGAAAACTATTGTTTGATCTTCGGTTATTTTACCAAAGAAATGAAATGCGATGTGTTTCTAAGGTGCTGGTTTATTAAGCGATAAAACTTCCAAATTAATTTTATGCACAATTGTAACAATGACGTGTGCTTTCTTTGAATACAAGAGCCAATCTAACTAAACTAAACAGAGGATAATGTAAGCTAGAAAGTATATGTACATAAGCTTTGCTAATTCATGGCGTGATTTAATTTCAGTTAAACTTAATAATGACAATATTTACTTCAATTGACAACGTAATACAGTAATGGCATGGTAATTTGAACAGCACAGTGAATCAAAAATTGCCTGAGCGCAAAATGTTGAGTTAAATAAAAGTGTTATACAAAATATGTTTTGTGTTTCAATTAACTAATCAACTATCATACGTTGCCACTAATTTCAGCAGGGGGATTTCAATATTAATTTCGCGTCCGAAGATGGACAACTCTTGGTAAACTGTCTACAAGATAAATTAGAACTTCAAATGAATAATAACCGAAATGCACAAGACATGGAACAACAATCGATGCAGATTATATCTTTCTAATTTTCATTCGAAAACATATGTATCTTATTTCTCATACCATGAGCCTATTGTCTCGGTCTTACAATCAACCACAGTAATTACTGATGTATCCGATAATGAAAATAATGAAAAATAATGAATAAAATAAAAAACTATTCAAAAATATTAATTTATCAATGAAATCCCATAATAAATTTAAATATTTGTAGAAAATTAATATATGTATATGCCATTTTTGTTATTATTCATACACTTCCGCTGATGGTTTAACGGTGTTTTTTCTGAATTTTAAGCCGTTTTAAATGATTGGCACTGTTGATCACTCTTCTTACCGTCGAATGACTAGCACTAACGCCCGCTTTTTGCTTTATTTTCGCATCTGAGTCGCAGGAATTGGACGCACCTCGCAAAATTGCTCTTCTATCAGCCGCTGTTGTGGCCGTTTTATAACCTCCTTTCATATTTTTCCCGTACGACTCTTTATTTCTCAAGTACGAATAGGTCAAGTTAAAGCTTCGTCCAATTTTGGTAGCTATAGCACGCCCGGTTAATCCTTGTTCCTTGAGTAAATCGATCTTAGCCTTCTCAACACTGCTAAGTGATTTTTTTCTACCCATCGTTCTCCAAATATACAAACAAATGACAATTAAAAAAATTAATTCACTCAGAAAACTTTAAAAATTGTTTAAACGGGTTAATCTTCTCGGAACACACAATGAACAAACAATGAAGATAATGACTATGTACCTATTCAGTTGAAGCAAAAAAAAATGAATTTTTCCGTATGAAATGCTTTGCGAGAGAGCCAGAGAAAAAGTAACGGTGCTTTTTGAATTATTCTTTCTCATTTCTTTTGGCAACATTATAGACAAATAGTTAGCAGCATCAAATTTTAGATTCATCTACATTATGTGTAAATAATGAGCCATATATATTCAAAAAAGCTTGTACCTATTCAGTTGGAACAGAGTGTATATAAACATGTATATGCACATATATATGGAGCTAAAGAAGTTTTACTTCAGTCGTGTGGTTTTAAGCACACTCATTTTTTTTGGAATACGGTAATGATTTCTCTCATATTTAGCACACTGATAGGATGAGCTGTAACGGAGGTTTATTCCATATGGTCGGCGTCGTGTGTGTATCCGCACGATACGTACGGCGACAGGATGGGTCTGGGATATTTTATTCCCGTGTTTGCTTGATACGAGTACTTGTGTTGCACTGGACATTATTGCATTTTGGTTTATTAACTTCTCAGTGGAAGTTCTTGTAATGGGGCCGATTTTGTGAATCGCGGATTTTAACATATCTCCACGTTTCAAGGTCACCAGAATCCAAATTCAACGTTTTTATAGAGATGTCTGTTCGTGTGTATGTACGTATGTACGTATGTGCGTATGTACGTATGTGCGTTCGGAATTATCTTTCGCCACGATTATCTCGAGAACCAAAGATAATGTTGACATGGGACCGGGTTTATTTGAAGCGTAATTACGTAACTCAGAACTGATTAAGTTTCCAGCGAAATCGGTAAAGCCGGTTTTTTAGTAAACAAATAACTATAAAAAATATAATTTGCCTTTGTTTGTATTATTTATTTTCATTGAGAAAATCATTATTACATTAACATTATGCAATTATGTATTATAAGACGAGTGTAATAAAATTATTTTCGATATCCAACATTTGAGAAACTAAATAATTTCTTATTTAGTAGCATCGTAACTTTATTGATACATCACACGGAATTTGGTTTTCTGGTAGTTTCTAGTAGCATAACAATTTTGCAAAATAGATTGCAAATGCTCCGCAATCTATACCATTACTTTGTTTCTGAACTTTATGAAATATATACCTTATTTGAAATCTATATAGAGCGTTTAAGAAATTTATTTGATCTTCTTCTAAGTAATTCTTATTTAAACTGTCGTAAATGTGGACGTTGCCGTTACCATCATACTTTGTACAGATCCAATGACCTATAATATTAACACCAATTTTACCACTGTAAATAATCTGAATATTATTCTCAGATCTAGGTATTGCTTGTAAATTGATTAAGAATGCTCCAACGTAACATACATCTTGTGCAAAATTATATACTCCTCGAGCAGTCCGTTTTCTATTCATTATTTCATGAAAAAGATTGATATGTTTGTCAGACAAATAAAATTCACGATGAGATACTTCTTGACATTCTGCAGTTGGAATATTAAAATTATATGGTTCATCATTATTTTCGGTATTATCACAAATATCGTCAATGTCGTTTTCAACATTGGAATCAATACGATTTTCATTTTTAACATCCCAGTGGAAGTTGTTGTAATGGGGCCGATTTTGTGAATCGCAGATTTTGACATATCGCCACGTTTCAAGGTCACCAGAATCCAAATCCAACGTTTTTATATATATGTCTGTCTGTGTGTATGTACGTAAGTGCGTATGTACGATGTACGTATGTGCGTTCGGAATTATCTTTCGCCACGATTATCTCGAGAAACAAAGATGATATTGACATGGGACCGGGTTTATTCCAAGGGGTTTTATTTAGTACATAATTATTTTTGTTAGTAAATAAATAACTAAAATAATTGGAACTATTTTTGGTATCACGTCACTCTTATGACATTCCAAAGAGTGTAAGACAACTAAACAAAGGGCATCGCTCTGTCCTCTTCTTACTTCTAATGTTTTTGCTGCTTTCCTTATTCAATCCATTGATAAAAGATTTGGGTTAAGCGATACTCATAATTGCAATGCATAATCAGAATAAATCACTTCGATAATATTGGAAACGCTTTTACCTGCTCCGTTATTTCGTATACATGTTAATGTACAGGGCTCCGTGCGTCCATAACATTTGTTGCGTTAATATACAGTGCTCTTCACTTGATTAGACGCACACATTTTTCTTATAAATTTAATTTTTTTGTTAGTGCGTGTAACAATTATCAAAAAATTGCATTTATTAGAAAGGTTATTAAGTTCTCAACAAAAAAACACAAACAAATGGTAGGTGAGTGGAAGTTAACGGATATTTTTTCTCTTTCTTGCCTATGCTGTAAGAAAAAGTGCAGTTTTTTTTTGTTCACATGATTAGACGCACGTGTAAAAAAATCTTAAAAATGAAACATAGACTTTTTAATTTACTTTTTTCTCTTTTATTTTTATTTTTGTTGTTTTTTTTATATTTTCAGTGCTTTGTACAACCACCATGTTTTAAAATCACATCAAAAATCCTATTTTTAAGTGAATCATACAGTTTTTCTAAATAATTTAAGGGAATCATCCTCCAGGCTTTTTTTTATTGCGACAGTTAGCTCTTCACAGGTCTCATACTGCCTACCTCCTTCGTAAACTTTACGCGTGAGCCATCCTCAAACATTTTCAATTATATTGAGGTCAGGTGAATAAGGTGGCCACGGCAACAATTCCACATTTTCTTCGGCAAGAAAGTTTTTCACGGCAAGAGCGTTGTCTTGTTGTAATAATCACTGTAGAGGCCGGAACAGTTCTTTCATGGTGGGGAAGGCTGATTGCAAAAGGGCTTTGTAGGAAACTTTCGTCATTTTGTTGGAAATGAAAACTAAATCGAACGCCTCATTGTACGAAATGGCTCCCCAAACCATTACTCCTCCTTGCCTCGAATGGTGACGTGTCAAAAACTTTTCCTTTTTTCTAAGATCATGGAAGTAGTAGTTGTAATCATCAGGGCAATCCCAATTAAATTTTTTTCATCTGAAAAAACACATTTCGCCAATTTATCGCTCTTCCAAGGTTGGTGTCCCATGTCATGTGAAGGCGTGCGAATTCCAACCGCTGTTCTTTTCTTACGGCGTTTAGTGGGCGCTTTTTTTAGTTTTTTTTTTTAATTTTAGATGTTCTGCACTCAAAATAGCTCGCCGAACAGTTGATGTGCTGGCAGTTATCCCAGCTTTTTCCTTTATTTTGCTTGTGGAGACAGCTGAATTTGACGCTATTCTTATGATTTTTCTTTTGTCCTGAGGTGTTAAAGCGGTTTTTGTACTTCCCTTGTAATTTTTACCGTTTGGAGCAATGTGTTTTATGTCATTTCTCAGAACTTGGTCACTTTGGCCTATTTTCTTGGCAATGTTTCTCATTGAAAGCCCTTCAGAATGCAAGGCGTCAATTTTGCCTTTTTCTTCTGCGTTTAAAACATTTTGTTCACCCATTTTTAATGAAAATTAATAGAAAACACTCCTTGCTTCCTAAACTATGTAGCTAACTAAAATCTACGTAACAGATCGCGACCAACTAACTAATTTAATGGGTGATATGTGAACAAAAAAAAAATTCACTTTTTCTTACAGCATAGGCAAGAAAGAGAAAAAATATCCGTTAACTTCCACTCACCTACCATTTGTTTGTGTTTTTTTGTTAAGAACTAAATAACCTTTCTAATAAATGCAGTTTTTTGATAATTGTTACACGCACTAACAAAACAATTAAATTTATGTAAACAAAAATGTGTGCGTCTAATCAAGTGAGGAGCACTGTATATCACACGCGCTGGTATTAACAACATTTAATTTCATTGAACAATATTAAAGAACATTTTTTAATGTTAAATAATTCTTAACCGTATCTTATATGGTTGACCACATTTCAAAATTTCCCACTAATCGCATAAATTATATTGATCCCACTGGGAAGATCGTCATGCGGACCTTGTGGGTCGCAGCCAGACCACTTTTTATACCCTATTCTAAGGGTATATTAATTTTGACTCATAGTTTATAACATACCTTAATATTGCCCGTAGACCCCTAAAAGTTACTATATTTATGATCAGCATCGATAGTAATGTCGATCTAGCCATGTCCGTCCGTCCGTCCGTCCGTCGGCAAAAATTAGGCCTTTAAACTGGGCCTAGAGAGCTTTTTGAAAATCCAAAGTTTGAGCTAGGGAGTTGAAATTTATAATATATAGTCTCTAGGGGTCCTCTATGCTCATGTGTTAATTTTTTTTAAATCCGCTTACTGACACGCCCACAATTAAATAAAATAATTTTATTGAAAAACCAAAGTTTGAGCTAGGGAACGTTTTTTTCACAAAAGCTTCGTTTTTGTTTGATAAAATCTTTTAAATGTTATATAACAGAATATGTAGAGCGTTCTTAACAATTCAACCATACTTAGACTTTTGTCACGCCCCCTTATGAGGGATAGGAATAAGAATAGGGTATCCAACAGTTCGCCCAAGGGGACTGTAGCCCGCCCCTATGTTTTAATTTGTATTTGAGTTGGACATGGTTGCGCCGGTATTTTGTTGATTTGCCGTTGTTTTTAAGCACGTGGTATACAAGTTCATGTGGTATATTTGATTTCTTATTTTCAGGTGAAGCGTCGTATCAAACGATCATCCATCCAGCATCGCCCTTGCATTTTGGATCCATTAATTTTTTATTATTTTAGTACATATGTATACAATCAATAGGCATGACTAAAGTTTTGGTAAGGTATTTAAATTAAGTTTTTGGTTTAATTTTTATAGTCCTGATACAAGATTATGTTGACAATCTTGTCTCTCTTGGACGACGGGGTTATGATCTGGATTAAAGGGATCAACCGCTATTTCTCGTTCAATATTGGCTCTGTCTGAGCTCCTCTAACGTCGCCGGCTTGTTGGCATAGACCAATGATTTATGTAGCCCTGTAAAAAAGTCTTCAGGCGTTAGATCATATGATCTCGGCGGCAAATAGACGGATCCGTTTCTCGAGATAACACGTTCACCGAACTGAGACTTCAATAACTCGATTGTTGGACCCACTGTGTGGCTTCTGGCACCGTCTTGTTGGAACTACATATCACTGATGTCCAAATCATGCAATTGCTCAAAGAAATAACGTTCAAATATGTCTCCGTAGCGAATACCATTTACTCTAAAGAGGCGGTCATTTTCATCGACGAAAAAAAGGGCCCAATGAGAACCTGGCATGAAAACCGCACCGAACAGTGACTCTTTGCGGATAAAATGCTGTTTTGTGAAGCACATGAGGGTTCTCACCTGCCCAGTAACACATATTTTGTTTATTGACGAAGCCGTCTAACCAAAAATGCGCTTCATCACTGAGGATGATTTTACGATGAAATTCTTCATTTTCTTCCATCATGTTCAGAGCCCAATTCGTAAACGTACGTCGCTTCATATGATCAAGTGGCTTTAGTTCTTGAGTCAGCTTGATCTTGTTAGGGTGTAGGGCAAGATCCTTACGAACAAATTCGCCATAATGTGGTCTGGGAAAGGTCCAATTCTTAAGAACGCCATGAAATTGTCTGAATTTTGCTGGTTTGCGACGGACGCCTCTACGGCAGCAATATTCTCCACACTTCGGGCAAAACTTAGTCTCACTAGTACGGCAACATCAAGCAGTGAATTGAATATTCTGACTCCAATTTTGTTACTAGACTATGAATTGCTTGTTTACTGGGACGAGAATTACGGCCGAAAAATGGCGTTAACGCTCTTAAAGTTGCGACCACCGACTCGGAATTTTGGTAGTAAATTTTTATTATTTGTAAACGGTTTTCCTTCGTATACTTCATGATGAAAATGTTGATTTTATAATATTTGTTTTTACATTGACATTTCGGTAATCGGTGTAAGGAAGCGTTCACACTGAAAGTTTGAAGTTGTCAAGTCGCTAATGAACGACCATATACAAGGTGGCGCAAAAGTAATCCTCCTATCAGAAAATGCTATAAATTTTGCGATTGGCCCCTAATGTCAGTTCTGTTTTGACATTTGTGTAGTAAACACATGCGAAATACACGTTAATAAACAATGTTACGCTACACTGCTCCAGAACGCGGAATATTGGTGACTATTTATTTGAGCAATAATCGGTCGGTGACTTTGGCACAACGTGAATTTCGTCGCAGATTTCCTACCCGTCCAACGCCTACTGGTGAAACACTGCGACGTTTAGCCGCTCGCCTCGAAGATACTGGCACAACACGAGATGCTGCCAGGCGTGGCAGACCCCGGAGTAGCCGTTCTGCATAGAATATCGCTGCTGTAGCCGAAGATGTCATAGAAGCGCCGTCGACATCGACCAGACGACGTGCCACGCAAATGGGTATCAGTCGACGGTCTTTACAGCGAATTTTGGTACAAGATTTGAAGATGTTTCCGTACAAAGTCCAGACGGTGCATCAGCTGTTAGCTGCTGACCGCCAATCGCGTCTAACATACGCTCAAGCCATCCTTAATCACCACCAAGAGGAAGATGATTTTTCATCAAAAATAATCATGAGTGATGAGGCCCATTTCCATCTTAGCGGGTACGTAAATAAGCAAAATTTACGCTTCTGGGGCACTGAAAATCCGCGTGTAACCCACGAAGAGCCATTACACCCGCTCAAAGTCACTGTATGGTGTGCTGTTTTCGCTGGAGGAGTCATCGGACCTTTTTTCTCCGAAGACGTCGCGGGCCAAACGGTTACTGTGAATGGTGAGCGCTACAGTTCAATGATCAACGAGTTCTTTTTGCCGCAACTTGATGAATTGGGATTGGAAAATATGTGGTTCCAACAGGACGGTGCAACGGCACACACTGCACGTGCCACAACCGATATGCTGAACAATGCATTTCCCGGGCGCCTAATCTCCCGTTTTGGCCATTTTCACTGGCCAGCAAGATCGCCTGATTTGACCGCTCCAGACTTCTTTTTGTGGGGCTTTTTGAAGTCGCGGGTTTATGTTAACAAGCCTCAGACTCTTGCAGCTCTTAAAGACAATATCCGTCAACAATGTGAGGACCTATCGCCGGAAGTTTTGGCCAAAGTGATGGAAAATGCCATACAAAGGGCTCAAATGACAATCAACTGTGGCGGCGGCCATTTACATGACATCATATTCTCGACCAAAGACCAAATAAAAATAATCCACAAGAAGAATCAAAGTTTTTCATTTTTTTTTAAATTACAGCCAAAAAACATCGGAAGGTTATTTTTGCGCCACCTTGTACAAGCAAATGATGAGGCGAGTTGTAACATTGAATAGCCCTCGATGTGATACACTTAAACCAACATAAGTCCATTGTGATGCCATTGTGAAGTGGCAGGAGGCTGACGGCGCTCCTAGAACGAATAGAAATTGAATTTTCTTATGTTAATTGTTAATTTTGACCGTTCAGGCATCAACCATTGGCCCTCCCATTTTAGTGCACCATATCAAAAATATTTATCAAGAAACCTGCAATATTCGAGAGGAAAATGCTGAGAATCCACATTAATTTCACTTTGACCCAATTAGAAAAGAGAAGAGGTCGACTTTACGAAGAAGCCAATATCAAGCTGTTATTAAGATGCATAGTAGAGTGAGTCAAAAAGTTACTAGGTAGGAAGTATTTCCACCCAACTATACCCATTGGTAATAAGATCAAACGGCAGCGAACCGATTAAGGAACATCTATATCTTGACATAATGACGCTTCGAAACGAGGAAGCATTCCCAAGAGACAACGACTTAACAAGCTATCCCTTTAACGATATAGTCGATCCAAACCACCAGCGAGAGCAACTCCCCGGTGACACAGTATAAACCACAACCACCCGAAAACCATCGACAGCCGGGTCCGAACATTTAGAGAATCGCAAGCCACTGCTATAAAATAAATCTTAATTTAGCCATTATTATTGTTATTATACACATTTCTCTCTCGTGATTTATAGTAGTCCTAACTTCAATTGTATGTATTTGGTATGACTGCAAGGTTGGAGAAATGCTCAACAAACATTAACATGAATTTTATTACTTGTGGGTTGCGCTGACATTTGCGGAATAAAGTTTCATGTTGAGGGCGCAATATCATCTGAAAACGCGTTGAACTTCTTTAAGTCAAGCATTAACTTTTCGTGGAAATGCAGTGCATGTGCATGTGCAAGTGTCCACACAGTGACTCGTTCTGGGTGCAGTACCATCTCATGGAGTATTTCTGGATTAGATTCACTCGATCTACGGCAATTTTGCTTATTTACTTTGTCGTTTAGATCAAAATGGGTTTCATCAGACATAAACCAGCATTTTCTTAAGCTGTTGTCTTCTTCGGTCATTTCAATTATTTTTTGGCAAAATTCCCAGCGAATAGGCAAATGCAGAGGGTTTTACTTGCTTGCAATTTGGACTTTGTACGGAAACAAGTTTAAGTCATCATGAATTATTCGTTGAAATGACCGTCTGCCAACTCTAATTTGCGCCGATAAGTTTCGAATCGAAACGCTTTGATTGGCCTGAATTGACGATGCTATAGCCGTGATTGTATCTTGAACCCAAACATAGTGATAGTGATCTCGATGGCTCGGTCATCGTGCGATACTTTCAGATTCAGTAAACATGTTTACCAGCCTCGTAATGGCCCATCTGCTCGGGGGACTGCCGCCAAACTCCCGCCTAAATTTAATTTGGACCGAAATGAAGGACTCAAGAGCATGGTTTAAGCATTAATTTTAATAAATTTTAATAACCCGCCAAAATCATAGTAACCTGCCAAATAAAAAAATAATAAAAAGCCGATTACTCACACAGAAAAAAAGTTATTACGTTTTGTTTTTGTAGCACGATTCGTTCGCCACCCTGTATTTTAAATTATTCGGATGATTTAGAAGTCTCCCTCGGTGATCCGTTGTCTTTAGCGGAATGCATTCACTGTTTAATTGAACGATTGATCCGAGCCTTGTTCTCTGTTTGAGATACCGATTGCAACTTCCTCGTCAATAAAATATGAACTAAAGAATAGTTGCCGCGAATCCCTTAAAATGGACATATCGCTAGAAACTGCAGTACATGTTCCCTTACAGATATTACACAAAATTGGTAGTTCTGGTCGGTGTGGAATATAATTTAACTGAACCAACATGTTTTCTAAAGAACGTAAAGAATTGGCTGTTTTCTCAAGATTATTATAGTTTAGACTCTCTTACTTCTAATATTTTGATATAACTGTTGTCTCAACTTTTGATGTTAGTATATAGATTACAAAAAATTTTGCATCCTTTATGAAGTGATAACAAATTGATACCATGTTAATTGAATTAAATCTGCTGGAAATTGTTTTTTCTATATTTTTTTTTCAATACCCCACCCCATCTGATTGTATTGTTCCTTTTGAAGTGGCATTCAACACTATTTGAACTCACTTTGAATAAAATATAGAATGCCACCAGATTTTTCTTACCTTACTTTCTAATTCCTTACATATTGAAATTTTTATATGGATTTGTATTTTATATTATATTTATAAGTAATTTAAGAGAAATAAATATCATATACATATACATACCGCATGCTTAATGGAATACTGACCCATTAGTAGATAGGTCAAAATTGAGTTACGTACGTATACAGGCTTTTGTTAGCCCCATCTACCGTCCAGTATTTGAATTACGACGAAACTATGCATTTTTGGCGCCCAAATGATACATCGGTCTCTTTCACTCTTGTGGTATCTCGCATCGTGTTTTCGTCGAAAAACGACTCATGTCAGTTTGTGTCCAAACACTGTGTAGTGAAGTTGTTATTATTTTATTGAACGAAGACCCAATTGTTGCTGACACAAACACACACTTTACCACTAAATTCAAAGGTAAGTTTCATTAAATTGTGTGTCTTATATTGACTCATTAAATTTAAGGTCAGTTTACCACATATTTCAACAATATATTACGTGAAACATCCGGTTTTAAGCCAGTTTATCATAAAGCGTTATTAAATTTTTCGAGGCCCATAACGAGTTCGGTCAGTTTACTATTAAGACCTAACCATTATTAAAGGTAACACTTTGTAACAATCAAGTATAAGTCTGTTTACTACTCGTATAAAGGAAATTGTGGCTTAGGAGCCGCAATATGAGTTGAGGTCTTGTTTGAACAAAATTAATGTAATATAGTGCGTAATTTTTTCATTGCCTGTAAATATTTCATTTTAAGTCAATGTTAGTCTAAATATGGCGCACAATTATTTATTGGTACAAGAGGCATAATAATATTACTATTTATATTTTAGGTTTATAATGTGGTGCAGGGAAATAAGTCCACGGGAACTAAGTCCACTGAGGGACTTAGTTCCCATTAAGTGGGAAATAAAACCACTTTCGCGAAGTGGACTTAGTTCCCATGTAAGGTGGGAAATAAATTCCCAAAACTCTGAGTGGTTTTAGTTCCCTTTTAATGTGAAGTAAATTCTCACTGTCGACTAAGAACAAAATAAAATTAAAGAGTCAAGTAGGTACTTTGCAATTTTTATTAACAAAATAGAAATTAACTTCTAACTGAGACAGAGTAATATAGGTACCGTGACCTCGCACCTACTCCAAATCAAACAGTGACCCCAAGCAGGGGGGTTGCAGGGGGGCAGCATGCCCCCGCATATGCATTGCACTGTCTATGAGATTAGTTACGAAATCGCAAGTAGATTCCATAAATAGTGTAATGCATATGGGGGGCATGCCGCCCCCCTGCAACCCCCCTGCTTGGGGTCACTGTTTGATTTGCAGTAGGTGCGAGGTACGATTTTGAAACTTTGGCTTTATGTCACCATGATAAGCTTAAGACTTTGCTTAAAGAGTGTGATAACTAACTGCACTTTATAGTTTTTTGTTTAATTCTAAATGTTGGATGTTAGTTCCCTCTTCTTATATTTGAATGTCGACTAAGTTCCAAGTTACTTCAAATAATAGGTACATTTTTTATTTATTTTATTACTTGCTACTAGTGACCGACCGTCGGCCAAAAAATCAACATTCGGCAAAATCTTGAGCTGAAGCCAAACGTACAAGAATATTTTGAAATTTCGGAATCAGCTTCCGTCAGCAATAAAAATCACATTCAAAATACCACAGTGATCAACAATTGCCCTGATGAGAGCCATTCGAAATCTGAAAGCGATGTCGATTTAAGTGATCAAGATCCAACATACAAAGTTCCGCCTAAAAAGCCAAGGCCAGCATATACAAGTCGATCGAAATCATACAGTAGTTCTTCGTCTTCTTCATCGGCATCATCTTCAGGATCTTTCAGTGATAATTCCAATACAGACTCTAGTGTTGAAGAGAACAAAACACAAGATAACATAGTTCAAGTAAGTGAAGAAAAACAATAAGAACTAACAAACATTGATGAACCTGCATTAATTTTTTACTCTGATAATAATTGTGCCGGTCAAAATAAAAATAAATTTATAGTAGCACTTTACCTGTATGCAGTCACTCATCTAAATATTAAATCTATTACTCATAAATTTTTAATAAAAGGGCATACGCAAAACGAGGGTGATAACATTCATAGCCTCATAGAAAAGGAGATTAAAAAAAATCTAGCATCCGGTCCAATATATTTCCCTCACCAATACGTAGCCATAATTAAAAACGCAAAGAAATCTGGCAAGTAATTTTCAGTACATGAACTGACATTTGAGTCATTTTTGGACTTAAAAAAACTTTAAGAAGATTGGGGTATTTACTTTAATAAGACTAAAGACGGAAGAACTGTCTTATGGAATGACCGTAAGATGATTAGAGTGAGCAAGGATACACCTTTTTCATTTTACGTAAAAACTTCGTATAAAGATAGCGAATACCAAGAAGTGAGCGTAAGAAATAAAAGGAAGAAAATGCTTCCTCTGTGCGAAACTGCACCAACTCATGTCTACATAAAAAGGCAAGAACTAAGTGATAATAAAAAGAAAGATCTGAGAGAGTTATTATCCAAAAAATTTATCCCAAATTTTTATTCTGATTTCTATAACTCTATTATTTAATAGTGTATCTACATTAACACAAAAGTGTTTAGTTTTTATTACAGCAATATTGTATTTGGTTTAGAAGTTTTATTTTATGTTTTATAGAGATTTTCAGTATTACATTGTTTTTTTAATAGATTGGATGGACCAAAGTGGATTTTTTTTAAAGTAGGTTTAACTGACATGTGTTAAATCTATAAATTGTTATCTCCTACTTGTTTATGTTGCAATAAAATATTAATGATTATATTTATGTCTTTTAATTAATCAAAAAAAAGGTAATATTAATTTTACCACAGTCTGCTTATTTGAATAAAGGGACTCAATCTCAAAATTAGTTTTCCTAAAGTAATCATATACAGACTAAATATTAAAAAAGTCATTATAAATAATAATTTGTTTAATCCGAAACAGGCTTAAAACTTAATTGAACACTTGCATTTTAGAATTTTGCTTTACTTTTTATAAAAAACTGACCTAACTTTGAGTGTGCTTTTTATAATATTTTTTTAAAAATAAATAGATATTATTTTAGGATTTTTTAAAATCAGATTTCACGAATAGTTTATTATACTTAAACAATACCAGTATTCATGATTAATTCATGAATTAGTTTTGATTTTATCCGTCAACAAGTACGATAAGTCCTTATAGCAAGATCTTTTTTTGCAATTTCCCAAAAATCGTCTTTTTCGAGTTAGGTCAGTATTCCATTAAGCATGCGATACATACATATACATACAGTTGGGGAGGGTGTCACGCCTATTTTTGGCAACTTCCAGTATTCTCTGCCCAACCCGTGCCTTGAGTGCACACAATAGCGGCTCAGAATGATCTGCCTGTTCAGGGCTCACGACATAGGTACCCCTTTCTTGCTAGTTCATCTGCAATTTAATTACCCTGTATGCCACTGTCTCCAGGGACCAAGCAGAGCTTTATATGTTGTTGAATAAAAAAATTAAACACAAACCTACTTTATTTGTTTGAAACTAACAAACACAGTCCGCTATTTTTCATATTTCAGTGCCATAGCTATTCCCATCAAAGTACCTACGCAACAAATTTTCATGTATAAAAATTATTCTCATTTAAATGTCATCATTAGAATTTCGTTCGTCTCGTGTATCGTGGCCGGGTAGCCCCAGCACCACTAAGGGAACTTTGTGTCAAATGCTCTTATTAAATTTCGAGAAAAAGCGCAAAGAAAGCAATTTGTTGATGCCTCTCTTAAAATTTAATCAAAATTAAATGAAATTGGGAATTATTACAAGCCAACTTGAAGGAGGACATAAAATTTGATTAAACATCCTGTGTAAGAGTATGAGCCAGAGCAAGAGCAGGAGTAGCGGCAGCCAACCAATCCAGCCAACTGTGAAAGGACCAAGTGGGGATGAAGTGTTAAATGTGCCATCACAGGTTGAGAGTTCATTTAACCGTTTAATGCGAAATAAAAACATGTACACATGTACATTTGTACATACCCGTATATACAATGACGGAAGTGAAAAAACACGTTATATACCCAGAGAAATAAGTAGCCATGTGTGTTCGTTAGGTAGCAAGCTTAACATTGCCCCGTGCGGTTACCTTGACAGTGGCGGGAAGATTTAATTAACGGCGAACAGGGTATAGTCAACTTGAATGCTCTCCCGGTCTCACCAAAACCATTCCGGCGACGTATTCAACAAAAGTTAATTAAAGCAACTTTATCTGCTTCTGCAGTGGTTATGTGCATTTGCAAGTTTCTGAGTTCGTAACTATTTCGTATGCGGATATGCTTGAAATCGATTGGTTGACAACAATTAAAATTCGACTTGGTCGATACTAACTTCACTAATTGGCGTGCAATGAAATACAGTGTAACTGCATAAGTCCGAAGGGCTGGAGATAACGTGGTTATGCTCGTTTGCTATGTCATCTAGAAATTGAATTGTGTATATGAAATTTATTGTCCTTCTGCTATCACCATTACCATCATTGGATCGGCTGCTAGAGACGGAGGATGTCGTTTGAAGTTTTCTCCGAATGTAGGTAGGTACCTACTCGTAGCTGTGATATTATTTGGAAATTGGCTTAATCTAATCACCACCGACTCGTTTTGATTGGATTGGTATTGTATTGTAAGCGTGACATCCTTTTGTGATGAAATTGTAGTGAAAATGTAGTTAATATTTTTTGTGGACCATCTTGATGCTAAATCGAATCAGAGGTAGAGAGTTGAATCGAATTGTTTTTCAAATTGGCAGAAGGGTATTCTTTCGATTTGCATTTGATCTCTGAATTATTTAGCTTATCTCTTTGAGGGTTTTCATTACAGCATGTTGCTATTGGAAAAAGATCTAAAATTGGGATTTCAAAGCACATTTTCCAAACAATTATTCTTCATGTAGGGTTTTTGAATTGAAGTTTTCAAGAAGGATTAAAAACCACAAAAAAACTCAAAACAAAAAGGAAGGAGGGGGCGGCGGCAAGGCTAAGAAGAAGAAGAAGTGGTCCAAAGGCAATGTCAGGGACAAGTTAAACAACCAGATTCTGTTCGATAAGGCTACCTATGAGAAGTTGTACAAATAAGTTCCGCCGTACAAACTGATTAGGTACTCCATCTGTTGTGTCTGAACGTTTGGAGATCCGCGGTTATTTGGCCAAAAAGACTTTGGTTGAACTTACGGATAAGGGTCTGATTAAACAAATTGCTCAGCACCATTCACAAATTATTTACAAGAGCCATCAAGGGTGATGTTGCGTAAACTTCATTCAGCCCGCCAAAACTTGATATAAAGTTGCATTTATACGATTTAGGGAGAATGAAACTTCAATGTTTCCACCCAGTTTTCAACAGAACTTCAAAACTAATTACCCTTACCCCCAGTTTCACAGTAGAGGTTTAAACTAAACTTTTGGTTTAAACTTCAGTTCAGCAATTTATTCGGTTTCACAGTTTCGTTTAAACCTTAAACTGAGTTCAATTTGCAGTTTAAATTAAACGACTGTATGGGTGTTTTCATAAACGTCGAAAATCTGCGCTGGTACAATCGTCTTTCTTCTTCGTTGCATTATTGAACACACTTATTCTGCAGAACGTGAGCAGGCCTGCTTAAGTACAATTTTAAGTAGGCACTGAATGTTCATATACGTCAGATTTTTTGATATCCAAGACATCAAATTAGAAGAATGTATCAACTTTTTTCATTTCATATAGCATCGTCCTCCACAAGAAATCTTTATCTTTTTGCAGAGTTTAATTCTTTTTTGAATTAATAGCTTAGTTTTCGCAATAATCCACGCCGCAGCTTCTACTTTCCTTAAAAAAAAAGTTGAATTTGGTTGTAAATAAAAAATTATTAAAATATTGCCAATAAAACTTACATTTTTCGCACTTTCAATTTTTGTTTTTACCTCCCGCGCTTTCTGCAGTCAAAAAAATATGGATGCACAATCTGCCAGACGCTGACGACATTTATGACGTTTATGAACATATCTTCTGCAATTCATCTAAGTTAGTTCGATCAAAAATTTGACTTTATGAACACATCTAACGCAGGTCTTAGTTAGTCAGACGTTTATGAAAACACTCTATTCTGCCGTTTAAACCGCTTAAATTTGGAAACACTTCCCAGGGTGACATTTCAATTTGATTTCTGAAAATATTATTTACTCAAAAAATTGTGTTTTTAAAACGTTATCAATTTATGAAAGTGACTTTGAAGATTTAAGCGATGAGGAAAAGTTTATATTGCTTGCGAGTCATAGAGAAAAACGCTTTCAATGGAGAACAGATCATTTCAACTATTGGGACGATCTGGAATTCTTCGAAAGATTTCGAATGTCAAAGAACTCGGCCTTCATTATTTTGCAGCGAATTCGATCCCAAATTGAAAATGCAACTAATTGGTAAAACATAATATATATCAACCTATGAAGTGATAAAAAACAATACTTTTCAGAAACCATTCAATATCTGCCGAAACCAAACTGGATATTGTTAACCTTGCGCTTCTATGCATGTGGATCCTTGCTCATAACTGCGGGAGACTTTTGTGGTGTATCCAAATCGTCCGCCAGTAGAATTTGTAAAACAGTCCCTCATCACATTGCCATACTTCGAGAAAAATACATTAAGTTCCCGACGGCAGATGAGGAAAAGTTGGAAGTTGTAAACGGATTTTACCAATTTGCAAAATTTCCTCGAGCTATTGCTGCTTTAGATTGTGCCCATGTACGGATTCACTCCCCAGGTAATATAAATAGTAACCGAATTTATAAAAAATGTTCTCACATATGTATGTGGGATGGGGAACACACACCCTCATTGCCACCAACATGACAATAACAACGAAGAAGATAACAAAGCAACAAAGATGACGTTCCAAAAGAAGAAGACGGAAAACGAAGACGACCAGAAGACGTGAAACCAAGACGACGGGAAGACGTGAAAAAAGAACGACGGAGGACGACGAAAAGCCGCGAAGACGACTTTTTTTATTTCAAACTCTTTATACCCTATTCTAAGGGTATATTAATTTTGACGCATAGTTTGTAACATACCTTAATATTGCCCGTGGACCCCTAAAAGTTACTATATTAATGATCAGCATCGATAGTAATGTCGATCTAGCCATGTCCGTCCGTCCGTCCGTCTGTCGGCAAACATTAGGCCTTTAAACTGGGTCTAGAGAGCTGAAATTTTAATCATATACTCTCTAGGGTCCCGAAATAATCAAGTTTACGAATTTTTGAAATCCGCCCACAGACACGCCCACAAACTCAAAAAAACAAAATTTTGGAAAAAATTGAATTTTGAGCTAGAAAGCTGAAATTTTTTATACATGATTTATGACTCCTAAAACTGCTTGCGATTTAAAATTTTCAAAATCCGCCCACTGACACGCCCACAATTAAATAAAACAATTTTGTTGAAAAACCAAAATTTGAGCTAGGGAGCTGAAATTTATAATATATACTCCCTAGTGGCCCTTTAAGCTCATGTGTAAATATTTTCAAAATCCGCCCCTTGACACGCCCACAATTTTTTTTTTGTTTGAAAATTCAAAGTTTGAGCTAACGAGCTGAAATTTATAATATATACTCTCTATGGGCCCTTTATGCTCATGTGTTAATTTTTTTTTAAATCCGCCTACTGACACACCCAAAATTAAAAAAACAATTTTATTACAAATGCAAAGTTTGAGCTAAGGAACGTTTTTTTACAAAAGCCTCGTTTTTTTTGATAAAATCCTTTAAATGTTATATAACAAAATATGTAGAGCTTTCTTAACAATTCAAACATACTTAGACTTTTGTCACGCCCACTTATGAGGGATACGAACAAGAATAGGGTATCCAACAGTTCGCCCAAGCGGACTGTAGCCCGTCCCTATGTTTTTTTCCTACAATTACATAATTAAATTACAAAACACAATTAAAAAAATAAAAAAACTGAATTTCATTAAAACAAAAAGGTGTCAAGTGTCGTTATTAACCTCGCGGGTTTCCCTACATGTATCATAAACTTTGTGAGGGGGATCAAATGGTGAAATATTTCGAAACCGAAAAGGGTATTTTTCCTTAAACGTGCAGACCATGTGTGTTCCAAAGCTCAAAATAATGGACATAGTTGCCAGGCCGCCTGGATCAAGTCATTTTTCCAAAATTTTCAACAATTCAAGAATTTTTTCTAGGTTTGAAAATGGAGAATTTGGAAATCATGTTATAGTGGCGGACTGTGGCTACCAATGCAGATGCTATATGATGACTGCTTTACGTAGTTGCAACAATCCACAAGAACACTGTACAATGAATCTCAAATTCGAACACGAAATTGTGTTGGACGCTCTTATGGCGTATGGAAGAGAAGGTTTCCTATATTATCAACACGAATGAAAGTGACAATAACTACAGTTCAGATCAATATTGTTGCAACAGCTATCCTTCACAACATGTGCTGTATAAACAACGATGCTGTTCCTCCAACAGAGGAACATTTGATGAACAATCAGAGTCAAAGAACTTCAAAGTCTCAAAACGAAAATACGTCTGTGCGAAATGCACTTATAAATGATAATTTCAGAAGGCTTTTGGGATAAAAAGATAGATTTTTTTCGTATTAACAAACAAATACTTTATTGAAAAAAAAAAACCAAAAACAAAGAAATGGAGTTTAATAATTAATTAAAAACATAGGGGCGGGCTACAGTCTGCTTGGGCAAACTGTTGGATACCCTATTCTTATTCCTATCCCTCATAAGTGGGCGTGACAAAAGTCTAAGTATGGTTGAATTGTTAAGAATATTTTACTTAATTGTGGGCGTGTCAGTAAGCGGATTTAAAAAAAATTAACACATGAGCATAGAGGGCCCCTAGAGAGTATATATTATAAATTTCAGCTCCCTAGCTCCAACTATGGATTTAAAAAAAAAGTTTTTTTATAAATTGTGGGCGTGTCAGTAGGCGGATTTTGAAAATATTTACACATGAGCTTAAAGGGCCCCTAGAAAGTATATATTATAAATTTCAGCTCCTTAGCGCAAATTTTGGTTTTTCAATAAAATTGTTTTATTTAATTGTGGGCGTGTCAGTGGGCGATTTTGAAAATTTTATCTCCCGAACAGTTTTAGGAGTCATAGAACATATTTAAAAAATGTCAGCTTTCTAGCTCAAAATTCGATTGTGGGCGGATTTCAAAAATTCGTAAACTTGATTATTTCGGGACACTAGAGAGTATATGGTTAAAATTTCAGCTCTCAAGGCCCAGTTTAAAGGCCTAATTTTTGGCGACGGACGGACGGATGGACGGACATGGCTAGATCGACATTACTATCGATGCTGATCATAAATATAGTAACTTTTAGTGGTCTACGGGCAATATTAAGGTATGTTAGAAACTATGCGTCAAAATTAATATACCCTTAGAATATGGTATAAAAAGGAACATGATTAATTTATATAAAAACATAGGGACGGGCTACAGTCCGCTTGGGCGAACTGTTGGATACCCTATTCTTATTCCTATCCGTTATAAGTGGGCGTGACAAAAGTCTAAGTATTGTTGAATTGTTAAGAACGCTCTACATATTTTGTTATGTAACATTTAAAGGATTTTATCAAAAGAAAAAAAAAACGCTCCCTAGCTCAAACTTGGGTGTTTCAATAAAATAGTTTTATTTAATTGTGGGCGTGTCAGTAGGCGGATTTAAAAAAAATGAACACATGAGCATAAAGGGCCCCTAGAGAGTATATATTATAAATTTCAGCTCCCTAGCTCAATCTTTGGATTTTCAAAAAAAGTTTTTTTTTAAATTGTGGGCGTGTGTCAGTGGGCGGATTTTGAAAATATTTACACATGAGCATAAAGGGCCCATAAAGAGTATATATTATAAATTTCAGCTCCCTAGCTCAAACTTTGGATTTTCAAAAAAAATGTTTTATTTATTTGTGGGCGTGTCAGTGGGCGGATTTTGAAAATTTTTTATCCCGAGCAGTTTTACGAGTCATAGATCATATATAAAAAATTTCAGCTTTCTAGCTCAAAATTCGATTTTTTCCAAAATTTTGTTTTTTTGAATTTGTGGGCGTGTCTGTGGGCGGATTTCAAAAATTCGTAAACTTGATTATTTCGGGACCCTAGAGAGTATATGGTTAAAATTTCTGCTCTCTAGGTCCAGTTTAAAGGCCTAATTTTTGCCGACGGACGGACGGACATGGCTAGATCGACATTACTATCGATGCTGATCATAAATATAGTAACTTTTAGGGGTCTACGGGCAATATTAAGGTATGTTACAAACTATGCGTCAAAATTAATATACCCTTAGAATAGGGTATAATGAATAGGAACTTCAAGTAATGTGAATAATAATAAAAATGTATGGCTGGATTTGCCATTCACTTCATTATTCCATTTTTTTTATTTTTTGCAATTCGGCATCCAAAATAAGCATTTTTTTTGCATGCTCTTCGTTCAATCAATTTGAAGAGTTTCTTTGTCTTGTTGCAGCCTCGCTAATTTACACTTTTCTTCAGCAAGCTCCTGCCACCTGTCGGCGGCCAAATTTCTTTTCCTCGTTGTGAGAACTCCGGACTGTCTAGCAGCATAAATGTTTTTGGTAGTTGTGGGTTCACCTTTAAAACCTTTAAAACTGCTTTTATTATTTTTTGTCCTGTAGCAGAGGACTTCCTCCATCTGCTTCTTCATTAACAATCGCATCTAGATTAAATGATATTTAAGGTATCAATACAACTTTTAAAAGATGATTCTATTGTAGTACCTATTGGGTTAACGATATCACAGTCGTAAACAGACGGAAGCCCGTGGGCCTGGCCCCTAAGAATTTCCAAAATGGTCTTATCTAAAGCATCCGTTTTGATTTCTTGGGGACCTCCACCAGTTTAGTAAAGTTTTCGCTTTTCTAAAGCTGCATTTTGTTTCGCTCTTTGTTTAAATGTTCGTATTTGGTTTTCAATACATCTGTTGTTCGGAAATGGGATCCACTCTTTGCATTGAAATCATTTACAATAGACTCCCATACCGCGGTTTTTTGCTTCCATTGAACTTTATTAGTTCTTTTATTTTCGATTATATTTTGGGTTTTTAATACTAATTCCATTAGCAAATCAACATCTGTTGAAAAGTTAGTTAACCTTTTTTTTGCACAGCTACTGGATTTGGTTCCATTTTGAATATTTTTTTTCACTGGTCAGAATCAGAATAAAAACGGTACTTTGAAAAAATTTGTCCAACAATTTTACAAGCAGTGATGTCAAAACGAGAATAAAAAATACATAACGTCACATTACGTAATAAGAACGAAAAATGCTTCCAGCTTCGATTCATATAATCAAGTTAAACGAAGTTCAACTGAACTGAAGTTCAGATTTCACTGTGAAACCGGACGAGTTAAACCAAAAATTTCAACTCAGTTTAAGGTTCAGTTGAACTCAAGCTTAAATCTTCACTGTGAAAATGGCCATTAATCTTTTCTAAATCTCGAGATTTAGCTAACAAATTTGAATCCCCTAAACTTTAGACTAATAATTAATCTGGAGAACAGATTTAAGAGACATCTCTTTTAATAGACAACCAAGGGATCTGTCAAATGAAAATCTTTATACTTTGGATTGCAACTCTGGTTGGTTTACCTTTGACAGGTCTTCAGATAGCCATACTATTTTCCGCATTCTGCTATATAATATCCGCCCAACGGATTTAATGGTGTATGACATCAGCTTGATAGTCTCGCGTATCCCCTTTTCCTTTGAAAAAAGGAAGAAGAAAACGTCCCCTCCGGTGTTTAGGCATTGGAGAAACTCTCATCAGTTTGGAGCTGAGAATCATGAGTGACTTGGACGCGATGTCTCCTATCTTTTTCCGGAACTCAGAGAGTATCTCGTCCGTCTTTGACGTCCTTCCTTCCGGGTACTTCTTCATTGTCAGGAACGGCTCTCGAAAAATGTATCCGAGGAAATTGTTGATATAGAATTCCTTCGCAATACATACAGTTGCCATCTGTGTAGTATTTTTTGTTCATCCACTTTGACCAAGATTGAATGACGCTTTCTAGTCACCAATCACTGCCTTAGCTTCATCTGTCCACCACCATGTTTCTTTGCCGTGTTAATAGTGTCCTTTTGAACCCCTTACAGGGCCTTGGCTCTATCCACATATCATGTGCTCTTCATGTTCGCAAAAAATGCGTTGCCTTTCTCTTTGTCCAGAGTGTACCATTTGATTTTCGCAGACACTTTTATTTGTCAGGAGGATGCGGTGTTGCTGGGCTATTGCCGCTCCTAGGATCACTTTGCTATCTTTAACCCGAGGCTTCATGAAACTTGTTACCAAATGGTAATCAATCTGGGATTCATTTCCGCCGCTGCTGTAAGTGACCAAATGCCGGCTTTGTTTGACGAACATGGTGTTTAGAAAGCTAAGACCGTATCACTTGCACATGCTTAGGATATCTTCAGCCGAAGAGTTCCTGGTGCCGTCTCCCGGTCCTCCATGGCAGTCTTCTTAGTCTTCGTTTTACTTCCCGACATGTTCGTTCGAATCTCCGCCGAAAAACAAAAGTTCTTCCTTTGGTATGCTCTTGATGAGATTACGAAAATCTAGCCAGAATTCATCTTCTCTGCTCGCATCCAACTTGGGGAGCATATACACTGACAATATTCCATAGCTGACCTTGCAACACCAGTTTGAATGGCATCAAACGATCACTAGACTTTGAAATGGTCAATATTCTGCCAACTAGCTCTGCCACAAAGATACCGATTCCGTTCCTGCCCTGTTCCGTCCCGTAGTAGAAGGTCTTGAAAGTTTTTTTTTTTATAATAAGCGCCCACCAAAGGGATTTGTTGGGACCCTTATAATGTATTAGCTAAACAGTGCGGGCGTTAAGGAACTTAGGGTGAGAAGAAATGTGTTGACCTAACGTCCAGAAAACGACCCGATTTCTGGCGTTTTGCCATTTCCGTTCTCGAAAACATAATATGTCAACTCGTCTTCTAACCATCATCTCTTCAAGCTCCTAGATACGACCGCTCATACTTCCAACGTTCCTTTCCCGACCCTTACGTTTCGCCTAAGCTTAAGTATTACCTACCTTGCTATCCCCCGTAAGCCGAATAGCTCTGACCCGAACATTTCTGCTGGTCCCAGGATAAGTATCATGATAAGTAGTGCCTGGCGGGGTAGTGCGTTTGAAATAAATTGCGTGTTTTACAAAAGAATATATTTTGTTGAAATATTTTCATTGGTTGAGTTTTGGGTCCCCAAGGGTCAAATAAATATAAGCCACTTACAAGCCTCTTCAACCATTTGTTATATTTTCTACATAAATGGAAGGGTCTTAAAGTTAAAAGAGGATTCCAAATGGCAAATTTTAGAAATTCCCATCACAGTTTTTATTCTTGGGCACTGGTGACGTGAACTGAGGGGTATTGGCCACTGGACCCCGCGCGGTCAGCATCAAAAGTATGTTTTCAAAATTGTTAGGTCAAAATGTCAAATACATATTCTATTTTGGCCAATGCGATAATAGAGTTGTTCCAAAGGTTTTTATATACATATTTTTGGAAATCGAGTTTCTACCTAGATTCCACCATATTTCACCAAAATATAATTCCGCCTAGGTACCCACAAATTTTCTGAAATTTATTCAGCAAAAACATAAATAGAAATGATAACTTCTGATTTCTTATTCATTCCGAATGATACTTAGAGACCAGAAGTTCTAACAGGTTTCATTCCGAACATCTTTAAATTAAAGCAACCGTTCAAAGTCACGTCGAATGCAAACAATAGAAAAACCTATTCCCAGCACACGCTTACTGCTCTTACTGATGGATTATCCACTTCACTTCAATTTCTGCCAACACTTTTGTATTTATTATTCATTGGATAAATTCATCTTTTCATTTGAATGCTCGTTCCCCGATCAGGAAAACGAGAAAATTTTAAATTTGATAAATGCAACCCAGGTGAGAGAGAGTATGTATGTTCGTCCTGCTTACATCCACCCAAATATATGTATAACATTTTCTTTCTGCTCGGCAGCAACGTTGTATCTCACAGGAACACATCGCAAATGCCGAGCGATTGATACAAGAATCGAATTTGGGATTTTTTTTTGTCGGCGCGTTTCTCTCAAGTACCAATACAATTGAAGTACATAAGAATGTTGTTTGTGTATCGTTTGCAAAGATAATTCAATTTGACCCAGGGGGATTGTATACATTGGTTAAACGACGCGACGTTGAAAAAAAATCGAGGGCTAATTTCCTGGAATTATATTTACCTCGGTTATTTACAAGTAATTTTATTTCAAATGTGGGGTTCTGGCAGATTTTCGTCCTGATTTGGATTATCCGTGTACGCTTATCGAATTTTTAAACCAATTTATTTATATCCAGCGGCTTTTTGTTTTACATGATAGAAATAGTCTTTATCTTCATTTGTATTTAGGTACAAAATAAAAAGAATTGAGGTCCTTTTGATGCGTCAGTACTGAAAGCAATCCATGAGCAAGACAGTAATCAATAAATTATTTTTAAAGCCATTCTACAGACATTAAAATGTATAGATTATTCAGCATGGTATAAATGTGTAGTTAATTGCATTTCATATTTGATTACCTTCCCGATTTTCTATTTATTAAATTGCTTGTAACATATCAGGCAGGATGGAATTATATTCCAGGCAACTATATTTGGATGTAGAGGAGTTCCTTAGATAAACAAAGATACTTTGTATCCTCACGAAATCTGGGTTGACGTTATCACATACAGATTCAGATGAGACATGACATGTCAGAGTTTAATGAAAACGGTAGGCACGAACAGGAACATTAGGGTTACGTATTTACATTTCATTTTATTTAAAACGAAAACTTCAAATATTAAAGCTTTAAGTGAAACTGCAATGCATCTCTGCAGCAACAGAATATTCGCTTAGGTTTTTCTTCTTTTCCTTTAACGACGATCTGGATTTGAGGGATCATAACACTCACACTTTAGAAGGGTCATGGCACCAGTATCCGAACACTTAGTGGCATTTCAAGGATAGGTTAGGCTAGGTTGGGGTGGCTGTCAGCCAAATGCCAACACACTTTTACCAATGTTAGGTCCATTGTGATATCACTCGTTAAACCATTTGGAGCTTCTTACGAAGCGCGATAGACTTCTAACGTCAGTGTAAGCCAAGTCACTAAGGTCATTAAGCAAGAAATCTCCCAGATGGAGAACCAAAACTATCAAATTATAGACCTGGGAAAGTATGTTAAAGCGAAAAAACAACAATAAAATAATGACCAAAAGGGCTTCTTGATGCAGCTCTTTGATGCAGGAATTTACACGCATTTTCACTCTTGTTTTCACATAGTTTTGTTATTAATAGTAAAGGTTTGACAACTTCAAACTTTTTGTGTGAACGCACCCTTAAACCGATTACTGTCAACGTCAAAATATTTAGTAATATCACCATCTTCATCATGGTGTAGTTCAAAGGTGCAACATTAACAAATATCTAATTAATATTTACTGCCGAAATTCCGAGTCGGTGGTCGCAACTTTAAGAGCGTTAACGTAGACAAACAATTCACAGTCTAGTGAACAAATTTAAGTCAGAATATTCGCTGCTTGATGTTGCCGTGCCAGTGAGACTACGTTTTGCCCGAAGAGTGAAGAAAATTACTTCCGTATAGCCGTTCTTCGCAAACCGGCCAAATCAAATCAGTCAATTTCATGGGGTTCTCAAGAATTGGGCATCTCCCAGACCACATTATGGCGAATTTTGCGTAAGGATGTTGGCCTACACCCTTACAAGATCAAGCTGACTAAAGAACTAAACCCACTTGATAATATGAAGCGATGTACGTTCTTGAATTGGGTTCTGGGCATCATGGAAGGAATTTCATCGCAAAAGCGATGAAGCGCATTTTTGCGCAAAATATGAGTTACTGAAGAGGTGAAAACCTTCATGTGCTCCATGAAACAGCATTTCATCCGCAAAGTCACTGGTTGGTGCGGTTTTCATGCCGGTGGCGTCATCGGGCCGTTTTTTTCGTCGATAAAAATGACCGTCACATGACGGTAAATGGTATTCGCTACAGAGACATGTTGGAACGTTATTTCTTTGAGCAATTGCATGAATTGGACATCAGATATATTTGTTTCCAACAAGACGGTGCCACAAGCCACAGAGCGGGTGCAACATTCGAGTTATTGAAGTCTCAGTTCGCTGAACGTATTATCTTGAGAAACGGATCCGTCTATTGGCCGCCGAGATCGTGTGATTGCATCTCAACGCCTCTAGACTTGTTTTTATGGGGCTACATTAAATCGTTGATCTATGCCATCAATTTGGCGACGTAGGAGGCGCTCAGAGCCAATATTAAACAAGAAATAGCGGCCGTATCGGTCGAAATGTGCGGCTGAGTCATCGAAAGGGGTTCAACGTATCGACCGCTGCAAACATTCCCTTGGCGGACATATGAACGAATTCAAATTCCATTCATAAATGTTTTGATAGTTATTCAAGCCAATAAATTGTTTTTGAGATTATCTCAAGTAGTAGCATTTTATTTAAAAAAAATAAGTTGCCAAGTCCTTAAAGAAAGACCCCAAACTTTTCTGGCATTTTGTCAATTCTAAGAAAAAAACCGAAGTTTATCCATCGAAGCTTACTTACAATAGTTCTACAACTGCTGATTCGCTAGATACAAGCAATATGTTTGCAGATCATTTCAGTAAGTCATTTAGGGAGACCCCTCTTCACATAGATGGGCAATATTTTAGTTATCTAACTAGCTGTTCCCAAATAAGTTTTAGTAGTATCTCATTCGATTTGGAAACAATTTTAAAATGTATTTCTTCTCTGAAGAATGACTATTCATCAGGTCCTGATGGCATTGCACCGATTGTTCTTAAAAAATGCAGTCATGCAATTGCTCCATATCTTAAGTATCTGTTTGAATTGTCCATTAGTACTGGTAAATTCCCTTATGTATGGAAAAGTGCTTTTATCACACCTGTATTTAAAAAAGGCGAACGAGGTGATATCCCTAATTATAGGCCCATTTCAAAGCTTTCGTGTATCCCTAAGCTTTTTGAACAAATTGTTTGTGTTAATATTTCTTTGTCGCAATATACTCGTATTTTGTAATGAACAGCATGGATTTGTAAGAAACAGATCCACTGTCACTTATCTATTAAGTTTCTTGCATGATTGTTCTAATGCCTTAGAGAATAAGGACGAAATGGATTGCATATACACTGACTTCTCTAAAGCTTTCGACCAGCTGTCCCATGAAATAATCGAATTTAAGCTCAGGGCTTTTGGTTTCCCACCATGTTTCATAAAATGGGTTAATTCATACCTTAGATCAAGGGTTTATCAAGTGAAATTTAGAGGATCGCTATCTGTATCTTTCACAGCTCAGTCTGGAGTTCCCCAAGGAAGTCACCTCGGACCAATTACATTTATACTAGCCATTAATGATGATAAGGCATGTATAAATCACAGTAATATCCTGATCTACGCTGATGATATGAAAATATATAAAACTATCACTAGTCAGCAAGACAGAATGTTTCTTCAATCTGACATTAATAGCTTCGCCAATTGGTGTGATAAAAACGGTTTATCCCTGAACCCAACTAAATGCCAACATATGACATTCTCTAGAAAGACTATCCCTTCCACCTTTCAATATTCTCTGTCTCAACATATTCTTTGTAAAGTTGATAATTTTACGGATCTTGGGGTTTATTTCGACCCCAAACTGGTTTTTGCTAAGCATATTAATTTTATTATTAGTAAATCTAATTCTATGCTGGGCTTCGTAAAAAGGTGGGCCAAAGATTTTAATGACCCTTACGTTTCTATGTCATTGTACAATTTTTTTGTCCGTCCGATTCTAGAGTATGCCTCTCAAGTTTGGACACCGTTCTACAACATTCATTCAAATCGAATAGAGGCCATTCAAGGCAAATTTATTCGATTTGCACTTAGAGGACTTCCATGGGATGATCCATTTAACCTTCCTCCCTACAGTCAACGTATCAAGCTTCTTCAAATCTTACCCCTTTCTCAACGAAGGCTTAATAGCGATATCATTTTTTTACAGCAGCTTATATCCGGTCAAATAGATGCACCTGACTTCCTGTCGTCTATTAGCTTTAATTTTCGTGGTGGTGCCCATAATTTACGCAGTGTTGAATTATTGTTTAGCCTCCCATCATAGAACGAATTATGGGAGGCATGAACCTATTAGTCGCATGAGTAGAATCTATAATCTAAATGATTATGTGATTGACTTGCAAGTTAGTAAAATTAAGCTGAAAAATATTTTGCGTAATAATGCTTTAATGTCTTAAGTTATTTGCATGATTTGTGTCTGTGTTAGTATTTTATAGGTATATTGTATTTTTAATTGTTTTGTCCTTACTAACAACTGCACTAAATGATGAGCCTGTGAGAGCACTCTTAGTGCCGTCAAATTTCTGCTCGTGTCGTGATAGTTGCTTGCTGCACTCCAGGACACAGAGCTGATAGTGCAAAAAAAAAGAAAAAAAAAGACCCTTTATATAATTTTTTGTTTTGTTAAATGACAGTATCAAGTGTGACAGAATGGTGTATTTTGTAGGCCATACCTTCATACTTATCAACAGCATTGCCATTTTCAATTAACTAACAACATAATTTCTGACTTACTTTAATACTTACCTACTTTTGCTATACCTAGGTAAAGTCCTTCGAAATAAAAATACAAAACACTTTAATTTCAATGGAAAATCTGTTGTATTTATTATCGCATTACCTTAGCAGTTAGTATGTACTTGTGTGTGTTATTTTTTTGTATTTTTACAAAATACCCATTTAGCTTATACAAGGTGGCGCAAAAATAACCTTCCGATGTTGCCAAAGTCACCGACCGATTATTGCTCAAATAAATAGTCACCAATATTCCGCGTTTTGGAGCAGTGTAGCGTAACATTGTTTATTAGCGTGTATTTCGCATGTGTTTACTAGACAAATGTGAAAACAGAACTGACATTAGGGGCCAATCGCAAAATTTATAGCATTTTCTGATAGGAGGGATTACTTTTGCGCCACCTTGTAGATTACAATAAATGCCCGCATGGACCACATTCGAATGTTGCTCCATTTAATACCTATTATTTTTTTTTTTTTTTTACAAATACATTATAATATAAAGCAAAAGAAATCTCGCTTAAAATATCCTTAATTCCTAGGCTATATGTTTATGTATTTACAAAATTTTAATTTTTATACGTACTGAGCCATTTGCAACCATCAATCTCGGGCTAACTTCAATCTCACTGCAATGCGTTTGCATTTCCACATCAATTGCGTCTCCAATATGCTAAAGGACATTGCGACAAGGACTAATCCAAGCAGTAAATACGCACAACAAGCAAACAGTTGCACATCTGGCCCTCGGAATGTATGCTGTGGCATAAAATCACCATAGCCGATAGTGGATAGAGTCACAAAGCAAAAGTAAGCGCCGTCGATGAGGCTCCAATTCTCCCATAATGCAAAGATAACAGTGCCCAGACAGATGTAGGCCACGAGAATCAACAGCACAATGGTGATTGGCACTTGCGGGGGTCCATTGTCATCCTCGTTGTAATTGTCATCGTCCTCATTCTCATCTTCATCGTCTTCATCCTCTGTATGACTCGTATGCAGATTACAACTGCTATCCAAACAGCAATTGTTTTTGTGGCTACCCTTTGAGTTGTTTGTGGTCATTAGTCGAACTCTCTTACGTTGGCCACATCCAGCGCCAGCTGAAGAAGGCTTTCGGGTGTCAAGGGTTTTGTTGTCCTGACTGGGGTCTTTCCGACCTGATGCGGATGAGGATATAAGGGGTATCCGTGATGGTGTACCATGTGGACAACTGTAAAGAAAAAGAAATAGGACACACAAAAATGAGTGAGTTTGCAAAAAAAAGGAGGAAGGATATCCTTACTTCAATATTTGTTTGTGGGATAGGTAGCACTTTACAAATTGAGGGGCAGGCATAGGTATGCGCATCTCACTGACGACAGTGTCCCGTTAAGCGTATATATGTTTGTTTGTTTGCGGTCATACGTGCAAATTCCGACTTGGGATTTAAATTATGGATTTGTCCTCGCTCCAAAATCGAAACCAACCACAAACACACAAACAATGACCAGCGGGGCAGTAGGTAAGGTTTGTTTTTTCCAAGGTAATTGGGATTGTTAGCCCAGAAATAGGAAGATTTGATTTCTGTTGACCCAAGCGTGACAGAATTAATATTGAATTTCATGTCACACATGAGTCCTAATTTGAGTTGTTCAGTTACAGCACATTAACTATTCTTTCGATATTTTCCTTCAGGAAATTATTTGCTCAGAGGTCAACAAGCTATGTATTTAAAATTACAAAACAGAGATATTTAGTCGCATTCAGTGGTGGCGAAGGACTATTCGCTTCCTGGCAGGACAATTACAATTATTATATTTACTGCAATGACTCGAAAGTTATAGACATTCCCATCGACAATGGACACTAATGATGATGACTATGAAATGGTCAATATTAGTTAAGAATTGCTTTTATTGTTCCTAAACATGAAATTTTAGGAAATCTTATCATCCCGTAAGAGAAAGGACGACATTTTAGTGATAAAAAAACGTCAGAAGCAACACATCAAATGATTTCACCCCAATGACAGACATCTCATGCGGAATAGAATTTGTATTCCTTTTTACAACCGGAAAGTGATGTTGTTAAATAAAATTTCCTCTGACAACAATGAAAATATACTGTGTGGCTTTTAAGAAGCTTTTGACGTTCTGAGTGAGTTGTTTTTGTAGTGGTATTTATTTTTTTGCGAAGTGAGTTGAATGGCAGGAAGCCGGTTTTAGGTAGATATACATTACAAATTTAATACCGGCCTACTTAAAAAAAGACAGTGTTCCGATGTTCGTATAACTATTTATCGGGCGATATGAATGTAAAAAAATAACCAAACGGTTACAACTTCGCATTTTAGCACTTCTTTTTGATTTAATTGTTAATTCGTTTTTTTCGTAACGACGTAATACGGTGATAAGTTGCGCTAGGTTAGGTTCCAAAGACTGCGTATTCACGAGGCAACATGGCTCTCTCCATATGGTTGAACTGCTAACCAAATCGACCACGGGCTAGTCGACTTGAGGCTGATGTATTCACGTGCACACATTATGAGGGGCAAATGTCGACTGTGAACATTTTCTTGTTGCGGCTAAACGCACAGCTCGACTGCCCATCACGAAAAAGCTTCGAACCATCCAGAAAAAGAAATTCTACGCACGACTAAAGTAGCTAGAGTCTACAGAGAGTGCCTGAGCGAGAGATTTTCAGCTATCCACTCAGCTCCAGACATCGGTGTCGCGCCATCATTAAAAAGATAACCGAGTGCACCTTTGGTTACGACCCATCCACGAAAAAGACTCCGTGGTATGATGAGTTCGCTCACTGAAGAATGGTGACAGAACGTGCATATCAAAAGCTGCAACGCCAAGTAAGGGCAGCAGAGGAATAGTATCGAGCCAGCAGCAAGAGAGAAGAAGAGATCCTGCGTAGGAAGAAGAGGGCATACGCAGTCTTCCAGCTCAAGGAGATCGAAGAGTCTCCCGATCGAAACAACATCTGGAGGTTTTATAAAAAGGCAAGTAACTTGCTGCTGCCGGTACGCTAGCTCTTCGAACAAGAGAAGGAATCATAGACACCGAAGAACAGGGAATACCAGATGTGTTTTAGCAGCATTTCCAACCGCTAAATGGGCACCCTGTAGAAAGGGTGAGAGGATGCCATATTTTTATATTTATAAAAATCTAAATACAATAAGTTTTTATGGCAAGAGGAGAACCCATGTTCAGTCAAAGAAAAACCGGACCAACACCCAATATTGAAGAGATTATCAAAGCTGTTAAAAAGCTTAAGAACAACAACGCCGCCGACTCTGATGGCTTACAACCGGAGCTCGTTAAATATGGACGTGAGATTGTGGTAGGGCTCATTCACCGAATGATCAACCACGGCAGATCGAAAATAGACCAAATCTTCACACTAATTCAAATCCTGGAAAAGACCGATGATTCTCAAGTCGAGACCAACCATATTTTCATTCATTTAAAACCGCACTTGATAGCATTTATCGTCAGGAGCTCTACGTGGCGATGCCCGAATTCGGCATCCCGGAAAACTTGATCAAGTTGTAACGCGTGATGTTGGTAAACATTCGGTGCAATGTGTATTATGAAATCAGCTCAACCGAACTATTACAACCTGCCCGGATGTCGTCAAGGACCGAATTTCAGAAACTTAGCGCATTGGCTTGTACAAATTGGTTTGTTTAGAAGTCAGAACAGAGTAAAGTGTATGCTACCATCGAACAATCAAGCATTAGGAAACCGTCCGGCTCGAGTCCGAAAGAATCCGACAGATTACCCTGGGAAATTGCTGCTACTTAGGATTGGCGAACCAAATTAATTTAAACTAAACCGGAAGGTCAATTGCAAGCTCTGTACCACACTTATTCCTCCAGTTTTATCTAATGCAACGAGTGCTGAACGGAAGGGAGAGCTAATAGTGGGCTTTTTTTCGGATGGTGAATGTAGGAAAATATACCACCCTGAACTCTATGAGCTGTAACAAGGTTAAGATGAAGTCCAAACAGTCAAAATAAATTACAGAGAAACATTGGCTCGGTCACATCGAGCGAAAGGACAGTAATGCTCCAGCCAAATTATCCAAGCGTATTAATGTTCAAGAGAAGCTTCTCAATGACCTAAAATTCAAAATCGGCATAAACATATGGTTCCTTACCTCTGTGATGCTTCGCACGCAATTGACAGAAGCTTCTCAAAGACCTAACATTCGAAATTGGTATAAAACTGTGAGTCGTTACCTTTGTGATGCTTCAGTCAGGGACTAAATGCATAATTTTGATTCACGCCAAGCCCAGTTTGAAACCAATTCTATTCATAAGCATACTTGGTTGTCCTCAGAATACCCTTCAGAATATTCGCTTAATAGGGTACAGGATTGCTATGCCCATTGACTTATCAACATAAAGCTTTTAGCGCAGTGCTAAATGCCTATCTAAATGTGTTCTTTACGGTCATAGGTCTCGCTTATTTATTTATTTATTCATTCAAAACAAATAAAGGAATTGACGGAAAACAAAAAATTGAAACCAGGAAAAATTGTGTGGTATCACATAAAAACCATTAATCATAAAATTCTCGACAAAAAACAATGTCAAAAAGTCTTTCACCCTCTCTATCACCCATTTCAGTCCAACTATGCTTGTCGAAATGGAATAGAATTAGAGAAAACACAGAAAGAAACAACCTGAATGAATAACATAGTATACTTACAGGAGCAAAAGTTTGTCCAAGAAATTGCAAATAAAAACTGGATAAACTCGTGGCTTCAATGGCACAGTGCAAGAGTGCTTGCCTGAGAAGACGCTGGTCTAGGTTCGAATCCCAGTGGAAGAAAATGAAATTTCGGGATAAATGAAGGAAAAAGACAGACCAGCACCACATAAGGAGTCTGATGATCGGTTGTGGCTGACCGTGAAACAGCGCTGTAACTCCAGCCGTCCACTTTACGTGGTAAGGAATGTAAGGCTATTCATTCAAAAAAAATAAAGGAATTGACGGAAAACAAAAAATTGAAACCAGGAAAAATTGTGTGGTATCACATAAAAACCATTAATCATAAAACAGTTAGGCTCTGTTTTCTGTTTCTGCTTTTGTTGAGGTGCCAGATTTTCTGCACTGGAAGACTCAGACTCAATACTGGTTCATTTTACTGCCAGGCAGAAATTTAAAGAAATTTTCTTGTATTCTGAGAAAAACGAGTAGGCGCTTCAGTGATGAGGAACTGAGATTTTCAGCACTTACCACATCAGCACCAAATACCTTCCACCTGATACGAGCACTAGTAGGACAATCACAGAGGAAATGTTAGGCAGTGTCGTCGCATTCTCTAACGCGAGTAATTTATCTGCAGTCTTTTCTATTGATTTCTTACAGATGTCGGGTAGAATTCGTTAGTCTGTCTGCATCCTATCACAATGGACCTTTTTATTGGTCTAAGCGTGTCGGTTTCTGCCGATTGCCAATATAACCTTACCTAACCTAACCTAACCTGTCTGCACCCTAGAGAGTCATGCCATCTACGATTGTGTTCTAATGAATCCAATCCGTTAATGGAAGCCCTGACCGAGTACGCAGGGGGACACAACAAGACTTAATGAATTAAGCGTTCCGACCGAATTCAGAGACATCTTCCATTCACGAAATATTTCAGGGCATTAAGTGCAACCCGACTGTCGCTACATGGCAGATACTTCTTCCCCTCCACCAGTTCCTCACAACATAGTTCATAGCTAACGATGGCATAAGATGAGATTGAAGCTGCTTAGCCTCTATCTAGCCTTCATGAAGGACCATCCTGGACCAGCACCAGTAACTGAAGATGCCGGACTACGTCAAGGGAATATCCGGCTCGTCGCCTGTGACGATGTTAGATCTTTGGATCTGTATAAGATCGCCATAGGCAAACTCGGGGAGGTTTGGCCTGGAGCGAAGTTTGAGGTTGTTGCGAAGGAGGATATCCCGAGCAGACCGAGGGCTTGTGCTTGGATCCCTGCTGAACCCCCCTTAGCAGAAGAAATATTGGCGGTCGTCAGGCTGGGCAATCCCTCACTCTCAACCCACGACTGGAAAGTTGCGAAGCTGGAAGAGCATAGGGGATCCTTCAGATCAGCTATAATAGTGATCATTCAGGAATCCCTGGCTCCTTTGGCGAAGACCAACGGCGCAATACAGTTCGGTTGGGATAAGATCACACTTCGGGGGTACAAAAAGGATGACCCAGACGCTAACAAGCCTCCGTATCCCTCTGACACAGGACTTAACACCCCTGATCCTGGAGCATCAATCTCCCTTCCGTCCATGGAAGATGATGACTCAATTAAGTCGGCTCCCACTCAGCCCTCTACGTCCACTGTCAACACCAACGCTAATATGGACACGGAAGACCTCCGCAGCAAGGTTCTTCCTAGTGAGGACGAGCTCCTAGGGTCGTCCTTTGACTCAGACCTAAATAACACCGTGGTGGAGGCTCCTCTGCCTGATTGCGACGATCAATGTTGCGATTAATACAGATCAACCTCCACCACTCCAAAAAGGCTTCGGCCTCCCTTCTTATCCGTCTTTCTAAAGATGGAGAAGATATGGTCCTGATCCAAGAGCCATGGATTGTTAACAACCTGGTTCGAGGACTCCGGACTCACGGATACAAATTGTTGTATGCAACAGACAAAGGTAAGCCTAGAACTTGCATACTGGCAAAACGTAGCTTAAATGTATTTTTACTCCCTAATTTCAGCGACCGTGATGCAACCGTGGTGAGTCTAGAGACTGCTCGCGGCACCTATTGGATAGCCTCGGATTATCTGGCCCATGACCACGTAGGGTCCTTGCCTGATGTCAACCTAGAGGGACTGATCGCGGCAGCTGAACATCAAAACACTATGGACTCATTATTGGATGTGATGCCAATGCGCACCATTCACTATGGGGCAGTTCTGACATCAACGACAGAGGTCAGTCTCTTTTTGATTATATTCTTAATACTAATCTCATTGTGTGTAACACTGGTAGTGAACCTACCTTCATTACAAAAGATAGACAGGAGGTTCTAGATATAACTCTGGTCTCCGACTCAATCCATCAGGAAATTGTAAACTGGAAAGTCTCGGGGGAACACTCTTTTAGTGACCACCGTTACATTCAATTCAGTTTAGCCGATGACCCTCCCCGCCAGCCAGTTTTTAGAAATTATAGGAAAACTGACTGGCTCAAGTATAGAGAAGTGCTGAAAAGTTCAATGAAATCTGAACTCCTAAGTCCTTCCTGTAACACCATGGAGCTAGATAAGAGGGTCAGGGTACTCACCTCGGCCCCCAATAAGGCTCTGACTTCTGCCTCCCGCTTATACGGCCTAGAGGCAAAAAGAAGCCGGTTTGGTGGACCCCAGCACTAGGACCTCTAAGAAGCAGTTGTAGGAAACTGTTCAACCAAGCCAAGTTCACAAAAGCTGAAACCGACTGGGCTTCATACAAAGCATCTCCCAACGCTTACAAAAAAGAACTGAGGAAAGCCAAACGCTCGTCTTGGAGACTCTTCTGTGGAAAAATAGAGGAATCTTCGGAGGCATCTAGGCTAAGAAAAATCCTCTCAACCAACCCAGGTATGCCTAGCTATTTAAAGAAGGCGGACGGCTACTGAACCACTTCCAGCGAAGAATCCCTCAATCTACTACTGGATACACATTTCCCAGGTAGTTCCCACGTTACTAGCAATAAAAACCTGTCTAGGTCAATTGCACGTACCACTAACTTCAAAGGTCTGATCACTAGGGACAAACTGCTTTGGGCGATACACAGCTTAAAGCCATACAAATCCGCGGGCCAGATGGCATTAAACCAGCTTAATTTCAAAACACCTCGCATATCATCTCGCCTTTGTTTGAAATAATCCTGAAAAGCTGCATAGAAATGGCTTACATTCCGCTGTCATGGAGAGAAGTAAAAGTAGTGTTCATACCCAAAGCCGGCAAATGTTCCCATGTAAATCCTAGGGATCTCAGACCCATAAGCCTATCGTCATTCCTTCTAAAAACATTAGAAAGGCTGATTGATATCCATCTACGTACTAACATTGACACAAGACTTCTGTCTACGGCTCAACATGCATATTGCAAAGGCAAATCTGTTGAAACAGCCTTACATACGTTAGTACGTTCAATCGAATATTCCCTTCACCATAAAGAGTACGGTTGCATTCCTGGACATTGAGGGTGCTTTTAACAAAGTCAATACATCTGCGATCGCAAATGCACTGTCAGATCTAAAGGTAGATGACTCACTTAGTGCGCTTATTAATCTACTTCTCACAAGTCGGATTATAAACTCGAAACTGGGTATGACATCTGCCAGAAGATCTGTCAGTAGACGTACGCCACAAGGTGGAGTCCTATCCCCCTCCTTTGGAACTTAGTGGTGAACAATCTGCTGATGTGCCTAGAAAAGAAGGGAGGCAGGGTGATTGCCTATACAGATGACGTTGCAATTGCCGCCTCAGGGAAGCACCTAAGCACCCTGAAAGAACTTCTCCAAAACGCTCTTAACAAGATAACTACGTGGGCAGATCGTTGTGGGATGGGTGTTAACCCCCAAAAAACCGAACTTGTTCTATTCACTAGGAAACATAAAATTCCATACATTGATCCCCCCTCTATCAGGGGCACAAGTCTAGTCTTTTCGGACGAGGCTAAATACTTGGGTCTCATTCTTAGCTGGAAACCCAACATTCAGGAAAGAGTTCGTAAAGCTACAGCAGCACTCTTCTAATGCAAAAAAGCCATTGGTAATAAATAGGGGCTTCAACCCCGCATTACCAACTGGCTATACATCTCGGTAATAAGACCGATACTTATGTACGGGATGGTTGTTTGGTGGAAAAAGCGATAAATCGCGATAAGCTAAGCAAAGTCCAACGAACAGCGTGTCTTTGCATGAGTGGTGCACTGCGCACTACCCCCTCTGCTGCAATGGGCATTCTGTTTCACCTGACACCCCTGGACATCTTTAGCAAGCAAGTGACTGTTAGTGCGGCTATCCGCCTCAAAACAACGTTCCAATGGTCCGAGAATGAAATCGGCCACGCATCTATTCTGAAAAAAATTAGAATCCTCCCTAGTAACGTAGACTACAGCACCCCTCAGACCCTTTTTGACAAAAACGTCAAGGTCAAGATCCCTCCCAGAACATTCTGGGAAGGAGGCTCACCCGTCGGAAATAAATCGATTCACTTTTTTACCGATGGATCCAAAACCGACGAGGGGGTAAGAGGTGGTGTGTTCTCTGACAGGCTGAATCTCAGCCTCTCCTTTCGACTCCCTGATCACTGCAGTGTGTTCCAGGCAGAAATCTTGGCTATTAAAGAAGTCCTGTGGTGGCTGTAGAAGAACGTGTTATCCGTTACGGACATCTGGATCTTAACAGATAGTCAAGCTGCATTAAAATCCCTGGATTCTGGGTCCACAAACTCTATCGTAGTCCGTGACTGTCGATCATCTCTAGTGGAGATTGCGAAGCTTTTTAACATTCACCTATGCTGATGGGTGCCAGGACATACAGACATTCCAGGGAACTGTAGGGCGGATGAACTCGCCAGAAAAGGAACCATACTGCCCCTTCTACCTGATAAAGGTTCATTAGGCATCCCAATCGCTACATGCAAACTCATGTTTATGAGATAGACCATTGAGAATTCTAACCTTAGGTGGACAAGTGCGGCAACACTTGTCTAGCGACAAAACAGATTTGGCCAAAGATGGATCTGAAACGCTCTAAGTGTTTGATATCTCTAAACAGACTTCACATTGGTGCTACAATTGGTGTGATCACCGGACACTATCTCATAGGCAGACATGCAACAAGGCTTGGCGTCCACACAAATGACTTCTGCATAAGCTGTATGGACGAGGAGGAGGAGGAGACAATTCTCCACCTTCTCTGCACGTGCCCTGCTCTCTCTTAAAGACGTAAACTCCATTTAGTATCCCTCTTTCACAATGATCTTAACGATCTCATTAACACTGACATCAAAAGTCTGTCAAGCTTCATCAAAAACGTCTAACTGGTTCAACGAGTAGGAGGAAGATACATCCGTGTGGTATCACAATGGACCTGTCATTGGTCTAAGTATGTCGGCCTCTGCCGACTGCCACTACAACCTAACCTAACCTAGTTCATAGCCATTAGGATAGCATAAGTCTCTGTTTGGAAGACTGGCATGATTGCCTAACGAGAAGTAAAGCCGAATGCTGTGTCGCTCTCCAAGACAATAACAGCGCCAGATTCTAGACTGGTTTTGAAGCCATCCGTGAACATTCGACTGCATTTTTTTTCCAGGCTCAAAGAATGGCCAGATCAGCCGAAATTCCGGTGTCATTTCATCGGATGACATATGCATAAGACAGGAGGCGAACGATAACTGTCGCGCGAGGTTATCGAAACTCCAGTGCCAAATCTTGTTCAACGTGAGCTGGTTTTGATTGTGGTGTTAAATAATGCATTTTAGGCTGAGCCAGGCGTGTTGAGGAAGGCCGTCTTGCTGCCGGTACATGCCTTTCTTTGGAATTTAGAGGTATGTAACGCATTAACGAGAAAGCTTATTCCACCTAACAACCGACGCATAAACTAGAAATGGTCTTATCATAGCCGTGTAAACCGATAATTTGTTTATCTGTCAAAGTTAATTGAGATCAAAAAACTTTTTGTCAAAACCTCTTAAAAATATTTATGTCATTATGACATCACATTTGCGATATCATGACAATCAACCCCAGTTGAATGGCGAAGTCGGCTTCATTCGATTGTAATTCGTTCATCGTTCCCGTTTACAAACACTAATTGACTTATCGAGAGCATAAATCTTTAGCTGACACGGCCTAAATTGTTTGCCAAGAGGTCTCTCCATCGGCCAGTAACATTCTTGTAAAATGTCATTTTACACATTCGTCCACCATCGTGACCGGCAATTCCAACACCACCACCAGGAAACTATAACTATGATATATCAACAATGAGTCAACTCAACACACAATCATACAAAGTGAGAATTTATCGAAGTGGCAATTTCTTTCTTGTCCCCCGGAAACGTGATCCTGATACAGAGGAAACGGGTAGAAAATTGCAACAAGAAAACTACTACTTGTAAGCTAGTAGTATAAGTCTATCTGGCTGCCTTGTGTTACCATAAAAAAAAACACATACATACACTCAGCTGTGTGTTGAAGGAACACGAAGACACCACAAAAAGGATGGAAAAGACAAATTTGCAAATAGCCCTTCATAAATCAATGTATTCGGCTGGGGAAGGCTATAAGTACGCCACGTAACTAACAATCTGAAAAAGCAGAAGAAGACTACTTACCCCATTCGATTCTGTTCGTTCTCTTCCTCGTCCTCCATGATGTCAACACTTCCGGGTGTTGAAGACGAGTTTCCACTTTCGCTGCACACCATTTGCTGGCTGACGGGGACTGTTTTCCCCGATACATCATGCCGGCACGAGATATCACTTTCTGCCATCAAAGTATTGATCTCCTGTGGCATCGGTTTCGAAAGGAATTTCGCACGTCGGATGCCTGGAAGAAAGAAGTCAATGAATGTTTTTCTCATTTTGATTGAATATAAAAAATAAAAAAAACATGAATAAGCAACGCGTCCTAGCTGTGATTGAGTGTATTGCGGCACTTTTAAAGTGCACAAGTTGAATTGTCAACTCGTGGAAAGGAATTTATTTCCTTAGTCCATATAACGAACCCGTAAGCAACCAAAATAGGAAGAAAAAAAATCAACAACACAAAATATGACAAATATTTGGAGGACAAAGGGAAAAATAAAATTGAAACTCTTGATGATGAAATATGACGCTAATCATTCATTTGGCGGCATGCTACGCAGATTAGATGTGACATTGGGGCTTATTTACGTTTTGTTGTTTAAAAAGGAGTTTGTAGGTTGTTTGTCACGTTTTTATTGTTCGCAAAAGATGGAAACTTTATAAATGGAAGACAAATTGAAGAAACAAGGCACCTCAGTCCTCTAAGATCAAACAAATGGCTAAGACCTGATTGGGATTGATACGTTTTATGTTTTGGAAAAAGGCGAACTTGAAGTGGCTTTTAATATTTTACTAGCGGTAAAGAACGGAGAACGTTGAAAGGTAAGCAATTTGAGTATCAGATTGAGAAATAGCCAATGTCAATGTTTATCTGGAGTCATTTGGTGGCAAAATCTGGTGAGAAATAGCAGAATTCGAAACATTTAAATTCGATTCATCTCCAACTTTTAATTTTCATTTTTGTTTTAATTTTTATTTTTCTTATATTTATATTATGTTTTTTTTTTTTTTTAAATAGCTAGCTTTTGTAAATCAGTTAAAATTAATTATTTACCGTTTTCGCTCTTCATAGTGTTGTATTTTGTGTGTAAGTCTCTTGTTGTCGCTCCCTGCCAGACGATCTCCGTCGCTTCCCGCCGTCATAAGCATGAGCGGAGAACAAAGTGAAACTGTAAGCGATGTCCCAAATGCTTATGGTGGTAATAATAACCATTTTCACAAAACTGAATTGATGCTTAATGTTTTTTGTGGAAGGTATTCAGGTCTTTCTGTTTGTCACATAAACGCCCAGAGCTTAATCAAACACATCGATGAGTTTAAAATAGTCTTTGGTAATGGGAAAGTAGATGTTATATATGTTTCTGAGACATGGCTTTGCTCAAACTTTTGCAATAAAATGTTAAATTTACGGGGGTACAAAATATATCGCGCTGATAGAATCGGCAAAAGAGGTGGTGGTGTTGCAATTTTAGTTAAGACCTGCATTCAATGCAAGCTGTTGCATACATCGGGGGCCAGCGATATATTTGAATACCTCTTTATTGAAGTTGTAAGTAGAATAGATAAATGCTTAGTTGGAGTAGTCTACAAGCCACCAAATATTGTTAATTCCACTAATATTACAAACCTGCTTGAAAGCATATCTGCACGGCATCGTAATATACTCGTAATACTGTGCGGAGATCTCAACATTAATCTTTTGGATACAAAAAACCCTAATGTCGACGGGTTTATAAAGAATATAAAATCTTTACGGCTGTATACAGTCAATAACTTAACACCGACACATTTTAGTAAGAGCAATTCTACCCTGTTGGACTTATTCATCGTTAGCGATATAAATCGAGTCAATTTCTATAGTCAACTAGATGTCCCGGGGTTTTCAAAGCATGATCTTATTATATGTTTTTATGACATAGAATTTAATAGATCTGCTGAAGTCAAACGAGTTATGTATAGAGACTTCAAGGCAATAGACGAAAGCTCCCTTTTTCAGGACGTTCTAACCTTAGATTGGCAAAGACTTCGTCTTGTGTCATCAATTGATGAACAGGTAGATCTATTTACTCACAATATCAATAGCCTCTTTGAACAGTATGTTCCAATAAAAACATTTACTCTTCAAAGCAATTATTGTGAGTGGTTCACTCCTGGTATCCAACGTTTGCTTGATGTTAGGGCCCTGTCCCTATAATGTACAGGCGATGGAGAAGATTTAAAATCCCCGAGTTCTTCAATGAGTTCAAGACAGCTAGGAACAATGCTAAAAGAGAGATAAGGATTGCAAAGAACAAATTTTTCATGTCTAAGTTCAAGCCCGACCTCAGTAAAACAAAGACATGGAATAATTTAAAGGAGTTAGGCATTGGGAAAAAAGGCAGCTGATGCAGATGCCTGTGAAAAAAGTCCTGACGAATTAAACATCGATTTTGCTGCTCCTTCAGTTAACTCGACTGTTCCTGTCGACAGAGAAGAGACCCCCTACATCGTTGAAGAATTACTTACTCCAGTAACTTCTAGAGATTTTTGTTTTCAAAGGATTTATGAATATGACGTACTTAAAGCCATCACCGCCATTAAATCGAACGCCATCGGCTTGTATGGAATGCATCCAAAATTCTTAAAAATGATAATCCATGGAGTACTACCCGAAATTACATACATTTTCAATAATATTATAACCTACTCCATGTATCCGAAATCTTGGAAGGCTTCTAAGATCATCCCAATTCCTAAAAGCTCAAACTCGAGGAAGAAAGAATACCGTCCCATCTCGATATTACCATTCATATCGAAAGCTTTTGAAAAACTTATGAGCCAACAAATTCACTCATACCTTAATGAGTTCAATCTTCTGTCACCGCACCAATCCGGTTTTAGACCAAAGCATAGCTGTACTACAGCGCTTCTGAATTGAAATGAATGAAGATCATATTGCTAGATTTTTCGAAAGCCTTCGATATTGTGCCCCATGAAATATTAAATATTAAATTAAAACACTGTTTTAATTTCAACCCGACGGCTTTAAGACTCATGGAAAGCTACTTAAATGGGCGTACTCAAGCTGTGTATATTAACGTGACATTATCCAACTTTATTATAACCAGAGCCGGCGTTCCACAGGGATCAATAATGGGTCCGTTATTGTTCACCTTATTCAATAATGACATTCCATTAGTGTTAAAGTACTGCAAGGTTCAAATGTATGCCGATGACGTCCAGCTGCACTTAAGCTATCCATTGGGTCTAGTTGAGGATGCCACTCAGCGACTGAATGAAGACCTCAATTCTGTAGTCACTTGGTCGCGAAAAAATAAGCTTAGGCTTAATTCCGGCAAAAGTCAAGCAATTGCAATCAGCCGTTTAAGTATCGATACACAAAGCTTACCTCAACTTTTTGTTGATGGATCAGAGTTAACATACGTCACCAGCGTAAAAAATCTCGGTGTAACGTTTAACCAAAATCTCACTTGAGAGAATCATATTATAAAAACCGTCTCTAAAGTTTATGGATCCCTGCGCGCTCTATATCAAGTAGGAAAAGATCTGCCGTTTAGGATCAAAGCGATGTTGGTTAAGTCATGCCCATTCTTTTTTACGCACATCCAGTCTTTTGTGACTTAGACAGTCATATTGACTTTCCTATTCACTCTCAGAGAAAAACAGGAACCAGAATATCTTTTATATCCAAAGGTTACAATTTGCATCTTCTTCGGCCAGAAGTAGAAGTTTTGTTCCGGCAGCATATAACTATAATGTGACACAAAAACAATTTTTTGTATACGCCGTAAGACTTTGGAATTCGCTTCCGGTTCATATCAGAAGATCTTCAGGCATGAGCGATTTTCAAAGACAAATCAATCAACACTTTTGAATTTAACTTTTGAATTTAATTTTAATTATTTAACTGCTATAGGGTCTTAGGGAATTTTAGCTTATTATTTTTATTTTTATTTATTTTTCTTTTTTCTCTTTTTAAGTAAAATATCCAATCAATATAAATACATCTTTGCCATTTAGATCAATTTGAAATTGTAAAATATACTTATACCTTAATGTACCAACCTTGTCAATACTGTAACACACTTAAAAGATTGCATTGTATCTATGTGTTAACATGAATTATAAATGAAATACAAATACAAAATACAAAATACAAATGAGCAATGAGCTTCTGCTATTAATTTTGGGATAGCAAGCCCCACTCTATAAGATGTATCCAGATATAGATGAAGTCCAAAATCATATCGGCTCGGCCATACCGATCGAATAGATAATAATGGTTCAGTCAAGGAGATCTTCGATTCCCAGAACCCGTATTCCGCAGATTCAAGTTTATATTAGGAGTGTTTTTTTTACTCCAGCTTATAAAGGCTTACATGAAAAGATTAAAAAACACTCGACTGTGACTTGGCAGCACTCTCCCAGCTGTCATTTGACATTTCGGCTGTTTTCTCCAGTCAAACTAGAGTATATTGAACCTGAGAATTAAATTCCAAAATACTACTCTGCTAAAAAATCTAAATATACCGCCGTGTGTATACAACCGTGTAGAGCATGGAAATTCCAACTTAAAATTCTAAAGTTTACCTCGATAGGACAAACAAGTGTACACTGAACCTCGAAGTTAAATTCCAAAATACTGCTCGGATTACAAATCTAAATATACCGCCGTGTATGGCTAGAAAATTACAACTTAAAAGCATTAAGTTGAGCACTGTAGGACAAGTAGTTTCGAAATGGCAGCGGTCCGATATTTTCTTGGCAAAAATAAAACAGCAGATTCAAGTAAAATTTGGGGGTATGTGTCAGTTCAGTAGGTGAGAAATGTCAAATGTTGACATTCGATAACTAAAGTTATCGGAAAACGGAGAAAACGGTGCTTGGAAGCACTGAGCTATATCCGCTTAAGGACTTAGCGGCGATCAGGTTGCAATTGAAGTTTGATATCAAAATTACATTATCTTCCGCTTGGAAAGGGAAGCTATCGCAAATCGTCCTGTATTTCTTTTCCCTTAAAATTTGCACGACGTAAGTACTTAAGTTTTTTTTAAGTTATTTTATTGAATTTTTATTGGAATTAATATGTATTACTTCATGTAGTTGGGATCAGATCAAGAGTCAAATGAAGAGCCAGCCAGAGCCTTCCTCGAGTCGCCAGTTGACATCAAGAAATTTGTGTGGAGTTATAAAGAAATTTTAAAAGAATGAAAAATAAGGCTGAAAACACACCGGATCAAACAAAACGTTTTTGATTCGATAGTAAAAAAAACGTTTTTTATTTGAGCACACACCAAGCGAAACAGAATGTAGCAAAACAAAACGTTTTGTTTTCTTGTTTCGTTTGGTGTGCGTTGAAATAAAACAAAATTTAATTTGCGATTGCTTTTAGTGTTGTTCAACATGTGGTCGGACTCAGACGATGAAGTTGTGCCAATCTTAGATACAATTTTTGAAGCAATTGAGGAAAAGGATGCAAATAGCAGAGAATGGTGGTGCATCCATATAATCTAAAACGAAATGCTGAGGATATGATAATTAACTAAATAGCAGAGTTAAGAACTTATCCTGAAAAATTTAATAATTTCACCAGAATGCGAATTGAAACTTTTGATTATTTGCTGGGATTAATCGAAAATGCTATCAGAAAACAAGATACGAACTATCGTAAAAGCTGAAAGATTATTTATAACTCTACGGTAATTAAAAACAAATTAAAGAGTAAACATAGAAGCAAATAAAGCTGTAAAGTGCAACTAAAGAAGAAAATAAAAGCAACAGAATCAAACTTTTTTTGCAAAAAACAACAGGTCAGCTATCGGCAACGATACCTGTTTTTCTGTTTTGCTTTGGTTTTTATGTGTCGTTTCATTTGGTGTGTGTTGCGCCATAAGAAAGTAGGCAATTATCGTCAACGACACTGGTTCGAAACAGTTTTGTTGCATTTGGTGTGTGTTGCTCGTATACAATGGAATGTATTTTCTACAGCCACCACCGAAACACTTCAAAACAAAAACGTGTGATTTGTTTTGTTTTCTTTGGTGTGTTTAGTTCTCATAAGAAACAATGTTTTCTTGTTTCACGAAACAAAAAAACACGTTTTGCTTGATTCGGTGTGTTTCCAGCCTAAAGCCAAACAAAACAAGGTTCGCAGAACGGTAAAATATGATTCGTTCTCTTATGAAAAGTTCGCAAAGAAATTTGATTTCTGATTCGATCGCGAACCTTATTTTTCTGTTCGTTGGAAAATATAATTCATGTTCACGATCGAATCAAATCTGTTGCGATCTGTAAAATATAGTTTGTTCGCGAATTTATCCCGTGCGAACTACTGGAGATCCGTTCGCGAATGGTTCCCATAAGAAAAAAAAGTAATTTTACATGAAAATTATATTACATACATATTTTAATATTGAAAGAACATAGGTAAGTGAAAAGTATTTTTATTATATATTAAGATTTTGAAATAAATTTGCATTCAGTTTAACTAACAAAACATTATTTATTGATTCTTTGGATAATTTGTTTTTCTTTTTTGTAAAAAAAAAAAACTGGTGGAACGCTAAAAGCCCGTTCAACAGAGACTTGAGATTATGGCACTGCCAGCACTACTTGTGCAAGTTTTCCTAGAAGAACCTCTTTGATGCTCAATGTTTTCGAATGCTCAATTTTCTATCACAAAGTAAGTAAGTTGATTCGTCAGCTTCTCCGTTGTAAGAAACATATTAATTTAACTCAAATGTCTTTTTTTCCCCATTTCAACCAAAATAATAACTATTGAAAATATAAATCGCGAATCGAGAATGATTTGTTTTATGGATCTTTATGGATCGTGACGGAGCGAACCATATTCTATCTGAATTTCTTTTTTCCGATCTCTCACGAACGAGAGATACAGAAAAAAAATGACACAGTTCGTTCGTGAGAGAACTATACATTTTTAAAGATCGAAAATTTTATCGTTTGCGAACTTTATTTTTTATGGTTCGTGAGAAGATCGATAAAGAACAATAAAGATCCTTATTTTATCGTTTGAGAGCGATATTTTACGAACCCTGAAACAAACCAACGATTAAACGCTTTTTAAGACCTACAGCCGCTCGTGTAAATGACAACGATGACAGCGATCCTTTTTCCAGTTCAACATCTAAATACAGGGTGTCCCTTGATTCGTTGGCAATATTTTTGGGCATGATTTATGGGTATATTCTAAGGAAAAAATTGTTCTACAGTAAGGGCCTATCAACAATTTTTATATCATTTATTGAGGATTTAAGAAAAGGCTTACTTGTGTGTACCCTGACCCATGTTAACGGTAATTGCGCTGTTAGTACTAATAATAGAAATTTCGTTTAGGCCTCTATTTTTAGAAGAAATATTAGCTGTTGTAATTGCATTCAAATAAATTTTATATCTTAACTCAGTCTTAAGATATCCAATTTTTAACCTGTTCCATTTTTCCTGCCCATGGTAATTTTTTGACTTTTGGTTCCATTTTCTCCAGAAAATGCGTCATAAACATAACGTTTTAATATTTTTTTTTGATTGAAGGTAACAATAATAATAATAAAAGCTTACAACGAGTTTGTAGAAAAACCCATAGATTTTATGATACATACTTGGGAAAACATGGAACAGGCAAAATTTAAAAAAAGGGATTTTTTGCACGATTACAGATTTTCTCCATGCAGGACATCAGAAATTTTATGTCTGGAAACATTGAATTGCAAAGCTAAGCGTCTGATGCTGATTGATGGCTCATTTGTATAGCCCGTCCCAAAGTAAACGAAAGATCCCAACATGCGCAGTAGCAATTTATTTAAGGGATATTTTCTCTTTTAAAGTATTTTTGATCGCATGAAATTGTTAATGCTTTTCTCTACTTTATCTTTTTGCAGCGATATTGGAAAATGTAATTATTTTATTATTGATACGTGTTTAAACTGTCATTGAGTTTCATCAATTATTTATTGTAGTAACTCATGAAAAAAGTTTCATGCACGAAGTAAAACATTACAATCAAGAATATAAAGAAATCATGAAAAATTGCACAATTGACATAAAAAAATGTAAAGCAAAATTACTTACTTTTTTATATTAGTTTGGGATGTTTCCCTGCATTTATATGAGGTGTTTTAAGTTATAATAGGTATAGTGTGGTAAAGGTCATACAAGTCATAAAAGAAAATAAAAAATTATAAAATCATGCAAAAACACGTAAAAATATACCTACTATGCACCTGAAAAAATGGGTTATTAAATGTGGGTAGACAATTGGACACTTAGGCCTTTCCATGAAAGTCGTATCGGGAGAGCCAGGTCGATTTTAAATGAGTTGAAAAGAGACCCATCTTTTTTCAACTAACCTAAAAATCGAGCTGTCTACCTGCGTTCGTGTATAACGGAAATTCCATTTCAACCTTTTTAATAGTTACTCAAAACTCTGGATTTTATTACTAAACACATATTTGAGAAGTGCAACACACAGCAAATTTCCCTTTTCTTTCTCGTGGGTAAATGTGTATCTTTTGCATGCGCCAATGACGGTTCTGTGTGGACAATCAGTCATGTCTCGATACTCGATCGAGAGAGATGTTTTCGCAAGCAGGGGTATATTTGTTGTATGAAATGCGCACATATTTTATTTCTGTAGTTCTGGTTGGAAAAGTAGTTTTGTTGTCGCTAAGAGAATAAAATCCCTGATGTGAAGAGACCTGCGCAAGAAATTTTCACTTAAGTTGGGACGTATAGCCCGTCCCAACTTAAGTGAAAAGCTTTCCCTGATCAATCGAAGTTCTTCTTACTCGTGGAGCTCCCGCGTTAGATCGTGTATTTGAAACTGATCCCGTTTCTCGAACCCTTCGATATGTATTTCCAAATACATTTCTATTAGGAAGTCGTCGGTTTGGATAAAGTTCATGGTATCTTTGTCGCGCACTATTTGAAATTCCATTGGACAGCCCATAAACTTAGATCATGTCTGCGTATTCTTCGTTTGTAAATGAAGACATTTTAAAAAACCTTTTAATTTTGATTTTAAATCTTTTATACCATTTTTTTAGGTAAGTCCTGACGGTACTCAAATAAACCAACGGAAAACCGCTCTTATTGTCAACTGTTGTTAGAAATGTAGGTACAAAATCAGAAACCCCTTTTTTACCTGCTGCAGCATTTCCTAAGTATCATAAAATCTATGGAGTAAGCCTTTTCTTAAATCCTCAATAAATGATATAAAAATTAGAGATAGGCCCTTACTGTTTTAAACAATTTAAACAATTTTTTTCTTAGAAAATACTCATAAATCATGCCCTAAAATATTGCCAACGAATTAAGGGACACCCTGTATTTCTCTTTCTATCTTTACAGATGTAAAGGATAGTAATTTAGCCGGATGCCGGATATTCGGCATGACATAAGGCACCTATTCATATTTTATCAGTTTATTTATAAATTCACATTTTAACGATACCTCGAAAAAAACACTGCACGAAAAACAACCAACTTATTGGACATGAGAACTTCATTAAAAACTGAAATCAAGAATCTTTGAATGAACAACCATATCTTAGAATTGTTACCACTTGAAGTGGACGGCTGGAGTTACGCCACAGCCGATCATCAGACTCCTTATGTCTGTGGTGCTGGTCTGTTTTTTCCCTTCATTATTAACGCATTACCGCCACTGGGATTTGAACCTAGACCAGCTTCTTTTCAGGCTAGCACTTACTTACTGTGCCATTGAAGCCACAAGTTTCAGCTCATCCTGAAAATGGGGTTTTGGTTGTTTACCGATTTTTAATGAACATGCCAGCATTTTTCTAAGCGCCTGTAAGTATATATGCAATTCCATCAATTTGTTTTTGTTCTCCAATTTTATTCCACACATGGAAACCATTCTTTGGGCAGAATGAAAAGGGAGAGAGGGTGAACGATTTGAGAATGGTCCACGACTATTCCATTTTGAAACGTTCCACTTCACGTGATAGCAATTGTAAGATATGCTTGTCCATTCAAGCAACTCAAAAGGAAATTGACCGAAGCAGCCTAAATGTAAATGTGTCATAACTCAAAAACCCATTTCAACCCAAGAATAGTTCCTTCGACCTTGACAAAGATTTATATTATTTTATAGACCCGAGGTTCAAGGCGAACTTCCAGGGAACGTTTCAAGCTTAGAAAGCCTGACAAAAAATTTAGTTGGAAAGACTTGAAATGAGTTGTGAAGAAGATAATGAATCCTTGAGCAGTGAATACGATTTTGCACTTAACAAGTAAAATAAAATGGATGAAGGCGATTTTTTTGGAGTGTGAGACCCTCTACATAGGAGCGAGCAGTCAGACTCAATACTGGTCCATGGTACTACCAGGAAGACAGACCACTTTTTTAAAGTTTTCTAAGTAAATTGAGTAGGCGCTTCAATGATAAAGAGATAAGGTTTATAGCACTATCCACATCAGCACAAAATACCTGCCACCTGATAACAGCAAAGGCAGGACAATCACAGAAGAAATGTCCCGCAGTATTATAGCTTTCTCCACAGGCTTCGCAGTTGGTTGTATCGCTTAGGCCCAGCACCTTAAGATGCTTGGGAAAAACGTAATGGCCAGTAAGAACGCCACTTATTTGCCTGAATTTTTTTCTGCAGAACGTCGTCGGGGAGAATTCTTTTAGTCTGTCTGTGCCCTTGAGAGTCTTGCCATCGGCGATTGTGTCCATATGAAGCCCTGGACGAGGACGCAGGTAGACATAACGCCGGTCTAGCAAGTTAATCGGAGATATCATTCCCTGTGATCCCGTTATGGCCCGTGACCCAGTTAAGTCTAAGTGAATTCACCGAACGAACTCAGAGAGATCTTGCATACCTACATGAATTATTTTGGAGGTGGTTAAAGGGTTTAGCAAGGACTTATGCGCAGCCTGACTTTAGCTACAGACGCAGATACTTCGCCGCCTCCACCTGTTCCTCACGCCATAGTCCATAGCCATTAGGGTAGCATAGGTCTCCATTTGGAAGACCGACGCATGTTTGCCAAACGAGAAGAAATGTCTAATATTGTCGCTCTCCATGAAAACTCCAGCACCAGATCCTTAATCGGTTTTCGAGCCATCCGTGAAGATTCGACTGCATGCCTTTCCAGGCTCTGAGTCTGGCGAGAGCCAGTCCTGAAGACGAGGAAAGTCGACTTCGTAACTGCGCATCAGCCGAAGTTCCAGTGAAATTGCATCGGACGGCATATCCATAAGACAGGAGTCGAAGGACAACCGTCGCGCAAGTTCATCAAAACTCCAGTGCGAGTTATACCAAAAGCCACCTCTTCTTAAACGTCAGATAGATTTGATTGTGCACTCCATGATGTAAACATCAAGGGCGGGAGGTTCAATAACGAATCTATGCCGGAGCTAGGCGTGCTTGGGAAGGCCCCCGTGTAGCCGAGACAAACCTTCCTTTAGAGTTTGACGAAGGCAGCAGCAAAGTGTTAACGTGAAAGCTTATTCCACCAAACAACCGATGTATATGCTAAAAATGGTTTTATCATAGCCGTGTAAATCCTTAAGACTGTTTTCGGTGATAAGCCCCATGTCTTGCCGAAAATGCCCTTACACTGCCAGAAAACCGACAGCGCCTTGGTAGTCTTCATTTAAATATGCTTGGACAAAAGAAGGATGCAGTCCAGGATGACTGCCATATATATTGGAGAGTTGGATTGTGACGCCTCTAAGCACTAGCTGAGTCAACCCGATTAGGATTCGCTTCTCCTTATCGAAATTTTTGTTTTCATTCCTAGGAAAACTTTCATTTCTCAGTGGCCTAATTTACTTTTAATATTAAACTGCTTGCTTATTCTGGAAAACAAAAATTTTAAACTATATTTTTGGAGGTTCCTCTTCCACTTTTTTTTTTCTTAACTTTTTTAACTGAGTCAGGTTGTTGAAAAGAGATGCTACATTTAAAAACTCTGCAGGGCGAAACGAGGGCATTGAGGGAAGAGTATGGTGGCAAGAGAAGGAAGGAGAAGAAGATCCTGCGTAGAAAGAATAGCGTGTACGCAGTCTCCCAGCTCAAGGAAATCGAAGAGACTCGCCATCGACACAACATTCGGAGATTTCACAAGATTGCGAAACAATTGGCTGCTAGACCGGAACGCAGGCTCTTCGAAACAGCGACGGAAACCTAGTCGCCGAAGCGCAAAGAATATTAGATGTATTTAAGCAGCATACAAAAGCTACTAAATGAGCATCATTTGAAGAGGGTGAAAGGGTAAGAAGAGAACCCACGTCCTGTCAATGAAGAACAGATTTCACCACAGAGTATAGAAGAGGTTGGCTTACTTATAAAAAAGCTTAAGAACAAATTAGCCTGATGGCTAACCAGCAGAGTTTATCAAATACGGTTGCGATGATTAGGTTGGGCACATGCACCAAATCATCAACCACGTATGGGTGGAAGAAAGCATGCCCGATGAGTATACTATCAGCTCCATATTCCACATCTATAAGAAAGGCGATCCTATGTATTGCTAGAACTTTCGAGGCATGTCCCTGCTAAATGTCGCATATAAGATCCTTTCCAACGTACTGTGTGAACATCTCAATCCGTTCTGCAACACACTAATCGGCACGTATAAGTATGGCTTCCGGCCCGTCAGATCGACAACAGACAACATTTTAACACTGAGGTAAATCCTGGAAAAAACGAGTTTCAAGTCGACACTCACTATCTTTTCATTGACTTTAAAGCCGCATATGATAGCATTCATTGTCAAAAGCTCTACATGCCGATTGCCGGATATGGGATCAAGGCAAAACTGATCAAGTTGTGTCGGTGACACTTAAAAATACGCGGTGCAAGGTTCAGTTTGGAAGCAGCTCTTCCGAATTATTCCAAGCTTGCACCGGATTTCGGCAAGGAGATGCGCTGTCATGTGACTTCTTCAATCTTGTTCTGGAGAAAATAGTGCGCAGGGCAGGTACTATTTTCAATAGATGCGTCCAACTACTGGGGTATGGGGACGATATCGACATCATCGGTCGTTCCTAGCGTGCCGTGCTAGATGCTTTTAAGGCGATTGAAGAACATGCGAAATTGGTTGGTCTTGAAGTTAAATAGGACGAACTAAATACATGATATTAACAAACAAAACCTCCTCTTCTCTGTCTAGGACAAAACGTAACTGTTGATAGAAATAACTAAAGGTTAGTTAAGGAGTCCACCTTCCTTGGAGTTAGGTTAGGTTTATGTGGCTGTCGGCAGAAGCCGACACACTTAGACCAATTTAGGTCCATTGTGATACCACGTATATTATCTACCTCAACTCTGTAGATGGGACTGGCCAACGACACGCGGTTGTTCTCAAACGGTCCCCATCTACGTACTAACCGCGCCCAACGTTGTTTAATTACGGTGATCTGACGAGAACCGATTAACTCGACGTGGTATGGTCGTTGGTTCCTTGGAGTAAACTCCACAAATGATACCTTAGTGGAGATCCGACGGAGGATTACCTCACGAAAACGCTGCTACTTCGGTTTGGCCAAACATATGGGTTCAAATCTCCTTACTCGAAGAACAAAATACATGCTCTATCGAACCTTAATCCTGCCAGTCCTGCTTTAGGGTGCCGACTGCTGGACGATTAGTATGTAAGTGGAGCTAATATTGGGTTCTTTTGGAAGAAAAATAGTCCGTCGGATATTTGGTCCTGTCTGCGAGGAGGGCGAATGGAGGAGAAGATACAAACTCGATCCCTATGGGCTGTACCAAGATGTGGATGTAGTCCAAAAAGCTAAATTACGTCGACTACATTCACTCGCCCACATTGAGCGAATGGACGATAATGCTCAAGCCAAGAGGATCTTCGACTCCCAGCACCAGATTCAAAAAGGCGTGGAAGGCCGAACCTCCTTTATAGAAACCAAGCCATTGCGGATGCCAGAGCGCTCGGTTTGGACAACTGGAAGCAGCGTACCTGGGATCGCAGAGGATGAAATTCTACAGTCTCTCAGGCAGAGACCCTTCACGGGTCAGGACCCCGTAAAGTAAGTAAGTAAGTGCTAAAAAATTGATTTTGTGTACATGCTTTGTGATTACGTTTTTATACGTTTTTTAAGGGTGTGATCGGAAGAACAATGTTTATGTTAAAAACGCCCCCAAAAAGTGGGTGTGATAAAAGCTTTGTATTGGCGAATTGTTAAGTAAGACTTTGTCTAAATAGTTTGCGAAGAACATAACCTTTATTTCCATCGACTTCTTCCATGAAACTGTTTTTTTTTTTCTTAAATCCTTATGCTTGATTCTTTCAGGTGTATATGTTCCAAATTTCAGTTTTCTATTTCCAATTTTAGGGCTTCATAATGGGTGACGGACATGGCTAGATCGACATAAAATTCAATGTTGTTAGCAAATAAAGTACTGTTTAGGGGGATACGATCAATATTAAATCATTTTAAAAACTATGAGTCAGAATTATAACACCCATAGGATTGGGCATAAAAACATGCGCACCTACCAAAGTTCAATAACATCAGAACGACCAACTTTATTGTTTGCCACTTCAATCACCCGCTGTTCCCTTTCATTGGCATCTCATAATCAACCGATAAAAGTTTGCATACTGCAATATTATGACAAACAAAACTGCCAAACCTGTTTCAACAATTAGCACTTCCGCCAGAATCAACAAATTGTACATCATTTAAATCCAGGTGTTCATTTTCCATTAGCGTTTGCCGACTTCTATAGGCTTTAAAAAATACTCACGTCCAATCTCTTTTATTCGGGCAGAAAATCGGAAAATATGAGAGCTTTTAGAAAAAACAAAAGAAAATTGAAATTTCCACCTCTGACCGAGACTAGTGGCCAAAGTTAATCCCCCTTTATTGGATTCAGCACAGGGACCAGAGAATCTGAACACAAAAACACTAAATGGCTTAGGAAATTGTTATTTGACTTTTTGCTCCTTCGCGCGCCCAAATAATTCGTTACTTTGTTCAAAAAGTATAAGTATTCTACTCGTTATAGTGGTATTCAACTAACTACCAAACTAGGTTGTGAGTGAGGTTAATTGTAGCGTCTGGCTAATTTAGGAATACCCCAGAGATTACAATGCTAAGTGTATATAGTTAGAGAAGGCCGACTGACTGGCTGGCGCGGCTTTCGGTTTGTTGATGGTAGTCCATTAGTGGTCTCTATATTGCAGTGCAAGGGCAAATATTTGATTTCCACTAAGGCGAGAAGGCTGTGAGAACAAATCCCCAGCATGAGAGAAAACATAGCAACAGAATAAAGGGATGAAAGTACCAACAGAGCGAAAGGAATTCAATTAATTACAACTACGAGAGCAAAATGAAATTGAAAAGTGGTTCCATCTATCGACGCTCGGATTTGCTGTGGAATATGGGACTTTGTTTGGATGGGATATCGCTTGGGTGCGCCGTGTCAGAATTATTCCTACCTGAGAGAATACTTAGCTCAGAATTTAGAGGTTTTAGTATTATTTAATTGGATTAATAAAGTACAGTGAGATGGCCTTTGGTGGCAACCACACTAATTAGTTCGAAATGCTTTTATGCTTTGCTGGTCTAATTTATTTGTAAATATAAATTGGTTTAGTTTATCTTTTTAATATTTCGGCGGCGGTTAAGTTGAAGTGGCAGTCGGCCGAGATAGACACACTTAGACCACTATAGGGCCTATTGTGATAATTTGATGGGGGTAGTAAGCAGGCTGATTAAGTGACGGTGTGCGAGATTTTTTCATTTCTTCCGCGCAGAATAATTGAAAAAATTCTAATAAGTTAAAAGACAAATACAGTCTTTCAATTGATTGTTTCATATTTAGCGATCTTGACCCGGAGTCGCCGCTTACGTGTTAAAATAAAGAACAAAAGAAATAAATTTCTGCGACTTACATTCAATCTCCAGCAGCAGATTTTTTTCCTTTTTTTTATAATAAGCGCGCACTAAAGGGATTTTTTGGGACCCTTATAATGTATTAGCTACACAGCGCGGGCGTTAAAGATATTAGGGTGAGAAGAAAAGGAGAGATGCCGATGCACGTTGGTTTTGAATGTTTGTAGGTTATAATGTGCAGGAAAAATGGAGCGGGGAAGAGCATTCCACATTCGTGTTGTACGGCTGAGGAAAGATTCTTTGAACTTCACTGTACGTCCGAACACAGGCTTGAGGGTGAACTACTGATGAGCATTCCTTGCATGGCAGGTATTGCGGTTGAAATGTTCAAGGGGAGGAATGCAACTGGCTATTTCGTTTGAGCCTTATAAATTATAGCCAGATCAGAAGGGGTGAAATATTTCTTACAACGCTTAAGGAAGCCTAAACATTTCGCGGCGTTCTTGGCGAGATCGAATATGTGGTCATTCCAACGACGGTTGTCATTAACACACATACCGAGAATGGAAAGTCTTTCGGTTTCAGCGATGCAAGTGCCATTCATAGATAATGGCAGTGTGTGTGGGTTTTGCTTTAATGACAGGAAACAGCATTGTGTTTTGGAAGCATTAAATTCCACTCTATTGGTTTTACCCCACTGAGTTATGCTGTTAAGATCGGAATTTAATGAGCTTAACATACGTTGCCGTTCCAGTTCCACACCCGAAGATGAGATGACCCAAGAAATCATCAGCAAAGGAATGAATTGGATTAAAAGTAACAGACAGGAGATCATTTATTAAAATGATAAAGAGAGTCGGCCACAGAACAGAGCCTTGGGGGACACCAGCATTTATTTAGTGAGTTGCAGACTTGAAACCGTCCAAAACAACTTGAATTGAACGGTCCGAAACATGGAAATATTGTAATGAGTTGAAAGAAATCGCAACGGGGACAAGATGTTTATGTTTATCAAAGAACCCGACGCCCGCCGTACGAGATGAATTGTGCTGATTTCTGCAAAACAAAATTCAGCAAAGCGTTCAATTTCGGCCTAGGTATACCTCACCTGCTGATTAACGATACTGTTACTTTTTTATTAAGCAAGTGCAACTGTCGCTGTTCTTGTTAGGGACGCATACTCATGAACTGATCGCGAGCATTGCGCTTTCTATGAGCAATCATAAAATGCACGCGCTCCTGAGTCATTGACTGTGAACCTCTTTGGTTTTGGCGAACGCTTTTTTTTGTTTTAAAAAAAAAGTGAAGTGATACACTATCAGGTCTGTGTCGTGGAGGTAAAGCAAGCAACTATCACGAGCAGAAATTTGCCGACACAACAAGTGTTCTCACAGCCTCAATATTCAGTGCAGGTGTTAGTAACGTCATATATATAGGTACAATGGTACATAGTACAATATATAGAAAAACAAATATAATAATTATTTTATACCTATACAATACGTACAGACCCAAATCATGCAAACAATTTAAGACACCAAGGCATTATTATGCAAAATATTTTTTACCTTAACTTTACTAACATGCAACTCAATCCCATGGTCATTTAGATTACAAATTCTACTCGTCGCAGGGACATAAGTCCCGAAGACATAAGTCCCGAAAAATAAATTCGGGACTTACATAATGTCCCACTAAACATTTCCTAAATATACACCTAGAGTGAAACTAAGAAGACCGCTCCAAATGCTACAACAAATAGTCAAACCGGTTTCGTTATATCGATGTTATTTTTGAGTATTTCCTTAAAAAAAAGAAGTCAGTTAGCTATAGGCTATTCAACAAAAATTGTCAGTACAGGGAAGATAGGATGTTTTTCTCTCAGTCTGGTTGCAATGACTTACATAAATCGGTCTCTCTTTAAAGCTATTAGGTTTACCATCTTCCAATTTAAAATAAAAATATTGCGGAACGAAATATCTCCAGTAGACCAACAAAATATATAAATTTCGGAACACAAAAAAAAAAAAATCAAAACGAAAAATATCCAATTTATTCATTATACCTAAATATTGTAAAACATAAAATACTAATTTCTAATATCACAACTCAACTAATCCGATGAGTAATTACTGCTACTGCTCTCGCTATTTAGGTCTATTATTAACCTTTCAACTGCTTCCTCGGCAAAAACGTCCATTTCCCCCATATTTGGCTCAACAACCTGTTCAACGTGTTGGACACATCGATGCCATTTTTCCTTGTCAACCCTTGTAAGTGCTGTCGTTAGTAAGTCTCTTATTTCAGCCATTTTAAATGACTTGTTCTGGTTTACTACAAACCCTTTTACTTGAGCCCAAACCAATTCTATTGAATTAAGGTCACAGTGAGCGGAAAGCGAAGCACTTTATGTCCCGCATTTTGAGCCATTTCATCCACGACGTATGTTTCATACTTGGCTTTATAACGTTTAACGATTTCAAGCAACCTATTGTATGATTGTATCCCTACCTAACTTGAGATCTACCTTTTGGGAATTCCCGTATTCATTGGCAAAACGGGCGTCATTCATCGGAAAAACAAAGACATCATACAAACAGGTACGAGTACATAATGATATGAAAGGATGTATTTATGTTTCTTTTTTATTTAAACAGTTTGCGAAATAAAGTCAATCAGCAAGATTTTCTAAAAACATTTCCCAGTCTTTTCCGCTATATGTATTTATATTGTGAAAGGTAGACACAATCAGGCAATTAGAATACAAAATTATATAACCAAGACGCAATGTCATATGCCTAAACAGATGGTAAAAAACTGCACTTGTGCAGCTGTACAATATAAATACGATCAAATTAAAACCGAATGGCAACACCCCACGTAATAATTCGTTCTTAAAAGCAGCAAAACCGAAAGTTCTTTGGCAAAATCCATAGAAAAACCCTTAATGATATGCTTCATTTTAGAGATGGTAATACTCTTCTGATGTTCAGTTACACACGCTGCTTATTTTGGTGGATGATAATAGCAAGCGAACACAAGACGATCATGCTCATTCCCATTCGGCTGTGTGGGAGACTGGTTGTGGTGGGTTGTATACGAATTTTAGGAAAATTACAACAACAATTACTTGGTATGACAGTGGTTTGGTTTTTATTTCAATGGCAATTCTTGCGTTTGAGTGCCGTGAGAGTATCTACAGGCACCACTGGCAGAAAAAAAGCTCATCCATAAGGCATGTACTGACAATTTTTGTTGGATAGAGTATAGTCGAGTTTGCATCGTGACAATAGCTGTGTTTTATTATCCATGCGGATCTGGATCTGGATCAATTTAATACGTAAAACAAAAACAACACAGGATCTTGCTATTTCTCGGGATCATTAATCGTGATCCAAAATGTAATTACAAAACTCACTACCTGTTTTTTTCGTGGCGTTGCTTATTTAAATTATAGGAAATTATAGGAACACAATAATATTGCCAGACCAAAATATGAAACACTATTAATAACACAAAAAATCAATTAGCATATTTTCATATTCGAATAATTTACCACTGGGACTTTTGAGACGTTTTGCTTCGTAATATAATACACAAAAATTAATGGAAATATTAGCAGTACAATACTGTTAATATGTTGCATATTTGAACATAACATTTAAACAGTTTCTGAAAAAAAAATAGTGTGTGCAAAATGTATGTTGATTTGTATTCAAATGGGAACACCCCCGACACAACAAGCGATCATATTGTGACGTCACATTGTACCCTATATTTGCAATATGGCTGAGTGCCAATCGAAACTTGAAATACCTGGTATCGTCTGTTATGTGTTAAAAACAACTGTTGCCACAACTTGCCACTGATGATCCAGATCGTTTTATTATCAGATCGGATCAGTATCAAGATCATTGGGATAATAAAACGCGGCTAAAGAAAGCAAGCCAAGCAATTCAAAAAAATGATTTAATGCCATTTCTCAGTTCTTATGTCTACTTCTGAAATCGTGCGATTTTATTATTTTTATTCGATCAAATTCTCAAAAACATCGATTTACCTAATAGCTTTTCTCAACACTTATATGTCCTTTCTGAATTCGATGTTTTTGATAATTTAATTAAATAAAAATAAAGAAATCGAAACGAAACACTGAATTGCTGTCTTTGTTTCGAAAATCCTCGAAACATACTTTTACAGCCTTATAATCGCTGTAAGATGTGTAGTTGCAGTCTAACGAAGCTAAATGAAGAGGCGATTGCAAATAAAAGTGAATTGTTGTGTCCTTTCTGTCGATAAATTATAAAAAAAACAGTTTTTTTTTATTTATTTGTAACACAACTTTGTCGTGTTAACAGTATGTTAAAAATGTTTGTTTAATTTGTTTCGATTTTTTTCTCGTTAATTATGTTTTACCTATTAATTTATGAACGTTAATAAAATATTTCCAACTGTTTGTTTTATTCGGGACTTGTGTCCTATTTTCAACGATAAAAATTCGGGACTTATGACCCACTTAAGTGGGCTATAAGTCCCGAAATCATGGGAACTAAGTCCACTTCGCGAAAGTGTTTTTATTTCCCACTATGTGGGAACTAAGTCCCTCAGTGGACTTAGTTCCCGGGGACTTATTTCCCTACACCAGTTTGTTCTACCTCCATTACAGTTGTATTGATATTCGATATTATGAAGATATGAATTCGGTGCGGTGATGAATAGTGCTGCAAACGCAAAACCTAGTTACAGACGTACAGTTTCAACCAACGACCATACCACGTCGAGTTAATCGGTTCTCGTCGCGAGAGATAAGCGGCTCCTCCATGACGGGGACGTCGCCAATGCTCATGAGCTCCTCCGTTTTAGTACCGCCATATCAGAGAGGGATAGATTCGACACGGAAAAGCAGTTTGCCGAATTTTGGTGGCTTGTTGAGGGGGGAGTGGTCAACATGCCCTCCCAGGACGGTGCGTTACTCTAGGTAACATCCTCTTAGCTTATAAGTTAGATTAAGTCAGCTAGGGCGTTTTTGGGAGAGGCCGGGCTCGCCAACGTGTGGTGGTGCTTCCGGGAGTTGCCTGACGCTGTAAGGCTTCAGTCGGCTCACGGCGGCGCGTGTGCACGTTGACGACTGCCAGGCGCTCGGAAAGCAATTGGGATTTTGACCACTTGTTGCGCAAGGCAACGAGTGCTCAGAAGCCTAATTATAGTTAGAATATGCTAAGTAGTTTAAGTAAGTAGAGTAGGTAGTTTGTAATTTGTTTTTTTTATATAAAAATATAAAATTTGTTAAAGATTCCGAGTTTTCTTAACAATTTTCTCGATGAAAACATAATTATGTAAGATTAGTTCGTAAAATAGTTTTTAGGCCGAAAGGCAATAATTATAAGATATAGTTAAGTTTAGGGCGTCCGCATAAGGATCAATAATCTAGAATAAGTATCCTGTTAATTTTAAGTTAGATTTAATCATTTTTGTCTAGTATGTAAGTTGATATAAGCTAATAATTAATAAAAATGAATTTAAAAGTAAAAGTAAAGTAATCGGTTCTCGTCAGATCACCGTAATTAAACGACGTTGGGCGCGGTTAGTATGTAGATGGGGGACCGCTTGAGAACAACCGCGTGTCGTTGGCCAGTCCCATCTACAGAGTTGAGGTAGATAAAAAATACGTGGTATCACAATGGACCTAAATTGGTCTAAGTGTGTCGGCTTCAGCCGACAGCCACATAAACCTAACCTAACCTACCTACAGACGTATAGGCATTCAATCATTGAATACATATATGGTTACAATAGATGTGTGTTATGAACCTTAGCTGCGCAAATAAGTACAGAAAACATAGGGACGGGCTACAGTCCGCTTGGGCGAACTGTTGGATACCCTATTCTTATTCCTATCCCTCATAAGTGGGCGTGACAAAAGTCTTAGTATGGTTGAAATGTTAAGAACGCTCTACATATTTTGTTATATAACATTTAAAGGATTTTATCGAAAAAAACGAAGCTTTTGTAAGAAAAAACGCTCCCTAGCTCAAACTTGGGTTTTTCAATTTTTTTTTTTTTTTTATAATTTGCGTGCGCTAAAGGAATTTCTTTTTTCTGTAGTACACAGTGCCCTTATAGTGGAAACCACAGCGCAGGAATTTTATTTGTTGCTGTAAGTAGTTCGCAGCAAATGATTCATTGCCTATTTGTGGGTGCTACTTACTGGTGCGATGGGATTTTTTACTCAACAGGTGGCGCCTAAATTGCTTTAGGGAGATCTGTTTTTGTTGTGTGTATTCAATTTATAAAAATCATGGCCCTGGTCGGGATTCGAACGCACGACCTGCCAATCACAATACCATCGCACCATTGCCACCTGCAATAATTGCAATAAAATTGTTTTATTTAATTGTGGGTGTGTCAGTAGGCTAATTTAAAAAAAAATTACACATGAGCTTTAAGGGCCCTCAGAGAGTAGGTATATATTATTAATTTCAGTTCCCTAGCTCAAACTTTAGTTTTAAATTGATTTAGTAGACGGATTTTAAAAGTTTTATATCCCGAGCAGTTTTAGGAGTCATAGATCATATATAAAAAAATGCAGCTTTCTAGCTCAAAATTCGATTTTTCGAAAAATTTGTTTTTTTTTGAGTTTGTGGGCGTGTCTGTGGGCGGATTTCAAAAATTCGTAAACTCGATTATTTCGGGAGCCTAGAGTGTATATGGTTAAAATTTGACCTCTCTAGGTCCAGTTTAAAAGCCTAATTTTTGCCGACAGACGGACGGACGGACATGGCTAGATCGACATTACTATCGATGCTGATCATAAATATAGTAACTTTTAGGGGTCTACGGACAATATTAAGGTATGTTACAAACTATGCGTCAAAATTAATACACCCTTAGAATAGGTTATACAAATCATAAAACTACAAGATTTGGTGTTCCATGATTAAAAATCTTGCCGCAAAGTATTCTACATTCTATCAATTTGTGTTCCCTGAAGCTGTGCAGATCATTTTAGTTAATGATTATCTGTACCTAGTTTAGAGATAGGGCAAGTGAGTAAAATGTGTCAAATTTGAAAATTCAAATTGTGCTGATGCCAACTGATTTATTTGTTTGGCATGAGATATCGTATTTGGGAGCGGGTCGAAATTCTGCTTTCAAAATTCTGTTTTGCAAAATTCTGACTTTTAACACAAAAATTCTGCTTTTCAAAATTCTGCTTTTTTTCTGTTCTGCTTTTCAAAATTCTGCTTTTCGAAATTCTGACAGGCAATATTTTAAACAAATAAATTCTGCTAATTCTGCTTTTTTTCCAATTTACGAATTTTAGGCAAACAAATATTTTTCAACTGTTGCAACAAATTACAATATATTTCATATAAAGAAGGTACACAGGTGGGTAATTAGTTTTTATCGTTTGACCTGCACATCAAATTCAATGAACTTGTTGTTGTTGTTAACAATTAACAGACAACTAATAGCAATATAGAAACCAAGAGAGCAATCTTAAAACCAATAAAAAACTACTTTTACCTCTTCTTCTATAACAAGTGAGTAGGTAGGTAGAATGTTTTACAAAATTCTGCAAATAATAAAAAAAAAGGATTGGAAAATGTTTAAAAGCGCGCCCTTTTTAACATTTTCCAATCCTTTTTTTTTATTATTTGCAGAATTTTGTAAAGCAGAATTTTGAAAAGCAGAATTTTGAAAATAAGAATTCTGAAAAGCAGAATTTTGAAAGCAGAATTTTGTAAAACAGAATTTTGAAAGCAGAATTTTGAAAACAGAATTTCGACCTCGGCAGAATTTCGACCCCAACCCATCGTATTTCGTAGTTATATGTTACAAATATTCGCAGATATGAAAAAAAATCAAAAGAATAACATGGAACGAGTTCAAATTGTGATCAAACTAGATGTCCCGTGCTCGCCTTGCTTCGCCAGTCTGCCACTTCTCAAATTTAAAAAAAAAAAATACTTGCTGATAAGAACTGATAAATAAAACGTCGAGAGTGTCCCTACTCATTATATGGATATACTCTGAGTGTGACTTCCTCTCAATCTCATTTACATTTCATACCCTATCTTTCTCAATCCCATGGCCATGCGCCATAAAAAAACAACACAAACTGCAAAAGGTGCATAAAAAAAAGAAAGAAAAAGCACGTTGCACAACAGGTACAGGTAGAGAAACAGATTTGTGCCGCACACACACACAAATTTTCCTTCACTGAACGCTGGGAAAATCCAACGATCTAGCTTCAATCGAACATTTTACTTTTTTGAATTGTATAAAATTTATAGTTTAATGCTTATTGTTCAACTTCAGGATAACATACAAAGATGATTTATATCTTAAAATCTTTGTACATAATTGAACTTTATATTAAAAAAAAGCCTATTTCATTTGGATGAGTCATTCCAAAGCTAGGAGCTGGAAAGCATTCGAGAGTTACAACTTTTTTTAGATATCAGCTTAGATCTCCGCTCCTGGACAGCGGATGAAGCATTTTCCCGTGGCAAAAAGTAGTCCATTCTCAGGCTCTAGACTATCTGTGTACCAAATTTCATTTAAATCGGTTCAGTAGTTTTTGCGTTAAAGCGAGACAGACAGACAGAGTTTCTTTCGCATTTATAATATAAGTATGGATTGACATCAGGTTCAGGCCAAACATTGACGGTACAATGCTCACTCAAAACCAGAGATTCACTAGAAAACCAAGAGGATTATATATTTGAAATTTCGCAGCTGAGAGGAGAACATTTGACTCGAAGCTGTACTTTTCTGATTTGATTTGATCTGCAATTTTTAACTCACTTTGAATAATTTTCTTATTTTATTGTATTTTTTGAATAAAAACTTTGTTAATAAAAAAGATGAAATCGATTTTTTTTAATTTAAGCATCCAACTCCATGCTTTCTTGCCTTTCAGATATTTTGGATGAGAGACAAAATAATCAGTTTCAAAATGTAGGAGATGGGACACAAGTCAAAAAAAGGAGACTTTTACGTTAATTAACGTTGCTTGTTAATGGTTTGGCAAAACACTTTGAAAATTGGTAGGTGAACTCTTTATAAGACTAGCTTCAAGTTAAAAAAATAAAAAAAATCCTATCACACAGTTTCGGAGTACCAAGTACGCAAACCATTAAATGCGTTTTTCTCGAAAAAGTGCCAATGGCATATGGAACAAAACGATTCTTAGGCGACGTCATGCTACTAAAAGGCTCATGCTTCCCATAATTCGTTCTATGATGAGGGCTAAACAATAAGTCATCTACGTAAGATGTGGGCGCCGGCCACCAAGAAAATAATATAATCAGGGAATCTATATGGCCGGATATAATCTGCTGTAAGAGAACGATATCGCTATTAAGCCTTCGTTGAGAAACGGGTATCATTTGAAGAAGCTTGATACGTTGACTCTAAGGAGGAAGCTTAAATGGAAAATCCCACGGAAGTCCTCTAAGGGCAAATCGAATACATTTACGTTAAATGGCCTTTATTCGATTTGAATGAATGTTGTAGAACGGTGTCCAAACTTGTGTGGCATTTTTTTTTTGTCGGGGTGCGAGATTTTCTACAATGGAGCACTCCGACTCAATACTGGTCCATTGTACAACCAGGCAGACACACCACATTTTACTGTGAGAATTTACTCGTTTTCTTAAACTTGTGAGGCATACTCTAGAATCGGACGGACAAAACAATTGTACAATGACATAGAAACGCAGGGGTCTTTAAAGGGTCTAGACCACCTTTTTACGAAGCCCGGCATAGAATTAGATTTATTAACAATGAAATTGATATGCTTTGTAAAATCCAGTTTGGGATCAAAATAAACCCCAAGATCCTTAAAACTATCCACATGACAAAGAGTATGTTAAGACAATGCATATTGTAAGGTGGTAGCGATATTTTTTTCTAGAAAATGTCATTTGTTAATATTTAGTAGGGTTCAGGAATAAACCGTTTTCAACACACCAAGCGGCGAAGCTAAAAGTATCGGTTTGAAGAAGAATTCTGTCTTGCTGATAAGTAATAGATTTATATCTTTTCATATCGTCAGAGAAGACAGAAGATTGCTGTGGGTGTACACGAGGGAATAAGACGAATCCCTTAATATTTATTACAGTCCTTGATTATCTTCTTGAAGGAAAAGTGACGGACTCTAAAAGTTTGCTTTTTCAATAATACCCTTTAAATGTTGTAAAACAAACTATGTAGATACTTCTTAACCTTCCTATACCCATGCAAAAAAAATATCACATATACCCGCGCACGGACCCTGGGAGCGAAATCTCTAGAGTGTATTTGTCATACATTTTTAGCCTTAGTCAAAATAAATTTGTATGCATACTAATGGATGTGCTTAAAAGTATTAAATAAAATATAGGGAAAATATTTGCTTTAATTAGTAACTAACAGCTTTTTATAACAGCCTCTGAAAATAGTCAGTTTTTCTGATGAGTAATGCAAAATTTATAAAATCTTAATTTTTCAAAACTAACTAAAAATTTATCAAAAACCTTAAGGATTACAAAGTTAGATAAAAAGTTATATAAACTTATTTTCCACAGACGTCTCACAACAGCAGTCGGAGCGTTCCGTAATTACATGTTCCAAAAGAAACGACCGATTAATGCCGTGTACTGACCCACGCGATTGCGCCATAAGCGCTCGCGCCATGCTGAATTGAAGTACGCGACGAATCATGAAGCTACCAGTAAGCTCATTGCGATAGCATTTTCCTTTATTGAAAAAATTACGAAAATTTAAATTATCGGTCTGAACGACCAACGCGCGGGTATAGGAAGGTTAACAATTCTCACATACTTAGATATTTCTCACGCCCACCCCCTAATGAGGGATAAGAATAGGGTATCCAACAGTTCGTCCAAGCAGACGAACGTAGTTGCTTTTCAAATAAATGTTGGCTATTTTTATGGAACTGTTTATTATTCGCCCCTATTGCATTTATTTATTATGAATGTGTAAGTACACGCCATTGAAAACACCTAGCTTTGAATTCAGAAAGCAATGCGATCAATACTTATATATATAAGGAAGGAAGCTACAACATTTGATGCAACTTTAATGAGATGACCGACCCTTAAAAAGTGAAATAACCTAACGAAGAATTCAAAACAAAAAAAAAACTCACCATGTACCGTCGCTGTCTGATAGTGCGGTGGTGGTGGTAGTGTTAAAGTTGTCACTCCTGTCCCAACGGTCATGTGTCCTTGCAATTGTTGTTCGAAAATTGCCGGTCCAACCGCCACCGCCGTCGTCGTTGAATTTCCTCCTGGTGACGGCATTACTTTCTTATGCTGTAATTGAATTGTGTGATATTTGACCAGCGGCTGCTGATTGTAATGCACTGCCGCCGCTGCAGCCGTTGCTGCTTGCATGTTATAGTGATTTCCCGGTGCCGTCGTTTGAATTGGAAAGTAAATGGTCGCTGTGCCAGTTATTTCCGTGCAACCGTTCTGTTCCACGAGCTGCTGGTGTTGAGAATGGACATTGTTTGGCACCCTGACTTGCTGGTGGTAAGAGGTGGCTCCACTAGTGGGCGACATCTGATAGCCCTGATGCTGTGGCGACATCTGCTGCTGCTGTTGCTGTTGGGCCATAGCCAGATGATGGTGGTATTGTTTAAGGTTGGGCGGCACCATCGAGTGTGACTTCAATTGTATGCATGGTGAACTCGGGAGTACTTTTGTTGGCGAACTATGCAGAAGCTGGTATGAATCTGTGGATAATGAAAATGGGATACGTTTATTTTTTTTTTATTATTTACAACTAGGTAAGCTGGTTGCCTGTTGTTTGGCTATTTAATTAGTTTTTTTCCTCGTTTTACGCGTTTTTGTTCGTCGTTCGAAAACAGATGGACCTGATGATATGCGAGGAGATGAAAACATTTTAATTTCTGTGTAAATAATCTCTTAAAACAGTGTGATCCAGAAATCGAAAAATCGATATCGGTATCGATTGGTACAATGATACACCCAAGATAAAAAGTTAACGTACAAATATGATATTAAATTTGCTAATTAAAATAATTTAAATTTAAAAAATAAAAACGAATTTATCAACCAACCAATATTCGAGACTACGCTCAAAAATATTTCGCTCCAATGTGTTGATCCCATTGTCATTTTTGGTTAATGCTGTCCAATCAAATTTGTAATGGTCTGAATACTATGGATTAGGATTATTAAATGCTTGTCAAATAAACGCGTACGATAAGATACACTGGCGATCACAAGTATGAGGCTATACATTTTGCAATCGATTTTCAGTCTTTATACCTTTTGTAAATTTATACCCAGAATCTTTTACTGCCTGTGAACAGGTACATATTTTCCCAACAGTAAGTCATAATATTAAAGGGTAAATAAGAACGCTGGAATTTCTCAAGATCAAACAATGAACCACTTCAAAAGCGTATAAAAAGATGCGCACTAGGATGAAGCCATTGCGAATTGTATTTCGTTGCAGGAGTTCATATCAGCGATTTTTTTCAAAGTTTTGTTAATACTCGTAATATGTATTTAAAAAAGAACAGTTTTTATTTAGTTAAAAAATATGGGTTCCGGAAAGACTTTGACAGCGACAGAAGGAGGAAAAATAGATGCTTTCAAGGAGTTAGGACTCTCAGGCCGCGAAATTGCAAGGAGGCTAAAAAGAAGTGAGACTGTTGGGAACAGTCATCTTGCGGATCCACAACACTATAAAAAATCAAATTCTACTCTACCAGTGACTAAAATAAGGGCCAACAGCGGAGTATCGGCCAGGATAGCAACGGTCCGAAGGATAATACGAAAAAGTGGGACTCTGTTTTGAGGCAATTACACAAGGAGCATCGAATGAATTTTGCAAGAGAAGATGCCCCTTGGAGCACTGAATGGAAACGCGTTGTCTTTTCTGATGAAGAAAAGTTTAACCTTGACGGCTCCGATGGTTACAACTTTAATTTCCATGATCTACGAAAGGAGGAGCTTATTTTGGTAAGACATCACTGTAATGGTGTGTGGAGCTATTACCCACTATGGCCCAATCGAGTTAAAGTTTTTGTAAACAACAATGTACAGAAACAACAACAAATGTTTGCTGGAACGGTCATTTTGAAAAGTGAACAACATTTTTGGACCACTCTCTTGGATATTTCAACAAGACAATGTCCCTATCCACACTTCCAGGTTTGTTAGAAGTTGGATTTAATCAGGAGATGTGGAACTTTTGCCATGGCCACCCTATTCACCGAACTTAAACATAATCGAAAATGTTTGGGCATGGTTATCTCGTAAAGTGTATGAATTTGAAGACAAGGATACTTTAATAGAGCCATTCGTGATGCCTGGGCCCAAATTTATCTTATTTATTTAAAAAAAACTATATGATTCTATTCCAAACCGTCTTATAGAGGTCATTTCGAAGAATGCCGTGCATACTCATTATTAATGTAGAAAAACATAATAAAATTATTTATTTATTTATTAATTTTATTTCATGAATTGCTTACACAGTAAGATACAATTTCTTATAAATAAGTGATAAGCATAAAAACGAGATAATAAATGGATGCTACGAGTATATTGATAGAGGAAAAAAGAGGAAAAAAGGAAAACTAAATTCACAAAAAATAAGTGAAGAAATTAGGAGTAACTAAGAATAGCGGGAAAAATAGGTATTTAATTCTTTTTTTAATCTAGCGGTGTTATCCAATCTTCTTATACATTGAGGCAGTGTTCCACAATCGAGTAGCGTATGTAAAAAATTGACGTTCAGATACAAGACAGTTGCATCTAGGTACAGTAAACTGACCGGATCTGTTAGAAGAGGGAAATCTATTTTTTTCGTAAAGATATGCGGGTTGATGAGTGAGTATAATATCCGAGTATAATAATCCAGAAAACAAAAATCTCGAAAGTAAAAATCTCGAAAACAAAAATCTAGAATTGAAAAAATCTCGAAAGCATACATAATCTCGAAATACAAAAATCTAGAAAAAAAAATTTCGAATGCAAAAATCTCGACTGAATATATTAATTTTTAAGACAATGGTTACAATCTGCGCGAATTGTAACCATTGTTCCAAAAATTAATATATTCATTCGAGATTATTTACTACTTTTTTAGCATCCACGATTCACTAGCAAGCTGCCCATGCAACTGTAAAAAAGGTACCTCAAATTTTTAATTTTGAATTTATCAGGAAATCAAGTTTTGAAAATTGAAAGTGCTTTAAGACACCCAAAATAGTATGCTCTGCGTTTCGCTTCACTTCAAAGTTTTCGATGAGATTAAAATGTTCGTACTTTGGTAATGAAAGTTATAAAAATAAATTTAAAAATATGAAAATTATTTTGAAAATCGCATGGAAAGTCCAAAAGTCAATAAGATTTATATTCAATACCTGGGTATTTCAAAATGCAGATGAAATAATAACCTGCTTAAAAAGTAAATAAATTGAATAAATTAAGAGTAGGATAAAGGTGTTGCGTTAACGCACTACCAATGATTGTATTCTGATTAATGTTTTCATGTACAAGATGGCGCAAAAGTAATCCTCCTATCAGAAAATGCTATAAATTTTGCGATTGGCCCCTAATGTCAGTTCTGTTTTGACATTTGTGTAGTAAACACATGCGAAATAAACGTTAATAAACAATGTTACGCTACACTGCTCCAGAACGCGGAATATTGGTGACTATTTATTTGAGCAATAATTAAATTACAGCCAAAAAAACAGCGGAAGGTTATTTTTGCGCCACCTTGTATGTATCTAGGAATAAGTCTTTCTGTTGGGAACATTTTGAAGTTTTTGGAGAATTTGACTCATGACGACGATATTCCGAAATAAATTGTTTAAACTAATACATTTCTTCTTCTCCTTTCTTTACTCGTACTTTACTATATGCCTACTGGTCCACCACGCCGGTATGCCCTAAATAAACATCGGATCACTTCATCACTGAGGCCAATCAAATGCGGATTTTGTTGTATTTTAGTGATGATACGGAAGTTTTAAGACCTGCGTATTTTGTCAGGATTTTAACACGTGCATGCTCCCATTCTTGGTTAATGTTAAATCGCCTAGATATGATTTCTCTCTTAGTCGTCTTTTATGACAAGTGCTGTTATTATGGGAGTGCAGCAGTGGAAGAGAACGAAGATGGGAATAAGGCAACTCATGTCTAATGGAGAAATTGTATTTCATGATGAAAGCAGCACGGAAGTTCTTGCAAGCGCATCAGAAGCTGCTTCCCAATTGATAATCGGAATTCCCATTAAATGGCAGTTTCGTGACTAGGAGAACCTTCTTATGAATGCAATGGCTTACATCAATGGTTTTTTTGATATGGGTTATCCAAAATCTCTTTCTTATTTTCCAAAATGCATCCAAGACATAGAATCTATGTAATTGTAGCATTCAGGTGAGCATTTACCACCTTGAAACTCTCCCACAATTGTGTATGCAAATCCGTGGGTTGACACGACAACAACAGCATGCACGCTTCGAAATTGTGAAAAAGAGCAAGACCGGGATCGTACAAATGCAATAATACCGATCCGAAACAGGGAAGGCTGCCGATTTCCGCCGTTTTCACTAAGAACGCCGCCGATGTGTACTGTATACTAACCCCTGAGAACTTAAATCATTTTAATGGTTGAATATAAAGAATACTTTATAGTTTGACAGTTCGAGTAGTTTTGCAAAAAAAAAGTAACAAGTGGTTGTGTGCTTTTTAGCTGCTGGCTACTATTTTCCTTTTTTTTAAACTTTTATTGTATCTGTATTGTATTCAAGATTGCACAATTTACAGCGAAATGGTATTTTCTACCTTGCTGCTGGAAAACTTATAACATTTATACAATAATATTATCACAGATTCAAAATTGTTTTAGAAGAAAAAGCTACCTGAAAAACCTTCATTTAATTATAAATTTAATTTTTCCTGATTAGAGAGGAGTGGGTCCGTGTGATCACAAATAATGATGTTGTTTACATAATCGACCAAATAAATATTAAAGCAAATAAATAAATAAATATGAAGATAAATAAATAAATAAACAGGTAAATTAACAATTAACAAAAAAAGAACATCAAAATAATATTATATACAATAATGTATATAAATTAAACACAACATCTTAAGTTGTTAAATTTAAAATTAAGTTATTATCAGAGTACCTACACAAAACTTTATATCTATCATATAATTTCGAGCTTCGAATTTCAACTTTTTCAATTTTTGCCTATTCATGCAGATCCTCCGTAGAATATCGGCAGGGAAGATTAAGATTAAGATTAATTTTTAAAATTTTATTTTGCATAATTTGCAGCCTGCGAATATGACTTTTATCACAAGTTCCCCAGATGGGAGAACCATATAGCATTATGCTTTGAAATATATACGAAGGGCGTTCAATATATTCTCGGTATCGGGGTGAAGCTGTGGTTGTATATATAAATTGATTTATTTATCAAATAATACTATTATTTTAGTGCATTCATGTAAAATTTCATATAAATGTGATTATTAATTCGCGTTTTATCTCTAGTTAAACAGAATCATAATGGCAACTGAGACGATGATGGTGAAAATTGAGCATCGCGCTGTAATTAAATTTCTCACTAAGCAAGGAAAAAGTCAAAAAACTATTCATGAAGAGATGGTGGCTATTTACCAGGGTTCCGCACCTTCATTATCAACTGTGCAAAAGTGGTCAAGTGAGTTCAAGAGAGGCAGAGAGAGCATTGAAGACGACCCCGCTCCGGCGCCCCGGCTACTGCTTGTACGGGAGAAAGCATCAAAGAAGTCGAAAAACTTGTTCTTGAGCATGCCCGAATAAAGGTGAAAATGATGGCAGAGATCACCAAGCTTTCAATTGGTACCATTCACACTATTTTTCATGACCATCTTAACCTTTCAAAGGTCAGTGCAAGGTGGGTGCAACGAATGCTCACAGCGCCTGAGAAAAAAGTGAGAATCGCATGCTGTAGAGAGCTTTTGGAGATGTGTAGTGAGAACGCGGACGGTGTTATGGATAGAATTGTTACTGGGGACGAAACATGGGTCCACCACTATGACCCTGAAAGCAAACAAGAGTCCATGCAGTGGTATAAAAAAGGAACAGACCACCCGAAGAAGTTCAAAGTCACTCCGTCTGCCGGGAAGCTCATGGCCACAGTTTTTTGGACTCAAAGGTAATCTTGCTCACTGAGTACAAAAAAAAAGGTGAAACCATCAACGCCACATCCTACGCTTTCACTTTGCATAATTTGCGGGAGGAAATTAAAAAGAAAAGACGGGGTAAACTCGCAGCGGCTGTGTTGCTTCTTCATGACAACGCTCCTGTTCACACGGCGCGAGTTTCCAAGGCTGCTGCGCGAGATTGTGGTTTCGAAGAAATCCAACACCCACCCTATAGTTCAGACCTTGCCCCTAGTGATTATTTCCTGTTTCCGGATTTGAAAAAATGTCTTCGTGGAAAAAGATTTTCGGATGATGAAGAACTCAAGTCCTCAATAAATGGGTATTTTGCAGAGAAAGAGGAAATTTATTTTTTTGTGGGTTTAAAAAAGCTTATCTCAAGATGTAACAAATGCATTGATGTTAGGGGAAATTATATTGAAAAATAAAGACAATTTAAATTGAATTCGCATTTTCCTTCATATCGATACTGAGAATATATTGAACGCCCCTCGTATTTGAATAATAACAATTTGTTTTCAACACTCAATTTGGACCAACAATTTATAAATGGATACAGGATTTTTATCGCCATATTAAGTTTTTTAAATGTTTCTTGAATATGCGAACTAAAGGACAAAGTTTTGTCCAGGTGTACCCCAAGATACTTGGCACTCGATTTCCATTCAGTTTGAACCCCATTCAACTAAAGTCTATTGCTTGGAAAGTGACAGGCTTTTCTTTTTCTAGTGAAAAAGCACTCAATTTTATTTTCCAATCATCGCAATATGATTTAACTAAATTCAAAGCAAATTGCAGATTGTTTTCAATTAAGGAGCCAATTGAATCTGTTGAGTAAATGCAGGTATCATCCGCAAAAATTGCGGTTTTACAGTTATGGGATTTCGTAAAATCGTGTGTGTATATACGATCCTTCGGGTACACCCGCAAGAATTTCAATTACATTTACAATTGCAAAACCAATTATTTAGAGAAACTGTGAAAGTGCGTTTTGTATGGAAGGACAAAATCAAACTACGTACTGTGGGAAATTTACAACAAGGAGTTTGTGAATGAGTCCACACAGAGTCAAACGCTTTTTCAACATCAAGAAAGACCATTTCCGTACTTTTTCCTATTGTAAGGTTATTTTTAATACCTTTTGTTAAATTATTTAGGCTAAATAAACATACAAACCTACAATATGGAGTGGATATGGGTGAGGAAAATAAAATACGAATCGATCGACAAAAAAAAAATTAGATAAAATAAATCAAAGATAGCTTTTTTTATTTTTTGTAGCGTGTTATATGTGTTTTCGTGCCTTCAATTTACTGAACTCCTCAATAACTTCTGTGAAATCGATTTCTTTGAAATTTTTTCTTTTTATTGAAAGCACGGCTAGATTAACCAGTCGCTCTTGATCCATTGTAGATCGAAGATAATTTTTAATTAGTTTAAGTATCGAATAACTCCTCTCGCATGATGCAACCGAGATGCAAATGGTTAAGATGTATTGAAGTATGAGCGATATACAGGGTAACAATTCACTGAAGTCACATTTTATTATAAATTGAAGGATTTGGGGGCCCCCCAAGTTCGGAGGCCCGGGGCGGGCCGCATCTTCCGCCCCCTGGTTAGTCCGCCACTGATTGGAACTAATGACAGTTTTTGTCGCACATTGCTTTTAAATCTGTTCGAATTTGTGTTTTTAAAGTTAGAGACAATATTACAGCAGTCGAATTAATTTCTATTAGAACTGAAAAGTGATTTGAACTAAGATCATTTTCAACAATAATCTGGGTAAAATAATCGGTCATGTTAGTAACAAATAAATCCAGTGTGGATGGATTAGTTCGATTATTAGAAGGAATACAGGTGGGGTGAGGTCGGTATAAAACGTTAAATGGATATCTTGAATTCAAATCCGACAATATATTGCCCCAAGCATTTGCTCTAATGCAACGCTAATTCCTGTGTCTATAGTTGAAATCTCCACCAACAAGAAAACTATCATTTATTTTTATTAATTTACACAAATCATTTCTAAATTCATACCTTTTGCTTTGCGAAGAAGAACCACCCCGGAAATAAATTGAAAAGATTTTAATTGAACGTTCATTTTCAAGTGGTACTTTAATTCCAATATTTTCAATCAGTTTACCTTTTATAGTAGGTAGCAATTTTTATTTTATCGTTCTCTTTACAACTACGGCAATACCGCCCCTACTTCTCTCTTCTCTATCTAAGCTATAACAAATATAATCTTTATTGGAAATATTAATATTGTTCACTTAGTTGATTACGTCAATATTATGTTTGCTTAGAAAAGCAAAATATTCAATTGATTTAAGTCGAATGCTTCTACCAACAATTTATCGTAAAGTTTCCACTCATTATTTCTTACTAGAATAAAGATACTTAACAGCTTATTGTGAAATCGTATTGAATTGCTCGAAATTATTTATATTAGGCAGTAGATACATAGATATTTATTTTTCACTTTATAGTTAAATATTTACATTTGTTGGTTGGCACAGCTTGTACAGAGATATGATACTACTACTGAAAGATGCAATTTATTTTTAAATGCGGTAATTATTAAGAAATAAATTTGGAGGAAAAACTATAAAAAAAACTCCATGTGAAGAAATATTAGGCAGTAGTTAAAAAACCGAAAGCTTCTTAAACTTTCATGACTTTTTTTATAGAATAAATTGGCCAAGATATGGGTCAAATTCTGGGTTTTTGCATGGGCATATTCGGCACCCAATGTCCTAGTGAAACTTTAGGTCGCAAATTATATACAGCTATTTTTTATTTGTTTCAGCGTTTTTAGGGTTTGTAACTACAAGAAGAAGACTGACAGAGTCAATGTAAATGAAACTGCAAAAAGCGATTTCGGATGTGAAACATGGTCGAGAAAGTAAACCTTCAGCTTCTTTAAAGCACGGTACCGCTACGTTACGTTTTCTTTTGTCCTTTCTTTTCTTTTATTTATAAAATTAACATTTCAATGAATTTTAAATAACTTAGTTCTTGCCTTTTGATTTAAAAATCTTCTGTGCTCCGGGCAATGCCGGAAGTGCCCTGTGTTGTGACGCATTCGGTAAAATGTGCTGTCTAAGTCCTACGAAAAAGATTCATATTTCATTTTAAAGGTTAAATATCAAATTTTCATACAGTATTTAATGTTTTTCAATATATTGACTAATTTTATGTGTGGAGCTTTGATTTTTTGGTGTCGAATGTGCCTCCATTTAGCATACCTAATATTCAATATTTTTAGAACATTAAAAAAACTCCTCCATGAATCATCACTTAGTTTGCCCTTCAGAAATATTTCCAAATCAAAAAAATTGTCAAAAAGTTCTGAATCCTCTATTTTAACAGTTTTTGAAGACAAATAGTTGAAACGCCCTTCAACATCAGACCAAATCGGTTCCTTATTTGAATTCATTAAATTGAAGGTAATGAAATGCGCTTTGCAATAATTGCGGTTCAAAAAAAAATACATAGGAAGTTCACACAAAGTGTATTTGACGGGAAAAGAAAGGAAGCATATTGGTTACTATGATGGTTTCTATGGAGGTGCTAAAAGTTTCAGAAGGAATAAATTATTACTTTATTTAAAAATAATGTACGGAAATGGAGGACTCACAAAAAAAAATCTTTGACGAAAAAAGAAAGTGGAAATAAGATTACGGGAAAAAGGTATGATATGTTCTCGATAAAGGAAGGAGATCTTTCGCAAACCCTCGGTTAAGGGAGTATGAATAGGCGTAAATCATCTAGAGAGTAATGATGATTCTGGTCAGCAGCCGGAGTAATCGATTTTTATTTTTTGAATCCAGAAGAAAAACATGATTAAAGAAAGTATTGTCCAGAAATCGACATAATGTAATGTAAATGGACTGCCACTTACTTCTGCGACTGGTATTTGTCTTGTCAAAAGGAAAGCTCCGATTCTCGTACACGACAATTCTCGAACACGAATTTCACAGCAGGCGCTGGAATTAAGGACCATTCACATGAGAGCAATCAATTACGCGTGTCCCAACAAATATTTACGATCTTTGGAAATGCATTCACGTGAGACCTTTTTGTGGCAGAAGCCTAAGTTCGAACGATTTTTTCATTCCTACGTGGAGAGCGACTAAATGCTGTGGATTGTGATTAAACTTTGACAAATCGCGGCAAGGGTGTAGGATTATTCCTGAACGTTGTTCTGCTTTGGGTTGACAGGCTCGCATCCAAATCAGAAACACTATATGTATCGTTTTCTGCATTGAAACGAAACGAGAAAAAAAACATAGGGGCGGGCTACAGTCCGCTTGGGCGAACTGTTGGATACCCTATTCTTATTCCTATATCTCATAAGTGGGCGTGACAAAAATTTAAAGGATTTTATCGAAAAAACTAAGCTTTTGTAAATAAAAAACGCTCCCTAGCTCAAACTTTGGTTTTTCAATAAAATTGTGGGCGTGTCAGTAGGCGGATTTTGAAAATATTTACACATGAGCATAAAGGGCCCCCAGAGAGTATATATTAAAAATTTCAGCTCCCTAGCTCAAATTTTGGTGTTTCAAAAAAAATATTTTATTTAATTGTGGGCGTGTCAGTGGGCGGATTTTGAAAATTTTATGTCCCAAGCAGTTTTATGGGCCAAAGATCATATATAAAAAATTTCAGCTTTCTAGCTCAAAATTCAATTTTTCCCAAAATTTGTTTTATTTAATTGTGGGCGTGTCAGTGGGCGGATTTTGAAAATTTTATGTCCCAATCAGTTTTATGGGCCATAGATCATATATAAAAAATTTCAGCTCTCTAGCTCAAAATTCGATTTTTTTCCAAAATTTTGTTTTTTTGAGTTTGTGGGCGTGTCTGTGGGCGGATTTCAAAAATTCTTAAACTTGATTATTTCGGGACACTAGAGAGTATATGGTTAAAATTTCAGCTCTCTAGGTCCAGTTTAAAGGCCTAATTTTTGCCGACGGACGGACGGACGGACGGACATGGCTAGATCGACATTACTATCGATGCTGATCATAAATATAGTAACTTTTAGGGGTCTACGGGCAATATTAAGGTATGTTACAAACTATGCGTCAAAATTAATATACCCCTAGAATAGGGTATAAAGATGTGGCTGCTGTGTACATTCAACTGTGACTAACGCTGACATGACATATTCTATCTATATACATACAGTCAAAAACAGTGTGTATTGTTTTATCCTGTGAAACAGATGGAACAAGGAAAATATGTTGTGCCTGTGCGATAGTCAGGCAAACATCTAAGAGGCTTATTCATCAGAATACACCATACACCTCTAAACGGTTGCATAGTTAAGGCGTTATGCAGTGTATTAGTATTTATGCAGCATTTACACCAACATCACTGCAGTTTATTCATAAATCATTTTCCAACCCATATCACAGCAGCTATTCACCTCGATTACCGTTGTCATTTGTCGTTTCCTGATCGTATCGGTATTAGATCCTCATTACCTAATGCCGACGAATAGCCCAATGTGTAGTAGATTTGTACACGATTGAATTTTTTAGGCCGAGACAAGACTGGCTTCCACATAGCATCATCGTTGGCACATGCCAAAACTACACATTTAACCACCATTGAAAAAAGGGAAATAGGCATGGGTGCTTCTCCAATAGTTATGAATGAACATTGCTTACTGCATGTCAATTCTTGATGCAAGTTGTCTCTATTTCTAATATTGATGCACCGATTGTAGTAGAACAGCACAATTTGGTACAACTTTTCCGGATTGAGGTTAAGTGCTGTGGACAATACCTAACATTTTAGCCTGTTTAGTCGTTGAGTGATATTTAGGTCAGGCAAAAAGCATACTGAGTGAAGGCAATTTCTTACTGCACATGTGTTTCATGTGCGTTGATATGTCTACGTCTTTGCTGCACATGTGTTTCAGCCATTAGTTAACCAAAGTCAAGTCGTGAGGTGACTTCAAATTCAGCACAAAAAGACATTTGAAATTTTTATCCGACATTTATCGTCTAAAACGACAAACCGATTTGGAAGAGTTTTGGAGTCAAAAACGAGAGCGGTAATCACGCGCACTTATACTCTAACTTGCCTCTTCGAATATTAATAATTATCTCACATCATTGCTCAATTATTTATTTTTGATATGCTAATTTTTAGGGTTCCGTAGCCAAATGGCAAAAAACGGAACCCTTATTTATTCGTCATGTCTGTCTGTCTCCCTGTCCGTCCGTATGTCACAGCCACTTTTTAGGGTTCTGTTGCATCTCTGGCAACACTGACAGGAAGTCAATTAGTCACATCAACTTAGTTTCGTTCATTTAATATGACATGAACGTCATTCGTAAAAAGTCAACTAACCTAGAACCACTGGTTTCTGCCCTCGTGGCTTTTAAGACTTTCACCGCATTATTAACCACAGAAATAGTTTAAGTTTTTTTAATAAATGAATTTGTAAGTGTTGAGTTTATTCAATTGTTTCTTTCGACCTTAAATTCAACATTGTGGCGACGAGGATGGAAACGAACAAACAAACTTCGCGCTTGGCGAATGACTCGGTAGTTTTGTAGAGTCCTGAGGTCCCCGAGCCAGTGGATTTAGTCTCGCCACCTGTAATATCTCCAGTTTCTTCACCTCCCAAACAACAAACCAGAGCCCGACGAGATCCATCTGAATTTTCGGGTACACCAAGAAGATCTGAGCGTTTGCGCTCAAGGCAAGAACGATTTGCTCCTTAATTAAGTGATGGGAATCTGTTGCATCTCTGTCAACACTGACAGGAAGTCAATTAGTCACATCAACTTAGTTTCGTTCATTTAATATGACATGAACGTCAATCGTAAATAGTCAACTAACCTAGAACCACTGGTTTCTGCCCTCGTGGCTTTTAAGACTTTCACCGCATTATTAACCACAGAAATAGTTTAAGTTTTTTTAATAAATGAATTTGTAAGTGTTGAGCTTATTCAATTGTTTCTTTCGACCTTAAATTCAACAGGTTCCATAGCCAAATGGCAAAAAACGGAACTGTTATGGATTCGTCATATCTGTCTGTCTGCCTGTCCGTCCGTATGTCACAGCCACTTGTTAGGGTTCCTTAGCCAAATGGCAAAAAACGGTACCCTTATGGATTCGTCATGTCTGTCTGTCTACCTGTCCGTCCGTATGTCACAGCCATTTTTTTAAATTGTACGGACGGACCTTCCTTTCTTCGTTACTCTTTGGATTTTAATATGAACCAAAGTTCGGTATCCCTTTAAAACCGGACGATAGTACGGCGGAAAAGCTTAAACCGGCAATGCTCTTGTGCCGCCACCTTGTCGTGGAACTGTGGATACACGTGGTTCATCCGTTAGTAGTAGCGAGCATCCTAATATCAAACATTTTCCCAATAGAGGCAGGACTGTGCATCATGGTCCCACCTCTCCTGGCACCAACCCTACAGGCAGCAGCGTAAAGCTGTCCTCCGCTATTGCTTCTCCTTTATTCTTTATTCATCTACCGAGCTTAAATCTAACAGACTAGGATTAAATAGTTTAACAGGTCAACATAAATTATATAAAATATTCAGTAGTGTTATCATTTAGGACATACACATACAGTCAACCTTCTTTATAACGAACCTTCAAGGGAACAAAAAATTGCTTCGTTATAAATAAGTTTTATACAAAATTCGTTATATAGAAAATTTCATCAAAGAAAATTGCGGAAGGGAAACAAAATGAAATTCGTTATAAAGAGAATTACGTTATAAGGAAGTTCGTTATAAAGAAGTTTGACTGTACATATTTATAATTTATATTTAATAAAGACAATTTAAATTTCGATCTATCATCACATAAATCTATTTCAGTATAAAGAGAATTTATTTTTGTATACACTTCGTTATTGGCTCATTAAGTCCATAATTTAAAGAATGTTTAGGGCTCCAAAAAAATTGGTTTCTTGTTCGAAGAATTCGAAGTACATCAGGACATACTATACGATAAGAGAAAATATCATGAATAAACAGCCTTTTTTCTAAGGTATCTAATCCTATTAAAGCACATCTTGTTGCATAAGAGGGCATAGTATCTAGGTTCCATTTCATTTGCCTTATAACAAATATTGTAAGGGATTTTTGTACCCTTTCTAGTCGTAATATATAAATGGCATATTTTGGACACCAGACTATAGAGCAATATTCAAGAAAAGTTCATAATAAAGATATATAGGCAGACTTTAGAGCATATGTATTAGTATTATTGCACCTATAAATTCAAGTGATAGCTTAGTGTCAGGTAATTATTTAAATGTTGGTAATCTAGAGTGTTCAATCCACGAAGTTCAAATTGCTCTTTCTTTATTAAAACTAGACAAAAATCCTGGTTTCGAGGGAATCCCGCTAATTTTACTTCAAAAGTGTTCTTATGCGTTCTCCGTGCCTTTATGTTTAGTGTTTAACTTGTCTCTGCAGACTGGTCATTTTTTGGAAGTTTGGAAGAACTCGTTTATAACACCAAACTATAAATCTGGATCAAAGCAGGAGATTACTAATTATCGTCCAATATGCACAATTTCGACCATACCTAAGTTATTTGAAAAACTTATTTATGAGAAACTTACACCTCTCTTAAAAAGATTTATTCCTCCGTTTGAACATGGATTCGTGGCTGGTAGATCCACCACTACAAATCTCTCAGTCTTTTGTCACACTGTCTTGAATGACCTTGAGAAAGGGTTACAGTGTGATGTGATTTATACTGACTTTGCTAAGGCGTTTGACAGTGTTAATGATGTGTCCGAACTAAACAGGTTTGGATTTCACTCCAATTTTCTAGAGTGGATTCGCTCATATCTTACAGATCGTATTCAGTATGTTCGTATTAAGGACGTTCTTTCATCACCAGTGTATGTAACGTCTGGAGTCCCTCAGGGAAGTCATTTGGGTCCTTTGCTTTTCCTCCTATTTATTACTGAAATTCCTGATTTGTTTCTGCATTCCCAATGTTTAATGTTTGCCGACGATTTAAAATTGTTCCGACCTATTAAGTCTGAGCATGATTGCATTCTTTTGCAGGAAGACCTTGAGAGATTTTCTATGTGGTGTCATAACAATGACCTTCGACTCAATGTTTCCAAATGTCAAAGCTTATCTTTTTGTCGTAACCTCTCCCCAGTTTCATTTACTTACGTGATCGATAATTCCCCATTGCCCATTATCTCCTCTAAGAAAGACCTAGGAGTCATATTTGACAAAAAACTAAATTTCTGCCAGCATATTGACTTCTTGGTTGCTAAACGCAATTCAATGTTGGGTTTTATATTGCGGAATTCTAAAGACTTTCATGATCCACTTACTCTCAAATGTCTATTCTTTGCATTTGTCAGGTCTAATCTGCAATACTGTAGTATAGTATGGAATCCATGTTATGAAGTACATTCCAATAGAATTGAGAAGATTCTAAAACGTTTAACTAGGGTTGCCATGCGTAAATTACGCTGGAATATTGAAATGCCTTCTTATGAGATAAGTTTAAAACACCAACGGATACTTTTTTAAAAACTCAAACTGATACTTTATTGCTTCACAGATTTCGAATTTAAGAATACACGTCCGGACTCTTCCGAGGATTACAATACAATAAACTGACTTGCATATATCTTAACTTTACTGTATAACATGGGTACATAATAAATACTCATACTTTAACACAATGTACACCGGCACCCCATATATATATATTATTTTACACACTAGGAGTGTGTCTCTCTCTTTTTTTCTTCGCTTACACAAGATGCAAATTATTTGGTATCTTACCTCTTTTCAGGCGTACGCAATATTTTTCACTTATGTTTATTCGCGATTTAATAAACAACCACATCGATTGCCCTTTTATTTTATCATTAATTGTTTTTAAGCTGCATCAAGAGGACTTAGAAATCGTTTATAGTTTTATATTCCATATTATAGAGTTAATTACGGTTGTAATGAACCAATTACCAGATGCCTTAAAGAATGCAATAAGCATAGCAGTCTATTCGAGTTTGATTTAAGTAGACTCGTTTAAAAATAAATTAATTTTGGCGTTAGGCTTTGGTGGTAGAATTTAAGTATTGAAATTGTATTAAGTAATCTAGTGCAACAGTAGATGTTTTCAGTTGATGAAATAAATAAATGAAATGAAATGAGAATGCTATGACATATCATATCAAAAGCTTTCTTAAAATCATTAAAAATTACATCAACTTGATATCCCAACTTATATATTTTGTAAACAGTGTCAAGTTGGTTAATGTGGATGTACCGGATACAAATCTATGTTGTTGCAGTGATATTTGTTCCTTAATTGTAAAATAAAGTATTTTTGTAACAATTGACTAGAAAAGTTTCGGAATAGCTGAGAGCTTAGATATTCCACGATAGTTTTCAATTTTCTGTCGGGGTCCGGCTTTTAATATGGGTGTTATAAATGAATATTTCCATTCCATTGCTTCTGTAACTGTTGTCAGTGCGGGGGCTGTGGAAATATTCCCTAGGCTTGGAGAGAAATAAATGTGCTTTGCATACCCAAGACTGGCAAATACTCCCATGTTAGTCCAAAAGACCTGAGACCTATTAGTCTAACATAATTCCTCCTTAAAATGCTGGAGCTACTGATTGCTATACATCTTCGTACCAACAAAATTACGAAACTTCTGTCTGCGGCTCAACATGCGTACTGCAAAGACAAGTCGGTGGAAACCGCCCTTCTCTCTTTGTTACACACTATCGAATACTAACATACTCGTAATTACAAGGAGTACACTATGGTTGCCTTTCTGGATATAGAAGGCGCATTTAACAACGTCAACACATCTGCAATCGCAAATGCACTGACAGAACTGAACGTTGATAGCGCGCTTGGTGAATCGATCAATCTTTTGCTAAAAAGTCGGATTATCAACTCAAAACTGGGCGAAACATCTCCCAGGAAGTCTGTCAATAGAAGTAAGCCGGCAGTCTCCTCCTCCCCCCCTCCACCCTCTGTGGAACGTGGTGGTGAATGGACAACTGATATGACGGGAACGGTGAAGGTGATTGCCTATACGGATGATGTTGCTTTTGCCGTGCCTGAAAAACACTTCAACACTTGAATGGAACTCCTGAAAAACGCTCATAACAAGCTAATGGGCTGGCCAAATCGTTGTGGCCTGGGTGCAAGCCTTTACAAAACTCAACTTGTCCTCTTTTACAGGAAACACAAAATCTGACATATTACCCACGCTCTATAAATGGTACAAGCTTAACTTTTTGAAACGAAGCTCTACTCTTGGGTCTAGTTTTCGATAGGAAGTTAAACTGGGAACCCAACATACAAGAAAGAGTCAAAAACGTTACAGTAGCACGTTTCTCTTGCAAAAAAGCCATTGGCAACAAGTGGAGCTTACAACCCCGCATCGCTCAGTGGCTATAAGTTTGGTGGACTGCCTTATTTAAAGCGATAAATCGTGATAAGCTGGGCAAATTCCAAAGAGCTTGTCTGTTCATTAGCGGAGCACTCCAAAGAACTCCCTCTGCAACACTAGACATTCTACTTCATCTCACACCACTCGACATGTTCAGCAGGCAAACAACTGCCTGTTCCGCTGTCTGCTTAAAAGCTACCTCAAAGTGGATCAATAAGAATATTTGCCACTCCTTCATTCTGGACTCATTTGGGTCTCTGACAAATAACATAGAGTTGCTGTACTCTATTCTCTTCCATACTCCAATTGCAGTTCGGAAAGTACTTCCAAATCACTATGCTCACCAGATCATTTTGGGAGGACGGTGCATTTACGGCAGATAAATCGATCCACTTCTACACCGATGAATCATAAACTGGTGGTGAGGTAGGTGGCGGCGTTTTCTCAAAAAGACAAAGTCTTAGTCTCTCTTTTCGTCTTCCTAATCATTGTAGCGTGTTCTAGGCGGAAATTATGGCGATCAAAGAATCCTTGTCGTGGCTAGATAGAAATGTGATATCCACGTAGGGCATCCGTATCTTCTCAGATAGTCAAACCGCGATGAAGTCCGTAAACTCAGTCTCTTCAAACTCCATCGTAGCCCTAGACTGCCGATCATCTCTTAGGCAGATGGCGGAGCAGTTCAACATTCACCCCTGTTGGGTTCCGGGGCATATGATCTCGCCAAAAAAAGACATTACCTGTTTTCGTAATAAAGGTTCTCTAGGCATACCAATCGCTGCATGCAAACTAACGTTAAAGATGGTCGCAATCGAGAGAACAAACCTTAGGTAGACAAGTAGTACTACATGGTGGCGCACGAATCGTGCTACAAAAACAAAACGTAATAACTTTCTTTCGCTGTGAGTAATCGCCACATTTTTTTATTTGGCAGGTTACTATTTAGATTTATTAAAATGAATGCTTGGGATACCGAAAAGAGGATTTGGATAGTGCAGCCGTACCACGCTTTGCAGTCCTTCATTTCCGTACAAAGGGAATTCAGGCGGGAGTTTGGCGGCATTCTCCCGAGAGATGGGCCATTATGAGGCTGGTAAACATGATTGCCGATTTTTTCAGCATCGCACCAAGACCGTACCATCAAGATCCCTATGTTCGGGATCAAGACACAATTGCGGCTGCAGCATCGTCAATTCAGGCAAATTTAAGCGTTTCGACTCGAAACTTATCGGCGCAAATTGGAGTTAGCAGATGGTTTTTTCAATGGATAATTCATGATGAATTAAACTTGTTTCCGTACAAAGTCCAAATTGCAAGCAATTAAAACCTTCGGGACTTGCCTATTCGCCTGGAATTTTGCCAAAAAATGATTGAAATGACCGAAGAAGACAACAGCTTGATAAATTTGCTTGTTTATCTCTGATGGGGCACATTTTGTTCTAAACTGCAATGTAAATAAGCAAAAAGTGGATCTAATCCAGAAATAATCCATGAGACGGTACTGCACCCAGAACGAGTCACTGTGTGGTGCGCAGTTTTATCAAGGTGCATTGTATGGCCATACATCTTTGAAAAAAACGAGGTAACAGTAACTGTCAATGGGGACCGTTATATAAAGATGGTAAAGGAGTTTTTTTTACCCAGAACTGCGCCAAAGAAGTATCCGTTATAACAGCATTTGGTTCCAGCAAGATGGAGCAACTGCACGCATAGCTAGAGCGGTTATTGCGGAGCTCGTACGAAAATTCCCAAACAAATTATATCCAGAAACTCCACTTTCCGCTGGCCATCAACGTCACCTGACCCGACTGCACCGGACTTTTATTTATAGGGTTATGCCAAGCAAGAGGTATAGAAAACGAAACCAAGGAATTTGACTGAATTGAAGCAATCCATTAAAATAATAATTGAGGCGATTCAACCCTTCAGGCTGCAATGAGAAATTTTCTGATCAGGTGTCGCATATGCGTGGATGAGCATGGAGGTCATTTACGGTCTATCATCTTCAAAAACAATTACTTATATAAAATAAAATTGAATTTTCGATACAGTAAAAAAAATGAAATACATTGCTTAAAAAAAAATTTATTTGAATTTCTTATTGTAGTACAATTGGTGCGCCACCCTGTACATGTCTAGCGACACAGCATATCTGACCAAAGCTGGACCGTTTATAGGCTGGGCGTTTATTCAAACCACTTCTGTAGAAGCTGCATGGACGTAGAGGAGGAGGATACTACACTTCACCTTTTTTGTACACATCCTGTCCATAAAACAAATCTCTATATAGGAGCCTTTCTTAATGATTTTTGAGACTTATCTAGCACTGATATTAAATTTCTATCGCGCTTCATTAGAAGCTCTCAATCGTTTAAGGAGTTTAGGGAGAAACTCCCTAGATCCTCACATTGGTCTAAGTGTGTTGGGTGTATCTAACAGCCATCTCAACCTTACCTAACCTAACCAAACCAATGCCCACGCTGTGTTACTATATTATAAGGTTGCAAAAACTCCTCTAGCGCGCGTTGATTATACAAAACAAATTGAAGAATTATATTGTTTCAACTTTTTGGAAAATTTCTAATACAGGGTGGGACATTATGTATGACTCTTATTTTCCAGGGCTATATCTTTTGAACGGAATAAAAAAACTTCTGCTTTTTTTAATGGTTATTTGGTAATTAAATTTTTTTCCATCATGTTTTGAAAATGATATCGCTTAAGAGACCGCCGCCATTTTTGATTACCACTTGGGCTCATTTTATGGACTTTTTCGTGGCTTTCTTCACAACTTCGCGATATCCCGCGCTCTTCAGAAATATAGCCTGAGTCCATAAGTCTATTACGTGACTTTTTTTCACCAGTAACAAGTCAACTTCAAAACATAGAAATAATTTTATTCAGTTGAAGCTTCTTAGTAATTCTTACCTTCCCGTTCATCGGACGAGCCATATTTGTAGCTATTGTGAAGACTTGTCTCTCCGTTTACTGGATCATATTTACATAATTTACAGTCCACCTAAAAAGAGAAATAAAAATTGATTAATCTTAATTGACGTTCAAAGAATAGCTGCTGATTGGTATTCGAACGACCTTTGTCGTCCTTATCCAAGCTCGACTGCAATTGAAATGTTATCCACATTCTACAGGATATTTTTGTTTTTTTGTTTTTCAAAAACAAGTTTGTTGTTAACCACAACCAGAAGAAAAATGCTAAACTTAATGTTTTAATAATATGCAAACAGCCTGTCGCCTGCAGATTAAATTAATTATCCTCGTGAGAGTGTAAAGTTGTTTTTTTTTTCGTTTGCCAAACTTTTCTTGTTCTCGTGGAATACAAGCGAAGCAAAATTAAAGAAAAAATAAAAACACACCGTAATTGTCCATTGAACAAGAAGAAGTTTAATTGAATCAAAAGTTTGGCGAAAACTTAATAAGAACACATTAAAATCCTTGTCGGTACCTTCGTTGCTATATGAAATGAGTGTTTGTGTGAGCACGTTTTGGAAGTGGATCATTGTAGTGCATTGTCTTTTTTTAAATGTTGGGTTATGTAATAGAGTTATGCTTTTATTTGGGACTCTTGCGAAAGTTTAATAAACTTTTGTCGGTCCTTTTTGTTGGCAGAAGAAATTATAGTGCTTTAAATGTTGGAGAGCTTCTCACAAAAGTTCTTCATTTGTTTAAGAAGTGTGGAAAGTTTCTTCAGGAATAAGTCAATTTAACTCGGGAAAAGGATAGCATAGAAACTGTAGTCTATAATTAATTTAATATTATATGGCATGCAAGTAGAACAATTTAAAATGGTATGTCGAAGCTAAAATAAATCTGTAAATAAATAAAAAGTGTACATTATTTGTACCTTGATTGTATATCTTCTTCCAACATTAACTAAACAAAAGCATCCTTCTGCCTGTAATATTTTTTCATATAATCATCAGAATTCTTTTGCAGCGTGATTTTAACCAGATCCAGCGATATTGTGATGACTGGAAGTTGAGAATAAACTTCAGAAATCAGAAGCTATCTTGTTTAGGACTGCTTTACCTAGGGCCTCAAGGAATATAAGAAGGAACTGGCGCAAGCTAGTGATCGTTAGGCCACATGAATATCCACTAGCAAGTAAAAATGTAGTAAAGTATCGGGCTGGATCAGTACCTATATTTCAATAGGTATATATGTAGATCCTGCTTTGGCCAGTGCTAGGTGAGCTTTTGCCATCATGAAACGGTTGTTTGGAGCCGGATGGACAGCAAGGTTAAAGTGATTTGCTACATGGGTGTGTGCTGTCTGGTGTGGTTTAATGTTGCAACAATCTCAAATGAAAAAGGTTCGAGTGTTTGAAAAGCAGGGTCATAGAATCTGCCTTGCACAGAACACCAGAGTCAGAGTATACACGGTATTATTCCAACCAAGTCCTCTACAACGGAGCTCAAAAAAACAGGATAGATAACTTTTTGAAAAAGCTGATTCGGGGTCACATTGCAAGACCGATGTCCTCCACTAATGGCCTTATTTTTGGGGCTTACTACCACAACTACGAATACTATGAAAGTGTGCGTCTCAGCGGCTTCATACCGCCCGATTCATTTTTATTCATTTAGTAACGATGTGTCCGATCGGGATCGACTAAATAGGCAAAAACAGGAGACCCAACTCTGGTGGGTAAACAATAAGCTTACCTACTTAATTCATTCATTGAAAGTTTGAAAGTTTAATAATAGTGTCTTGGCCGACTTTCATAGGTTTAGGTCTAGTATTAAACACGGACAGTTTGGTCAACAAAAATTATTGTGGCTGTTCTTGCTTTTAGTGTAAGTAGGGCTAAGTAGGTTATAAGTTGTTAAAGTAGTTTGTAAGATAAAAAGACAGATACAGAAACTAAGTTTTTTTTTCATACTTTCTTGGTGACGAATTTAAATTCAAAAACGTAACTTTACTTTTAAACCGAAAGGCATTACCATTTAGTTTTATTTCTTTTATCTTAGAGCACCCGCATAGTGACAGTTTTTTTTTATATTTTTATATTTTTTTAAAAGGTCATAAAACAAAGTATGTAAACAAATTGGTACAAACTCTTATTTTCCTTTATAACTTTTCCCAAGTATCATAAAATCTATGGATTTTTCTGCATACTTATTAGAATTGTTATGCTTATTCGAGAGAAATAAAAAACAATATATTTATTACGCATTTTCTTAAATCCTCGCTAAATCATGTCCACCTTGGAGATAGACCCTTTTTGTAGAACGTTTTTTTTCTTTATTTTTTATACCCAACAATCATTTCCTAATGTCTTGACATTCAATTTGGGAACATCCTGAATATTCGATGACTTACGTAGATATGCGTACGCAGTTTTCACTAATATCAAGTTTATTTTGTTAGGGCTTCCTGCGTATATGGTAGATAGTGTTTGTCTGGTGGACATTTTAAAAGGAAAGTCGGTAAGAATCGGGTTATATGGACGCCATGACTCAATATATAAACATAGAGAGTGAGACAAAAGTAATGTAATGATGTGAATGTGCCATAATTTTTGCGAGTGGCGTCAGATGTCATTGTGCTTTGAGAATTATGGTTTAGACAGATAAGGATTTAGTTGACAACAATCAATTAATTGGAGCCAGTGCCCATGTTCTGTAATTATCGCATCGTTATATTTTGCGATGCGAAAACTATACCACATGGAACATTGTGAAATGAAACCCCTGGAAATATGTGATATATTCAAACTTCTGTGAAGTGCGATAAATTATTCACTTCAACTGTCAAAATTTATCACATTTCAATTGGCTTGCGATAAACATGTTTGATTTTTTATTTAACAAAATATTCAGTCCGTTGATGAAGTTCAATGTTTAAAAAAATGCAAAACAAATAAAAAAAAATAGGGACGGGATACAGTCCGCTTGGGCGAACTGTTGGATACCCTATTCTCATTCCTATCTCTCATAAGTGGCCGTGACAAAAGTATAAGTATGGTTGAATTGTTAAGAACGCTCTACATATTTTGTTATATAACATTTAAAGATTTTTTTCGAAAAAAAAGCTCCCTAGCTCAAACTTGGGTGTTTTAATAAAATTGTTTTATTTAATTGTGGGGCGTGTCAGTAGGCGGATTTAAAAAAAATTAACACATGAGCGTAAAGGGCCCCTAGAGAGTATATATTATAAATTTCAGATCCCTAGCTCAAACTTTGAGTTTTCAAAAAAAGTTTTTTTTTTTGAAAATATTTACAAATGAGCATAAAGGGCCCCCTAGAGAGTATATATTATAAATTTCAGCTCCCTAGCTCAAACTATGGATTTTCAAAAAAAGTTGTTTTTAAATTGTGGGCGTGTCAGTGGGCGGATTATGAAAATATTTACAAATGAGCATAAAGGGCCCCATAGAGAGTATATATTATAAATTTCAGCTCCCTAGCTCAAATTTTGGTTTTTCAATAAAATTGTTTTATTTATTTGTGGGCGTGTCAGTGGGCGGATTTTGAAAATTTTATATCCTGAGCAGTTTTAGGAGTCATAATATAAAAAAATTCAGCTTTCTAGCTCAAAATTCGATTTTTTCCAAAATTATGTTTTTTTGAGTTAAGTGTCTGTGGGCGGATTTCAAAAATTCGTAAACTTGATTATTTCGGGACCCTAGAGAGTATATGGTTAAAATTTCAGCTCTCAGGCCCAGTTTAAAGGTCTAATTTTTGCAGACGGACGGACGGACGGACGGACATGGCTAGATCGACATTACTATCGATGCTGATCATAAATATAGTAACTTTTAGGGGTCTACGGGCAATATTAAGGTATGTTACAAACTATGCGTCGAAATTAATATACCCTTAGAATAGGGTATAATAACTAATAAAAACATTCAGAATTAATGGAGAAGAATGTAGGTACATCTGTCGAAAGAATTCAGCAAGCACTTCAATAAGATCCATTTTGAACATTCTTCGAACTGTGTTGCTACAAAAATAAACAGCTTGGTACATGCAACAAGAGAAGGCAAAAGGTTCTTATGTTTTTAAAAAAATTAATTTTTATTTCATTTATTTTTTACATAATACAGACAGACAAAAATTCATCAACATAATTTTATCTTAAATCAGCGTTAGGATGAGATACAATTCAAAAGGTTTCGTATAAGGCCAGCAGAAAAAGACAAATTAAAAGTTACCAAGGCATATTTTATCGCATAGAGTCACAGAACACCATTATTTTCCAGATGCGATAAACGGTGGAGTTTTGTGTTCCAAAAATTTCGATGCGAAGAGTTATCGCATGAGTTATAGAACATGTGCACAGGTGTTTGGCGAGCAACAATTCAAAAAAGCTGAAAAACGATCACATGTGTGCCCCAACTCTGGCGGCCCTCATTTGACCGATATAATTTTTCAAGATAATGTCATCAATTTTACACCTTAAAATAAACTTTTCGTAAAAGCAGAGCCCATTTTTTTTCTAATTTGGCAGCCAATTTACATTTCCTTTCCCCACACTGGACATGTATACACATTATCTATTAACAATCGGTCCTTTATTGGGATTAGAGCGGTTCATTTCAAAAATAGTATGGTTTTAAAGCCTATCGGGCATCAGAACATTGGCATATATTCGAGTTAATTTTTTGACATCGGATTCACCATGTCAGGTTAATTGGAATTCTATGAGATATTTGAAGGGTCCGCTGACAAAACTTTCCGGGCTAGTAAAGTGTGCATTTTTTTCCCTACCTAGGTTTGTATTGATTTTGATAAATAGTTTGTTACTATAAGTGTAGATGAAGTAGTCGGCGTAGGAATTCATACAAAGGACCATATATAACGGTTTGTTTCAAGCGAATGTGGCCCACTGATTTCACTTCAGTAAAGTTAAGGTTTTTTTATTTCACAAAATCACTGTTTCCTTTGATTTTTTTCTTCTTCCTTGCTTAACAGCAAAGTTATGATCGGGATAAAAGCGACCAAGAGTAAAAATCTAGGCCCTCAGTTCATTAAAAAAACTCTTTGATGATATCCATATTATGTGCATTGAAACCTTACGTATATTGCAAGTCTAACCTTCTAGACAGTAATGATTAAAAATACTTTAGTAAAATGTGTATAGATAGGTTAGGTTAAAGTGGCTGGCCGCGTAAGGCCAACACACTTAGACCAAAGTTAAGTCCATTGTGATGCCACACGGATCGAAGGGTTTCTCCCGCTACTAGTTAAACCATTTAGAGCTTCTTATGTAGCGCGATAGACTTCTAACGTCAGCGTTAGCCAAGTCATTAAGATCATTAAACAAGAAATCTCTCAGATAAAGATTTCTTTTATGGGAGAGAGCAGGACATGCGCACAGAAGGTGAGGCATAGTCTCCTCCTCCTCGTCCAAGCAACTTCTGCAGAAATGGTTTGAGTAAACGCCAAGTCTCGATGCGTGCTTGCCTATCAGAGTCGAGCTAATATGCAGTCGGTTTAGTGAGATCAGACTCTTAGAGCGTCGCAGGTCCAGCTTTGGCCAGATGTGCTTAGTCGCTAGACACGTATTACTACTTGTCCACCTAAGGTTTGTTCTCTCGATTGCAGATAGCTTGAACAAAAGTTTGCAGGTAGCGATTGGGATACCCAGAGAACCCTTTTCAGGTAAAAGGGGTAGTTTGGTCTGTTTGGCGAGTTCATCAGCCCTGCAGTTTCCTGAAATATCTCTATGCCCCGGCACCCAACAGAGGTGAATGTTAAACTGCTCCGCCATCTCCTTAAGAGATGAACGGCAGTCGAGGGCTGCGATGGAATTTAAAGATACTGAATCCACGGACTTGATCGCGGCTTGACTGTCCGAGAAGATACGGATGTCCTTTGTGGATATCACATTTCAACCAATATTAACTCTCCAAAAATATACAGTGAGAAAAGTATGCCTAAAAAATCGTCTGCATCACAGTTTTTCGCTATTCAAAAATTTGAACATTCTTCCAATCCGTCATCTTTATTGCTTTAAAGTGCTCAAAGCATTCTTTATCAAATCTGGCATGTAGTATCTGTACCACCTTTTCGCACCACAGCGTTTAGAAACTTTTTCACTGTATCCTCTTGTCGTTTATTTAATAAACTTCCACTTTTGTTAAGAACTATCACCTCAGATGCTAAATTTCTAAAGGAATTAAAAACCTGGTTAATGAGCTTAGAATTCAGTGATGTCGAAACTCTCTGTCGGGACTAAATAATTAATTATTTTAATAAAAACCATATATTTCTCAAACTCCAGTAGGTTTCTTAATCTAAGTAGTATTAGTATCTATCTTATATGCATATCTCTTTTCTCATTTAAAATTACATGTAATCTGCTTATTTGCTTATTCAATTTTGTTGTCCTTTTACGAGTAAATTTTTTTTTTTCTCTTTTGTTTTGCTATTATTATTTTTTTTTTGTTTTTCCAAGGGTCACCCCACCCACAGTTTGCTTAATTTAATTATTTATTTTTCATAATAGGCATTTAACACTATTTTATTTTAAAATATAAAATGTCTCATGTTTCTCTTTTTAATTTAAAATTTTGTATTAATATCATGTCTACGCAATATTGTAAATTTAACCGTAATTATTATTTGAACTGAGAAATAAACTGAACTAAACTAAACTGAAAAAAAATATCACATTTCTCTTCAGCCACGTCAGGGCTTCTTTTATCGCCATAATTTCCGCCTGGAATACGCTACAGTGAGGAAGACGGAAAGAGAGACTCAGATTTAGCCTTTCGGAGAAAACGCCACCACCAACCCCGTGTATAGATAGAATCTTCCAACAGTTTTTCTCCCAAAAGATATTTTTTTTTATGGTACACATTAATAGATCTGCCATCCTATTTTGGCCTATTTATGTTTATACCCTATTCTAAGGGTATATTAATTTTGACGCATACTTTGTAACATACCTTAATATCGCCCGTAGACCCCTAAAAGTTACTATATTTATGATCAGCATTGATAGTAATGTCGATCTAGCCATGTCCGTCCGTCCGTCCGTCCGTCGGCAAAAATTAGGCCTTTAAACTGGACCTAGAGAGCTGAAATTTTAACCATATACTCTCTAGGGTCCCGAAATAATCAAGTTTAAGAATTTTTGAAATCCGCCCAGAAACTCAAAAAAACAAAATTTTGGAAAAAATCGAATTTAGAGCTAGAGAGCTGAAATTTTTTATATACGATCCATAGCCCATAAAACTGATTGGGACATAAAATTTTCAAAATCCGCCCACTGACACGCCCACAATTAAATAAAATATTTTTTTTGAAAAACCAAAATTTGAGCTAGGGAGCTGAAATTTTTAATATATGCTCTCTAGGGGCCCTTTATGCTCATGTGTAAATATTTTCAAAATCCGCCTACTGACACGCCCACAATTATTTTTATTTTATTTTTGAAAGTCCAAAGTTTGAGCTAGGGAGCTGAAATTTATAGTATATACTCTCTAGGTGCCCTTTATGCTCATACTTAAATTTTTTTTAAATCCGCCTACTGACACGCCCACAATTAAATAAAACAATTTTATTAAAAAACCAAAGTTTGAGCTAGGGAGCGTTTTTATTTACAAAAGCTTAGTTTTTTCGATAAAATCCTTTAAATTTTTGTCACGCCCACTTATGAGATATAGGAATAAGAATAGGGTATCCAACAGTTCGCCCAAGCGGACTGTAGCCCGCCCCTATGTTTTTGAATGTGTTTTGATTCTCCATTATGCATACAGATAAAACGCATAGTACCTAGCATAAGAGCATTTCAGGTTGGGGACACAATCCCGAAAACCGAAATCCCGAACATCCAAAATCCCGAAAATCCAAAATCCCGAAAACCCAAAATGCAGAAAATCCAAAATCCCGAAAAGCCAAAATCCGAAAATTTTTTCGGGATTTCGTTTTCGGGATTCTTTATTTTATTTTGAATGTAAAATAGAAAAGAGTTTGTCCATTCCATTTACCGTAATAATGTTTTACAATTTTTTGCGTTGTAATGTTTTGCAATTCGTAATGTGCATTCAGTTGTGATGATCTCAAATAGTGTGATAGCTGACCGACTAGATTTTTGTTAGACTGTGAACATCGTAATATAAATTGAGTATCGTGGATGCCTTTATAATTAAAAACTTTATATTATCAGTGAAATTTTGTGGTTGAAGTCTTAAGTAGAAATGAACGTGTCCAGCATTGCGTACAATATGAACTTGTATTCAATATTGTTTTGTCATGGATCGTTTTTGATTTGTTTTTGTAAGGCTTGAGCTGTTTTTGTTATGTTTTATCTATTTGAAGTATTTTTATTTGTTTATTTTGTTAAATAAATTTGCCAAATTTTTTTGTTGCTACAATAAAATTTTTAGTTTCTTTTTCGGGATTTTGGTCTTTCGGAATTTTGGATTTTCGGTATTGTGGCTTTTCGGGATTGTGGCTTTTCGGGATTTTGGATTTTCGGGATTTTGGGCTTTCGGGATTACGTTTTTCGGGATTCCGTCCGACTCCCGAGCTTTTCCCTTGAAATGATACTAGAAGTTGAGGGATTCGTTTGGTCCTTTTAAAAAATAAATTAAATATCTGTACAATTCGTACACCACGGATATTTTTTTAATCAAGCTACTACTTCAAAACGTTATGAAATTATTTATTCAATCGCACAGCGTGAGCACCAAAATTAGAATACTTTACAATTTAACAGATACTTAAAATCTATTCTCCCGAAAAGCCTGGTTCGCAGGAATTTCTGCAACGTTTAGTTTATTGCATGTGCATATGGCAGGCCATTAGGTATGCGGGCGCGTATTCGTGTGACGGGGAAATTATGTTGACTCGTTTAGGAACATGCTTGTTCATGCATGGGGTTATTTAGGGCGTGGCTGGGGTAGTTGGCCTCCTGTGATGGGCATGGCTTGGGACGTGGAACTTGTCCTCGGCGAAATGATGGGTGGAGCTCCGGGATGCTTGGTTAGGTTAGGTTGAAGTTGCAGTCGGCTAATGCCAACGTTTATAAGATCATTGAGATCATTATAAAAGAAAGCTCCCAAATGGAGTTTTCGCATTTGAGATAGAGAGCAGGGCAGGTGCAGAGAAGGTTGAGAATAGTCTCCTCCTCCTCTTCGTCCAAGCTTCTGTAGAAGTCATTTGTAGCCAAGTCTTGTGGCATTCTTACCTATGAGACAGTGTCCGGTGATGACACCGATTGTAGCAACCTTCTGTTCAGAGAGATCAAACACTTAGAACGTTTCAGATACAGCTTTGTCCAATTTTGTTTTTGTTGCTAGACAAGTATACAAGCCACTTGTCCCCCTAAAGTTAGTTCTTACTTTGCCATATATCTTCTGACTACTGTTATGATGATAAATATGTCTGTACGAATGGAGGAGTTAAGATCCTTTTAATAAATGTTAATGTACCGGATATTTTTCGTGCTGAGGTCATGCACGTAGTCTAGGTTAGGTTTACTCATGTTATTAGGACAGGAGGTAAGGCTTGTGGACTGGTGGCGGCTTAATTGTACCGAATTTTGTCCTTAATGTAAACCATGCCATTCTCCAGCTGGGTGGAATAGAAAATTTGTAATTTAAGAGAGTTCCAATAAAGTTTGCAAGCAAACGCGTGTTTTCCCCAATCCATTCAACGGCTTCCCAAAGTGTTGTTCTATAGTTACAACAACGTGCGTTACCTCCTTCGAGGACCCTGGTTGGGCAAGAATCTTCTGTTAGTTTTAGAACGCTCTATTCGCATTCCGGCCGGTGTGTTACTTTTGCTTAAACATTGCCCTTGAAGTCCGAACTTTTCGTCCTGTCTAATAAGGAGTTTTGTGTGAAGTAAGGCAATCTGTCAACCATTTCTAATTGCTGCATAGGCAATAACCCTATGATTCGATTTTAGGAATTTATAGAACATATAGCTTCAATGTTCCATTTCTGAAATCTGACGGCCGACTGTACTTAACAACCTCGATAACATTTTTATACGGCAATGTATCAAGTTCATTTAAAATGTTATTGATTTAATTTTAATCCAAAAGGTTTCTACTGACACCATCCTTAGCCATTTGGCAGGCCCTTACTATATTCACCGCCTCTTTAAGAAAAAGTATTATGTTCAGTAAGACGTATCTAAAGTCGTCCGTTCGCTCTTTCTGTACGGCATTGTTATTAAGCGTTTTATTATTTTGTCAAGCTTTTCTGTAATCTCCCGCACGTCGTGTCAAACTATTTTTCCTTATTGCATATTGGCATATTAATGTTGTGTCCAATATCTGATTGTTTGTGTAAAAGGTTCTCCCAATCAGTCACATCAGGATTGCCAGCCAGACATTTCCAGGCGCTTCCTATCCAATTGTTGACCGAAGGTATTCTCTTCCTTGCGTTTCTCAATGCGCGTCTCTTTGTCTTTGAAGCATTTGCTTTCGATTCTTCGGTGTATATAATGAGTATGTTATATTTCTTTTGGTCACCCAGGGGCCTATTTCACCAAACTACAAATTACAACCACAAATTTGTACTTGTGAATCACAATTACAAATTTGTAATCTGGTTTTCTGTTTCACCAAATACAAATATATTAACCCACAAATTTGTGATTAGACAAAAAAAAAATTGTAAGAATAAACAAGTTGATTACAAGTGAAAAAATTCCTGTTGCACCGGGTTTTTGTGCAATGTGTAATCCACAAGTGTTTTCTCACAAATTTGTGGAATATCGTCGTGCAATCCCGGAATTAAAATGAATGAGCAAAATAAGATCTTTTTGTCTCCTTGATTAGAGAAAAGAAGTTTTATTTGGGTGAAGTAAACGCGTGGAAAGATATTTTAATTTCATTATCCTCTTAATTCAAAATGGAAAGGATTGGAAATATTTTCGAGATATTGCGTGGCAAAATTAAAAACGGGCTACTCTGGTAAGTACATAATATATAGGTACATATACATTTTTTTTTATATTTTAGCTTAAACTTGATAATTCAAAGAAGACTGGTTCTGAAGGTGGCACTAGTCGCATTTTAACCGATCTCGATAATATCATTTTTGATATTATCGGTAAAGAATCGCCAACAGTTCAAGGCATAGTTGATGAGTCCTCTTCAGTACCTACTGAAGAAAAGGAGGCTTCAATTGGAAATTTATAATTTGCAGTTGAATGCCCTGAAAAAGGAACGCGACTTGGGGACTGCAGAGCTGACGCAGAAGATAAAAGTGTTGGAAGACAACACTTTAAAATTAAGTGACTACTAAAAATAAAAATAAAATAAATAAACATATATTTCATTTAAAGTTCAAAAGTCTTTTGAAAAAAAGGGACTTCTTCGTAACACCCTTGATTCGTGCACACTTCTCGGCCAATTAACATATGCGTTATAAAAGGTATTGTCCGGCCCACCTACCAACATAAAATTTATGCAGTGCTGTCCATGTCTGTCCACATATGCAGATTCAAACAAATAAATTAACATTTGCTGCACAAACGCGAGAAACACATCTGCAAGCGGTAGATTTAGATATCCCATGCATATCTGCTACACCATGGTATTGCCCTCCATTTCCAAGCCTGTGAGAAACTGCGGCTATTTGTGGCCCAATAATTGCAATTATTTCCTCTGACTTGCATCGAGTGAGGCGAAATTTTTCATTAAAATTAAATAACTCTGAAATTACATTTTTTTCTTAAAATTAAAACATGATCGTCACTTTCGCTACTATCGCTACTACTATGCCTTCGTTGTAAAGACATTTTGTTGATTACTTTCAATATGAAACAAAACTTGTAGGAGGAATTACACGTCAATTTTCAGTTGTAAAATATTCTCACATACTACACAAATTTTGAAAATAATTTTCTTTGGTGAAACGCAAACTCACAAATAACTCAACTTTTCACAAATTTGTAACTTGTTAATTACAACTATAAATGACTTTTGGTGAAACGAAAAGGGAAATATTCCCACAAATTTCCCTTTGTAGAATACAACTACAAATTTGTAATACCCACAGTTTGGTGAAACGACATAAATCAACAAAATCACAAATTTTGTTAAAAAATGCTTGTAAATACAAATTTGTAAGTTGGTGAAATAGGCCACAGGTGTTCTTTCCCTAATGGTCACGACCGGTGAATTATATGCAAAAATGTGCAGGGTATGCACAGGAACTAAACAAATTAAACAACAATACAATTTTATCATTTAATTAGCTAGTTTAGAAGGTTTAGAGTATACAAATGCTTTCTTGACTAAGTAGTTAACATAACTTAGAATTGAGATTTTTTAGAGCATTAAAAAATTGGTTGCTTTCTAGAGCAGAAGTGGAAACTCTCCTGCAAGTGGTAACGTAAGCCAGTTATGTTTTTATGTTTTTATTGCGATCTTCATTACTCTCTTTCGTAAAATAAAGTTCGTTTCATTCTCACCATGATAAACAATTTAATGAAAAAAAACCAAGATTTTTGTCCACCTTTTCCTAATTTAACAGCGTGCTTTTTTGATAAAGATGCCGAGTTTTCTTAAAAATTTTCTCGATGAAAACATAATATGTAAGATTAGTTCGTAAAATAGTTTTTAGGCCGAAAGGCAATAATTATAAGATAGAGTTAAGTTTAGGGCGTCCGCATAAGGATCAATAATCTAGAATAAGTATCCTGTTAATTTTAAGTTAGATTTACTCATTTTTGTCTAGTATATAAGTTGATATAAGCTAATAATTAATAAAAATGAATTTAAAAGTAAAAAAAGTAACAGCGTGCTTTTTTCTTTTCCTCTTTCGGTATCTCGACGTTTTAAGTCATTGAATATCTAATTTGCTAAAAGTTTCTAAACACTTGCCACTGGAACAATTTTCCACAAAGTGTAAGTTCTAAAGTGCTTATTTATGGTCAAATATTTCAGTAAGAGTATAGGTAAGAAATTGCAATATAAAAATGATTATAATAATATTAATATTTTGTAAATTACTTTAGAACGAAGAAAATAAAAAAAAAAGATTAAGAAGATAGTATGGTTTTTACTAAAGTAGGTTAGAAAAGATATAGTACAATTCAATTTCAGTGAAAGTGGGTTAGGGAATCATCCCCCTGTTTTATTTTTTTTAAGTGTTTTTTAAGTAAGCTTTATGTATTCTTTTACCACTAACTGTCGTTATTGTAACGAGATTGTTCCTTGCGACAATTTAAAGCTTGTTTTTACCTTTTATGTATTTTACTGCGGCGTACACCGCACTGCTTGGGCAAAGTTCATTTTAAATTCAAACTGGCATCATCATTTCTCGCATCCATGTTTCGTTTAATAATTCCCCAAAGTTCCTTATTGATTTTTGAATGAATATTTAGGAGATTTTAGGAATTCACCCCCTGAGACCTGTTGAAGAATACATCAGTGAGTTTTCGTTTGGTTACCGAATGCATGATGTTGTTATATCTATTAACAGCCACGTAGACGAACTCCTTGATATTTAAGTCTGAATGTTGTGCTCTATGGCAACGATATATTTCCAAAACTGTGAAATGAACTCTCTCAATTTGTCCATTGACTTCGCTTCTGTGGAATAAAGTTAGATATAATTTTGCTGCCACAATTTCTTATTAAGTTTAGGACGATTGAGCCCCTTGTATTTGACCAAAATCAAAGGGACAGTGGAATGAAATAATGTAAGCATTTGGCCTTACTTCGGTTTTTGAAAATCAAAGCGAAAAATAACCAAATGCACAAATTTGGCCTTATTTTGTTTAGCGTTATTTCACTCCACCAAAAGGACTGCAAAATAGTGCAGGATTGTAATCATTTTAAATCTCAAATGGATAGCTGACTTGTCGTTTATACAGTACTAGAACAAAAAAATGTTTCGTTCTGAATCTCCATTAAGTCTGTGTATTATCTGAGATGGATATCTCTGAACGGGGGTTGCCTGTTATTCAGGGTTTACGTGGTGTTGATTTATTGACTCTACAGATTTCATTGGAAGCAACAGATCTTCTTATGCTAGCCATGATCTGTGGAAAGTAAAATTTTCAAGGATCTGTTCCTTGTTTTCTCTAGAAACGCTGTGAGCTCTTTTAGGCACATTTTCTATAATATCTGATTTTTTCCTCTTCGTTGGCCACATCTTCAACCACCCTCTGTGTTAACCTAATCTTATATCTTTCGAAGCTCTTTAGATACACAGCTTGGAGTATTACAAGAGAATTTTCAGCAATCTTTATTCCATTGGTTACATAAGGGTTAAGCTTTTCTTTCAGAGACTTCGCAAGTTAGTTTTGATCTAATTTCCTTGTAGAGATATAGTGGCGATAATAACCAGGATGTGGTTCCTCATGAGAACAATGGTCGATGCCAATTTTAAAGATTATTTGGTTTCTAAATACGTTGATCGGAGTTTCCACATGTGATACTAAATCCGATCTATCCTGCTCAGCACTGTGCGAAATGCAAAAATCTTCGTTGTTTAACGATTTGTCACATAGTCCTTCTGCGGCAGTAACAGTTTCAGCCCCATCTGTCCTTATGTTTCGTCTTTCGTCCGACGTGTCTGTTCTTGTCTCTGTTGGTATACTCGCTGTGTCTCTGCCTGAAAAGGAAGAACCCGAACATTAAAGGTGATTAGCCTCTGTTCGGAGCCGTTAGAGAGCGTCGGCCACAAAGTTTGATTTACCAGGCGTATGTTAACCAACTCATAGTTTTACCCCTCAAAGCTTGAGCTTCGCATTGTAGTTTCTATTACTAATTGGTTTGCCCTTACCAGCTTCGTCTTGGGAGAGTACAGCACCAATGGCATATTCTGAGCGTGCGGTGTCAAATTAAAAGGTTTTTCAAATTTAAGGCAAGGTAATACTTTTGCAGAATCAAGAAGTTGTGTTAAGGTTACAAAAGCCTTCAGCCCTTCGTCGTCAAGGTGAATAGAAACTTTTTTAAAACCATTCTTATTGCTTTTCTCCATTTGGCTTAGGTTTCTTTGGCACAGTTGAGTTATATGGGCTGTTTGATGGTGTAATTATGTTTTCTTCCAGAACTTCATTAACCTGCCTCTCAGCCTCCTCTCTCATTTATTTTTTTATAATTACCGTGCGCTAAAGCTATTTTTTTTAATTGATACAGTACTCTTATAATGTATCTATGTACATAGCGCAAGATTTTTCTTAATTCTGCGCCTACAAATGCAATGCATTTTTGACGTATTTCATTGCCTACTATTGGGTGCTAGAACTAGGAAGAGTTATCACAATAGGAAAGATTGGTTTGTGTATTGGGTATGGTTGCTTTCTCCACGGGTGGCGTTTTAATAACTTAGAAAGCATTAACGTTGAAGTTGTGTATTCAAGTTTAATCCGCAGAAACTTTTACAATAATGTAAGTGTACATACAAGCAAGCATACACCACATTTTATTGATTCGTATTCTGCGGAGTTTTGCTTCATGGACATGGTCGGGATTTGACGCGCAACCCTCCCACAGCAAGTGAATACGCTACCACTGCACTGTTGCCATACGCAAGCGGGGTACGGCAAACTTTTCGTGTAGATTGGTTCATCCGTTCTCATACTTACCTATTCCCTTACATTGATTTTCGCCTTGTCGTTATTAACTGGGCCGAATAAACTTCGGAATTTGTCACAAATGGATTATAATTTTACTTTGGAAAGTTCAGAAACATTTCCGTTCAGAACCAACAAATTGCTGACCATGTCAGCTGATTTATTTTTCAATTGAATCTTTTTATTTGATTCTGTAGTCAGTTAATGGTTGTCCCTATCGATAACAGCCTTAAGTATCGTCACCGACCGAATGAACTTAGGCTCAAGACAACGAAGAAAGTAACATTTTAGTTACAGCCTAGTGAAAGAACTTCTGAACCAGAGGGACTATTCACATGAAATGGTTATTCGACGGAGTCAGGGTGTGAAACTAAATTTGGTTCAATAAAGATTTTATTATCACCGGTGTCCACTAAGAAATTCAGAATGTCCCCACCACGCGTAACATACTCTTTGTATGGAAACGAGGACCCTACCATAACATTTTCTGGTGTTGGTTCCTCGTCGGACAGATCAGCGGATGCAACCACGAATGGTGTTTTGGTTTCAGCGGTTGTTACGTGGTACAGGAAGGTTTGCAGTCCCTAACGGAATCAGAAAGTTTGGAGATGTCTTTCATGTGTTGTTTTCACGTCCACGCCGTGGTTCACCAGTTCCTCCTGTGTGTTCGGAATACGTAAGCCCGATTGTTCTTAAACTATGATGCGATTTGCGATAGCTCCTGGTCGATTATTTATTGATTGAATTGCCTGCTCTTGAGTGGATTGCTCCAACCTCCCTATTTGGCTCTCTGAACCGTCTTAACTGCATCCGTGAGAGCGTTACTGAATTTCGGAGTTCGTCCATCTTAATCGAGGGTTTTGTAGTTCTGCGAACGAAATGTTAATACTCGGCTAAATTTGTTAAATTAAGAATAGCTTCTGGCTACATAGGTGGATGGATGCCAATACAGATATTTCACTTCATTGATTTTTAATTTCTTTTTATTCTTGTTCGTGTATACTTTGTATACTTTTATCTTTTCTTGCTTTTTTTAATTAACTTTTGTTAATTTATTAGAAGGATTTACTTCTTGCTTGCTCAGGATTCTTTTTTTTTAATTTCCCTAGATGCTGGGTTTAAAGTTTCGGGTCACCTTGGTTTGGAAGGCTCGCATACATCCGTTCTGGTCAATAATATCTGCAGCAACCTATTAAGTTACGACGATTTTCACTGCGGAAAATAAGGTTTTTCCTGAGCATTTGTTTTTTTATTTCTTAGTTTGAATATGTGTTTTTTAAACTAATAGTTAATAGAAGAATTTATTCTTATGTATGTTCTTAATATGCTATCTTTTTTTTAACTGAACACACAAGTTATTCTTCAAATGTAAATTGAAATTCTTCCTTTAAATATACATATATATTTTTTTTCGTTGATTTGTTTGAGCTTCTATTCTTCTAGTCCTCTGAATGACCTTTAGTTTTCCTTTTAGGTATTCATCTTAAAGTTTTAACTTTTGGTCTAGATTTCATTGCACTCCCTTTGGGGTACTCTTGTTTTAACGTATTCAATCTGTTTTTCTTTTGATTTTACTTCACTCCTGTTAGGGTATCCGTACTTTACCACTTTGTTTTTTTTATTTTATTTCACTTCCTTTAAGTTCCCAGTTTCGAGGAAGCCTTCACGGCGGGTGGTAATGGTGCAATTGTAGTGTATTCACTAAGTGATTGGCAGGTCACGCGTTCGAATCACAGATTTCCACAAAGCAATTTAGGTGCCTTCCATGGAGAGAAAAAACCATACAACAGCACCAAACTATTTTCCTATCCTCCTATTCCTTCATGTAGTAAGTAGCACCTAAAAACAGGCAATGAATCATTTGCTGGGTGCTGGTTGCAGCAACAGACAAAATAGCGCACGATAATTATAAAAAAACTTTCACGTCAAAGAACCTATCTAAAAAAAAATTGAAGAGCGACCGGCTCAGTTGTTACTGTCATGTTCAAAGGAGAGATCCTACGAACCCGTCAAACACTTTCACTTTTGCTTTTGGGGTTTATTTCACTCATATCATCTTCCAATTATTATTTTTGTTTATTGGTTTATTTGTTTCAAGTTGTCTAATGGGCGCCAGTTTAAGGATCCTTGGCCATTTAAAAAAAAAATGTCTGTACGACAAGTTGTACACCACGGATATTTATTTAAATCAAACTAATACTTCACAATGTTAACCCTAGAAAGATAATCATATTTTTTATGGCGTAGAAGATAATCATACGTCTCAGAGACATATGGCACTTTGTTAGTTTATTTAATGAAACCTATGAGCTTTTTAAGAAATATTAATGTTTTATTTATTAATATAGTCCATATTAAGAGAGATAAATCAATCATTCAGTAAAAATAAATATTAGTTAAAAGATAAAAACAAAAAACCTAAACTCCATTGCAAATCAACAAAAAATATAACTTATTTTTGAAACGAACCTTGATTGACTTTAAGTTCTAATAGTTGCCAAATTTGCATTTTTTGGTTTTAAATAAGTCTATTAATAAGTCTTAGTAATTTTTAATCAGATACGATTAAATTAAATGAAAGAATGACAAACGTCACACACGTTTCCCAGACGTACGGTTCAGCTATACATTGTTACCGTAGGTACTTACCGTAGCACCATGACCTTCACGACATAAACCTATCAGGCACGACACTGATACCAGTCAAAGAAGTAAAATATCTAGGACTCCATCTAGATAGTAAACTCCTCTGGCGAAAACATACAGAGGAGATATCCAAGAAGGCCACCCGCGCTCTCATGATATGTAGGAGCCTAGCGGGGAAGGCATTGGGATGCAGCCCAAGCATCCTGCGATGGATGTACATGGCAATCGTGAGACCAATGATCACATACGGAGCGGTAGCATGGGCGAAACGAACCAGTCTAGTCACAACGCGAGAGACACTCGGCAAAGTGCAAAGACTGGCGTGCCTATGCATTACCGGAGCAATGCGTAGCTGCCCAACCGCAGCCATGGAGGTGTTATTGGAACTGACTCCTCTACACATCATGGTGATGAACGAGGCAGACAAAACAATCCTTAGGATGGCAAAGGAGGGAATTGGGAGAGGGAAATGCATCGGTTCGAAAGAACACGGTGACTTACTCAAAAAACTCCCACTTCTTGGCATACCTAGGGACGACAGCATCAGGAAATTCAACTTCGAGAAGAATTTCCAGATAAAGCTCAGCAATAAGGAGAACTGGAGCAACGAATCCATAACTTATGGACTGAGCAACCACACAACAAAGTGGTATACGGACGGCTCGAGGACTGAGGAGGGAACTGGTGCAGGAGTGTTTGGGCCGGGAACTAAGCACTACGAATCCATGGGCAAATGTACCAGCATCTTCCAGGCAGAAATATGTGCCATAGACAGGTGCGTTCGAATCAACCTCGAGAAAAACTATAGAAATTGCAACATAGCAATAATGTCTGACAGCCAAGCAGCTATAAAGGCTCTTGACGCCTACGTTATCAAGTCAAAACTCGTGTGGGAATGCCTACAAGGACTGAATAGACTAGGCAAGAATAACAGAATCTCCATCTGCTGGGTGCCTGGCCATGTTGGCATTACGGGCAATGAGGCAGCGGACTCTCTGGCAAGAAAATGGGCAGAGCAACCCTTCATAGGACCTGAACCATTCTGCGGGATAGGAGAACACACTATACGCGAAGAGTTCAGGAGACTGGAGGAAGAAACAAAGGCCAAAACCTTTCTCAACCTCCAAGGTCTGAGGCAAGCAAAGAAACTCTTAGGAAATTACAACCAAAAGAGATTCAAAGTTTGTATCGGCCTTAACAAAAATAACCTAAGAATCCTAACAGGCCTCCTCACGGGGCACTGCAGACTCAAGGAGCACCTGAGGAAAATGGGCATATCGGAGGACGGGCTCTGCAGATTCTGCAGTGAAACCGCCGAAACTCCAGACCATATACTGGAATCCTGTGGGGCACTGACCCACAAAAGGATGAAACATTTGGGCAGGCACCAAATAACAGACAAGGACATACAAACCATGGACCCACAGCTCATTCTCAGATTCATCAAAGAAACTGGACTGGACGCTGTGCTCTAAGGAGTGTGACCTGACAAGGATAAATCAGAGCAATACCTCGACACGCTTCACAAAGAAGTATCTAGAGAGGACTCAGGGCATGTACCTCTCCGAGGCACAAGCAAGGGGACACAATAGACCAATAGGTCGCAGTGTAATATACCCTAACCAAATATCAATCAATGACCTTCACGGGAAAGCTCCGATGACCGGCTGAGTTAGTTTAAGCAACTAACCCGATGCGGCTTACAGTTAAAAGGATATATTAATTTTTTCGCGCGCAGATTATCTTTCTAGGTTTAAAGAAATATTTACTCAACCGCACAGCGCGAGCACCATCAGAATACTTTAGAATTTTACAGATAGTACTTAATATCTGATCTCCCGAAAAGCCAGCAGGGCATCAGGTATCCGGCGCGCGTATTCGTGCAGCGGGAAATATGCTGACGCGTCTTGGAACATGTTTATTTATACTGGATTAGCTGAAGACGGAGCTTATCGGATCGAGTTCTGATCAGGGCCGGCTCCAGCCAAATAAGCGCCCTGTGCAAGATTTACAGAAAGCGCCCTGTTTTGAGTTAGATTCTCCTTGTAGTTGCAATATTGCAAGTGATGTGAGTTAATGTGCAAAAATTCAGCACAGGTGTGATGGATGTTGCTATTTTGGGCTTATTTGAACAAGTTTTTTGCTTTAAATGCAAATGGCAGTATCCGCGCAAGTTTTAAATGCAAATGGCAGTATCCGCGCAAGGTAAAATTAATTTTTCTTACTCCTAGCAATGCGTCCCGGAATTTGGCGCATTTGCACATCTTGCACATATGGTAGGGCCGGCCCTGGTTCTGTTTTAAACCCTTTTACGCCTCCAAACAAAAATACCCAAAGTAAATTCACCTTACGAAAATTTCGTATTATGAATCTCCCATGTCTTTCATATTATTCCAGCACGAATACAACGATTTCGCCAAATAGCAACCACTCCATACCATACTTTACATACAAAAAGGAGTGTTGCCGCCTCCCACCAAACTGGGTGTGTGCTGCGTTCAATGGTGGTTTCTTTTCCATTTAGTGCTGTCGCATATGGTTGCTGTATCACGTGATGAACAGTTGATCTAATAGATTCAACTCCAGGTTTTGCCTTGATTTTACTTATCTTTTGCCCATAGTTTTATGTTATGAACTAAGGTCACTGTATTTAAAAAAAAACTCCTAAAATTAAATCAAGAAACACCTGTGACATATCAGGTAAGCTGAAGTCAGAGTTTGATAAAAACCGGACCAACAAACTCCGGCAGTATGACAGAACATCGCTGTCTAAGTTAGTTGCCACTCTCGCTGGTCAAAGGGTACGCAATGGATAAATATCGTGCACTTCGTCCATCAAACCACCACCCTGAGAACGAGTGGAATTTAACATTTAAGATCCGGATGAAAGGCAATAGCAGGTGGCAATCACTAACCACATGACATATCGCGGAATCAATTGATAAAGTGTGAGCAGGATCGACGATCTCTTACGGTACGATAGATAATAATCGCTCTCTTAGCTGTTCGGTGCCCTTACTGGCCATAAGTTCCTCAGGAACCACACAATGAAATTGAATTTCAAGGATGACGTCATCTGTGCAGGATTCGGTGATAATTCTCTGAACGAGACTTTGGCACCTGAGAAACAGAACAATTGCGATATATTTCTTGCATGACATTCAAGAACTTCCTGATGTTTCACTGTCTAATCATTACAGGTTTCTTAGGATATAAGGATGGCTGGACAACGTTAAGTAAGGAGAGACGAACAAAAGTAGGAAGAAACCCGGAAGAACGAGACCAAAGCCCCAAGAAAAGGGTATCCCATTGGAACTACAAGGACCTTACCCGCCAAACTAACCTGGCTACAAATTGTACACTCAGCTCAACTTGCATTTCCGGGCACATCTATTTTTATTACCAATCCTAAGGGTATGATAATTTTGACTCATGGTTTGAAACATGCTCTTTTATTGATTGTATATTTCTAAAAGTTGCTTTAAAACATAGGGACGGGCTACAGTCCACTTGGGCGAACTGTTGGATACCCTTATTCCTATCCTTCATAAGTGGGCCTGACAAAATTCTAAGTATGGTTGAATTGTTGAGAACACTCTACATATTTTGTTATATAGGTAATATTTAAAGGATTTTATCGAAAAAAACGAAGCTTTTGTAAAAAAAAGCTCCCTAGCTCAAACTTTGGATTTTCAAAAAAAGTTTTTTTTTTAAATTGTGGACGTGTCAGTAGACGGATTTTGAAAATATTTACACATAAGCATAAACGGCCCCTAGAGAGTATATATTAAAAATTTCAGCTCCCTAGCTCAAACTTTGGTTTTTCAATAAAATTGTTTTATTTAATTGTGGGCGTATCAGTGGGCGGATTTAAAAAAAAAATTATCTTCCGAGCAGTTTTAGGAGTCATAGATCATATATACAAATTTTCAGCTTTCTAGCTCAAAATTAGATTTCTTCCAAAAAAAATTTTTTTGAGTTTGTTGGCAGATACCAAAAATTCATAAACTTGATTATTTCGGGACCCTAGAGAGTATATGGTTAAAATTTCAGCCCTCTAGGCCTTTTTTTTTTGTCGGGGTGTGTGAGACTTTCTGCACTGGAGCATTCAGACTCAATACTGGTCCATTATACTACCAGGCAGACACACCACATTTTACTGTGGGAATTTACTCGTTTTTCTAAGAAAAACGAGAAGGCGCTTCAAAGATAAGGAGCTTAGGTTTACAGCACTCACCATATCCGCACCAAATACCTGCCACCTGATACGAGCAAAAGCAGGACAATCACAGAGGAAATGTTCCGCAGTGTCGTCGCTTTCTCCACAGGCTTCGCAGTTGGTGGTGTCGCTTAGGCCTAGCACCTAAAGGTGTTTGGCAAAAGCGTAGTGTCCCGTAAGAACGCCAGTAGTCTGTCTGCAGTCTTTTCTGTTGAGAGACAACAAGAATGCCGCGGATTTCCCACAGACGTCGGGGAGCATTTGCTTAGTCTGTCTGCACCCTGGAGAGTCATGCCAACGGCGATTATGTTCATAGGAAACCCAACCGTCAATGGAAGCCCTGACCGAGGACGCAGGCAGACAGATCGCTGGTTCAGGTCCTGAGAGGTCCCCCTCTGAGCCTTGCCTAGCAAGTTCATCGGAGTTCTCATTTCCCGTGATTCCGTTATGACCCGGGACCCAGACAAGTTTAAGTGAATTCAGCCTTCCGAACGAATTCAGAGATATCTTGCATTCACGTACTATTTTGGAGGTAGTTAAGGCTTTGAGTAAGGCCTTAAGCGCAGCCTGACTGTCGCTACAGACGCAGATACTTTGCCCCCTCCACCTGTTCCTCGTAACATAGTCCATGGCCATTAGGATAGCATAAGTCTCTGTTTGGAAGACTGACGCATATTTGCCTAACGGAAAGAAAAGTCTAACGTTATCGCTCTCCACGAAGACACCAGCACCAGATCCTTGATCGGTTTTGGAGCCATCCGTGAAGATTCGACTGCATTCCCTTCCAGGTTCAGAGTCCGGCCAGAGCCAGTCCTGGACGCGAGGAAAGTCGACCTCGTAGTTGCGCTTTAGCCGAAGTTCCGGTGTCATCGCATCAGACGGCATATCCATAAGACAGGAGTCGAAGGACAACCGTTGCGCAAGTTCATCAAAACTCCAGTGCGAGTTATACCAAAAGCCACCTCTTGTAAGACGTGAGATAGCCTTGATTGTACAGCCCATGATGTAAACATCAAGGGGCGGAAGGTTCTAGGCCGGAGCTGGGGAAGGCCCCCGTGCAGCCGAGACATACCTGCCTTTGGAGTTTGGCAAAAGCAGCAGTGACGTATTTACGTGAAAGCTTATTCCACCAAACAACCGATGCGTATGCTATAAATGGTCTTATCATAGCCGTATAAATCCATAGGACTCTTTTCGGTGATAAGCCCCATGTCTTGCCGAAAATGCCTTTGCACTGCTAGAAAACAGACAGCGCCTTGGCAGTCTTCAGCTCAACATGTTTGGACCAAAGAAGTTTGCTATCCAGGATGACTCCCAGATACTTTGCTTCATTGGAAAGTTGGATTGTGACGCCTTTTAGCACTGGCTGAGTCAACCCGACCAGTTTCCTCCTTCTCGTAAAGAGAACAACCTCAGTTTTAAGAGGATTGACCGAGAGCCCATTCCTAGTGCACCATTCGTCGATCACGTCAAGGGCCGCCTGCGCCTTGGCCCATACAGTCGCTAGGCATGATCCAACAGAAAGCACGGCAACATCATCCGCGTACGCCTGAGCGTAAATATTAGAACTGTTGAGTGCGTTCAACAGAGAGTCGACCAGCATACACCACAGCAGTGGAGACAGGACGCCGCCTTGCGGGCAGCCTCTGTTTACCCCCGCCATAACATAGCGGCCACAATCCGCATCCGCAACCAACGTTCTATTCATTAGCATTGCTTTAATCCACAACACCAATGGTTCGTCTACGCCGTGTTGTCTGGCGGAGCTGCACATGCTATCAAAAGTCGCATTGGCAAAAGCACCCTCAATATCGATGAAAATGCCCATCGCGTATTCTTTTCTGTCAAGCGCGCCCTCAATTCTACCAACTAGATTTTGGAGCGCAGTCTCGCAGGATTTTCCGCGTTGATAGGCATGTTGCGTCTGAGATAGTGGGTGCAATCGCAAAGCGGTTTTGTCAGATCATTGTCAGTCAGACTTATTGGTCTGAAGCTCTTGGCGAGTGAGTAGTCACTTCTGCCAATTTTAGGTATAAATGCCAGTCTAACTGTACGCCAGGGTGTTGAAATGTATGCCAGTGCTAGGACAGCGATGAAGATTTTCTTCATAGTCGGTAGCAACTGGTTTGTACATTGCTGCAGCATGGCTGGGTATATTCCGTCCGTACCAGGTGACTTGAAGCCGTCAAAAGACGCAAAAGCATATTTAATGGCCTCGTCCGTCACCACGGCCTTCGCAATATACCAGCTACGCCGAGTTGTTTGTCTTGGCTCACTCATAGTCTCGGTAATCGGGGCTGGTTGTGAACCAATTGTAATCTGGTTACCCGGAAAGTGAGACTCCAGCAGATAACTAAGAGTTTCCGCTTTCGTCTCAGTGAAGGTGCCATCAAGTTTTCTAAGTGAGTCCAGTTTGGCTGGTTTGCCCTTTTTCAGAACTTTAACCAACTTACTAGTTTCACCCAGCGTTTCAATCTTTTCGCAGAAATTCTTATAAGAAGCACTTTTCGATACCCGAATTAGCCTCTTATATTCCTTCTGCTTCGATCGGTAGAGATTCCAGTCTGTATCCAAATCAGTCTTGAGTGACCTATTTAGAAGCTTTCTAGCTTCTCTACGAATTCTTTGCAGTTCCGAGCTCCACCCGGGAACCGGTGTTCTGCCAGGGGGTTTGCTTACTAGGCACGTCAGTTCAAAACAGCTAGTAATGGCACTATTCAGGTCTTGAACAGCTTCCTCTACCTTTTGTCTCGTCCTGAGTTTGGTTGGAGTTTTGAGAGTTTTCCCTAATTCCTCCCTGAAGCGTATCCAGTTGGTTTTTCTCGGATTCCTCCTCTCCTGCAAAGTTATGGCTTCGCATCCGATTTGGAATTCGATATATCTATGGTCTGAGAGGGACACATCTGAAGAGACCCTCCAGTTAGTAACCGCCTTAAAGTATCTATTTGATAAAGTTAGGTCGATCACTTCCTGTCTTCTCTAGGCCTAGTTTAAAGGCCTAATTTTTGAACGGCGGACGGACGGACGGACGGACGGACATGGCTAGATCGATATTACTATCGATGCTGATCATAAATAAAGTAACTTTTAGGGGTCTACGGGCAATATTAAGGTATTTTACAAACTATGCGTCAAAATTAATATACCCTTAGAATAGGTTATAAAAATAAATAAATATTAGGCATTAATACAGGGCCTAAAACCTAGCTTTTCCAACCACTTTCTTGTGCGAAGTGGAAGGGACCCACAATTTTCAGCCGAATCCGAACGGCAAATTTGCGAAGCTTCTCATGACGAATAAAATACTCTTGGATGTTTGTCAGACGTTCGCAAGAGGTGGGGCAGTGGAAAAAAAACTCTAGATGTTGGACCTTTCGATTAGTAGTTCGACACATTAACCATTGACCCACTGCGCCCGACAGTTATTTTATTTGCGATTAACATCGAAAGTTATGTAAATCTAACCATGTCCGTTCCTCCAATTGTGGGACACTAAAATTCGATATAGGACCGAAATAATGAAATGTGAAAATGTCTAAAATCCGCTCAGTGACACCAAAGAAAAAATCGATTTATCAAAGAAGGAACATAAAATGTCCCGTAATGGGCAAGTACTCTCAACCCAATATAATAGAAATAATTCAATAGTTCGCCCAAACAAACTGTAGCCATTCCGTATGTTTTGTGTTAATATTTGCTCTCAGGAAAGGCGACGGTATAGCGCGTTAAGTTATGCTTTGAATTGTATCTATTCCTTCAAAAGGATACATTTTTTTTATCTGGGTGCGAGACTTTCTACACTGCAGCACTCAGACTCAATACTGGTCCATTGTACCCGTTTAGAAAAGATGCTACTCGAAAGCGAATTTTTGAGTTCAATCCCTTAACTATCACAACTTTAGTTTTAACAAACAATGAAAACGGCTTAAAGTTTTAAAATTATTTATTAAACAAAAGCTACTTTAGCCAGCGTTAATTCTTAATTGCAAATAAGTTTACACAAACTTTGCTGCCCACCGACGTTCCTCCATTAACAAGGAGCAACTTAAATATTTCAATTTAAGCCCGAAAAAACAATCAACTTTCTCTGTTGTAAGTTTTTTGAGAAAAAAATGAGGAGTAAGTTCATTACAGGATGCAACATTTATTATGTGTTTGCCCGAACAAAAAACTTTTCTATCTCTCTCTCTCTCCCTTCCCCTCCTCTTCAAGTGCAACTACTTTAATGCAAGTTTATCTTAAACGCGACAAAACCTTTCCGCACTATTCATAATAATAAACGCACAGGAAATGTATTACACTGCCGTCGTCGTCGTCGTCCTTTGTGTACTGTTCAACTCTATCACGACTTTGCAATTTTGCACTCGAGTGAACTAAAAAAAAAATAAAAGTGTAAGAAAAGGGAAATATTTCGCAGTAAAATTTTATATTCGCCACTTAGAGGAGATGAGTAGTCCGTTAAATCCATAGAAGTGTATTAATATTGTTTGCAACCGTAAAATGCGATTAATTCGTACATCTTTAATTTAAAAAACCCACATCGCGCAATTGAGGTTAATAAAACAAATAACTGGCGCCTAAAGTTCGGTGATTTGGATTTAATTTCAAAAGCTGGAAAGCGAAAGATATCTGTTTATGAAATTTCATTTTACTAACCCCACAATGGAGGAGTAGCTGGTCAGAGACTCTGCTTCTCAATAAAGTTGATGGCGATGCTTGACCCTGGGGCTATCAACCATTATGAGAAGGCGTATTATCCTGAAAAAGTATTACTTTCATCGAGTGAAAAGTGTTCTAATTTCGGAATATCTACTTTATGGGAAATGAGGAACCCTGTGTTTGCGTACAGAATATAACAATTAGCTGAATACAAATACCTACCCCACTTCCGTCTACATACAAACAACAATTTTCGTTCAACAATCAATTAAAATTCGACTCACCTCATGCGATTGTCCATGACAGGAACTGGAGCCCGGCGACTCTGAACTTTTCCTTCTTACTTCAGATTCGTTTTTGCGATGCTCCTGCTTTACCTTCTGTAGGCGGCAACATATCCTCGTGTATGTACATTGCAAGGCGTCGGCCAACAGACCGCCGAGGCTCGATAAACACATCAACATCAAAGGAACTCCAATTAAGGCATACAGTATGGTGGCGATTTTTCCGGCGGATGATTTCGGTGTAAGGTTGCCATGTCCTGCAACAATTTGTGAAAGGGAAAAGAAAAGAGAAATCATTTGCATTGTTTCCTCTGTTATGCACGAGTATGTGTTTTGTGGCCTTGAGCAAGGCATTCTTTTACATAATTTCCTCTTGTCCTTTTTCGAGAGGGCGGCTACTGAAGTAAAATTAATGGTTTTCTGATCTTTATGGAGGTGGTATTGAGCGAAATTGTTTTCACTTTAATGAGCGGATATTAAGCTTTTGGCAATTCCATAAAGCAAAATCAGGAAAAATATTCCTTTACGATTTCACATTCAGTCGAATGTACTTGAAATAAAAAGGATATTGGTTATGAATGAGAGGATGTGTTCTGGGGTTGCGTGTGGCTTTTGATCGCATTAAATATCAGCAACCGAAAATGTGCCACAGAACTAATTTGCGAGAGCTTGGCAAGATAAAGCATACTCCTGAATTAGTGTTTGAAATAAGACTTTCTTCTTCCAACGGAGAAAGGTAATACCGTTGATGTTTAATATAGTACTTAGGTAGGGCCCTGCTGTCTGCTTGCGGGAAGCAAGTGAAGCTCTCTCATTATGTTTTCAATCTGATGATTGACAATGTTTCAACTTTTCGAAGGCTTCTCTGAGGTATTCCCTGTAGAAAGTGTATCAACATGAATTTAAAACTTTAATGGCCGTCGGATGACGTGCTTAAAAACGAGTTTTATTTTTCAAAACAATTTCTATACAAAATTCGGGCTCCAAAAGATCAAATTGATATTATTCAAATGCGTTTGAATAACTTGTTTCAGGATTAAACTGTCAAAACCGGGGTCGCTACACAACAAAAGACGACACGACAGTTACGCGCGGGTGAAAAGATAAAAATGCGTTTTTGCAGAAAGCTACATAGTTACTGGAGTGCAGTAAGATAAAGCAAAAAGAAAACGCCGTTCAAAGGATGCGTTCATGTCCTCTGACCAACAACCAGCATAATCGATGATGCCCGAAAAATGTGAGTGCGATGCACCGTACAACCGAAGAGCGGGCTCTCTCTTGTCGGGGTGCGAGTTCCACACTGGAGCACTCAAACTCAATACTGTTCCTTTGTATTACCACGAAGACACACCACATTTTAATGTGAGAATGCGTTTCAATGATAAGGAACTTCCGTCCTTCCGACCGAATTCAGAGAGATATTGCAATAACGGACTATTCGGAGGTGGTTAAGGGGTTGAGCTAGTAATAAATCATATCGTCCGATAAGCTTGACATCGTTTTTTGCTGAAAACAATGGAAAGGATTATTGACATCCACATTAGAGAATGCATATCAAAAAGCATGCCTCTGCACCCTCACCAATATGCGTACCAAAAGGGCAAATCCGCTCTGTTAAGACTAACTACAGAGATAAAAAACGCTTACCGTTGCAAAGAGATCGCACTTTGTGCCTTTCTGGACATAGAGGCTGCTTTTGTCAACACTGGATATGAATCCATATCAAATGCTTTGTACCATAGAAACATAGACAAACCAACTATTAAATAGAATAAAGCGATGCTGGAAAGTCACAAAATAACTGCCTCGTCAGGAATGGCCTCAGTATCAGTAACACCCGTAAGGGGTTGCCCACAAAGGGGAGTACTTTCACCCCTTTTGTGGTCATTGGTCATCGATGACCTGCTACACAAGATGAGCTATTTGGGCTGCACTACAATGGGGTACGTCGATGATATTGTCATCATAGTCAGGGGCAAAGACTCAATTGGAGTCACTTCAAAAATGAAAAATGCTCTAAAGACAGCCATAGACTGGTGCATCAAGGAAAATCTTTCCATAAATCCCAGTAAAGCCCTCCTCGTTTCTTTCACTAAAAGGAGGAAATTAGACCTAGGCCTAATCACAATAAACGACACGGTCGTAGAGTATTCCGACGAAGTCAATTATCTTGGAGTAATCCTGGACAAGAGACTTAACTGGAACTCTCACATAAATAACAAAATCACTAAAGCTAATAGAGCTTTATGGCAGAACCCGGGAAATCTCTCCAAAGATCGTCCACTGGATCTACACAGTGATGATAAGACCCATTATAACATACGCCTCCATAGTATGGTGGACAAAATCCACACAAAAGGTCGCAATAGAGAAGCTCAACAAAGTACAACGGCTTGCGTGCCTTGGTATCTCCGGAGCCATGCGAACCTGTCCAACAGCTGCCATAGAGGCAATAACAGGAATTACACCTCTACACATATACATTCAAAAAGTGGCGATCCGCAGTGCAATGAGTCTAATACAGTTAAATGAGATAAGTCTTAACGATCATCCGGAACTTACGACCCTTCTCGATGAACTGCCAGAACTTAACATGAACTGCGCGGTCACAGACCGCATTCAAAAAACACTATGCTTCAACAATCGGTTCTCCACGGAGATCCCCAAGAGAGACGCATGGGTTAGTAATAACCCACCAAACAGCCACAACGGCATAAAGTGGTATACGGATGGTTCTAAAATGGAAACGGGGGTAGGAGCGGGAATATACGGACCACACAAACGCTTCACGATACCCATGGGAAAAAGTCCCAGCGTATTTTAAGCAGAGCTCCACGCCATTCAAGAATGCGCCAGCTACATTATTTTATCTGGCATAAAAGGTGCAACCATCCATATATTCACGGATAGCAGCTATAAACGCCCTTAGCTCGTATACCATTGACTTCAAATCAGTCATGTACTGCTTCAATACCCTACCAACACTCGGAATAAGAAACAAGACCAAATTATGGTGGGTTCCGGGTCATGTCGGGGTGGAAGGTAACGAAAAGGCCGACGAACTGGCCAGAAAAGGTTCGGAAACACCCTTCATAGATCCCGAACCTTTCTGCTGCACTCCTAGATCAGCAGCAACGGCAGCAATAAAATGCTGAGAACATAGAAAATGTATCTATCTTTGGGAAAACATCCCAGGTCTAAGACAGGCCAAACGAGCCATTCGGCCCTTCAATCAAAATGCCAGCAAATGTCTAAACCTAAGCAGGCATGATATCAACAACTTAGTTAGTAGGTTACCTTACTGGTCACCATGGTTTAAGATATCATCTACACAAAATGAGAATAGTAGACTCTCCTGAGTGCCGACTCTGTCTTGAAGAGGACGAGTCAGCTGAACACATCTTATGTGAATGTTCAGCCCTTAATGGAATTAGAAAGAAGATCTTTTTCAGGGAACAAATGTCCCCCAAGGACATAAAGAATTCTTCTACTAGTAGAATTGTCCGCTTTACACGGAAAGTGGAGACTCTACTAGTCTAAATTGTTCTGGCCCACATGGCACAAAAGATCTTTTTAGGTCGAAGTGCCCCCAGTTATAGATCGCTTTGGCGAGCCAGAATTTAAAAAAAAAAAAACATAGGGACGGGCTACAGTCCGCTTGGGCGAACTGTTGGCAACCCTATTCTTATTCCTATCCCTAATAAGTGGGTGTGACAAAAGTCTTAGTATGGTTGAATTGTTAAGAACGCTCTACATATTTTGTTGTATAACATTTAAAGGATTTTATCAAAAGAAAAACGAAGCTTTTGTAAAAAAACGCTCCCTAGCCCAAACTTTGGTTTTTCAATAAAATTGTTTTATTTAATTGTGGACGGATTGTTATTAAAAGTGGGCGGATTTTGAAAATTTTATATCCCGAGCAGTTTTAGGTGTCATAGATATATAAAAAATTTCAGCTTTTCTAGCTCAAAATACGATTTTTTCCAATTTTTTTTTTTTTTTTTAGTTTGTGGGCGTGTCTGTGGGCGGATTTCAAAAATTCGTAAACTTGATTATTTCGGGATCCTAGAGAGTATATGGTTAAAATTTCAGCTCTCTAGGCCCAGTTTAAAGGCCTATTTTTTGCCGACAGACGGACGGACGGATGGCCATGGCTAGATCGACATTACTATCGATGCTGATCATAAATATAGTAACTTTTAGGGTATACGGGCAATATTAAGATATGTTACAAACTATGCGTCAAAATTAATATACCATTAGAATAGGGTATAAAAAGGCCTTAAGCGCAGCCTGACTGTCGCTACAGGCGCAGATACTTCGCCCCCTGCACCTGTTCCTCGCAACATAGTTCATGGCCATTAGGATAGCATAAGTCTCTGTTTGGAAGACTGACGCATGTTTGCCTAACGGGAACAAAGGTCTAATGTTGTCGCTCTCCAAGAAGACACCAGCACCAGATCCTTAAAAAAAAACAGATTTCCATTCCAGGTTCAGAGTCCGGCCAGAGCCAGTCCTGAACACGAGGAAAGTCGATTTCGTAGTTGCGCTTCAGTCGAAGTTCCGGTGTCATCGCATGAGTCGGCATATCCATAAGACAGGAGTCGAAAGACAACCGTTGCGCAAGTTCATCAAAACTCCAGTGCGAGTTATACCCAAAGCCACCTCTTCTTAATCGTGAGATAGCTTTGAGTGCACTCCATGATGTAAAATCAAGGGGCGGGAGGTTCAATAGTGCATCTAGGCCGCAGACAGGCGTGCTGGGGAAGGCCCCGTGCAGCCGAGACATACCTTCTTTTGGAGTTTGTCAATAGCAGCAGTAACGTATTTACGTGAAAGCTTATTATCATAGCCGTATAAATCCATAGGACTCTTTTCGGTGATAAGCCCAATGACTTGCCGAAAATGCCTTTGTACTGACAGAAAACCCACAGCGCCTTGGCGGTCTTGAGCTCAACATGCTTGGACCAAAGAAGTTTGCTATCCAGAATGACTCCCAGATACTGTGCTTCATTGGAGAGTTGGATTGTGATGCCTTTTAGCACTGGCTGAATCAATCCGACCAGCTTGCTTCTTATCGTAAAGAGAACAACATCAGTTTTAAGAGGATTGACCGAGAGCCCATTCCTAGTGCACCATTCGTCAACCACGTCAAGGGCCGCCTGCCATGATCCAACAGAAAGCACGGCAACATCATTTGCGTTTGCCTGAGAGTATACATTAGAACTGTTCAGTGCGTTAAACATCAGAGAGTCGACCAGCATACACCACAGCAGTGGAGACAGAACGCCGCATTGCGGGAGTCTCTGTTTACTCCCGACATAACATAATGGCCACAATCCGCATCCCCAACCAACGTTATATTCATTAGCATTGCTTTAGTCCACAACACCAATGGTTCGTCTACGCCGTTTTGTCTGGCAGAGGTGGACATACTGCTAAAAGTCGCATTGTCAAAAGCACCCTCAATATCGATGAAAATGCCCATCGCGTATTCTTTCATGTCAAGACGCGCTTGACTCAATTCTACCAACTAGATTTTGGAGCGCAGTCTCGCAGGATTTTCCGCGTTGATAGGCATGTTGCATATGAGATAGTGGGTGCAATCACAAAGCAGTTTTGAGTACGTGAAGTTCCACCAGCCTTTCCATGCTTTTCAGCAAGAAGGAAGCCAGACTGATTGGTCTGAAGCTCTTTTGCCAATTTTTGGTATAAATGAAACTCTAACTGTACGCCAGGATGTTGGTATGGGTGCAGTGAAATAACTTCACGGGGAGTAACTTCACATGGGCAATAACTTCACCGCGAGTGGGCAATAACTTCACTTTTTTTTGTGAACTTATTGCCCACTACTGGTGAACAATAACTCCACCGTAAATTTTGTGAACTTATTTCCCACCTATAATTTGGGAATTTGTCTATTATAACTAAAGACCCTTGCACCCATACCAAATCAAACAGTGCAGGGCGGCAGCATGCACCCCCCCCCCCCCCCCCCCGCCAATATGTATTGCACTGTTTATTTGATTAGTTTCGAAATCCCAATTATATTCCATAAACAGTGCTATGCCTTTGGGGGGCCGTGCTGCCCCCCTGCACCCCCCTGCTTGGGGTCACTGTTTGATTTGGAGTAGGTGCGGGGTACGGTTCTTGAATTATCATAAAATGTTAAGACAAATTATTTCCCACAAAAAAGTGGAGTTATTGCTCACCTATGGTGGGCAATAAGTTCACAAAAAAAAAGTGAAATTATTGCCCAATCGAGGTGAAGTTATTACCCGTGAAGTTATTTCCCTGCCCCGTTGGTATGTATGTCAGAGCTAGGACAGCGGTAAAGATTTTCTTCATAGTCGGTAGCAACGGGTTTGTACCTTTTTGCAGCAGGTGTCTTGAAGCCGTCAAAAGACGCAAAAGCGTATCGTCCGTTACCACGGCCTCGGCAATATACCAGCTACGCCGAGTTGTTTGTCTTGGCTCACTGACAGTCTCGGTAGTCGGGGCTGGTTGTGAACCAATTGTATTCTGGTTACCCGGAAAGTGAGACTCCACCAGATGACTAAGAGTTTGCGCTTTCGTCTCAGTGAAGGTGCCATCAGGTTCTCTAAGTGATTCCAGTTAGGCTGGTTTGCCCTTTTTCAGAACTTTAACCACCCTACTAGCTGCACCCAGTGTTTCAATCTTTTCGCAGAAATTTCTATAAGAACCACTTTTCGATACCCGAATTAGCCTCTTATATTGCTTCGATCGGTAAAGAGCGGGCATTGTTAAGGAATTGAAAAAAATGCACGTGAAAAATGTTAATTTATGTAAGTAGTACAAATGTTGCAAGACCAACGCAAAATTATCATGTAAGGGCTATTTACACATTAAAAGGCACAGCTGGTTTGTTCATAAGCCACACAAAAGTTTCGAGGGAAAACAACTTGAGATTCGTAGCAGGGTTTGTCAAGTTTGGCTTGGGAAACATAAAGTTCTCCTTCGACAATAGCGTTAACCACACTCGTAAAGTTCAGGGTGGTCGAAATTAATTTACATCACTCCAGCAAGCTGCTACCGAATACCTGCTGCTCTTCTTGGCTTTGCAAAGACAAAACCCCTAAAAAATTTAATTTATTTTCTCTTCTGACAGTGGCAGTATGCGACCGCACAAATGGTTCGCAGCTCATTCTTGCATTCGCATACGTGCCATACGAAGATAACGACCCTATCCCCAATACTAAGGATCCTGGTACAGTATGACAACACTACCACAGCAAACTTAGTAGTAACCAGTAAGATGCCAACGCTCACTATGCACAGTAGGGGGGTGAAGACTCTAATAAAAGAGGTAAGTCTTAGCTAGATTTTATAATTCATGGTTAATGATTGGCAGATTTCCTCAGTGTTGATTTTCCGATTATTTCAGGATCACCTTCACTATGGATTTTGAACGAACGAAAGGAAAACCATTCAGGAACCCCGTTGAGATTCCTGGAATAAATTCACCGACCTGATCGAACGTCAACTACCACCTATATCTACACGGTTGAACGCGACGCAGATAAATGCATCAGTTAACCTCACACAGTCACCACTCGATTCTTTTAAAAAATCGTGTCTCCAGCACGCAGCGTGGAGGAATAGGGAACTACAATTTCTCATGACAATTGCCAGGCAATTATTTGGTACAGCGGAGCCGACAAGAACTAAAGAAGGCTGGAGGGAATGTCGCATCAGCTTTAAAGAGTTCAAAAAGAAAACCAGAGCAGCAAAAATAAAAAATCAAGAAGATAGAAGTTGGACAGCTAGTAACCAGGAACCCTTGGAGCTACTCCTCCAAACCAATTTCCCCGGATGCACAAACCTGGGCACATGGCTACGTAAACCTTCACTGCCGATGAAGAACTAGTCATTGGTGTTTGTACTAGCAACGACTGAATACCATGGGAACGACTGAATACCATGGGAACGACTGAATACCATGGGAATGACTGAATACCATGGGAACTAAAATCCATCGAATCGTAAAAGGCAGCTGTAGCTGGACCGAAAGGCATTTTATCAGTAACGATAAAAAAGACAAGCGGAACGACTTAACCATGCATCCAAGCGATATTGAAAGGCTGCCCGGAGTTGGGACTCGTTCCAGAAAGCTGGAAATAAGTGCGGGTGATCTTTAAGCAAGAAAGCCAAGTCACTCCACAGCCAAGAACAACAAACCAAGAAGTCTTTCACCATTTCTCATGAAAACCTTGGTTCTCTATGTAGTGCAAAGCAAGCAAAAGCAGGTCTGTGAACATATCGCTACATGAAGTAACTAGAACGATCGAGAAGTTCCTTAACCAACAAAAATGTACGTTGGCTGCCTTTCTAGCCATCAAAGGTGGTTTGAATAAGCTCAAACGGAAATCATCTCCTCCCCAATCAAGTAAAAGGCATAAAGATAGCTGCATAAGCAGATGACACACTTACAGAAAATGACCTTTCTGCCAAAAGTGAGATTATGCGTTATATACCGCATTAACGGAACTGTCAAAGTAAGCGGATCAGGGCAGTCACTCTCACTAATATCGAAGTAATTCTGCTTTACTGAAGTAAAACTTCTTTACGCACGCTTGACTTGGGGAGTAAGCTGGTGAATGCGACACGGAAGTGTAGACCAATGTAGACTTCCTGCGCAAGGAAAGTGTAGACCAATGTAGACTTCTGGCGCAACGAAAGTCTAGACCAATGTAGACTTACGGTTTAACGGAAGTGTAGACAAACGTAGACTTCCGGCAATACCGAAGTATAGACAAAAGTACACTCTTTTGTTACAACCCATACAATTTAGTCGGCGAAAGGTTCGTGGAATGGACCCTTGAATCTCCTCAATAGAGGGCAATACTAAGCTCATCATGTATCCAAACGAGAAAGCTATATCTAAAACAGTTGCCGACAGATGAAATTTACCGGAAGTGAGGAAAGGCATTGTGCCTATGAATCGCAGTTCATTAGTTGGAAATATAGAGCGTCACCGTCATCGTCAGATTTTCAGGTCGGACGTCAAAAAACCAAAGTTCAAAATTCGCTCACTGACACGTCCACAATTAGAAAAAAAAACAAAGTTTGAGCTAGGAAGCTGAAATTTATAATATGGACTCTCCAGGGGCCCTTGATGCTCATGTGTAAATATTTTCAAAATTCGCCCACTGACACGCCCACAATTTAAATTAGATTGAGCGAAAGAAGTTTTACTTCAGTCGTGTGGTCTTAAGCACACTCAATTTTTTTTTGATCTACTACCTCACTTCGGAATCACTTCACTTTATTCAAACCGAAGTGTTGTCTTATTATTAGTCTGCTGCCACCATTTCAATATGTTAAATTCCAATTCATTTCGATTAGACGAAAATATAAGACAACTTGTGACGGTATGATTATTATACTAGCCGCGTTTTATTATCCCAATGATCTTGATACGGATCCGATCTGATAATAAAACGATCTGGATCATCAGTGGCAAGTTGTGGCAACAGTTATTTTTAACACATAACGGACGATACCAGGTATTTCAAGTTTCGATTGGCACTCAGCCATATTGCAAATATAGGGTACAAAGTGACATCACAATATGATCGCTTGTTGCCTCGGGGGTGTTGCCATTTGAATACAAATCAACATACATTTTGCACTCAATATTTTTTTTTCAGAAACTATGTTCAAATGTTATGTTCAAATATGCAACATATTAACAGTATTGTACTGCTAATATTTCCATTAATTTTTATGTATTATATTACGAAGCAAAACGTCTCAAAAGTCGCAGTGGTAAATTATTCGAATATGAAAATATGCTAATTGATTTTTTGTGTTATTAATAGTGTTTCATATTTTGGTCTGGCAATATTATTGTGTTCCTATAATTTCCTATAATTTAAATAAGCAACGCCACGAAAAAACAGGTAGTGAGTTTTGTAATTACATTTTGGATCACGATTAATGATCCCGATAAATAGCAAGATCCTGTGTTGTTTTTGTTTTACGTATTAAATTGATCCAGATCCAGATCCGCATGGATAATAAAACACAGCTATTATACAACAAATGAAACCTTGCGAGCTTTTTGCGACGAAAAATCCTTGATGTGTTCCCTGAAATCCCCATCGTAGTTCAAAGTCCATTCTTTATAATTTTAATTTTTGAAAAATGAGCGCTCTCCAGTGCAATTAGACACCATCAAAACCAAACACATTCTGAGTGCAATTTCAATGTTTGGGAATTTACTCGTAGCTCTAAAATGTTTATCTTTAAGAATGTCGGTAGATTTGTCTTTTCTATAATCCTTTTTGTATAAGTTGTTCAAAGATAGAAATTGAACCAACTTATTGCCAATACTAGGCTCTAAATCATCTTTATATACTTTCACCAATGCCTCTGCTGCAGTATGAAAATTTGCAGCATCCATTTTCGCTATGTGATTGAGAAATCCAAATAGCGAACGCACAGATTCGTATGATTGCAATCTTTTACTAAGAGAAACACATAGCTGATCGATAACTGGGATAAAACCGGATACTTTGAATTTCTCTTTTGGTGACAGATTTGCGTCTTGTGCTTTCATATATTCGAGTGGATTCAACATATTGGTGAGTACTACATATTTCTTTAGCTGCTTTCTCGTATTGATCAAAATCGTCTCTGTTGGATTCAACGAATGATTTCAATGATTCTAATCCACGCATTGTACATTCAAGATTCATTTTCGGGTCCTGCAACATCTTGTTTGTAGCTTCGAATCGCTTTTAGATGTCGTTCCAAAAGATAGCAAATAGAGCGGATTCGAGACAACTCATCTTTCGTAAAAGGTTCGATGCTTCATTCCTCACGATGTCTTTTTGCTCCTTATCAGAAGATAGGATGGTTAGAGCTCCTTCGATTTCAAAATAACCATCGAAAAAAGCTTTCGTAGCCTCAGCTGGACAAGACCAACTAGTATAGCTAAGCTTTTATCGCTCTGTACTTGCTGTAGAAAACATACATAAATTCTGAATGAAATCGAACAATTAAACAGCCGATGGACAAGAGTTAGCAGTTACCTTTCCAACTAAATTGAGAGAATGAGCACAACATGGTACAAACGCCGATAAATGATTTTTCTCCAAAACAAGAGCCTGCATTCCTTTGTATTTACCACTCATGTTTGCAGCATTGTCATATGATTGGCCGCGGCAATCCAAAATGTCTATTTGATGGTCACCTAAAAGTTTTAGTAAACCGTTTGCTATGGCATCGCCGGTATGGCCGCAGTTTGGTAAAAGGGTGAGAAATCTTTCTTTTGGCACCGATCCTTCAATATATCTAACAACTTTAGTTAGTTGATCGATATGAGATTCGTCGGGAGTAGAATCCACTACTCGAGTTCTTGACGAAGAACGTGTCAGACAAATGTGCTTTGAGACTGAGGGAGATCAAAATTCGGAAGCCGACACTCGCGCATACTTGATGTCTTTAGTTAGAGGGAACGTATGCGATTTACTGTTTATGTGAAATCCAGGTATGACTTTGACTTTACTAGCGTCGCAGAATGCTTCTTGGCGCTCAGAGCTATCAATCGGTACTGGGTTCCGTGGTTAAAGTGGAAGGGAACGATCTGGGCACTCTAGTAGCTGACGGACAAGTGGTACCCGCCTTCTATATAGTTAAGAGCTTCATTGACGGTGCTACGATAAGATTGGCGACGAAACGATGGTAAGCCACCAGTAGTTGTGTCATAGCGGTGCGGTTTGTACTCCGGCATTGATAATGCGGAAACGAATCCATTAGTGTCCTTGGATAGAAACAAAATCGGAAAGTTCAAAAATCTACAAAGACTAACCTGTGTGTGCACAACTGGTGCTATGAGAACTGCACTAGAAATCATCCTTAACATCCCACAACTTCATCAAAAAATTCTGAAAGAAGTTATGGTTAATGCCTACACGATCATTTTTTCTTCTTCAATTCAATTCAATTCAATTTATTTAATTATAAAGGTATACAATAAGACAGACTTTTATAGTACAGCGAGAAAAGGGTTCAAGTTGAACTTATACAAATTTCAAGTTGATAATAAAAAAAAGGAAAAAAAAATCAAATTCAGATTAATAAATGAAAAAGAGAAGAAAGAAAGAAAGAAAGAAGAGAAAGAGAAACAGTGAAACAGTTAAATAGTGAAATGACAGAAAAGAGTTACAAAGAGAGTAAGTGAAAAAAGTTATATATTTCTATTTTAATTTTAGTGTTGCGATGCGTAGTGTCTTAAAAGTGCAGTTTTAAAGTTATTGGCGTTTGACAGGTTTTTAATATGTGACGGTAAAGAATTCCATAACCGGATAGCATGGATGAAAAATAGTCGAGAAGAATTTAGATAATTCTAGTGATGAGTATTAATATTGAAAGTTCTTAGCGAGCGCAAAAATTCAAGCTTAGAGTATAGGTATGGCGGTGATTGGGTTCTAATAATTTTGTGCAAGAATACACAATTTCGAATGTTCATATGCTGCTGTAGTGTGCCGCCTAACAAAACTTTCGAATGTAAAGATATTCGATCATATCTACGTAGCTGGTGAATATATCTGACAGCATCATTGAAAGCGACTTGCAGCTTATGGAAAGAAAGAGAATCAAGGCTACTGTAAACCACTTCAGCGTACCCTATTATAGGCATTATGAGTGTTTGCACAAGCCTTCGACGTGTCTCCAGCGGAGTGAAACTAGCTGAGATCCACAATTTGCGCAAGCATCCATAAATACGACCAATTACGATGTTGATGTGATGGTAGCAAGATAAATTTCGATTTATGACAAACCCGAGGCTTGTTGCAGTTTCTACTAGCTTCATTTTAGCACCTGATAGCAAGATGTCTGGTACAGAGGTTAGTTCGAGGGGTCTGTTTGAGATAGGTATAGCCTGGCATTTCGCTGGGTTTATGACAAGTCCGTTAGACATGGCCCATTGATTGATCGCGAATAGATCATCATTTAGCTCAGAAACAAGCTGTCTCATCTTATCAGTCGGCTGCGAGTAATAAAGTTGGACATCATCAGCGTACAGGTGGATTGAGACATGATTGCAGGTCAACGGTAAGTCATTAATGTACAGGCAGAAAAGAATAGGCCCCAAGATTGAGCCCTGAGGTACACCTTGCACAAGGGGTTTAAATTCAGATCATGCATCCCCTACAGCTACCCTTTGCGACCTATCACTCAAAAAACTACCTATGAGCCTTGCAGCTCCATCACTAAAAGCGAAATAATGCCGTAGCTTCCAACAGAGTATGGAGTGATTGACCTTGGCAAATGCCCTCGAAAAGTCCAGAAGGCAAAGCAAGGTCACATATCCCTTGTCGAATTCATTCCTTATATCATCCAAGATATTGATGATAGCAGACGCACAACTGTGGCGTGTTCTAAAGCCGGACTGCAGGGGACTCAGAAGTGAATTTGCAGACAGGTGATCTTGAATCTGCCTCGCCAGTACTCTTTCAAAGACCTTGGACAGACATGGTAGAATGCTGATAGGCCTGTAATCATTGGCAGTAGCAGCTTTAGGTTTCTTAGGGACTGGTATAATTCGTGCACGTTTCCAGGCTCAAGGAAAGGTTGAGGTCATTATGCATGAGTTGATGATGTGTGTCAAGTGGCTTATGATTTGTGGCAAAATAATTTTCACAAAACGAAGTGGCACCCTATCCTCTCCAAGGGCATTCGACCTCAATGATTTTATTTATTTACGATCTCCACCACCGAGGGATAGGTTAGGTTAGGTAAGGTGGCTGCGAGGGCGTGAGCCCAGGCACACTTAGGCCGCAGGTTCGGCCCGTTGTGATACCACAAAAGGGTGGGAGGGGGGGGGGGGGTGTTCTGCCGGTCGTCGCTCGGCCTACTTGGTTCTCTGTGAATGCCTCCTGTGAGGTAGTGGTCTTAGGGGGGAAGATACTCCTGAAGGGGTCAGGGTGTGCAGCCTGGCTGTGTTTCGCATGGGTTGCGATGTGTTGGGTGACTAGTGCAGAGGCGACTTTCGCCCGACATCCGAACCAAGGGTTGCGATCGAGATGAGGCGATTGATGCAATCAAACCCCAGGTCGATCTCAAATTCTGCGCCGCGGAGGGAAGCTATTGCCTCCTGATCACCGGGGGAGGGAAGAGTCTTTTGAGATGACTGTTACAATCGAACCTCAAACTGCTCTTCACTCTTTTGCAGGCAATACCGTGTCAGGGAGACCGATACAGTCAATCCCGCGCAAGCTATTACATTCCTTGGAGGGGGGGTCAGGGTGTACCGGCTGCACAGTCAAGTAGTTGGTTACGAAACTGTGCCAGATGGCGTGACTGAAGGTGGTCCAACCCTGCTCCACGCATCGCGGGGGGATGCGGCTTGTGGCGACTGTTGCAGTACGAGCCTCGAGTTACACCTTTCCGCGGAAAGAAGCAGGGAGGGGCGGCCTTGATAGTCGATTTGGAATTATGATGACTGAGTTCGGGGATTTGTGGTGCAGGTTTTGAGGTATGGGAGAGAAACAGAGTGTGGTGACTGTTACAATCTAACCTCAACTCTGTTCCCGTTTTGTCTGCATAGCGGGGAGGCAGCAAGGCCGGTGGAGACCGTTTCAGTCGATCCGCCGAGTTACTGTCTCACCCTCGGAGTGGAGTTCTGACTGAAGTGACTGATACAATCTAATTTCAGTGAGAACTCTTTTCCTTTGCAGGGGGATAGGTTTGGGATAGTCTGCGGGAGGGGAGTGGGAGGGGCTCAAGTCATCGTCCAATCAGTCCTCTAGTTCAGTTTAACCATTTGGACCTAGTGACGAATTTGCTGATACAGCCAATATCTGTTTCACTGAGATCACTTAGATCATCGAGGAAATAGTTGCCGAGGATTTGTTTCCTTGATTTGGCTAGTGCGGGGCAGTTGCACAGGAGATGCGTGGTGGTTTCTTCCTCTTCGACGTCTCTACAGCTTCTGCAGAAGTCGTTTAAGGGAGCTCCCAATCTGATGGCATGTCTGCCTAAAAGGCAGTGCCCGGTGATTGCTCCGATTACAGAGCTGATATTTTTCCTGCTGATTGAGAGAAGTTTGGATGTTCTCTTCGCATCGTATTTGGTCCAAATTTGCTTTGAGGACACACATGTACTGATGCTATTCCATCTGTTATTTGCTTCTATTAACGCGTTGTCTAGAAGTTTGAGTTTCAGTGTCTGAATGGGTACCGCCGGTGTCTCTCTGTTGTCAGAGAGTTCTTGTGCGGAACCCCGTCTGGCTAACTCGTCCGCCTTACAGTTGCCTGGAATATCACTGTGACCGGGTACCCAATACAGTGAAGTGTTACATCTGACCGCGATCTCGTTAAGAGATTCGCGGCATTGTTTTACCAACTTGGATCTTATTGTTGGTGATTCTAAGGCTTTAATCGCTGCCTGACTATCTATGTAAATCACGATAGTTTTTCCAACTATCGGGCTCAAAGAGAGTCTGCGTGCTGCTTCGCGGATAGCCGTGACTTCTGCCTGAAATACACTGCAGTAGTCAGGCAGTCGTAGTACGACATTTAGCGCAGGGTTGTCTGAAAACACGCCCGCCCCTGTGCCGTCGGCTGTCTTTGACCCGTCGGTGTATATTTTAATGGCGTCATTGTTTACAATGCGACCTTCTTCCCAGCTGGCTCGGTCTGGGATGGCCGTCTTGTATTTATTACTGAAATCTAGTGTTGGGATTAGATAATCCGTATTGTTGGGGATATTGTGGGCAGTTAGGATGCTGCTGTGCCCAAAGTGTGAACTTTGCCGCGAATTGGATTCTCTTAATCTCAGGGCCGCCTTAGTGGCCGCCATCTTCCCATAGATATCAATGGGGAGGAGGTTTAGAAAAGTCGTTAAGGCCGCCGTTGGTGTGGATCTTAAGGCTCCTGTGATGCATATGCAGAATGCCCTCTGGATGCGTTCCAGGGCGCTTGCGTGGCATTTCTTCGATATTGCAGGCCACCATGCTATGATACCGTAAGTGAGGATAGGCCTAACGACCGCCGTGTACAGCCAGTGAGTTATCTTAGGCTGTAGACCCCATCTGGAGCCTAAGGCCTTTTTACAGGTGTAAATGGCAATCGTAGCCTTCCTTATGCGGTCTTGGATGTTTGGTTTCCAACTGAGTTTGCTATTTAGGATCGTTCCCAGATATTTAGCTTGGCTGGAAAAAATGAGTGGTTCGTTGTTGGGCGTAGGTGGCGTTATCTCCTGAACCTTGATTTTCCTTGTAAATAAAACCAGTTCGGTTTTGGATGGGTTAACATTGAGTCCGACCTTAATGGACCTGGCGGATAGTTTCCTGAGAGCTGATTCCATTAGGTCTCTGATCGTGTTGGGGAATTTCCCCGTTATAGCAATGGCAATGTCGTCTGCGTAGGCCGTCACTTTGCATCCGTCCTCCTCTAGGTTGGAGATGATCTCGTTGACTAGTAAGATCCATAGTAGCGGTGAGAGCACTCCTCCTTGTGGTGTGCCCCTGTACACTGACCTCCTGGTCAGACAGCTGCCAAGCTCCGCCTGGATCAGCCTGCTTTCTAGCATGTTTTTTATCCAGGTGCAGAGGCAGTTATCCACGTTTAGTCTGGTGAGTGCATTCGTGACGGCTTCTGTATTGACATTGTTGAAAGCCCCTTCTATATCTAGAAAGGATACCATCGTGTATTCTTTGTGATACAACGATTTTTCGATTGTGCTGACTAGCGAATGAAGTGCTGTTTCTACTGAAAAACCTTTTCGGTAGGCGTGTTGACACCTCGAAAGGGAATTGTTTTCCAGGTTTGAGCGTATGTAGTAATCTACAACTCTTTCCAACGTTTTCAGGAGGAATGAAGTTAGACTGATGGGTCTAAAGTCTTTTGGAGAACAGTGTGAAGCTTTACCGCATTTTGGTATAAAGACCACTTTTACCGTTTTCCAAACTGTGGGCGTAAAGCTGAGTTTTAGGCAGCTATTGAAAATCACCAGTAGCCAGGGTGTGAGAGTCTCGATACTCTTCTGTAGCTCTATGGGTGTGATTCCATCTAGTCCAGGTGATTTATATGGGAGGAAGCTGTTAATCGCCCACGCCAGTTTGCGATTGTCAACAATATGCTCCGGAACCATTTGGACACTGTGATGGTGTTGTGTAGGGTGATTTACCTCTACTTTGTTGCCTGGGAAGTGGATATCCAGTAGTAGACCTAAGGTCTCCTCGCTGGTTGAAGTCCACACTCCTCCTTGGCTTTGTATGACGCTAGGTATTTGTGGTGATTTTGAGAGGATCTTACGCAGCCGACTGGAGTCGCTTGTTCTTTCTATGTTCTCACAGAATGATTTCCACGACTCTCGCTGTGCTCTCTTTACTTCATTTTTGTAGATTTTAAGACTGTCTTTATAATTGTCCCAGTCATCTGGGTTTCTTGAAGACTTGGCCTTGTTAAACTTTCTCCTGCTATCTCTGCGCAGAGAAGCTGCAGTGGAGGTCCACCACGGGGGTTTACCACCTACTTTGTGTCTACTAGTGGGGCAGGCCTTATTAAAGGCCTTGTTCATGGCAGACGTTACTGCGTTCACCATTTCATCTAATTCTACCGGTGAATTGGGCTGTCTGATTTGGAGGCTGTCTAGTTTCTTTTTGAGTGAAGAATTATAGACCTGCCAATTTGTGTTTTTTTTGGGTTATTAAACACTTTCGTTGGGGGGGGGGGGGGGGGGGGTCCTCCGAGGGATCGTATTATAGTCAAACCTATCAGGTTCAAGTTCATTCGCCAGGAAGGAATCATTCAGATCATTTAAATCCAGGGTACAACTGTCACTAGTTCTACCAATCATACCAATCTGACGTAGGTTTCTGCTTAATCATTTTTAAGGAAGAGAAGTGCTTAGTTTAGAGGAGAAATAGTGACGTTTGGATGCACGAACTGTAGCCGTTGCAGTATTACGTGCCACTTTATAAATACTCCAGTTTGCCGGAGAGCGGGTACGCTTCCACTTACTGTAGAGTTTGTTTCTTTTTTTTGATAGCACTAATAACCTCATCAGTATACCATGGACATGCTTTATTGCGGACATAAATAGTTTTGTAGGAACATATACGTTGTATAGATGTTCAATAAGCATCTGGAAATATTCAAGTTTTACGTTCACCTGCAGTTCTCCCAGGGAGCTAAGCTGGATGCAGCTTGAAGGGTAGGCAGTGTGAGATAAAATGATATCCAATGTGCAAAAAATTAGATCGTGTTCGGAAATGCCTTCTAACGAAATTTGGTCGAACAGGAGAACTGACACCGGGTCGGACACGATGACGAGGTCAATCAAACTATGTATTGCATTCGGCCTAAAACATGTAGGATTTAAATTATTTACCACGGTCAGTCCATTAGACTATACAAGGTCATTAATTTGGCGAGCATACGAATCACTCAATAGTAAATTCCTGTTAAAGTCCCCATAAACTATTATATTATTATACATAGGTGAAACTTGTGCTAGATCAGAAAAAAATGGCTCAGGCGAAAACATCCTATCTGGGTTATAACCACACGCAACCAAACATTTCGCAGTGACATCAAAAATCTCGTATTCAGCATCTGTACTAGAAGAAGATTTACCAATCACCTTGCAGTTGAGGTAGGCTTTGCAATAAATAGCAACTCCTCCTCCAGTGGTGGTTGTTATTCTTCCTTTGCGACGTGGTTATGATCAGAATTAGGTTGGATCATAACCCTCCCAATTTACTGCATACTTACTGGTCCGCCTGTTGAGTTCGCTGGCTTGACCTTAATAAACATGGGCGAACGCCTGAAAAACATCCAGGAGTATCAATTGTCATGAGAAGCTTCGCAAAACTGATGTTCGGACTCGGCTTTAAATTGTAGGTCATTTCCACTTCCCATTCACTACAGAAGATGAATCAAATTCCAGTCTAGTCCATTCTGAGGAATCAATAACAATGAGTTACTCAGAATACCTATAACTGGCAAATGTCTACCAAAATATAGCTTCATACACAACTGCAAGGTAACATACATAGATCGCTTCACCTGGGAACAGAAATCTACATCTGCAGGTAATTTGCATGTATGTTGCGCATATGGATCCAAAATAGATGAATGAGTTGGAGCTGGAGTTATCGGTCTTCGCACAAATACTTTTTCTAGACTGGAATTCATGAGAGGCAGATAATCGAAACAGATCTATAACTAACAAGACCATATATATCCTCTCTTATAGTAGGGCAGCCTTGCTTAAGTCGTTTAAGATAAAGCCTTAGCTAGTCAGCGATTGTCTTCAACTTCTTCTGACATTAGGTAATTCAAACAGAGTCCACCTCATTTGGTTACCAGGACACAGCGGTAGGCAATGGTGCGAAGGTAGTGTATTCACTAAGTGATTGGCAGGTCGTGCGTTCGAATCCCGACCAGGGCCATGATTTTTATAAATTGAATACACACAACAAAAACTGATCTCCCTAAGCAATTTAGGCGCCACCTCTTGAGAAAAAAAAAATCCCATCGCACCAAACTTCTTTCCTATCCTTCTATTCTTTCAGTAAGTAGCACCCGAAAATAGGCAATGAATTGCTGGGAGCTACTTGCGCAACGAACTAAATGCCTGCGCTGTGGTTTTACCATTATAAGGGTACTGTGTCACTACAGAAAAAAAAAGAAATCCCTTTAGCGCAGGCAAATTATAAAAAAAAAAAAAAAATAAATATTATAAAAAGCAGGCTAAAAGACAAATCGCACTACTATTGGAGGGAAACCAAAAGTAATGGGCAAGCTTATCACGTTATGCCGATCACTTCCCGTTAAATAACGCAATTAAACGGTAGTTAGACTCGACTAGTCACAGGTTTCCTGACCGGACCTGTCGTGTCAAAAAACACATAATCCCTTTGGGTATAGCAAAAGACAATATCTGTAAAATGTGCAAAGAAGACTGCAAAGCAACTGCCTAGCCAGAACACGTCAGCTTGGTAAGTTCTAACTTGAAACGGCTGATATAGTCAAAGAGTTAGCTGCTTTTAAACCCACTGCGGCATGCTGGATGAGCTTTAAACAAGAGGTTATTACAATACCACCTTTATTTCACAGTATACAATCTACAATCTTACCTTACCTTCAAGGGAAGACAAAATGAAAATTTCAGATGGCTCGTCAGCCAACAGCCAAAAAATAAAGTTTGTTTAAAAACGAAAGCTTTAAGTTTTTATCCTCATATAAGTTCAACCAACGGCGCCAGTTTTCAATTCTACGGCTTACGAATCAGCTATTCCAATCACCACTTTTGATTTTTCGCTAAGCAACGGATATGAATGATACCATTTTGGCAAAAATGTAGTCCTTAGTTTTGGAGTTTAACTAGATTCAAAGCACTTCAATAATACGGCTCATTAGTGTAATGTACGACGAAATACAAGCGAAAAGTATTTTTTTGTTAATATTCCAAAAGCTGCGTTTTAGAAGAATCTTCTTTAAAAATAAATGCAACTACAGCTGGCGTTTGATTGAAACCGATCCATTCAAAAATTTAAAATTAAGCAGACATTTAAAACTCCAACGTTCTTCTAAAATTTATACAAAATTTCACTTAACACTTACCTATTGTTGTAATCACAGTCACTGAATAGAGAAGCGCTTCACTAAAAGACCACCGTCCTTTATTCAACTCAAACCCATTCGTAGTAACAGCCTCAGCAGTGGTGAAACCCCTAACGCCGCCACCTCCGTTACGTGTGGCTGCCACAATTGATCCCTCGAAACGTCGTAACTGCTCGTGCACCAACATCGTCCAATTCCGTTCATACAAAACGTTCAACTTTTCTGTAAAAAAAAAAAAATTATGATACTAATTAGATTAAAAAAGCGAAATAACTTTTGAAAATAGAAATTAACGAAAGGTTGACAAATAAACAAATGGACACGACAAAAAATAAAGGATACGAAAAAGGGCCGTAAACGTGACCTGAAATGGAATTTTTTTTTTTTTGCTATTTTTCGAGAACCCTCGAGGACAATGAGCACGACGATTATTGTTTTTTTATACATTTTTTGAGGATTTTTTTCATAATTCTTAAAGCAAGGCCATTTTGAGAAATGGCAATTAAAAGTGGGTTCCATGCGAGGTTGAATTTTGCGTTCGCCTCTGTTTTATTAAAGTGACCATAGATACTGATAGGATACACTTTGTTTTCGGAATATCCTTACAAAAGGACGTTCTCTCCATCTCGCTGGTATGCCATTGTGTGCAGTGCATTATGGAGTACTAAAATATCCCTTTGTACAGAGAAAATACCGACAAAAGGATTATAAACTTTTCCATTCATTATTTTTAACGCAGTTGTACTAAGGAATTAAAGAGTGAAGTGGGGTTTTTTCAGAACAAAAGTTTGAAAGCAAAGGACTTTGAATATAATGAAAAAAAATTCACCTGATACAGCTTTGAACATGGTGCTTTGGAATTCAACAGTGATTTCCTCCTGCCCTTTTCAAAAAGTCTGCAATGCTTTTGGGAACTTTACAATAATAGGTAGGGAATAATCAAACAAATGAAAGGTAATATGCTCACTATATTTGATTGGACGATTGAGTAGATTAAATTTTTATCAATTTGTATTGTGCATAAAATGAGAATATATTAAAAATAGTCAAACACAAATAGGTTCGCCTTCTAAAAAAACTTTCTAGTGGTTGATCTCGAAGATTCCGAAAAACATCTGTTTTTTAAATCATTATTTTTATATTCATTATTCATTAAACTTTATTTAAATGTAAAGTAGTGATATGTAATTTTATAACTCGAACAACTTCGTACTTAAACTGCTTATAACAATTTCTCATTGTGTGTCGTGCAACTTATATCGTCTTATCTAGCTGAAAGGACACAATCAGTTGCCGTAAACAATCATTTATCTAAGTTGCTTTCGATAAACAGTGGTGTGCTTCAGGGATCTATCTTGGGACCTCTTCTATTCTCACTGTTTATTAATGAGCTTCCGACTATCAGTAAGCACAGTTCGATAAATATCTATGCCGATGATGTTCAGCTCGTCTTTAGCTGCCCACTGAGTTCAATCGAGCACGGTTCTACTTGTATATTGTTGCTCATGTAGCTTTCATTAATTGAATTTTTTTAATACTCGGAAAGAAAAGAAAATATTTCTGATAGAAGTATGCATGAACATACCTCTAAAAATTACAACCGGGATTTTCCCGATTTCTTGATGAAATTTGTTTACGACAAATTCCCCGCGTTTGATCTATTTTGCAAATCTCTTTTTCTCAGTTTTGCACGTCGGCATTTATTGAGAAATTATTTGCTCCAGGCTGACGAAGAAATAAAGGTATCTTCTTTATGTACAAGGTGGCGCAAAAGTTGTCACCCGATGTTCTTTCGCTGTAATTTTTTTTATGAATGAAAAACTTTGGTTCTGCTTTTGGATTATGCTAATTGGTGTCTTAAGTTTTTTCTGTATCAGTTAACTTTACAAATATCAAAGTAGAATTTACATTTGCCGCCATTTGCAAAAATTATGCTTCTTCCGATAAGAAGAGGACTTTTGCGCCACCTTGTATTTACATTTGCCGAAAAATTCGTTACATATGCACATAGTTATGTTCCACTAAATTATAAATATTGGAGTGGGAAACAAAAATGTTGGTGCCATTTAATGCAAAAATAGTGTTAAATGCCACTTCAAAGTGCTTAAATTTAAAACATAAATTACGGGGAAGGGGGGGCTTTTCATAAATTCACAAAAAAATGTATTCACAACTTTTTTATAAATTATTTCAACATCTAGACCTGAACATTCAAAATGAACTCGAATCACTTGAACTTAATTTCCAGAAGACAGACTAAGACACATTGTTTAGATTAGGCTTAGGTCAATAACTTCAAACGTTTTTGGGTAAATCCCAACGTTACTATAGGTCACTATTGCAGTCTTCAATCTTAATTTGAGTAAAACGGCAATTTCTGGCTTCCTGACCCTTACTACCTAGAACCAGAGCATTGATCTCAAGGAAAGATACAGATAATTAAATTAGGGACATACCATATTGTAAAGGGTCTTTCATAAGCTAATTGACAACTTCAAACTTTCAGTCTGAACGCACCCTTTAACCAATTACCGAACTGTCAATGTCAAAATATTCAGTAAAATCCACATTTTCATCATGATGTAGTTTACGAAGGAATAATGTTTACAAATAATTAAAATTTATTGCCGACATTCCGAGTCGGTGGTCGCAACTTTAAGAGCGTTAACGCCAATTTTCGACCGTAATTCTCGTCCCAGTAGATAAGCAATTCATAGTCTAGTGAAAAAATTTGAGTCAGAATATTCGCTGCTTGATGGTTGCCATGCCAGTGAGACTACGTTTTGCCCGAAGTGTGGAGAATATTACTCCCGTAGATGCGTCTGTCGCAAACCAGCCGAATCAGTCAATTTCACGGCGTTCTCAAGAATTGGGCTTCTCGAAGACCACATTATGTCGAATTTTGCGTAAGGATCTTGGCCTACACCCTTACAAGATCAAGCTGACTCAGGAACTAAAGCCACTTGATCATATGAAGCGACGTACGTTCTCGAATTGGCCTCTGGACATGATGGAAGAAAATGAAGAATTTCATCGCAAAATCATCTTCAGCGATGAAGCGCATTTTTGGTTAAACGGCTTCGTCAATAAGCAAAATATGCGTTACTGGACAGTGAGAACCCTCATGTGCTTCATGAAATAATACTTCATCCGCAAAAAGTCACTGTTTGGTGCGGTTTTTATGCCGGTGGCGTCATTATGCCGCTTTTTTCGTCGATGAAAATGACCGTCACGTTACTGTAAGATACATTTTGGAACGTTATTTCTTTGAGCAATTGCATGAATTGGACATCAGTGATTTGTGGTTCCAACAAGACGGTGCTACAAGTCAAACAACGGGTGGGACAATCGAGTTATTAAAGTCTTAGTTCGGCGAACGTGTTATCTCGAGAAACGGAAACGTCTATTGGCCGCCGAGATCGTGTGATTTAACGCCTCTAGACTTTTTATATGAGGTAACACAAATCATTGGTCTATGCCAACAAGCCGGCGAAGTTAGAGGAGCTCAGAGCCAATATAGAACGAGAAATAGCGGCCGTATCGGTCGAAATGTGGGGCCCAGTCATCGAAAATTGGGTTCAACGTAACTACCGCTGCATAAGTTCCCATGGTGGACACGTGAACGAAGTCGAATATCATTCATAAATGTTTTGATAGTAATTCAATTTTTAGATATCTCAAGTACTTTGCATTTTATTTAAAAAAGAAGTTGTCAAGTCCTTAATGAAAGACCCTTTATAAAAATTGCCAAATATTCCAGTGCGAAATGGCGGTACAGACATTTGGCGCAGATAAACAAATTGGCACAAGCACATAAGTACAAAATTTGATTATGGACTCCCACAAGAGTAACATAAGCGGCCCAACTTAAGGTCAATAATGAAATGTTGGACTTTTGTCCCTGTGCCGAGAAATTTACCATTAAGCTCATGTTCATAAAGAGTCTATTGAAAAGGTTTCCCGTCTTTATGGAAGATTTTGTTTAACCCTGAACAAAATATAAATGGTGAAGGTCAACGATTTTCAAATCGTTGAAATGTTTGAAGCTTGTGTCTAAGCGATTTTTATTGCAGTGATGAAAGATCGTAACAATTTATAGTACACTATATGAAGATGGGTTTATTTGATTTGTCTTGTAATGAAATTCTTATTATATTTCGTCGAGGGAATCAAGGTCAATTATGATTCCCTAGGCGACTAATATGAAACCTCTTATCCAGCATAATCATTCAAATACACCTTGGGAAACATTCCAACGTTTTGTGTAAAAATAATGAAATAATTGAAAATTACTTGCAGGTGTTCCTTCTTATTTTCTTCTTATATTTTTAGGGGTTTACCACGATATCTAGAAAGCAATAATCCAGAAAGCAAAAATTTCGAAAGTTAAAATCTCGAAAACAAAAATTTAGAATTGAAAAAAAACCGGAAAAAAATCTAAAAAGCATAATCTCGAAATACAAAAATCTAGAAAAAAAAATTTCTAATATTAATGAATATATTAATTCTAGATTATTTACTACTCTTTAACACCCACGCCCATGCAACTGTAAAAAAGGTACCTGAAATTAGTGTTGTTTGGGATCGTGTGTTATCACAACGCGAGTGCAAACAATTAACATTAAAGTAAATGAAATCATTACAAACACAGGAAATATTAAAATCGAAAACGATGGATTTATCTACCGGTGCCGTGAAATAAACTAGATGGAAATAATGTCGATCGACGTTATTTCCATAAGAAATCGGAAGTATTGTCGAAATTCACCATTTTCAATTCTCGACTTTATTTCCAATTATGTAGTAGTACTCGTACAAAAGAGCAATAATATTGAATAAGATTTCGGAGATCGACTTCATGTTCATTCTACTTGAGATTTCGCAACTCATCCCATAAACAGTGCAATATCTATGGGGGCATGCTGGCCCCCCTGCAACCTCCCTGCTTGGGGTCACTGTTTGATTTGGAGTAGGTGCGAGGTTTTCAGGGCTGCAAATCTGAAAACAGCTAGGAATCTTTATCTGATTGTGTAAATAAATTAAAAGCGAAATAAGGCCGATTCGGCTTTATTTCACGGCACCTTATTTACCATTGGAATTTTTACCATTTTTTATAATGCTTGTTTTTTGTTAAATATTGATTTTTCGTTGTTAATTTACCAAAAATAAATAAATTGCTGAATAAACTAAATATGTAACGCGTTTTCTTTAAGTTCAAACTCTTTAAATAGATAAGAAAAAAATCTCGAATTAACTCTGTGGCAACAAGAAAAAACAGCATAAGTAGTTTTTAGCAACTTTTCAGGAGCGCATGTTAAAGGTTTCAAGTCAGGTTGTAAAAAAGACAATAAAAAGTTCAATTTTATGCAATATTTTTTTTTTTATTTGTTACACATTACAACCTTTTTTGAATTAAAAAAGACTTATGTTGTTTTTCCTTATTCAAATTTTATATTTTTCGGGAGTTAAGTCGACTTATTGCATTTTTCCTTTTTGATTTTTTTTGACTTAATTTGTTAAGAAGACTTACGTTGTTTTTCCAAAATGACATTAAATTGGAAAATTGGTTTAGGTATACTTATGTTCGTCTTTCAAACTGTATTCTGCAATCAAAAACTTAAACAAACACCCCAAAGAGACAACAAAGGTTTTAAATAGAAGACGAACTTTTCTTTCTTTTATTTCATTACAACTTCTGGTTCATTTGGTTAATAAAGGTATAATAATTAAAAATAAAATTTTATAAATCAACATCATCTTCATCATCTTCATCACTACAAAGATCTGGGTGATTATTGGTATTCGTTATTGTCTCAACAATTAAGCTTCGATAAAATCCATGAAATTGGGGCTCAATGAAGTCTAACAAGAAGAGAAATATCTCTTGCTTTTTCACTTGAAATAGTATTTTTATTTTGAATTTGCACGATGTCAGTTTTTTTCACAAAATTTACGCCGCGTTTTCTCTAATTGATGGACTTAAATGGCATATTTACATCCAAGCAATTTTTCTAGAAAAGGGTGCCGAATTGATCCTTTTTATACCGAAGCCATCGAAAGTCTCGCCACGAATATTTTTCACCATCGGTATTGACTTTTCGCCAAGTAAATTTGTCTTTCGAAGCTGCTGCAAAATCAAGAAAATTTGACTTTTCCATTTCGATCACTTTGAAAGGATTTTTGTCCCTTATGGAAGCAATCAAGTTTTGCCAGTCTCTAGGATGGTGAATTTTAGCTGAAGTCTTTTTCTTTTTTCTTTCAATAACCGAGTGGTCAGCATCACATTCCATGTGAGTATGACCTGGCTCTAGGAATTTGTGATCTATTGTTTGCAGATGATCACTATTATCTAGAGCCGTAATAAACATGCAACTCACATGCGAGTTCTTATTTTGACCAGGTCAAGAATCACTATAAAACATTAAATGTGTCTTGACAACAGAGGCCGCCTTCTCAATGTGTTCAAATACACGGCATGCCACCTCATTGCCACCTCTTTTCGCTACTCCTTCATGCCACATATAACAAAAAGGTTGATCCGTCGCTAAATCGTGTATGGTTAGATTATACGTCCACAACTGACGCTTATAAAATGCGATGTTAGATTTTAAAAACGGAGTAGGCAAGCATTGCTGAAGGTCGAACGCATAGGCTGCTACACTGCGATTGATTTTGGCGGACTCTTTGTCCTTTCTTTTACACACATAGGCAAAATCAGCTTTGTCCTGGTGTATTTTGAGCTCGTCTGTTAACTGTAATTTCACCTCTGCGTTTTCTGTAGCTGCTATTTTGTGATGGAGTTTGTCGCAAGTTCCACAAGTATCTAGCTATGGAGACTTAATTCTTAGGTTATGACCATGAAAGACTTGTGAGTATTTGGTCAAGCTAACTGGCTCTAATATTTCTGAGCAATACAGCTTATACATTTTTGCTATTGTTAAGCCAGGTTGTAAGTACTTTTTTGAAGTGTCTCGCCTAGTATAATGACTTTCATAGACTGGAAATTTGTGTATTTGCAGTTTTATCTCCTCTAGTTTTGACTCGGAACACGCATTTGGGGGTCTCGAACATCCCCTTCTGTCTATTAAAGTTGTACATGGTGCATTTTTTTTCTTGCTAATTATGCTCCTTATGAAACTGTTTGTTTCGCCAAAACAACATATAAAACAGTTTTTGCATACAAGTATCCGTTCACCCGACAACTCAATATAATACTCACAAGTAAGCTGGCGGTTTTTCGGCTTAGCACCTAACTTCTTAGCCTTACACACAGACTTTTCTTTTAAATAAATCATAGAACTTATATAGATAATCCTTGCATTATAGCTTCCTAATGCCCAGTAATGATTAAATAAAATGTGTTGGTTCTGTTCTGACAATTTGCTTCTGCAGTCGTTTCGGCAAGTCGTGGTGGTTTCGATTCTCTTGCCTTAACACTTTTTTCTTTTTTTGTTTTGTATGGCAAGCCAATATTTCTTTGTCGTTGACGATATTTTTTAGCCCTTTTTGCTTTATTGTTCGAAGAACTTGCTGTATTTACATTTTCTTGTGAATTAAAAACTCTATTATCTTCAAAATTGCTTGAACCATGAAGACCTGTTTCTAGCTCCTCTGATTTAATCGAAACGTCATTTATGGACTCCTCAATAACCTTACCCCAAAATTCAGTGCTTTCGTTGCCACTACTCGAGTTGATTTGGAAATCTGGATCCTTAATCGAGTCATCCGAATCCTGCCAAATTTGACGCTCTGAACTGAAGTAAGTCCGTTTGAATTGGCGGATGTTTCTGAAACACAGTTTCGACAATTTTTAAAAGTTCGCTATGATTTAGGTTTTGGTTTCTAATAATGGATAGTTCATTTCTGATAATTATTTGTTAGATTTACTCTTTAAAAAAATTTGAACAGTGTCTAGATAAATGATAAAAAAAGGTCTACACAACTCATGTTAGCAGACGTTTTAAAATAAGTTGGATGATAAAATAACGTGCAGTTATTTCATAACTCAGGTAGTTATGAAAACAAAAACGAGTTTGGAAAAATGTTTAGAGCTTTAAAACGTAGCTAAAGACATGTATAAGAACTGACTAGTTTAACTAATTGAATAAAACGAATTTTTGAAAATGTAGATTAACTTACCTTCAATATTCTCAGCTTGGGGACGGTCAAAACCACTTTCATTGGTACTTTTCTTAATTGCTAAAGCCAAAATTTTGCTTGCGCGAGATATCATAGCGTACTAGTTTTATTTTATTTTGCTTTAATTAGAAACACCGACACAGAATATGTACGAGTCCGACAATACACTATTTGTTTTTACTTTTGAAGGATTTAGATCTTAACACAAAAACACTCAACTGAACTGTATGCATGCACTACAAAACAACACTAGTCGCTATATAAATTATGTTTTAGTTCGGGAAGAAAAACACAAGTATAGTCATTTCTGAATATTCAGGTAACGGCTTTTGGGATAACAACACAAGTACACTTATATTCAGTTGTCCTGCTATGTTTCTAGTATGGAAATGGTAAAATTTTTGAAAAAGGGAATAAGTCTACTTGTGCTTGCATTATTTTGATTTACCGTTGTAATATAAGCGCATAAGTAAACGAGTTTTAGACAATCTTTACTTATGCTGTTTTTCCTTGTGCGTATGTCTGGGAAGACGACTTATGCGTTTATTTCCTGATGCATAACACAGCAACGGTAAGAGCTAATTGAATGAAAAAAATATGCCGTATAGAACAGGGTACGGCGCATCCGATTAATACATTAACTCAATTTTGATATAAGTCGACTTACGCGGTTTTTCCTTTTTGCCACAGAACTGTTTTTTTCGAGATTTTTTTCGAGATATCGTCTTTCGAGATTTTTGTCCATTTGAGATTCTTGTGCATTCGAGATTTTTGCATTCTAGATTAAAAATTTTGTTTTTTCGAGATTTTTTGCACTCGAGATTCTTGTCATTCGAGATTACGTCATGATCCCAATTTTTATTTATTCGGTATTTGGCCGAATAGTAGCTCCATATTCTTTATTCGCCAAGTATTATGGTTTTAGAAACAGTAAGTAAACATTTTTGTGAATGGGTTAAATAAAAAAACATCTTGAAATTAAATGTTTGTTAGTGTCCACGTAACTCACGAATGGCATGACTGATTGGCTTGACTTTTTTTTTATTTGTGTGTTGTTTTTTGTAAACCGTGTTTTTTTATGGAGAATAATTTAGCAATGATTTAGATGGCGTTGCGAAATTTTATTATCAGCATGCCTCATATTTCTTTGTTTAGTTTTCTCTTCAATGTATCTTTTTTCGGGAGTCGAACATCAGAAAGTTGTTTTTCTCACAACGAATTGGTAATTTCAATAATAACAATTGGCGTGAAAGCGGATGACGATAGCAACTACCCTTTGAGGAGCAACAGAGGTGCAGTCCCTTTACCTACCGAACCGATTGAGCTCAAATCAGGCAATCTTTGGTATTGGCATGAGAGCGTTTCTGTGAAGTTAAGTCAAAATCAGACCACCAACTTTGTCTTGCAATTTTTGTTCTTCGAGTTTTGAAATCATTTATTCAGTCAAGTCAAAGGAGCAGCGGTTTCCTAAGATAATTCACGGTCGGATCTCCATTATGGTGTTATTCGTGGAGTTCAAGTTTATTCCAGGTAGTTGAACTCCTCAAAATTATCGCTATCAACAGTGATGTTTAGATGGATAGATTTTTGTGTGTTTGTTGATAGCATGTATTTGTATCTGTTATTCAATCGCCGAAAAAGTCTCTAACACGGCACGCTCGGAACGGCCGATGATGTCGATATAGTTCGCATACGCCAGTAGTTGCGAACAGATCTATTGAAAATAGTGCTTCCTGCCCTGCGCACTATTTTATCCAGAACAAGATTGTCGAAATCACATGATAGCGCATCTCCTTGCGAAATCCTGTACGAGTTTGGAATAAATCGGAATAGCTGCATCCAGACTGCACATTACACCGCGTGTTTTCAAGTATCGCGCGACGCAACTGGATCAGTTTTGCCGGGATCCCGAATTCGGCTATCGCCACGTAGAGCTCCTGATGACGAATGCTATCATATGCGGCTTTAAAATCGATAAAAGGTGGTGGGTCTCGACTTGAAATTCATTGGTTTTTTCCCAGGATTTGCCTAGGTGTGATTTGTTGTTGTCGATCTGCCGGGCCGGAGTCCACACTGATACGTGCCGATTAGTGTGTTGCAGAACGGTTTGAGACGTTCACGCAGTACGTTGTATAGGTCCTTATGTGCGACATTTAGCAGGGATATGCCTCGATAGTTCTTGCAAGACATAGGGTCGCCTTTCTTGTAGAGGGGGCATATGGAGCTGGTTGTCCACTCATCGGGCCTGCTTTCTTCCACCCATACTTGGTTAAACCAAGACATCACCTCCGTATTTGAAAAGCTCAGTTGGTAAATCACCAGAGCCGGCGGTTATTGTTGTTAAGCTTTGTTATAACTAAGCCAATCTCTTCTATACTGGGGGGTGAAATCTTTTCTTCATTGATAGAACGTGGGTTCACTTTTTGTGCTCGTGAACGTGAGCAGTAAAGGAAATAGCTCTCAACAGCTTTTGAGAAAAGGTTCCCGCTCTTGAGCCAAACATGAGCACTGAGCCACTGACCCGTTCATAAGCGCTCGCGAGTGCGCATTTCCGTACCCTGGTTTAAGGTCAAATATCAAATTTCTTTGAAATCAATTAACCGGTTTTTGAGATTTAGCCGTTTTTCCAATGTGCCGTTAATCGAGTATATTGCAGACTCTTTTCATGTATTAAAAATACCAAAAATGAGGCCATTTTAAGGAAAAGTGATGTTTTTAAAATTAGAAACTAGTAAGATAACAATTATAAAAAAATATTCGGAAAATCTGGGTATTGTTTTAATTGTTTTAAATATTCATATCAACTTTTCTTCTAATCCTAATTATTTCCTCAAGGCCCGCGATGTGTAGCCATTACATGACAAGGATACAAAACAAAATATTTATCAAATTTCTTTGAAATCACTGAGTTTTCCGGGATTTTAACATTCCTAAATCCATCAGTCTGAAAATGTGTTATTCCAACTGATAGAACCACTGCGTAAGCATTTATCTCTGTGCTAGTTTTCAGGAATCTTTCCCAGTGGGTACAAAACAACATGACAAATTGTCAGCTCTTGAAATACCTTGAGTCTCAAAAAGTTCTTAAGGAAGTAGCAGTAACATGTGCATTGGGTGATATTTCAAAGGATTTGGAGGATTTGGAATCAATGCAACTCTTCTTCAATGAGGAATTCGAATCAGTTTAACGTCAAGCCTGTATTTCGAAGTACAAACAGTGAAATATACAGATTTTTTCCTCAACCGTACAATACGAATATGGCATGTTCTGTCAAGCTGCTTGGCTATTGGTTTTGTTTCCCTTCCAAATGCGGTTCTCCGAAGGGTCTCATTAACAGCATCTGGAGCGTGGATGTCCATGCGCTTAATATGACGTAGCTACCTTCCCTTTTTGACTATGTTAATATCACTTTATAGCGCCTCTTTTTTTTCTCTATACCGCAGAATTTTTGGGCAATATGGTTTACAATACGTTTTGATGAGAAAGCAGAAACGAAAATGTCTGCAAAAAAATGCATTATTACTGGTACGGATACGGACCCATCTATATCCTGCCACTGTCATTTCGCTTTAATCAAAATGCGTCTTGAATCATTGCATACCTAATTTGTTTATACCCTATTCTAGGGGTATATTAATTTTGACGCATAGTTTGTAACATACCTTAATATTGCCCGTAGACCACTAAAAGTTACTATATTTATGATCAGCATCGATAGTAATGTCGATCTAGCCATGTCCGTCCGTCCGTCCGTCCGTCCGTCGGCAAAAATTAGGCCTTTAAACTGGACCTAGAGAGCTGAAATTTTAACCATATACTCTCTAGGGTCCCGAAATAATCAAGTTTAAGAATTTTTGAAATCCGCCCACAGACACGCCCACAAACTCAAAAAAACAAAATTTTGGAAAAAATCGAATTTTGAGCTAGAGAGCTGAAATTTTTTATATATGATCTATGGCCCATAAAACTGATTGGGACATAAAATTTTCAAAATCCGCCCACTGACACGCCCACAATTAAATAAAACAAATTTTGGGAAAAATTGAATTTTGAGCTAGAAAGCTGAAATTTTTTATATATGATCTTTGGCCCATAAAACTGCTTGGGACATAAAATTTTCAAAATCCGCCCACTGACACGCCCACAATTAAATAAAATATTTTTTTTGAAAAACCAAAATTTGAGCTAGGGAGCTGAAATTTTTAATATATACTCTCTAGGGGCCCTTTATGCTCATGTGTAAATATTTTCAAAATCCACCTACTGAAACGCCCACAATTTTTTTATTTTTATTTTTGAAAGTCCAAAGTTTGAGCTAGGGAACTGAAATTTATAGTATATACTCTCTAGGTGCCCTTTATGCTCATACTTAAATTTTTTTTAAATCCGCCTACTGACACGCCCACAATTAAATAAAACAATTTTTGAAAAACCAAAGTTTGAGCTAGGGAGCGTTTTTATTTACAAAAGCTTAGTTTTTTCGATAAAATCCTTTAAATTTTTGTCACGCCCACTTATGAGATATAGGAATAAGAATAGGGTATCCAACAGTTCGCCCAAGCGGACTGTAGCCCGCTCCTATGTTTTTAATTCATTTCCTGCCCCATTCTATTGCCTACTTCATCGAAGTTGAGAACTACTTCAGAGCGACAGCCCTCCAATGACAAAAAAAGAACACCTCAGCCATATAGCTCTTCTATCGCGAGCTTCTTGCTTCAGCACTAATAGCCACTACAATAACTGGAGATGCAATTAAGACACGCCAAAGACAGATACCTAAATATCGCTCACAAGCCAACTCCTCCATTTTTGACACTTATGCACGGCCAAGAGTTTAGGTATCCACCTGCGCAATTAAAATTCAATTAACAATCTTTTATACTAGAGGAGATCTCTGTTGAGTTTGCAGAATGCAATCATACCTTTGGTCCTTTTTATGGTGCGGCAGTTGTAATAAAAGGAAATCTAAAGATACAGCCACTAAAAATATAGAACATGCATATCCCCATAAATAATGCCAAGGGGATGGTAAACATACGAGTACAACGAAACACCAGCATCGGTGAATGGAATTTTGTAGCAAAATGGTTCACCTTCACCTATTTTGTTTGTAGTGATTTTTTTTTTTTGTTAAATGTCCTCTTGTTAAATTTAAGTTAAATTTAATTGGAAGTTGACGCACATGTTGCAAGTAAAGGTGGAAGGCGTATACGAACGAAGAAGAAGGTGGCTAAATACCAAAGAGGTCGATAATTTCCCATGGGATGGTTTGTTGGGTTTCCCACTTTTCCTTAAGGAAAAGGGATTAAAATGTGAGTATGTGTGATGGGGTGGAACATTTTTCGTCACGAAAATGATTTGTCTTATACTTGGTGATTTTTTTCTGTGTTGTCAAGAATATTGAGGGAAGATTCCCTTGGAGTATTTATTAAACCATTTTTAAAGATTTTTTGTAGAGCGCAAAGTAGAAAAATTTGCAGTAATATTTCGGAGGAATTTTTGTATTTATTGTATTTAAAAAGAATTTTGAAGCAGACATTTAAAAACAGAGCGAATTATTGAGCGATGGCAATATGTAGGTGACGAACATGTTGGTTGGTTGAGTGTTTGGAACCGGCCCTCGATGAGGATGCAATTAGACAAGAAATAGGGCCATTGTGCCGCCGATGTATAAGGTGGTAACCCTTTTACTCACGGAACCATATTTTGCTCCTCTGAATGAAGGAGCTTATCTTTGCCGTGTAGGCGTTGTTGAGATCATTTAAATTATTGAAAAGGTATTCGCCCAGTGTAGCCTTCCTAATGGTGGCGAGGGCAGGACACGTGCAAAGAAGGTGACTGGTGTCTCTTCTTCCTCTTCATCTCTACAGCTTCTACAAAAGTCGTTGTATCGAATGCCCAGCTATTTACCCATGTCTTCCAATAGCCCAATGCCCGGTGAGGGTGTTTACTAATTTGGAGAGGGTTCCTCTCTTATGACTCAGAAATCCGATGTACCTGGATTTATTTAATGTCGCCCAGAGCAGCCTTGCAGTGTTGCATTGGTCGAGTTTGTGCCAACGCTTCACTCACCGCATTGGTGTTGATTAGATATTTAACATAAGACGTTCGTGCCACTATTTCGGTAACGCTTATGCTGTTTGAACCAGAAGAGCATCGCCAAGCCAGTTTTTCAGCTTCACAATTCCTTTTTGACCCGGCACCCAGCAAAGAGTGAGGCTATACCGGCGAACATGTAAATGATATAATAAATGTAATTCTAAGGTACACGATATCACTACCTTTGATGGTACAACTGGCACCCAATGTGAGAGCACATTTGCAAAATGGAACCGCATGAAGATGGCTTAAAGGGGTCGAAGCAAAAATGGCCCACAACCTTCTGTGTTATTTTCATAAATACAAAACGGTGTATGGAAAATGAATAGGATGAAAGGTTAGAGGCAAACATAAATAACTTTGTCCTGATTTCTTTATTTGCCAGACCGAAAGACGACGATAATGCAACATTGGAAAATCCTGGATTGACACTCTTATTTTGGGTCCCTATTTTGTCAGCATTTTTTGGTGAACGCATTTTTCGTCATAAAATTTGCTGTAAATCTACGATGTTGCAGTTGCATCATCTTTGATGAGATTAAGTAGTGAGCACGGGTAGTTTCTCAAGCGCTCTATTTAAACTCTAGCTACTGCATTTGTGCTAAGTCGTACAACGCTAAATTTAATTTGCTCATCTGTTCGCAGCTTCTTCTCGTTAGAAAGTCCAATTCTGAATTTCACTGTAAAAAATGGTCAGATTTGACGTTTGCCACTTCGACTAGGTTCACATATACGATGCCCATTGCGTGCCTAGAATTAATTAATACGTGGCCGATTTAGTTCGCAGTGGATCTCTCTGGAGGGCGCTAATCTTGATAACCTATGCACTCAGGAAATAGTACATATTAATCATTCAAAATCAGTCAATGGTGGCGATTTTTTTAGCTCAGTGATATTAAAACGAGCACAACAATGTTAAAAATAGCCGTTCAGGTAGGGAGAAAGACTTAGGAAATCGATTAGACAAACTTTATCAACAATGCTAAAGGGCTGATTCTTCTGGATGACGAAAAAATACTACACAGGTGCAAAAAGTATTGTGAAAGACTTCTAAATTAACAATTTCCTCCTTAACAATGAAGAACTAACTTACTTTAGTTGACGGGCTCCAGACCCGCGAAGAATCTCAGCCTGAGACACTGCAGCCTTGCATTCACTAAGATTCCGGGTACGCTTACCTTCTCGAACCTGGGACTGGAAGTCGAAAATCCTCTTGGCTAAAATGGACGAGCGAATGATGTCGACGTGATTTTTCGTTTTGTACTACATCCACATCTTAGTACAGCCCTTGGAGTTCGTGGTTGTGTATTTTCCTCAATTCCTCCAGCCCTCCTCGCTCACAGGACCAAATATCCGACGCAGGATTTTTACTTTAAATTAGCTCAATACGAGCTCCCCTTTCCTACTTATCGTCCAGCACTCGGCAGCTTAAAGTACGACTGGCAGGATGAAGGTACGATAGAGGATGCATTTTCTTCTTCACCTGAGGAGTTTTGAACCCATTTGTTTGGCCAAATCAAAGTACCAGCGGTTTCCTTAGGTAATTATCCGTCGTAAATCTCAACTCCCTACTAAGGTGTCATTTGTGGAAATGGTGTTTACTTCAATGTCGGTAAAGTCCTTAACTACCTCGAAGTTATTGCTATCAAGAGTGATAATTTGTCCTAGGCGGTGGGCGGATGTTTGTTTGTTTGTTGATAGCATGCATTTCGACTTGTCCTCATTAACTTCAAGACCAACCAAGTTCTTTTTTAAAGTTTTACTTGTGTTATTATGCAATCAAATAAGAAATATTTGTTATATTAGGACGTCACGGTCAGAGACAGTACCTGAACCAAAAGTCTAACAAGTGGTATTTCAACATGTTTACAAGAGCTAGCAATACGCCCATGTCACTCTCAATAAACCAGCTGTTTTGGCACTAAGTGAAACACAGGTTAGCGTCGGCTCCGATTTAATGGAGTTTAGTCTACCTGATTACAACTTAGTGCCATTATTCTTCCCCCATCGCTGTCTCGCCGTTTATATACGAAGTGACGCAGCCTATCAGCCTCAATATGGCCAATGTTCCAATCCAGAATTTAATTTCATTTGGCTAAAATTCCATGTCCGTAGGCAATTAATCCACTATTGTTTTATTTACAGAAGCCCCAACTTGGACAGACATTCAACTTATAATGAGTTTGATGCCCTGTCTGATTCTATTACAAGAATTGTGACCCTTCATCCTCGTTGTGAAATCGTTATTGCGGGCGATTTCAATATACACAATTCAAGCTGGCTTCGACATTCTGGTCAGACAACACCCGAAGGAAGGTACGTCGAGATCTTCGCTGAGGTAAATAACCTGACTCAGCTTGTAAATGAGCTGACACGAATACCGGACATTAGCAGCCAAACCGCCAACACATTTGTCAGACCATTGTATCATATCAGCAAATTTCTCGTACTCCAACCACTTTTTTTTTTTTTTTTTTTTTAAAAAAAGGAAATCCAAATCCCAGAGCACTCAGACTCGGTAACGGTCTATTGAACTACCAGGCAGAAATCCTCTTTTTGGTGTAGAGGCATGTAAATGGGTAGCGTATGTTGTTGTTCCCCATGGGGATTGAGCCTGCACCGCACGGGTCACAAGCCAACACACTAACCTCTACACCGTCGCCACCCTACTCCAACCACATACTTAAAGAACAAACTCCTAAAAGAACCGTATGGCAGTACGAGAAAGCCAATTGGGGAAAAACTAGACGGTTTCTTTAAGAGTTTTAACTGATCGCTGTGCTTCCTCGACAGCGACGAGGATGCTGCTGCTGATATAATCACAAACTTAATTCACCTGGGTATAAAGTCTTACATCCCTAACAGGATAAAAAGTATCAAACCCAAGGTAAACGCGTGGTATGACTCGAGCTGCAAAGAGGCTATCAGGTTAAAAGAGGTAAGCTTTCGGCCATTCAATGCCAACCCATCTGAGGAAAGCCGAAAAAAGTTTAACCGAGCCAGAAATGACTGCAATGCCCACATTAATCGTGTCAAATTCTACTATGATCAAAAGTTGAGGCAAAAAATACTACAAAGTCCCACGGGTATTAAAAACTTTTGGTCATTTGTTAAAAACATCAAGAATTCGACCTCATCATCTGTCCCGACACTCATTTGCAATGGCATTCCAGCTGTCAGCTCTATAGATAAGGCCAATCTGCTTGCTGCTCACTTTGCAGTCAGCTCAACGCTCCCAGATTGTGCTTTGTCTCCCCCTGTACTCGAGCGCGTAGAATACTCCATGGGACCAATCCACTTCCGCACTCGTACAGTGGCTAGAGTACTTCGAGATCTTGACATACACAAATCCGCTGGTCCAGATGGTATTTCAACCATCGTTCTGAAGATGTGTTCTTCCTCGCTGGCAAAACCATTGCGTAAGCTTTTCTATCTGTACTATTCTTCAGGACTCTTCCCGGGAAGATGGAAAACAGCGTTTGTCCAGCCTGTACCAAAAGAAGGCGAATCTTCTTCTCCCTCCTCCTACCGACCAATTGCACTTAAGTCACTCATTTCTAAGGTCATAGAAACGCTGATAAACCGTCAGCTAATGAAATAACTTGAAAACTTCTTAATGACCGGCAGTATGGTTTTCGCAGCAACAGGTCCACTGGTGATTTGATGACATATCTAACCGAAAAGTGGAACCAATCTCTTCATCAAGGTGGTGAAAGTAAGATTGTTGCGCTTGATATTTCAAAGGCATTTAACAGAGTTTGGCACCAAGCACTCTTGTCGAAAATGCGTGCATTTGGAATCGATGATACTCTTCTTCAATGGATTAGAAATTACCTTTCGGACCCTTCAATTCAAGTTGTTTTGGACGGTTTCAAGTCTGCAACTCACCAAATAAATGCTGGTGTCCCCCAAGGCTCTGTTCTGTCCCCGACGCTCTTTCTCATTTTTATAAATGATCTCCTGTCTGTTACTTCTAATCCAATCCATTCCTTTGCTGATGACAGCACCCTTAGCTTCTCATATTCGTTTCTTGGGTCACGCCCCTCATCATCGGGTGTGGAACTGGAACGGCAACGTATGTTAAGCTCATTAAATTCCGATCTTAACAGCATAACTCAGTGGGGTAAAACCAATAGAGTGGAATTTAATGCTTCCAAAACACAATGCTGTCTCCTGTCATTAAAGCAAAACCCACACACACTGCCATTATCTATGAATGGCACTTGCATCGCTGAAACCGAAAGACTTTTCATTCTCGGTATGTGTGTTAATGACAATCTTCCTTCGTTGGAATGACCACATATTCGATGTCGCCAAGAACACCGCGAAGTGTCTAGGCTTCCAAGCGTTGTAAGAAATATTTCACCACTTCTGATCTGGCTACAAGTTATAAGGCGTTTATTCGCCCGAAACTGGAGTACAACGCTCATATCTGGTCCGGTGCACCAATAACTTATTTGGAGCTACTTGACAGGATCCAAAAACGCGCGATAAAACTCATTGGCGACCGAGACATTGCGAGATCGATTGACTCTCGTAGCCATCGTCGTAATGTCTCCTGCCTTTCGTTATTTTATCGTTATTTCCACCATAAGTGCTCAAACGAAATATCCAGTTGCATTCTACCCCTAGAACATTTCAACCGCAATACCCGCCATGCCAGGAATGCGCATCAGTTTACCCTTAAGCCTGTATTCGGACGTACAGTGAAATACAAGGAATATTTCCTTAGCCGTACTACACGAATGTGGAATGCTCTTCCCCGCTCCATTTTTCCTACACATTATGATTTACATACATTTAAAACCAACGTGCATTGGCATCTCTCCCTATCTTCTAACCCTAATTTCCTTAACGCCTGCGCTGTGTAGCTAATACATTATAAGGGTATCAAAAAATCCCTTTAGTGCGTGTCCATTATAAAAAAAAGCATATGGGAAAGGTTGATATTGCTGACATGTTGTTGGAATTTTACAAAAGCAATCACCCTCTAATAAATGGTATATGGCTTTGTTTACTGGTACATCAACAGAGCGGAAGTCAATAGCTGGCTACTGTCACAACCATGCAATCAGGTACATTGTCATCAGCGTCCCTATCTCAAGCGCCATCATCACCAGATGTGTCATCAGTTCCATTGTCACCCTGAGTTAACGGTCCTACAAACCTCCAAAATCCATGCGTGTTGACCAAACAGTCACTGGATTGAATAGGAAGCACAACAAGGTGGGCTATGCCGCACTGGTTTTCCGGTCTCAAAGTGCACAAAATATAGGGTGGCGCACGAATCGTGTGACAAAAACAAAACGTAATAACTTTTTTTCTGTGTCACTAATCGGCTTATTTTTTTTAATTGGCAGGTTGCTATCTACGAGTAAATTTATTAAAATGAACGCTTGGGATACCGAAAAGAGGATTTGGATAGTGCAGCGGTACCATGCTTTGCAGTCCTTCATTTTCGTCCAGAGGGAATTTAGGCGGAAGCTTGATGGACTATTATGAGGCTAGTAAACATGTTTGCGAATCTGGAAGCATCGCACAAAGACCGTACCATCGACATCCCTATGTTCGCGTTCAAGACACAATTGCGTCTGTGGCATAGTCAATTCAGGCAAATCCAAGCGTTTCGAAACTTATCGGCGCAAATTGGAGTTAGCAGACGGTCATTATAACCGATAATTCATTATGACATAAACTTGTTTCCGTAAAAAGTCCAAATTGCAAGCAAATTAAACACGATGACCGAAATGACCGAAGAAGACAACAGCTTGATAAATTGCTTGTTTATGTCTGATGAGGCCCATTTTGATGTAAACGGCAATGTAAATAAACAAAATTGCCGTATATGGAGTAAATCTAATCCAGAAATACTCCATGAGACGGTACTGCACTTAGAACGAGTCACTGTGTGGTGCACAGTTTCATCAAGGTATATTGTGGGGCCATATAACTTTGAAGAAAACGGTGTAACAGTAACTGTCAATGGGGATCGTTATTTAAAGATGTTGAAGGAGTTTTTTTTACCCAGAAGTGCGCCGAAGAAGTATCCGTTTCCAAAGCATTTGGTTCCAGCAAGATGGAGCAACTACAAATATAGCCAGACCGGTTATGGCGGAGCTGCAACGAAAATTCCCAAACAAATTAATATCCAGACACTTCACTTTCCGCTGGCCCCCAATGTCACCTGATCTGTCTGCACCGGACTTTTATTTATGGGGCTAAGCCAAGCAAGAGTCGTACAAAACGAAACCAAATAATTTGTCTGAATTGAAGAAGTCCATTAACACAATAATTGACGATCCATACTTCATCCCTTCAGGCCGAAATGCATAATTTTCTGATCAGGTGTCGCATATGCGTGGATGAACATGGAGTTAAATCCGGTATATCATCTTCAAAAACAATTAGTTATATAAAATAAAATTGAATTTTCCATATGTACAATAAAAAATAAATAAATAAAAAATATTTATTAAAAATAAATTATTTGAGTTTCTTAATTGGTGCGCCACCCTGTAGTATAGTTTTACTCCCATCCATAAAAACAATTGTTTCATTTCACACGTACACTGAAATACAAAGAACCGTTTCTAAGCCGTACAATACGAATGTGGAATGCTTTATCACACTCTGTTACACATTATGATTAACAAACATTCAAAGCCAACGTGCATCAGTTTCTTGTCCTTTCCTTTTCCTTTTTTCCTTAATGCCCGTTCTGTGTAACTATGTACATTACTAGTGTGTTCAAAATCCTTTTTGCACACGCAAATTATAAAAAAAACTTAGGGACGGGCTACAGTTCCCTTGGGCGAACTGTTGGATACCCTATTCGCATTCCTCCTGAATTGTTAAGAACGCTCTACATATTTTGTTATATAACATTTAAAGGATTTAATCAAAAAAACGATTTCAAAAATTCTTTAACTTTATTATTTCGGGCCCCTAGAGAGTATATGGTTAAAATTTCAGCTCTCTAGGTTCATTTTAAAGGCCTAATTTTTGCCGACAGACGAACGGACATGGCTAGATCGACATAACTGTCGATTCTGATCATAAACATAGTAACTTTTAGGGGTCTACGGGCAATATTAAGGTATATTACAAACTATGAGTCAAAATGAATATACCCTTAGAATAGGGTATACAAAATTGTGATAAAATTAATAAAACCATTTGAGAATATCTATATGCAAATGGGTTTTGAAAATTAGGGAACAGGGAACATAGAACTTTGAATTTGATATCAATGCTTACTTAACAACAACTAAATGTCCTCAAACAATTTTTAACCCCGCACAACTAACGAAAGGGTTAAAAAACAATCACAAAAATGGATTGGCATGGCATTGCCGTCTGCCGGATTGACAAAAAAGAAAAATATATTTAAACGATTATTTAATTTGTTGTCAAGAAAATAGCAACTCAATTCTTTGATTAATTAAAAGCTTTACTTCAAAGTTCTCTCTCTGTATTGAACGGTACAGTAACCCGTTCACGGAACGCCAATTTCATTAATGGTTTGTAGAACTAAGTTCTGCGATTAGATATCCCTTCTGAACACTGCTTTTCTCGTCTCCTGCAAAATTAGGCATCTCCCAACGAAGTGAATGATTTCATTTCTCTCCGTTTAATTGCACACAACATTTTAAGCAATGGTACCGCTTTCCTTGGTATATATACCGAATCCTAATTGATGAACTAATCCCGTTTGTCGCTTCTTGTGTCTATCAAAATGTCTATCAAAATGGTTTGCGTATTGAGCCTATTGACACCTTTTTGTTTGCTCAAGTGGGCTTTCGACGTATGGATTCCTTCTCGCAGACTTCAGTTACTCGATGCATTACAGAGGTGGCAATTGTTTTCAATTTCCTAGCCAACCGAAACGTACAACTTCTAAGTGTTTCAGAGTTTTTAAAGATAAAAATACTTTTTTTTTGTATCGAATTTGCTATTGTTTCTCCACATTCATCCTTTCACTTTGAACAGTCGAAATGACGACGTGAAAAAAAATAATCATTCAAACGTTTTCAATTTTTGCTTTAATTTTTTCGCTCATCGGAGTTGCGGTGTGACAATATTTTTTTTTTTATTCAGAACCAAAATTGCCACCCTGGTGCACTATCCTTATCTGGATGTTAAAATGACATAGATCGTATTTCCCAAACTCAGTCGCCTTTTACAATGTCCCTGGAAATTTAACTCTGATTAATATTAATAAAATTACCAAAAACTTTCCGAAAGGTGTCAACGAATTATTCTACATAGATCCAATCATTTATGACCAGACATGGCCATCAGCTAATTGCCAAAAAAAAATATTCTAGGAGCGTATTCGATTATATTAAGCAGACCCTCGCTTGTCTGTTAGGTGATAGATGATATTGAATAGTAGGTTCGCTATTGATGACAAACTATTTGTGATTTCTTCATGTTGTCGTTGGTATCAGAGAAAAATGAGCCTTTATTTGAAATTAAAAGGGTTGTCAATCACGACAAGGTTAGCACTCCGAAACCTATCTCACCGATCTCATGTCTTTCTAATAAAAGTTGAAAGATTATTGAGTAATAGACTCATACTCTACCCCCTCCTGTGGTAACTAGTCATCAACTGCCTTTTAGTCATTGGGTATGCAGATGACGTGGCGATAATTAACAAGGGTAAGCATAGCACGACCATAACGGAGGTCATGCAAAATGCTTTACTACACGCTTTGAAATAGTGGCCTTTACAAGAAGAAGACTGGATAATCTTGAACCTATCACCATTAAGGGCACCACCTTAAGCTGCTCCACTGAGGTCAAATATCTTAACATTTGACCCTAAAAACCGGACAAAAGCCATAAATGCCAACTTCTGGAAATTCGGCCCAATTTTATTTTTTCATGTACCTGTATAACTGTACTATAATAAACCGGTTATTAATTTGACCTTATTCGCGCCACCGCAACGGGTATGTAGTCGGAGTCTAGACTTTGTTCAGAACGCACGGATTTGAAATACGCCATATATGTGCTTATTTTTGTTGTATTATTTGTATAAAAATATATTGACTACTTTGTATTTTCTCGGGACAAAATTGAAACAGGAGATTTCTTTTTAAAATTTTATGTATTTTTTTTCTAAAGGGTCATTCGTTAAGGACATGACAATTTATTTTTTTAACAAAATGCAAACTACTTGAGATATCTCAAAAAAAAATGTTTTTGGCTTGAATTACGTGCGGCTCACTTGAATAGAACCCCCCCCCCCCTTTGCTACGACTTCCAAGTTCAATGACTTTTAAACTGATAAAAAAAACAACTCAATTTTTCAGTTCAAGTTTGTTAAATTTTGTAAAACATAATAAAAAATGGTGTCTATATCGAAAGTGATAATTTTCCTATACATTTTATAGTGATAGGACTCCAAATATTTGTATTAAATTTTAGCTCATTTGAATAGAACCCCCACATAAAAAATGCATTTAGGAATAGTTTAACAGTCTTAAGTTTAGGTAAATATTACGGAACACAATTAAAAATTAAATTTAAGAACAAAATAACAAAAATTAGTAATGGTTGTTCCACCCTGGTTATGAATAACCTCAAAAACTCTGCTAGGCAGAGAATCATACAGTTTCTTGATATAATCCAATGAAATGGAGGCCCAGCTACATTAATTTGCTGCTTTAAGTTCATTTTTATTTGAATATTGTTTGCCTGATTCGTAGACCTTCCGAACTAGCCATCCCACACATTTTCGATGATTTTCAAATCGGGCGAGTTTGGTGGCCAGTCCAAAATTGAGACATTTTGACGCCGAAGGTAAAGTTTTACCACTCTGGCGTTGTGTATTGGTGCATTAGGCTGCTGTAGTTTCCACGACAAGTCACCAAACAGCTCATTCATGGAAGGGAAAACCTTCTCGAGTACCCCAATGTAAGATTGCGCATTCATTCGAGGAGTCAGAAGCTGCAATTCTAAAGTGCCATAGCACGTTATGGCTCCCCAAACCATAACACCACCCACTCGGATGTGTAATCGATCCAATTGGTGCTCCTCTTTTCGCAAATCATGAAAGTAGTAGTTAAATCCGTCAGGACCCTCAAAATTCATTTTTTTTCATCGGAGAAAACAACACGGTACCATTTCTTACTCCAGGTCATGTTAGCGCGACAGAAACAAAGACGTTGTTCCTTACGGGACCTGTTAAGCGGTGTTTTTTTTTTAACTTTAAACGCTTTAAGTATTTAGCCGTTGAAATATCCTGATTTACCGTAGAAACACTAGCTATAACACCACTTTTTTCTTTTATTTTAACTGCAGAATCGTGCGAATTTGAAGCGAGTCGCAAAATTGCTCTTTTGTCAGCAGCGGTAACACTCACGATAAACTTTGATTTTAGCTTTCTCGTCTCCGGCCAATGATTTACCACGTCCCATTTTGACTGTAATTATTTAAAAATATCTAAAATATATTAGACAAAATGTTTGCATAACTACCTGCCCTGGCTTGCATGTGAAAACTTATATTATATGGGCGGGTTCTATTCAAGTGAACCAATATGAAACCACTTTTTCACAGTACTTCAACAATAACTTTGTAACGGAATATTTCCAATGCATGATCTTGCTCAGAGAGAAGGTGTTTTGAGAGATGAACAAAATATCATAGCAATGCATCTTGAAGACTGGATTTGGATTTATAGTCAGTTATATTATGTACGAAGGGGGGTTCTATTCAAGCGAGCGGCACTGTACTATTAAAATATTTATGAATGAAACTTTGTCCATATGTCCATCACGGGAACGTGTGCAGCGGTCGATACGTTGAACCCAATTTTCGATGACTTGGCCGCACATTTCGACCGATACGGCCGCTATTTCGCGTTCAATATTGGCTCCGACCTCCTCTAATCGCCGGCTTGTTGGCATAGACCAATGATTTAACCGGCAAGACAACCGCACCAAACAGTGACTTTTTGGGGATGAAGTGCTGTTTCATGGAGTACATGAGGGTTCTCACATGTTCAGTAATGCATATTTTGCTTACTGACGGAGCTCTTTTATCCAAAATTGCGCTTCATCGCTGAAGATGATTTTGCGATGAAATTCTTCATTTTCTTCCATTATGTCCAGAGCCCATTTCGAGAACATACGTCACTTCATATGATCAAGTGGCTTTAGTTTTTGAGTCAGCTTGATGTTTTAAGGGTGTAGGCCAAGATGCTTAGGCAAAATTCGCCATAATGTGATCTGGGAGAGGCCCAATTCTTGAGAACGCCTTGAAATTGACTAATTGGCTGGTTTGCGACGGAAGCCTCTACGGCAGCAAACATTTCTACACATCGGGCAAAACGTAGTCTCACTGGCACAGCAACATCAAGCAGCTTGTCTACTGGGACGAAAATTACGGCCGAAAATTGTAGTTAACGCTCTTAAAGTTGAGCCCACCGACTCGGAGTTTCGGTAATAGATATAAATTATTTGTAAACGTTGTTCCTTAGAGTACTTCACCACGATAAAAATCTTGATTTTACTGAATATTTTGAGATTGACAGTTCGGTAATCGGTTTAATGGTGCGTTCACACTGAAAGCTTAAAGTTGTCAAGTCGCCAATGAAAGACGCTTTATAATAAAGTGTGTTGACTATAGTATCGGAAGAGATCGGGTTTGAAAATTATTTCAATAGTAACGTACAGAGTTTCAATATATTTTAAAAATAAAAAAAATGTCCACTTGTTTGCACTACTTTGAAAAAAAAAATAAAAATCTTAAAGTTGTTAGGTTTTTTTTGCAACAATTTAGCTTCTTTTTTATGTTTTGTTGATTCCCTTTCAGATTCGGCAGCAAATGTCATTGAGATGTCTCGAAAAACACTAAATTTGCTTATTAAAGAAAGTACAGCTAGAAAATTATATGATAAGGTGTCATTTATGGAACATATGATCCGGAATTGATGAAATGTCCCCAAAACAAATATCAAACCTCGAGTCAAGATATGAGGCATTTCAAATCTGATTTAAAAAGGAATGGCAATTATTGAATTATCTATGAAGAGAGAATCATGAAAAATAACGTGAAATGGATCAATGCTTCAATACCAATACATAACTGGACATCGAGTAGCAAGTCGGGACGCCCAAGTAAGGACTTCCAAGAATTGATTGATCGCAGTAAACCGAGAAACACAAAAGATCTCTGTATCCAGGAATCTGTGCAGTAGATTAGATTCGCAGCGAGCGTAAGTCAACGGATGTCAGGAAATGCTGCAGCCTCTAAAGCGGCCCTTACACGGTCAATCGAATGATATCAATCACTAGCATGTGTTTGTGAAAATGTATCTGTATGAGGCACACACATTTGGTGGTCTGATTGACGAAAATCAAAGCAAGTTTGATTTTGCATGATGAACGTCATGCTGATTGATATGTGTAATTGTTGGATTGGCCTAATTACTTCATTGTGTTTTGTGTCACGGAAGCGAAAACGTGTCTGGCGCCAGCGGAAAATTGAAGGACGATGAAGACCGAGCATTTGTATCGTAATTAATTGAAACGTATCGGTCATTACCGAGTTTATGGGATGTCAAAGGGAAAGATTATATCGACCGAAACAAAAAAATGCAACAATATGAAGATTTACTGCCAAAGTATATTCATAATCAAAGGAGAAATTATTTTAAGCAATTCCTGGTAAGTTGAGTTATCCATTCTCGTAAAATTTTTATTTCATGTGTGAACTGCTTCCTTTTTTTTAACCACTCCTTCATCCAAAATCTCTTTTTTCTCGACATTTTTTTCTTCTTCCTCTTTATGCAATGCAAGAGCAATATATGCAATACAATCGTCCGTTTCACTCATCGCACATCCGTACACCACGAAAACTCATAAAAACTAACAATTTCACGTCAATCGATTGAACTGTGTAAGGGGTAGCGTCAATCCACACAACACGATGCATGATGTCAACCGATTGACCGTGTAAGGGCCGCTTAAGCATATAATTGACGATAGTTCTACACCAACAAGTGCTGAAACGTACAGAATAATTATGAAATCTGCACAGATAACAAAAATAAAAAAGTACATACCTGAAGAAGCTTTAAACATCTTTGTTGAAGGCGACTTTACAAGGAAGCTGTGGGAGTTACTACACGAATCGAACAAGAGTATTTTTCCTTTCAATACTCTTATTCAACAATCAAAGAAACTGTGCTATCCAGAAGCGGAGGCAGTACGAGATATGCAGAAGTGTGCTGAAGTCGGCACATCAAGCATGTTTTCCAAACAGTGTTGAAGAAGAATTGGAGAAAATATGGTTGTGATGTATATTGACGACAAAAGTTCGCAGATAGCTCTTACGACGCGGACGAGTCCAATATATTCCAAAGTTCATTGGTCCCCTTGAGATTGCAGTCACATGTTGGGGACAGAAAAAATGTTTTATGGCAAAATCCCTCAGCATCATTCGCTGATTTTTGCCACCCAATCAGCGTTCGCTTTCTCCACGAAACTATTGACTTATGTCAAAAATATGTCCTTCAAAGCAAGAAATAAACTATGTAGAAGACCAAACCAAACAATTGCTAAAGACCAGAATAGACTATCCAAATGCAGCCACTTATGTGCGACATGCAGTGTTTCCAACCATGGTTGATGGGTTTTAATGCGGCAACTGGTATATCCTCTACTATGAGATGTTACATATGTTTAAAAACATCCAAGAGTTGCAATGACTTTAAAAATACGAGTACACATATGGAAGACCAGTCATGCTAGAATCCGATTATTTGAAACCATATTTAACCTTTCATACAAACTTCCTCTAAAAAAAATGGGAAGCCCTAAACACAGAAGAGAAAAAAGTGGTTAAAGAAAGGAAAGGACGAACCCAAAAAGAATACAGCGAAAGGACTGGACTAATAATAGATATGTCAAAAGCTTGTTTTGGAAATTCAAAATCGGGCAAGGGGCAACACGTCTCGAAGATGCTTTGCCGAATCGGATTTGGTTGCTAAAATCACAGGAATTCATAAAGATTTCGAAATGAAACTTAAAGTTATCCTAAAAGCGATGTTAGGTGGTCACGAAATTCATGCAACGAAGTTGGACGAATTTTGCAAAGATACTGCCAGAGCATTACGGTATCAATGACACCATCAGATGACACCAATTTTAAATAAAATCCTTATGCATGACTCGGTAGTAATAAAAAACTCCATCTTACCTATCAGCCAGTTATCTGAAGGAGCTGCGGACACCCACAATAAGCACTACCTTCCGTACCGGCAAGATTAAGCACGAAAATATCCAAGGACTGAGTTCAATCAAGACGTGTTCAATGGGCTTCTTTTAACATCCGATCCATTCACTAGTTTTAATCGTAAAGGGAAATTTAACAAAAGCCAGTCCTTTGTATGGGAGGTGTTGGAATTTTTCGAAGCCAAAACAACCGGATCGTGTAGAAAGAGAAGAAACATTGAAATCGGACCATTGTGATGAATCAGAGTAAGCCAATGAACATCCTTTTTTTAAGAAAATCAGATTTTTATGTTTTAAAGCATTTTTTTTAAATATACCTTAAGTAAATATATTAACTAATGTATTTTTTTTAATTTCCAACAGAAAAATCGTCTGCAATAATTTTGTCCGGTTTTTGAAGCAAAATGCTCCTGTGTGCGTCGTCCTCGATAAAAGACTAAACTGGAACACACACATCAAGTCCCCCCTGCCACTAAGCAGAACTAGGAACTTGGGGTCTGAGTCCCGAAATTATAAACTGGCTGTATATCATGATAGACAGAACTATTAAATATACGCGGACATCGTCTGGTGGCAGAAAGTTCATGAAGGAACGCCGGCCGCCCAGCCCCAGAAGCTACAGCGTATTGCCTGTCTCGGCGTAACAGGTGCGATGCGCACGGCTACTTACAAATCTTCCTTATGAAGATGGCTGCTAGATGCGTTATTAAGCTGCATCTAGAATACAAGATTAGACCGGGTGACCTCGTAGGACACCTGAAAATACTTGACTCGACTCCAGAAACGGACATGTTTTGTTCCATCTCGGATACTTTGGTAAGGGCGTATTGTTTTGGAAGACTTGTTGAGGTTGCAATATTGGACCGCGCAAACTGGTTCCATGGTATTCCGGCACTGGACCCTAGAAGTCTAGTCTGGTTCACCGACGGATCAAAATTGAAATCTGGAGTTGGAGCTGTCGTCTTTGGACCCAACACCAAAATCGCGGTGCATATGGGAATGTGTCCCACTGTGGTCCAGGTGGAAATCTATGCCATTGAGATCTGCCTCAGTATCAACTTTAAAAAGGGTATAAGCGGCGCCAAAATACACAATGTCAAGCTGCACTTTAAGCACCTTCGTCCAGTTCAATGACAGTCAAGTGCTGCTAAGATGCGCTGCAATCCCAAACCAGACACAACAAGGTAAAACGTGGTCGGATACCTTTCCACCGGAGTATTGCAGACATAGAATCTGAAGATGAGCTAGCTAGGTTTGCCTCAAAATCCGCGTTCTTATAGTGAATTAGTGAAGGGGAGTCCGAGTTCTCGCCGGTATACAGGGAGTAAGCAGAGTTAAGTTTGTATTTACCTATATTCTTATTCCCTTTCCTTTAGATCATGTCTGCTCTACTATATATGTGGCAATTTTACCATTCCCAGTCAAAGAACAACCATCAGCGCATATGTCAGGGAAGCGTATTTTCACCTCTGGATATACTTAAAACTCGGCCTCATGAAGCAGTTTGTTAAAGCTTTGCCAACTGAAGGACCCTGTTTCAAGTACCTCATTACAGCATCCTCGCCTGTCTTTTGAAAAGATAAAGGACGGTGTGTTTGACGGTTCGCAGATTCGGCAGCTCATTAAAGATGAACATTTTATTGGGACAATGACAGAACTCCAAAAGAATGCTTGGTTGGTATTCAAAAACGTTGTCAAAAACTTTCTTGGGAATACGCGAGCAGAGAATTACACCGAAATTGTCCAGCAACTTTTAGAGAGCTTCAAAATGCTTGGTTGCAACATGAGCATCAAGATTCATTTTCTGCACAGCCATCTTGCTGACTTCCGCAAAATCTAGGTGCAGTCAGTGATGAGCAGGGTGAGCGATTCCACCAAAATCTACAGATCATGGAGGCACGGTACCAAGGTAGATGGGATGTACATATGATTTGTGACTACTGTTAAAGCACCAGGCAAGATTGTCCACATAATGAACACTCCACGAAAAGCTATAAACGAACATTTTTACCTCTTGATATGTTTTTTTTGCCGTTTGGTTAAAGAGGTTTACTAGAAAAATAGAATAATGACTTTTTTAAACAAAACTAGGTTTTTCAATCCAAGTCAATTTGGCTTTTTAAAAGGCAATTCAGCGGAAGATGCGCTCCTACAGTTTTGTTCCCTTGTAATGTCACACCTTGATAGAAAAAAATGTACGGCTGGTTTATTTATTGATATAACCAAATTCGACATGGTTAACCACAATCTTCTGTTGGGAAAACTGGAGAAAGCTGGATTTCGTGGTTTCATGCTCCACTGGTTTTCGTCGTATCTTGCAAATAGATCGCAGAGAGTAAAAAAAAACACCCACACTTTGGGTGTTAATGTGTACTTTCATGCACCTGAATGTCTTAGATATAAACTGTCTAGTTGCTATTGTGATTCCGGCTCTTCATTTCCCTCTTTTTGTTATAATGTTTCCTGTAGTGATAAATGTTTCCTAATTAAAAGAGTGAATGAATTTAAATATTTGGGGCTTACTCTTGACCCTAGAATGAATTTTGTGAATACATTGAAAAATTATTTCCGATGCACTCTCCGACATTTTTTTTATTTGCGTAACGTCTGCTCTACCAAGCTTTTACTGTCAATCTATTATGGTATCTTTCATTCCAAGTTACAATATGGAATTGGTCTGTTGGTTCTTCAAAAATACGTTCTAAGGAAAATTTGTCCAAAACCTCGTAGGCATTCTAGCTTTCCTTTGTTCTGTGCCCTAAAATTTCTTCCTGTCCGTTATTTGTATTGTTTTAAAGTGTTAAAAATTTTCGTTTAATTTCTCGTTACAATCTTGCCCTAAAATTTCTTCCTGTCCGTTATTTGTATTGTTTTAAAGTGTTAAAAATTTTCGTTTAATTTCTCGTTACAATCTTCGTGGAAACTTTTTAAACACGTTATCTGTACCCAACTTTCGCACTACTGCTTATCGTAATTTTTTCTCTATTTTGTCTTACCGGTTATTTAATGAACTTCCTCTGTCCATCACAACAATAGCAATTCCAGGAATGTTCTTAAAATGCGTTAAAATGTGGCTCTTTAGTCTTGACTATGCAGCTTTAGAATCTCTTACTTCTAATACAAATGGTTTAACTTTGGTTTAAATTTTTTTCTTTTTAAATTTTTTGTTATTACAATTTCCTTTTCTGTTTATAATTTTTTCTGTTTAAACATTTTTTTTTCTTTACTTTTTTAATTGTTTGGTTTTTATTGCTGGGTCACCCCACCCAAATTTTAGTTTGTATAATTTATCCAATTGAAGTGACATTCTACACTATTTTATCTTTGTATATAAATAGTGAATGTCACTAAACTTTCTTATACTTTCTTATTTGTTTATTTTGTATTATGTATCATTTTATGATTCTTCTCAATGAGTCACACAATGAAAATAAAATGAAGAAATAAAGAATAGCTATCTATGTATCTAAAAAAAAATACTTTTTTGAATAAAATTATTTTCTTTGAACATTTTGTTTGTTAATTGTTTCCTTAATTTTTTATTGTATGCACATTTTGTATGTTATTTAGAACGAAAAGATGATATCCTGTAGCTTAACCCGAACTGTGCCAGCGTGACCGTACGGTCATACACAGTAAAACTATAGAGTGATGCCAGGTGTCTTGCACCCCAACGCTTAGAATCAATAACGGATCATAAATTTGTTGTGTGATAATTGTCACTCCAAAACAAAACAGCATTTACATCAGTCCCTTCATGCATACAGTCACAGCGAGCTGTGAATTTTTAGGTTCATACAAGGTGGCGCAAAAGTAATCCTCCTATCAGAAAATGCTATAAATTTTGCGATTGGCCCCTAATGTCAGTTCTGTTTTGACATTTGTGTAGTAAACACATGCGAAATATACGTTAATAAACAATGTTACGCTACACTGCTCCAGAACGCGGAATATTGGTGACTATTTATTTGAGCAATAATCGGTCGGTGACTTTGGCACAACGTGAATTTCGTCGCAGATTTCCTACCCGTCCAACGCCTACTGGTGAAACACTGCGACGTTTAGCCGCTCGCCTCGAAGAGACTGGCACAACACGAGATGCTGCCAGGCGTGGCAGACCCCGGAGTAGCCGTTCTGCAGAGAATATTGCTCCTGTAGCCGAAGATGTCATGGAAGCGCCGTCGACATCGACCAGACGACGTGCCACGCAAAAGGGTATCAGTCGACGGTCTATACAGCGAATTTTGGTACAAGATTTGAAGATGTTTCCGTACAAAGTCCAGACGGTGCATCAGCTGTTAGCTGCTGACCGCCAATCGCGTCTAACATACGCTCAAGCCATCCTTAATCACCACCAAGAGGAAGATGATTTTTCATCAAAAATAATCATGAGTGATGAGGCCCATTTCCATCTTAGCGGGTACGTAAATAAGCAAAATGTACGCTTCTGGGGCACTGAAAATCCGCATGTAACCCACGAAGAGCCATTACACCCGCTCAAAGTCACTGTATGGTGTGCTGTTTTCGCTGGAGGAGTCATCGGATCTTTTTTCTTCGAAGACGTCGCGGGCCAAACGGTTACTGCGAATGGTGAGCGCTACAGAGCAATGATCAACGAGTTCTTTTTGCCGCAACTTGATGAATTGGGATTGGAAAACATGTGGTTCCAACAGGACGGTGCAACGGCACTCACTGCACGTGCCACAACCGATATGCTGAAGGATGCATTTCCCGGGCGCCTAATCTCCCGTTTTGGCGATTTGCACTGGCCAGCAAGATCGCCTGATTTGACCGCTCCAGACTTCTTTTTGTGGGGCTGTTTAAAGTCGCGGGTTTATGTCAACAAGCCTCAGACTCTTGCAGCTCTTAAAGACAATATCCGTCAACAATGTGAGGACCTATCGCCGGAAGTTTTGGCCAAAGTGATGGAAAATGCCATAAAAAGGGCTCAAATGACAATCAACTGTGGCGGCGGCCATTTACATGACATCATATGCTCGACTTGATGTAAAAAAAATTAAAAGACCAAATAAAAATAATCCACAAGAAGAATCAAAGTTTTTCATTTTTTTTTTTAATTACAGCCAAAAAACATCGGAAGGGTATTTTTGCGCCACCTTGTATTTAAAGTGTAAAAAAATTGCATAATGGCAAACATAAAAAAAGCGGACAAGTGCGAGTCGGACTCGCCCATGAAGGGTTCCGCGCGAATTATAATTATTATTTATTTAGGCACCTATTACAGATTTATTATTAGAAAATAATGGTTCACGGTTTACGCATAAGGTTTATGTTTATGAAACTAAATGTTTTTTTTTTATATTTGAGTTGATTGAATGAAAGGTAAATTGCGGTTTACGATTTATGACGTATTACAAAAAAACTACTTACTAGATCTCGCTCAAACCAATTTTCGGTGGAAGTTTGCATGGTAATGTACATCATATATTTTTTTTAGTTTTATCATTCCCATATTTTAGAAGTTAGAGGGGGGGACCAACATTTTACCACTTTGGAAGTGTCTATCGCGCAAACTATTCAGTTTAAAAAAAAAATGATATTTTAAACCTCAATATCATTTTTGAAGACCTATCCATAGATACCCCACACTTATGGGTTTGATGAAAAAAAATAATTTTGAGTTTCAGTTCTAAGTACGGGGAACCCCCAAAATTTATTGTTTTTTTTTCTATTTTTATGTAAACATATTAATGCGGTTCACAGAATACATCTACTTACCAAGTTTCAACTGTATAGCTCTTATAGTTTCGGAGAAAAGTGGCTGTGACATTCCCGGACAGACAGACATGACGAATCTAAATATAAGGGTTCCGTTTTTTGCATTTGGCTACGGAACCATAAAAAGTAAGTACATAATAACTTTTTGCTTATATTTTTCCAGTTATCTTTATAATATGTATATCAATAGTAAGCTAAAAACTTATTGTGTATGCATATTATTTATTTCATGAAAAAAAAATTATTTTTACTAGTTTTGAGTATTTTCCTGAAGGTGTGACCGTACGTTAGCACCGCTGGGGTAGGTGTTAATTTTTTTTAACGATGTGACTGTACGGTTGGGACTAAAAGAGGTCGAATGAGAGAATCTTGTTTTTTTCCTTAGAAAACTATCACTTCAGGAGGCTGTAGAGGTAGACTATCTTCAGCAGCTAAATGAAGAAGATAATGCATTTGATCACTTGGTCGATGGTATTTACATTGAACAATGAAGATGGAAATATCACCGGAGAGGACGATACCGATGAAAATGAAGGAGGCACGATTGATGATTTAAACGGGAATCAATTGAGAGCCGGTTGTGAATTAGTATTAAGAAATGGTTAACATATTGATACCATTCAGCTCGGAGAGCAGCCTAATCCAACCGATAACGTGTAGGACGTTCTCATTGAAATCTTAGATGAGTCGCAATTGAAATTAGCGGTTGACCAACCTACTCAAGAGATACAACATGAGAAAATAGATGCTTCCAGTGCAATTGAAGTAATTGAAGAAGAGAAAAATGAAAATTGTATGCTTCCGATTGCCACTCGACTCAGGAAAATAAATCCCATTCTGTCTGACGTACCAATACCTGCTTAAAACAAAGCAACAACTTTTAAATGGTCAAATTATGTTGCTGGACTACCAATGTTTCCTGAAGCAAACTTCGACATTAAACTGTCGTGATGTGCAGTCGCATGAACTTTCCGAACGGTTTTTTGACGATGAGTTACTGGAACACATGAGCCATTGCTCAGCACTATATGCCATAAAAAAAAGAAAGAAAACCAATTTAAAAATTTTCGATTCACGAAATGCAGACTGTTATTGGCATTCTGATGGTGACTGGGTACAATTCTATTCCTAGTTATAAGGCCTATTGGAATAGCTCTGACGATCTGCGGAACGTATTAATTTATAAGTCAATGCGGTGAGGGCGAATTGAAGAAATTCTTAGTTTCCTTCATTTTGAACCAAACTTGGCTGCACCACATGGAAATAAGGACAAGCTGTAGAAGTTGCGTCCCATGACAGACCATTTAAAAGCAAATATGCTTAAAAATGTCCATCCCAAACAACAATTATTATTAATGTGTAAACATTTTTGCTCTCGTTGATGTGTATATATATATTTTTTCTCGGTAGGGGCTAGTTGGAAATATCGAGTGTCACCGTCAGATTTTGCCGTCACCGTCAGATTTTCATAGCACGTGAGTTAATCGCTGCTCGCCAGATCACACCGCAATTAAACGACGTTTGGCGTGGTTAGTACGTAGATGGATGACCGTTTGAGAACAACCGCTTGTCGTTGTTTTTTTTATTTTATTTATTTCGTTATACATTTTCCAGTTTTAATTATGTTCAATTTTAGAGATTATTACATTTATCTCCTTACGAAACACCGGGAAGTTGTGTGGAAGTGGATTTGTTTTGAATAATTGAGGTTGTATAGCTTGAAGTTCGTTGTACATCAGTTGAAGGTAAGAGGAAAAATATCGATTTGTACTTCGGTAACCGATGGCCGATTTAAGAATGTCACTTTTAGTTGTAATAAGGTTATTTACCAAGTGGTCCTTGGAGAACCAAATAAGGTCCTTAGGCCCGAAAATTTTTTTTTTTTCAAAAACTCCTAAAAAACCGCGCAGTATATTGTGTTCAATGTAATTTGACTAACAGAACCTTGGAAAACAAAAAGGTCCTTAAAAGTAGAAAAAAGGATATTTTTCCAAAATGCCATTAGAATCCACACGGTATATCTGTGTTCACTGTTATTTGACTGAGGTCCTTGCAACAACAAAAAAGGTCTTTAAAAGTCGAAGAAAGGATATTTTTCCAAAATGCCGTTAGAATCCACATGGCATATCTGTGTTCAATGTTATTTGACTAAGAGGTCCTTGCAACAACAAAAAAGGTCCTTAAAAGTCGAAAAAAGGATATTCTATCAAAATGTTTATTGTTCCTAGCACCCCTCATTCAAATAACATTGAACTCATATATACCGTGCCGTTTCTAAAGACATTTTGGGAAAATATCCTTTTTCGGGTTTAATTATTGTGGCTCCAAGGACCTCTTTGTAAAATAACCTGATGTAAAATAAAAGGGACATTCAATCAATTTTTATTTTAAACGCAATATGCATAATAAATCCCAATAAATTATCACCATTATAGCAAAATAAAAATTTTTGATTAAGTTATTTGTTATTACCCAGGCAGCTAAAAAGCTACAGCTAAAAACTAACCAACTTTTAGTTGTCATCCGCAACTAACTTTGGCAACCTAACGAGCTTAGTTACACAACCTGCAACTAATAGCTAAAATAAGTTGTCATTATGATAGCTAACCACCAAATCGATTGCATTTTTAGCGCAGCTAATTTAACTACGTTAGTTAGTTGTGGCGTTAGCTAGATAACAAATTAGGTAGCTAACGCACAACTGTGCCTACATGTTTACACATCAACTATACCGTTAGTGCAGCGTGGGTTGCACCTTTTTTATCTTATGATAAAAGTATGATAGCTTATTATGCAAGCAAATTATCAAAGGTGAGCTAATAAGATTTGGTTTCAAAGCCTGGTGAGTGTGTACGCCCTCTGGTTACATGGTAAATTTCAAAATTTACCAAGGAAAAAATCCCCTATCAAACCCGAAATATGAAGAACGATTTGGAAAATGTTCGGCACCTCTCTTATCAATGATTGATGACTTCGCAGAAAATATCAGAGGCCTGCCCTTTTTATTTTACTGCGGCAACTTGTTTACAGGTAGGTCCACTTGCAAAAAGAAGAAGTTGCGCAGTTGATAATTGCTAAAAGTGTTATGAGTACGTGCTGTATGAAATGCAATATTGGCCTTTGTGTCAAATGTTTTCAACACTTTCACATCGAACATAAGTAGTTTTTGTTGACTTTTGACTTTAATAATAAAAAATACTGGTGAAATAACTGTAATTTAATCGTGATATTCTATGTTTTCCTACGAAAGCTTTAATTTGCAGGTAATCCTAAACAAGTGCCCTAGCAATGCCAGCGTAATCATATGGTCACAGCACGTCTTACCTATATTACCTGCGCAGGTAAAACTGAAATAGTAACAATTTCGGACTCAGGGATGTCTAGTCTATAATCCGTATGAGTTTGGTTGAAAAATTCGAACAAAATAATTACAGCACTATTCGGGTTAAAAAGGTGACGTGATAGACAAAAACTGTGATCATTTTCGCATTCTGACGCCAATAATAAGTCAAAAACAAATTTCAGGTCGTAGTCAACGAAATGTGGGGTGTGAAATAGTGGTGCACTCATTAATTCGAAAAGTTTCTGACTTAGGGTGGACAAGACACGTCATTTGAAATAGTTTAACAGCTCTGCATGAAAATGACCGTATCTTTTTTACTAATGCATCAAAGGACAGATACCTGATTTTAAGTGGAAAAAAAACTTATATGATATCCCGGTACTGACGAACAACAATTTTGTGGTGTTTCTGACGTAATCGTCTAAGGCATAATACAAAAAACATGCTCATTAAAGAGTTCATAATGTCGTCGGCCTTGCATATGTTATTTGCTTTGCTCTTTATTTATTGAGCAGAACTATGATATACAATGGACCAGTATTGAGTCTGAGTGCTCCAGTGCAGAAAGTCTCACACACCCCGACAAAAAAAAATGATATACCAAAGTTTCTAGTTAATTCAATAATTTAACGGCCGCATTTAAACTGCCTACTTAGTTTTAGCCCATGCTTATATCGTAAACCAAAACAATAACATTCGAATTGTTTACGTAGGTAAATATCAAACATGGAAAATAATATCGCATAAACACGTTCAAATAAATATTATGAAATCTTTTAAAATAACAAATAAATGAGTAAATTAATTTCTAACACCTATTTCACTGAATGCCATTCGTAAAATGCAAACATAATCTCCACATACACATAACCTCACCGCATTGGCCAGGACTGCAATTCGATAATTCACATTTATTACGTTACTTCATGTGGAAAGTCGGCTACACTGTGGCGTTCTAAATTTTGCGCATACAGCCATAAACCAAACAAAAAACTATAAAGCAAATATTAATTAATATCTCAATCAGAAGGTTTACTAGCCTTCTCGGGACATGGAGGTTGGTTAAAAACGTGCAAGCTTTTCAAATTACTACTGACCAGGAATTGAATATGGGTGAGGGTTTTGTGAGCGAGCCCAGTTTTCTCGTGATTTTCCATTATTTAGTCCTGCATACTTATGACGGTGTGTGTTCTGATTTGAAAATGAACAATAATAGCCGGTAGCAACAATGTTGTGCGTCGACCACCAACATTAAACAATAAGTGAAACATAAAAAAAAACCTCCGTGGTGGCTCTTAAGTTAGAGTGGTTAACATCAGAGCTCATTGTTTAAGCAGGAGCTCCGCACATGCATGCTAGTATTTTCAAGTGCCAATACATACATTAATGACTCACTCTGGGCTAATAATATTTTGCAATAATTTGTGTATGTATTTATGTGGATTATAGCCCCCGGTGCGCATAAAAATTTTGATTATCGAGGGTCAATGAGCAATTTAAGTTTTGCAAAATGGAATCGCTTTTGTTGTCAAAATAAATTGGATTTACGGATGTTCACAATGGACTTGAATTTAATTTAATAAGAGCCATGCTTGTTTGTAACAGTTTCATATAGGGAGTAGCTCTGTCACATCTCCATTTAGATACATGCACCTGTTCAGATTTAGCAAAATGTTACAAACAATTGCAATATTATTTGAGGCAAGCAACTCACATAGGGCTTAAAGCATTCATTTGTGCACAGTTATGTTTTGTGGACGCAGCGGTTAGTGCATTAGACTACTGACCGAGGTATCCTAGTAACAACTACAATTCGCTCACTGATCCACCCATTGTTGGAGTTGTACAAACATCCAAGAGTATTAATTGTCATGAGAAGGTTTTCAAATTTGCCGTTCGAAAAATGATAGGTCCCTTCCACTCGCAAGACATAAATATAATTTCGCACATTCAAATTTATTGAAGAAGCTTAGTTTTAGGACCCGTATAGATCGTTTATGCCTAATACTTATTATTGCGGGTCGTTAACACGATATTTTTAACTAAATATTAGTAGTTAAAAATATCCGATGTTCAATATTTGAAAGAAAAGGACCCACTTATAAAATAATTACTTAACGGGCTCCTTACCTGTTGGAACGTGGAAGTCTCTGCCTCAGACACTACAGTCCCCCAACCTCCGCGATCCGGGCACGCTGCTCCGCTATGGCTTGGTCTTTAAAACAGAGGTTCGGTCTTCCTTGTATTTTCGCGCATGTGGACTGGGAGTCGAAGATCCTCTTGGCCGGAGCATTATTATTGATTCATTGTAGTTGGTCTAATTTAGCTTTATGGACAACATTCACATCTTGGCATACCTCCTAGCGTTCGCGAAGGAAGGCGAATGGAGGAGAAGAAACAACCTTCTCCTCCACTCGACGTCTTAGCACACAGGACAATATAAATATCCGACGTAGTATTTTATTTGGAAAGAACCCATTATAAGCTCTCATTTGATACTCATCTTCCAGCATTCGGCGCCACATAGCAGACCTGGCAGAAATAAGGTTCTTTGGAACATGAAAATTGTTTTGCCAAACCAAAGTAAAAGCCGTTTCCTAAGACAATTATCCGTCGGATCTGTACTACGAGGTCATTCGTTGAGTTGGTGTTTACTCCAAGGTAAATTAACTCTTTGACTACCTCATAGTTATGGTAACTGAAAACTGAAAGTGACATTTTGTCCTAGGCGGTGGGCACATGTGTGTTTGTTTGGTGAAAGCAAGTAGTTGGTCTTCATTAACTTCAATACCAATCAGTTTTGCCTGTCTCTGTATAACAGGTGCTATGCGCACCTGTCCAACGCAACGGTACCACTGGAAGCTATTGTTGGGCTGTCACCTTTACAAATCTTTATTAGGATGACGGCAGTTAGATGCGCTTTTAAGCTGCAGCTTGAATACAAAATCCAAATGACATTGAGGGACACATGAAAGTACTCAACTCAATCCGAAACTTGGACATGTTTTACATCATCCCTGACTTAATGGTTAAGGAATAAAGTGTTGAGAAATTATATGAGGTAGAAATATTGGACCGTTCTAAATGGGCCAATGGTGCTCCAGTACTGGACCCAAAAAGTCTTGTATGGTACACCGACGGATCGAAAATGGAGTCCGGAGTTGGAGCTGGTATCTTTGGACCCAACACCAAAGTCATACCAATGGGAATGTGTCCCACTCCAGGCAGAAGTACATGTCATTGAGATCTGCGCTGTTTTAAACTCAAATAAGGGAATTATAGGCGCTAATATACCTACACATCTTTTCAGATAGTGAATCAGCACTACAGACACTACCGTCCAACACAATGGACTGTTAAGAACTGCTACAATGCCTTGCAAAAACTAGCCAAATACAACAAGGACAAACTCGGATGGGTGCCAGGTATAGCGGGCAATGAATCTGCAGACGAACTTGCCACAGCTGGATCCGAACTTGCCACAGCTGGATCCGAATGAACCTAAGTCCAGAGTCAGGATGCAGGTTCTGCAAGGAGGACGAGGAAACCTGAGCACATTCTCTGTGAATGTCCAGCTCTCTATTGGTTGAGACGACACATCTTTCATAGGGAGATGTGTTTACAGGTGCAGCTTCGTAACTCTGCCACAAAAGACGTATTGGCTTGGCTGTCACTCGTCTTTTAGGCAAAGGCAACCCTTTGACACAGAAAATCTTTTAGGTCGCAATGTCAGCCATAGGGCAAGGGTCTTTTATTAAAAAAAAAAACCGTGGAAAGTAGAAGTCTCTACCTGAGACACTGCAGCCTACAATCCTCTGATATCCGGGCATGCTACTTTCAGTTGTCCAGCGCCCTAGCTCCGCGATGGCTTGGTCTTTAAAATAGAGGTTCGGGCTTTTCTGTATTTTCGCACCTGTGGAATGGGAGTCGAAGATCCTCTTGGCTGGAGCATTATGATTGATTCATTGTAGTTGGTCTGATTTAGCTTAATGGACAACATTCACATCTTGTCATAGTTCATAAGCTATGCAGCGAAACACCACTACCAAAAATAGTCAAATCGCCAATACAATGAACTTGTTTTTTACCTCTCAACCCGATTAATATACTTTAAACGTATTATCGCCTCTAGGTTTGTCAAACCAGTGTGTCATATCGGCGAATTTTTCGTATTTCAACCACAAAGCTAAAGAACAACCTCCAAAAAGAACCGTATGGCATTCCGAGAAAAAACTAAACGCGAAGAATTAAACGGTTTGTTCAAGAGTCTTAGAAGATCATTGTGCTTCCTCGATAGCGATATGGATACCGCTGCTGATATGATAACAAACATAGTTCACCTCGATATGAAAGAGTACAAAGAGTAACAGGATAAAGAGTATCAAAAAACTGGTCTGGGTGCGACCCACAAGGTCCACGCGACTAACTTCCCAGTGAGATCAATATGATTTATGCGATTAGTAGGAAATTTTGAAATATGGTTAGCCATAAGATATGGTTAAGAATTATTTAATATTAAAAAATGCTCTTTAATATTGTTCATGAAAATTAAATGTTGTTAATAATAGCGAAGTGTGATATATAATATTAATGCAACCATTGTTATGAACACGGAGACCTGCAAATGTTCATTTATACGAAATAACGGAGCACAAAGTAATAATGATTTGCTCAATGACAAAGACAATAATTAGCCAAATTATTTTATTTATTTATTTATTTATTAACAAAAAACGGCTGGACCGATTTCGCTGAAAACTTAATCAGTTCTGAGTTACGTAATTACGCGTCGAATAAACCCGGTCCCATGTCAATATCATCTTTGGTTCTCCAGATAATCGTGGCGAAAGATAATTCCGAACGCACATACGTACATACACACGGATAGACATCTCTCTAAAAACGTTGAATTTGGATTCCGGTGATCTTGAAACGTGGAGATATGCCAAGATCCGCGATTCACAAAATCGGCCCCATTACTAGAACTTCCAGTTGGAAGTTAATAATGCTCTTTAATATTGTTCATGGAAATTAAATGTTGTTAATAACAGCGAAGTGTGATATATATTAATGCAACAATTGTTATGAACACGGAGACCAGTAAATTTAAATGTATACGACATAACGGAGCACAATGTAATAATTTTTTGCTCAATAACAAATGACAATTAATAAATAGTACAAATAAAAGCAAATTATTTTAGTTATTTATTTACTAACAAAAAGCGGCTAGAGCGATTTCGCTGGAAACTTAATCAATTCTGAGTTACGTAATTACGCTTCGAATAAACATGGTTCCATATTAATATCCTCTTTGGTTCTCGAGATAATCGTGGCGAAAGATAATTCCGAACGCACATACGAATATACGCACATACGCACACACACACCTATAAAACCTTTGGATTTGGATTTTGGTGACCTTTAAACGTGGAGATATATCAATTCACAAAATCGGCCCCATTACAACAACTTCCACTGGGAAGTTAACACTGGGAGGTTAATAAATAGTACAAATCATCAATTTCAAAATTCAGCTAGTTTGCCTTAATTTTTTTAGTTATCTATTTAGTAACAAAAAACGGCTGAACCGATTTCGCTGAAAACTTAATCAGTTCTGAGTTACGTACGAGTATTTACGCTTCGAATAAACCCGGTCCCATGTCAATATCATCGGTGGTTCTCCAGATAATCGTGGCGAAAGATAATTCCGAACGCACATACGCACATACGTACATACACACGGACAGACATCTCTATAAAAACGTTGAATTTGGATTCTGGTGACCTTGAAACGTGGAGATATGTCAAAATCCGCGATTCGCAAAATCGGCCCCATTTCAACTGGGAAGTTAATAATAAATAAAAGTTAAAATTATGTCAAGAAGACTTTCTTTACAATGCGTATGTAAATGAGAAGCTGTTGAAATGTTAACAATTTCTAGACCAATAATCAAACGTTGATATTAAGATCACCACGTAGTAAAATAGTTAAATATTTAATGTTTTATACGCTAAGAATTGCAAAAAATGGATTTATACTATACTTTGGTTGGGCTTAAATGCACAATCAATAAGGATGGTTAGGTTAGGTTAGAAGGCAGGTGCACATCAATTGCTGTGCTTGCACGGGTGCCCATTGGTCCATTGTGATCCCTTGTTGTTTATTGTGGTAAAAATCTTCCCTTACAATAAAAACACTTACCACACTCCGTTTAAATCAAATAGGATATTTTTGTTACATTATTTACAATTTCAATAAACTAAAATTCACCCCCTGAGTCAACTGGAGACGCGATTATATTTCACTTAAATTGCGATTGATAGTAAGCCCGTCACCCCTGTCGGGTTGGTTACCCACCAGGCGCGTCCCCAGGTGGTGGATAGGGGGACCTCGGTACGATACGTTCGTGATCCGAGGTTTTAGAGTCATAGCGGCGTTTTATACACCGTCAAAGCTCTATCGCGAACCAAACCAAAAAACAAGTATGCAGGAACAACTTAATGATTCAAATACTCCAGGTGGTACTCGCATGGGCGAAAATCCACCCGTGGTCTTTTCGACCACGGTCGGGGCACGGATTCTGGAGGCCCCAACCGACATACATATACCCCCCGCCTGTACAGGCGTTGACCTTCGAGTTGCGAAAAGGTTTGCTTCCGAAGATTCCTGCAGCTCTATCTCCGACACGTTCGGTAGACTGGGCTGGAAACATGAAGAAAGTGGCGGAGAGGTTCAACCTGATACGCTTAATCTTCAGACCAATAGACAGACAGCCGATAGGTGTGATGCTGCCGACGAGGCCTGCGAAACCGAACAGGTGAAACGGGCCACAGAGGCGGCGTCCACTGGTCAGCGTCCATCTAAGAGCCAGCGAAAGAGGAAAAGGAGAAAGGCGGCTATCGTGCGGCGCGAAGAAACTGCACCGCCAGTTGAAGGCGCAAGCGCTGAGAACTGCCCTTCCCCGGCGGCGACGGAAAAGAGATGCAGGTCGGCAGAGGTTACCCCAACCGAAACCAGCCAGCTGACTGAAACCAACGCTGCCTCCCCTTCCAATAGCTCGAACAGGAACAAACGGAGGAAGAAGACCTCAAGCACTCCTGTCGGTGGAACTGCGCGCGCACCTTCTGCGTGCCCTTCCACTAGTATGAATGATGTATTTCCAATGATTGGATTTACTCAGATTAACCTTCAACACTCCAAGGCTGCTACTGCACTCATCAGTAAGAAGCTTTCTGTGTTGAATACAAAAGCCCACATAATATCCATACAGGAGCCATGGGTGTGGAAAAATCGCATCTGTGGCCTTGGAGGTGTCCGTGGCACTACGATACTCTGTGACGAGCGGTCCGAGAGACCAAGGGCTTGTCTTGCTGTGTCGAACCTTTTCTCAGCGACTAAGCTTGGACAATTTTGTGGCCAAGATTTGGTTGCTGCAGCCATTAGCTACGAAACGAATGGAAATTGGAAGACCTTCATCGTGGCGTCAGCTTATCTCCCCTATGATTCGGTAGTGCCTCCACCACCGAGGGCAATTGCTGAACTCATTGACTATTGCGACACCAGGAAGATGGGCCTAGTTATATGCTGTGATGCCAATGCTCAAAACACTGTTTGGGGCAGCAGCAAATGCAACATGCGAGGAAACCATCTCCTGGATTTCATTCTATCATCTGATCTTACTATCAACAATGTTGGCTCGCAACCAACTTTTGTGACGTCAAGAAGACAGGAAGTGATCGACCTAACTTTATCAAATAGATACTTTAAGGCGGTTACTAACTGGAGGGTCTCTTCGGAGGTGTCCCTCTCAGACCATAGATATATCGAATTCCAAATCGAATGCGAAGCCATAACTTTGCAGGAGAGGAGGAATCCGAGAAAAACCAACTGGATACGCTTCAGGGAGGAATTAGGGAAAACTCTCAAAACTCCAACCAAACTCAGGACGAGACAAAAGGTAGAGGAAGCTGTTCAAGACCTGAATAGTGCCATTACTAGCTGTTTTGAACTGACGTGCCCAGTAAGCAAACCCCCTGGCAGAACACCGGTTCCCTGGTGGAGCTCGGAACTGCAAAGAATTCGTAGAGAAGCTAGAAAGCTTCTAAATAGGTCACTCAAGACTGATTTGGAGACAGACTGGAATCTCTACCGATCGAAGCAGAAGGAATATAAGAGGCTAATTCGGGTATCGAAAAGTGCTTCTTATAAGAATTTCTGCGAAAAGATTGAAAAGCTGGGTGAAACTAGTAGGTTGGTTAAAGTTCTGAAAAAGGGCAAACCAGCCAAACTGGACTCACTTAGAAAACTTGATGGCACCTTCACTGAGACGAAAGCGGAAACTCTTAGTTATCTGCTGGAGTCTCACTTTCCGGGTAACCAGATTACAATTGGTTCACAACCAGCCCCGATTACCGAGACTATGAGTGAGCCAAGACAAACAACTCGGCGTAGCTGGTATATTGCGAAGGCCGTGGTGACGGACGAGGCCATTAAATACGCATTTGCGTCTTTTGACGGCTTCAAGTCGCCTGGTACGGACGGAATATACCCAGCCATGCTGCAACAATGTACAAACCAGCTGCTACCGACTATGAAGAAAATCTTCACCGCTGTCCTAGCACTGGCATACATTCCAACACCCTGGCGTACAGTTAGAGTGGCATTCATACCAAAAATTGGCAGAAGTGACTACTCGCTCGCCAAGAGCTTCAGACCAATCAGTCTGACTTCTTTCTTGCTGAAAAGCTTGGAAAGGCTGGTCGAGCTTCACGTGCGCAAAGGTGCTTTGCGATTGCACCCACTATCTCCGATGCAACATGCCTATCAACGCGGAAAATCCTGCGAGACTGCGCTCCAAAATCTAGTTGGTAGAATTGAAGGCGCGCTTCACAGAAAAGAATACGCGATGGGCATTTTCATCGATATTGAGGGTGCTTTTGACAATGCGACTTTTGATAGCATGTGCAGCTCCGCCAGACAACACGGAGTAGACGAACCATTGGTGTTGTGGATTAAAGCAATGCTAATGAATAGAACGTTGGTTGCGGATGCGGATTGTGGCCGCTATGTTATGGCGGGGGTAAACAGAGGCTGCCCGCAAGGCGGCGTCATGTCTCCACTGCTGTGGTGTATGCTGGTCGACTCTCTGTTGAACGCACTCAACAGTTCTAATATTTACGCTCAGGCGTACGCGGATGATGTTGCCGTGCTTTCTGTTGGATCATGCCTAGCGACTGTATGCGCCAAGGCGCAGGCGGCCCTTGACGTGATCGACGAATGGTGCACTAGGAATGGGCTCTCGGTCAATCCTCTTAAAACTGAGGTTGTTCTCTTTACGAGAAGGAGGAAGCTGGTCGGGTTGACTCAGCCAGTGCTAAAAGGCGTCACAATCCAACTCTCCAATGAAGCAAAGTATCTGGGAGTCATCCTGGATAGCAAACTTCTTTGGTCCAAACATGTTGAGCTGAAGACTGCCAAGGCGCTGTCTATTTTCTGGCAGTGCAAAGGCATTTTCGGCAAGACATGGGGCTTATCACCGAAAAGAGTCCTATGGATTTATACGGCTATGATAAGACCATTTATAGCATACGCATCGGTTGTTTGGTGGAATAAGCTTTCACGTAAATACGTCACTGCTGCTTTTGCCAAACTCCAAAGGCAGGTATGTCTCGGCTGCACGGGGGCCTTCCCCAGCACGCCTGGCTCCGGCCTAGATGCACTATTGAACCTTCCGCCCCTTGATGTTTACATCATGGGCTGTACAATCAAGGCTATCTCACGTCTTACAAGAGGTGGCTTTTGGTATAACTCGCACTGGAGTTTTGATGAACTTGCGCAACGGTTGTCCTTCGACTCCTGTCTTATGGATATGCCGTCTGATGCGATGACACCGGAACTTCGGCTAAAGCGCAAATACGAGGTCGACTTTCCTCGCGTCCAGGACTGGCTCTGGCCGGACTCTGAACCTGGAAGGGAATGCAGTCGAATCTTTACGGATGGCTCCAAAACCGATCAAGGATCTGGTGCTGGTGTCTTCGTGGAGAGCGATAGCGTTAGACTTTTCTTTCCGTTAGGCAAACATGCGTCAGTCTTCCAAACAGAGACTTATGCTATCCTAATGGCCATGGACTATGTTACGAGGAACAGGTGGAGGGGGCGAAGTATCTGCGTCTGTAGCGACAGTCAGGCTGCGCTTAAGGCCTTACTCAAACCCTTAACTACCTCCAAAATAGTACGTGAATGCAAGATATCTCTGAATTCGGTCGGAAGGCTGAATTCACTTAAACTTGTCTGGGTCCCGGGTCATAACGGGATCACGGGAAATGAGATCTCCGATGAACTTGCTAGACAAGGCTCAGAGGGGGACCTCTCAGGACCTGAACCAGCGATCTGTCTGCCTGCGTCCTCGGTCAGGGCTTCCATTGACGGTTGGGTTTCCTATGAACACAATCGCCGTTGGCATGACTCTCCAGGGTGCAGACAGACTAAGCAAATGCTCCCCGACGTCTGTGGGAAATCCGCGGCATTCTTGTTGTCTCTCAACAGAAAAGACTGCAGACAGACTACTGGCGTTCTTACGGGACACTACGCTTTTGCCAAACACCTTAAGGTGCTAGGCCTAAGCGACACCACCAACTGCGAAGCCTGTGGAGAAAGCGACGACACTGCGGAACATTTCGTCTGTGATTGTCCTGCTTTTGCTCGTATCAGGTGGCAGGTATTTGGTGCGGTTATGGTGAGTGCTGTAAACCTAAGCTCCTTATCATTGAAGCGCCTTCTCGTTTTTCTTAGAAAAACGAGTAAATTCCCACAGTAAAATGTGGTGTGTCTGCCTGGCAGTACAATGGACCAGTATTGAGTCTGAGTGCTCCAGTGCAGAAAGTTTCACACATCCCGACAAAAAAAAAAAAAAAAAAAAGCCCGTCACCACGTTTCTGTCATTACGTAATATATGTACAATAGCCTGCTATATCAATTAAGTAGTCTTCTCATTAAACCAACCTTCGGTAATGTAAATAAGATCGATTAATCCCTCAGAGAGTCGCGTAACTCTTCAATGTGTGCGGGTATACTTCGTGTACTAAATTTTACATATTTTCAACCATCTTGCAAAGTTTCTGGAAATGTTCAGCGTAACTTGGGGTGTAGAATATTTGTTCACACTACGAGGACTGGTTACAAATCAGAAATAAAATATCCAACTTAACAAAAAGTGAATGCAAGCAATGAATCGATAAATAACGTTAAAAAGAAAACTAAATTATAAAGACAAAAAAATTTAGATAAAAAAGAAGAAACAAAAGTAATACTTTTAGTAACATACTATCTACTATTTAAAATTACGGACTCAAATACAAAGGCAAGAAAAAGTTGGATCACTGCAATCATGATGACCTCAGGGGTGGATCGGCTAAGGACAGTTGATTGTCGGTATTTTATGCCTTTTGTAACATGCATTTATATTGCCCATAGATGTCGATATAGCTATGTCCGTCCGTTCGGCCGTCTACGGGTCCGAAATAATCAAGTTTAAGAATTTTTAAAATCCGCCCACTAACACCGCCCACAATTTAAAATAAAAAACAATATCTTCGAAAATTCAAAGTTTGAACTAGGAAACTGAAATTTATAATAAATACTCTCTAGATTCCGTAATGCGACTTTTTAAATATTTTGTAAAATCCGCCCAATGATAAGCCCACAATTTAAAGAAACCTTTTTTCGAAAAAGCTGAGAATTATAATATAAAAACTCTCTATGTCGGGCGCAGGGTTTTAGTGGTTAGTGTATTGGTATCAGTCGTTCCACAACTCTCACAGAGGCAGGACGGCTGGTTACGGATGATTCAAAGCAGTCAATTAGCTCAGTAGACCTAGTGTCTGACTAACAGATAAATAAGGTGTTCAGTAGGAAGGATCACAATGATATTCCTTGTGTTCGAATCTCCCAGACAGCAGAGAACAGACAGACAGTACTGACTGCTGCAATAAGTTCAGAAAGTGTCGTTTCAAACGACTATTTTTCATGGTCGAGTACCTACAGGAAAAGGTGAATTTGCCTTGAGGTTGTTTCGAGGTCGTGTATATAACTGTGAACAATCCTGTTCCTTATTCGGTATTAAGGTATTAAATTAAAATTGCCGTTAAAGGTGTTTTTAACAATTTATACCAATAAGTGACCACAATATTAAATATAAATTGATTAATTAATAAGTATTGAATAATAATATAATTAATAGGTATTTGTTAAAAAAAGGTTTTGGGAGTTTTCAGTAAAAATTCTTTTAAGGATACTTTAAGGACGTCTGGCGGGGTGAAGGCTATGCATAATTTGTCTGAGCCTTATATATTCGTAATAAGGAAGAGTTGCAGATTATTTTCATGTGACCAGCATATGGATATATTTGTAAAAAAAAATGTTTTAACAGTTTTCAGTAAAAAGTCTTTTAAGGATACTTAAGGACGTCTGGCGGGGTGAAGGCTGAAGAGAAAACGTTTGGGACATACATATTTGTAATCAGGAGAATTATTCTGATTTTTTTGATGTATCACTCATGTGGTTATACATCTGACTCCAAAAGTTGATTTTTCGTCCCTTTAAGGGGGTGTCTGGCAAAGGGAAAGCTGAATGTAAAACGTCTGGGACCTAAATATTTCAAATCAGTACGCAATTACCTATCTATTGTTTAAATATGCATTGAGGTGGTTATACCTCCGACACAAAAAACGGAAAATTACCGTTTTCAAACGCCCGCCCACAGCCCCGGCTGAAAAACAACCCTGCCAGATGTTTGAATTTGTATTATTATTGTGTATGTAGATCTACACATACAAGTATATAAATTTTGGTTATACCTCCACTCCACTCCCAAAATTTGCTGTCGGGTCTTGGTCTATGGGTTTAAGTCTGTTCAATTAGGAACTGTACTAAAGGGAAATTCCTAATCGCCGTCTCCTATTCATTTAACTCAAGGCATAGATAAAAACAGTCAAATAATAACAATCATTCACAATTCAAAAGCACTCAGACTTAATATCGCCGGCATAATACAACTATCTAGCGGATAATTTGTTAATTTCCTCAACAGAATTTCAATTATCCATAGATTGTATCTTATTCAAACCTACCCCGGACATGCAATAAGCCTCCTTTTGCCATTATTTAATTTCCTAAGATCAAGTTCATAGATACTGAGAGCTTTCCTTTGCCAAGGAATCGACTGTACATTCATAACCACCGAATTCACTTCACAACTCCCAATCACTTGCATTCACCACCTACACCTACCTGTTATAATCCAGAGCTCTTTCAAACAATCCTCTCGACTTTTCGCAATTGCCACATTCTTCGTAATATCCTGTGGCGCTTCAAGCATTGGGAACATTAGCGCACCCATCACTGAGTACACAATGACGAGCACCACTAGACCAGGTGTTGAGAACAACACTTTCAACACATTACTAAGGCAACCGAATCCTGATGATGGCGAGCGTCGTGTTTCTATGAGGTCGGCTCGATCGACAGCACAGGTACCACCTTCTTCTATCGTCAAAGTTGACGAGAGCTGCTGTTGATTTTGCTGACGATATTGCTGTCTCTGATGGTGTTGGTGGTGATGGTGATGATGTAACTGACGTTGATATTGCTTCACAGGTGTGATACAGGTTTTGCTGACGCCGGTCGCAATTTTGATTTCGTTTTCGCCGGAAACCTGTTCAACGTCCGACATTTTAAATTCGATTGTCGTTCACTCATTTAGATTTCGTTTGCTGGGCCAGCAAAATAGGATACACTGATTCACTGCACAAAGAGACGGAGAGAGAAAAGCCCTCACGAAATGTAAACACAATAGAAACACTGAACACTGAGTGGTGGGTGTGAGCGACCGTGGGAAAGGGACTGGGCGGTAAGCCAGACAATCCAAACTTAGATTAGTGAGAAATTCAATTGTGTTTGTTAGTTGTTATCCTTCACATTTACAATGAATGTGTGAGCCTCTCGATGGAACACTTGACTTGATTAGATGGAATTTGTATTCAGTAGAGTTGATACTTAAGGTAGATTAAGTGCGAACTCCGTATTCATTAAGCGATTTTCCTGCAAAGAAAGAGAGAGAGAACAAATTAGATCAAAATAACAAAGGACCTGCAAAGAAAAAAATCCATTATATGTCAGGCATACACGACGAGCCACAGCCACATAGCGTACGTGACACGTCAATGCACACTGCTTCCGAGTCATAATTATCCTCCAAGTAAGCTGTGAATCTTCATCTGCATCCAATTAGCAGTAGCCATCGTTAAATCAAATGGAAATTGTATTATCTTTGTGCGAGTGTTTCACTTGCGTCCTTTTATCTATTTACAGTGCTAAGGCTAAAGAAAGCTTCCCTTTGTTCGCAGGGGGATAAGAACTCATGACGAGCTAGTGAGAATTGAGGATTCACAGCTCAAAAATTGACTCTATGACTTTCGTCCCGAATGAATGGACGACAGTAGCTGTCAATAAAAACAAATCTAATTAACTGATGCTTAAACAGAGGAAAGATAGCGGGAGCAGCGCGTATCCTTATCGTTCAACTACAAGAAATAACATAATTAGAGGGATGGAGTTTCATTATTTCCTTAGAAGGGCCAAATGCGAGTATCTTCTTTGAATCTTGAGAAAATAATCGACCGGAAGTTAAAGACCTATTATAGGGATAAGGGACTGAGCAACGCGGCGTTGTTTGTTTGGGTTTTATGTTGAGTGAATAATCCCGATGGGGGGTCGGGCAGAATATTGGGAGTGAGACAGCTCATAAACAGAGGCGAGAACAATTCAATAGAGCACATAAAACTAGACCCAAAGGATACGCAACGAAAGGGCAACGTCGAATGTTTATTTTAATTACTGTTTGTTATTTTTGGCCGGTATAGCTTTGGGCGATCATTTCAAAGGTGATTCCAACGCCTATGAGTTACGGTTTTATTGGATATTTTTGTTGTGTGTGGAATATTGATTTGACTTTTTCATGTTTCCCACTTAACTTTCTTTATTCTATAACTGCAATTATTAGGTAGGGAAAGTTTATAGAGTGAAAACTTGCGAACAATTTAAATTGCTTCAGACAAATCTAAACTTGTATTTTAGTAATGAAGCTTTTCGAGTGAAGAATTTAATGAGATAACATTAATGTTTGCCGCAACAGGCCATATATGGCAAAACTTCGGCAGAGTGACATAACGCAAAAATAAGCAGTCTTAATACATATTATCATTCCCAGGTGCGAAAAGTCCAAATACAATACAGTACAGTTGCGCAGCTCCTCGATTTTCGCAACACTTAAGTCATCGCACTTCTTGACACTAAAAGTACAACTTTCAATAACAGTTACCTCGATTATTGCAACTTCTTGCGTTCATTCATCTTTTTTATTTGCATGTTCCGTTGTCTCTGAGTTATGTAGTATTGTATGGGGCTATTTCTTTTTAAATACAAGGTTGCACCAGTCGTTCTCGTTCCGCAACTCTCATTGAGAAAGGACTGCTCGTTAGTGACGGAAGCAATAAGAGCAAATTTAAATCGAAATTGTGAAAGTAATTTTTTAATTCCAATATAGCTCAGTGGAGAGTATGGGGTATCTAGGGATACCAGAAAAAACTGGAAGAAATTGGCCATTATTGGATAAAATGGGCAGCCATTGGCGGTGAGAAGCGAAGTTAGATTGATATTTTAACCAAAAATGGAATTAGCAGTTTTACGTATTTCACCGACGATATGTTTTTTTCACTTTGCTGTAAAATTTATAAAGACCTAGCGGCTTTAGGCATTTAGCCGACGACATGCCCTTATAAGGCCGATCATCGCTAATGTTCAATATAGGTAATGTCTTAGGGCCTGTCTCCGGTTGTTCCGAATGCCTGAATCCAGCTATATAAAATACTATCCCAACAAGGTCCTATACGATGGGGCTCAGTTGAATAAGGATTGACAATTTCCTCATTAAGGGTACTCGAATGCACGTTTCAAAGGCGAGGGCGATAGCCTGATCTTTGGGGATTTTTTTTTCGGGGTGCGAGACTCTCTATACTGGAGCACTCAGACTCATACTGGTCCATTGTTCTAATAGGAAGACACACCACTTTTACTGTGAAAATTTACTCGTTTTCCTAAGAAAGACGATAGGTTAGGTTAGGTTAGGTTGACGTGGCTGTCAGCTAAGGCCGACACACTTAGACCAAAATTAGGTCCATTGTGTTACCACACAGATCTGGGGATTCCCTCACTGCTCGTTGAACCAATGGGAGCTTCTTATGAAGCGCGAAAGACTTCTGACGCCAGTGTTGGCTAAGTCGTTTGTGTCATTAAACAAGAAGCCCCCTAGATGGAGATTTCTTTTGTGGGAGAGCGCAGGGCATGTGCAGCGAAGGTGAAGTATAGTCTCCTCCTCCTCCTCGTCCATGCAGCTTCTGCAGAAGTCGTTTGAGTACACGCCAAGTCTGGAGGCGTGCCTGCCTATTAAGCAGTGTCCTGTGATAACACCTATGGTCGAGCTAATATGCAGTCGGTTTAATGAGATTAGGCACTTAGAGCGTCGCAGATCCAGCTTTGGCCAGATTCGCTTAGTCGATAGACAAGTATTGCTACATGTCCACCTAAGGTTGGTTCTCTCGATTGCTGATAGCTTGAGCAAGAGTTTGCATGTAGCGATTGGTATTCCTAAAGAACCTTTATCAGGTAAAAGATGTAAAGTGGTTCCTTTTTTGGCGAGATCGTCTGCCCTACAGTTATCTGGAATGTCTCTATGTCCCGGCACCCAACAGAGGTGAATGTTGAACTGCTCTGCCATCTCCGAAAGAGATGAGCGGCAATCTTGGGCTACGATGGAGTTTGAAGAGACTGAGTCCAGGGACTTAATCGCTGCCTGACTATCCGAGAAGATACGGATATCCTTTGAGGATATCACATTCCTCTTTAGCCACGACAGGGCTTCTTTTATCGCTAAAATTTCCGCCTGGAACACGCTACAATAATCTGGAAGACGGAAAGAGAGGCTAAGATTTAGCTTTTCTGAGAAAACGCCCCCACCTACCCCATCGCTGGTTTTAGATCCGTCGGTGTAGAAGTGGATCGTTTTATCTTCCGCAAATGCATCATCATCCCAGAATGATCTGGAAGGAATGGTGATTTGGAAGTTTTTTTCCGAACTGCAGATGGGGTATGGTGTAGTCTATGTTTCTGGGTAGAGACTTAAAGGAGTCCAAAATGATGGAGTGGTCAATCTTCTTGTTGGTCCACTGTGAGGTAGCTTTTAAGCGGACAGCGGAACAAGCCGCTGTTTGCATGCTGAAAATGTCGAGGGGTATCAGGTGTAACAGAATGTCCAGTGCAGCGGAGGGGGTAGTACGGAGTGCTCCGCTAATGCACAGACACGCTGAACGCTGGACTTTGCCCAGTTTGTCGCGGTTTATAGCTTTATCCAGGGCAGTCCACCAGACGACCACCCCGTAAGTAAGAATTGGTCTAACCACCGCTGTATATAGCCAATGCGTAATACGGGGTTGTATACCCCACTTATTGCCAATGGCTTTTTTGCAAGAGAAAAGTGCTACTGTAGCTTTCTTGACTCTTTCTTGTATATTGGGTTTCCAACTTAACTTCCTATCGAAGATTAGACCCAAAAATTTTGCTTCGTCAGAGAAGGTTAAGCTTGTACCGCTAATAGAGGGAGGGTCAATATGTGGGATTTTATATTTCCTGGAAAAGAGGACCAACTTGGTTTTGTGGGGGTTAACGCCCAGTCCACACCGATTAGCCCATCTCGTTAGCTTGTTAAGAGCGTTTTGCAGGAGTTCCTTTATGGTATTGAGGTGTTTTCCTGAGACGGCTATAGCAACGTCATCCGCATAGGCAATCACCCTGCAGCCCTTAGAAAGACGATAAGGAGCCAAGGTTTACAGCATTCACCACATCAGCACCAAATATCTGCCACCAGATACAAGCAAAAGCAGGACAATCACAGAGGACAATCACCGCAGTGCCATCTTTGGGGCTTATTACCCAAATGAAATGTACTCCGGTCTGGCAGCGCGAGAGATAAGCGTCTCATCCACGTCGCCAATGCTCATGAGCACCTCCGTTTTAGTGCCGCAATAGCGGAGAGGGATACATTCGATACGGAAAAGCGATTCTCCGAATTTTAGTGGCTTATTGAGGGGGGATGGGTCAACATGCCCTCCCAGGACAGTGCGTCACTCTAGGTAACATCCTCTTAGTAAATAAGTTAGATTAAGTTAGCTAGGGCGATTCTGATGGAGGCCGGGCTCGCCAACTTGGGGTGGTGCTTCCGGGAGGTGATTGACGCTGTAAGGCTTCAGTCGGCTTGCGGCGGCGTGTTTGCACGTTGATGATTGCCAGGCGCTGGGAAAGCAATTGGGATTTTGACCACTTATTGCGCAAGGCAGCGAGTGCTCAGAATCCTAATTATAGTTATAATACGTTAAGTAATTTAAGTAATAGGTAGTTTATAATTAAAATTATTAAAAAATGACTTTAAAAGTCACAAGGTTTTGCCACCCGGCTGTAATTTTTTTTTATGAATGAAAAACTTTGGTTCTGTTTTTGGATTATGTTTATTGATATCTTAAATTCTAGATCGGTTGATGACTTTAGCCCATAGTACCAAGTACATTCATGTCATTATCTCTACAGTAACATATTGAAATAGCTTTGTCATAATTTTTCATTTAAAATTTGTTTAGCCCGGCAAGTGCAACAATCTAGGCTATTTCAACTGCTTTATTTTCTATTAGTTGCGTAGATCGAGTTTGTACTGTATATGGAATCTATGATGATCAATAGAGAAGCAACCCGTGTAAGCGTAAGCGTAGGGTCGATGAATTGGCGAGAAAACTTGACCATCTTTTGTGATCGAAAAATACATCTTTAACTGAAAGGATGGTTTTATAGCGCAGTTGCTAGGAGTGCAGCAGAAGGGTTCAAGTCCTGTGAAGGCAGTTTCTGAACCCTTCCTGGTCAGTTTGTCAGCCTTTTCATTACCATCATATCCTTCATGGTCCGGAATCCACCTCTCTTTAATCTAGTTCCCTAAGCCGAATGTTTGAAGGGTTTTAAAACAGTGCATGACTAATTTTAAGTCAATGGTGTGCAGCTAAGGGCATTTATAGGACCTTGACTATTCTTGAAAATATGGATGTTGGCGCCTTTAATAAATGTATGTATGTGCTGGAGTATTATTGAATGAGGAAAATGGAAACGGTTGTGGGAGCTCGTGTAAACGGACCAAATTTCAATATGGCAATACCTATGGGAAAGAGCCCCGAGTATTTCAAGCAGAGTTCCTGCTTTTAAAATGATATTGTGGCTGTTTGGTGGGTTATTGCTTGCACATGCTTCTTATTTGGAGCTCTGTTAAGAACGGTTTATTAAACCGTAAAGTCTTTTGAAGGCGGCCTGCGCCGCTGTTCACATCAAGTTCCGGAAGTTCAACGAATAGGTTCATTAGTTCCGGGTGGCCACTAAGCCTTATCTCATTTAGTGGTATTCAACTTGCTGCACTGCGAATCACGACTTTATGGAATTATATTTGGAAAGGTATTAGCTTTCTTATTGCTTCCACAGCAGGGGACAGATTCATAGGCGTGCCAGCCGTTGTACCCGGTTGAGCTTTGCGATTGCTATTTTGGTGTGGCTTAAGTCCACCATGCCATAGAAGCATATGTTTTTATGGGCCTGATCATGATTGTATAGATCCAGTGGTTGATCTTCAGAGAGATAGACCAGGTTTTGTCATACATGCGGCGGCAGGCTCACAAAACTCTAGTAGCTTTTGTAATTTTGTTGTTAATGGGAGAGTTCCAATTTAGCGTTGTGCTTAGGATTACTTCAAGATATTTCTTCTTTTGGTTAAAATAACTTTGGTAGCCTTGCTGGGATTGATATTAAGGTCGTTTTACATATGGGACTTTGTTTGCATCTTTGCTCCTAATAATGACGACTGTGTTATCGGCGTATCCAAATGTATTGAAGCCTAAATTGCTCAATCTATAAAGCAGGACATCAATAACCACAGAAGGGGTGATAGCACTCCTCCCTTACGGTTGATACTGATACTGAAGTCGTTGCCGATGAAGCAGTTATTTTACGATTTTCGAACCTTTCGTAATTCGTTTTATAATGTGTTGGTCTACATTTCTACGATGCAAAGCATTTGATATGGAATCATAGCCTGAGTTATCAAAAGCACCCTCAAAGTAAAGAGGCTCAGCAGAGAATGTAAGCAATTATAGGCCCATTTCTCTTCTTCCTGCTTTTAGCAAAACCTTTGAAAAAGTAGTTAAGGAAATGATGCTCTCTTTTTTAAACAAGACCAAATTCTTCAGACCGTTACAATTTAGCTTTCAAAGGGGAAAATCTACTGAGGATGCCCTTCTAAATTTCAGTTCTAATATCTTTTCTAATCTTGACGGCAAAAAGTTCACTGCAGGCTTGTTCGTAGATATAACCAAAGCCTTTTATATGGTTAACCACTCCATAATGCTAGATTTCGAGGCTTTATATTCGATTGGTTTAGGTCCTACCTTTCAAACAGACCTCAAAGGGTAAAACTTGATGAAACAAGAAGCTACATCATCCTTTTAAATATGGGAGTACCTCAAGGTTCTGTGTTGGGACCTATCTTGTTCCTCGCGTATATAAATTCACTCTTGGAACTTAAGTTTAAAGGAATACTGCTTTTGCAGATGATGTAGGTTCTTCCTACGGAGCTGAGAGTGCTTTAAACTTGGCATCTGATATAAACTGGGATCTCAATTTATTGAGGATCTGGTACGCCGAACATAAATTGCGCATAAGCTCAAAAACAAAAGTAATGTTGTTTAATCTATCCTCCGCTAACGCTTCAAATGTAGATTTGTTCTATCACGCTCCGGAGTGCACAAAGTACAGCTTCCCAGGTTGCACATGTGCCTCCGGTTCTGTACCAACTTTTTGTAACACGCTCAGTTGTAGTGAAAATTGCTTTCTGTGAGAGAAAGTTGATCAATTTAAGTATCTGGGGCTCATTTTCGATTCTTATGAGTTTTGCAGATCATACGGAGTCCTTAAAAAAATATTTTCGATGTACTCTCAGACATTTTCTTTATCTAAGCAATGTGTTTGCTCAAAACAATTTCTAAAATCTATATATTACGGTATCTTTCATTCATTCAAAATTTCAATATGGTATAACTTTTTGGGGAGGTACATATGCGATTAAAATCAAGCTTCTTTTAATTCTGCAGAAAAGAGTTTTAAGAAAATTTGCCGAAAACATCGTCGACACCTTAGTTTTCCCTTATTTCGAGATATCAAAATACTTCCAAACCGTCATTTGTATTGTTTTAAGGTTCTAAAAACTTTCTTTAAGAGATCAGGTAATCTTGATTGCTGATTAGTCGCCGAACATAACCTACGTAGAAACTTTTTGAATGTTCTATGTGTACTTTTTTCTCGTAAAACTGCTTTTAGTAATTTTTATTTGTTTTCATCTTGTCGTCTTCTTAATAAGCTACCACTATAAATCAGAGTCGCTACATCCTCTGAAAGGCTTGAAAAGTCTTTAAGGCATTGGCTTTTTGGTTTAAATTACGCGGAATTAGAATCAGTTCTTTCTAACAATCTGGTATAACTTAAAGTCTCCAATTTTGTCTTTCTTTTGCTTTTCCATTATTATCTTGTAATTATTCTTTTATTATAATTTTTTTCTTCTCTTAATATTTCTTTTAATAATGTAGTGTAAGGGGCACCCCACCCATAGCTAATATGTTTTCTAATTAAGCGCATTGAAGTGGGATTTGACACTATTTTTAATACTTAATGTATAAAAAATAGAAAATGTCACAGCTAATTTATTTCTGTAAATTTTTGAATACTGTTAAACTTATTGAATAATGTATTGCTTTGATTCTATCTGAAATAAATGTATCTATCTAATCTAATCTAAAAATCTAAAAGACGCATATTGCGATCTCTTTGCACCGGTAGGCGATCTTGATCTCTCTTGTTAGTTTTAACAGAGCGCCTTCTGTTGAATGGGCTTTCTGTTATGCAAATTGATATAGGCTTAGAGGCATGCTATTTGTTAAGCATTCCGTGATGTAAAGGTCGATAATCCTTTCCATTTTTTTTTTTTAGAAAAAAACGATGTCAAGCTTATGGAATGGTAGGATTTAATTAATTCACTCGGGTTGTTGCCTGGTTTGTGGATGAAAACCACATTTATCTCCGTCCAAGAGACACTGAACCCAAATAAGGCAATCATGGTAGGTATCAAGAAACCCATACCAGGATCAGGATTAAAACTTCCTGCATTCCTACTGGTCCGCCTGTAAGGTTTGCCGGTTTGACCTTACTTTTTGACTTGGCAGGCCTCCTGGTTTCGGATCACTACATCAATGAGGCCAATATAATGCTGGTGTAGTTGCATTTATATGATCCAGGAGTTTAAGGTATGCTTATGTATTGTTTTAACGATTTTGACACGTGGATGCTCCCATTATTGATAATAATTTGATCTCCTACTACTAAACCGGTTATCGTCAGTCGTATCAACCCACGGATTTGCCTTCATACTTCCGGGATAGTTTCAAGATATTAAATGTATCGCTTGACTCACATTATTGTTAAAATTGTCTGTGATTTCTCGCCTAAGTCGCCTTTTACGATAAACACTTTTTGTTCTAGTGAGCGCTGCATTAATATTTTTAGCACTTCACTGCACTGGCTTCTAAAATAAAATATTGCCACATTCGGCCTTATTTTTATTGCATATATCACGAGTGGTGCAGAGGTAACTGTATTGAACTACTAATCTAAAGGTCTCAGATGCAAATCCCGCTGGGGCCAAGTAGGTAACACCTTGTACTTTTTTCCACTGCCCCACTTCAAGCGAACGTCTGACAAACATCCAAGAGTATCAATTGTCAGGAGAAGCTTCTCGAATTTGCTGTTCGGATTTAGCTTAAAATTGTAGGTCCCTTTCACTTCACACAAGCAAATGGTTGGAGAAGCGTGGTTTTAGGCGCTCTATGGGCCGTTAATGCCTGATGTATATATCACGATGCGAGCCTTTTTTTCTCCCTCATCTCTCCTCAACATTTTCCAAATATAAAAATAAAAAACAGCTCAAATGTAAAAATGTCAACAACGCAAAAATAAAAACATAGGGACGGGCTACAGTCCGCTTGGGCGAACTGTTGGATACCCTATTCTTATTCCTATCCCTCATAAGTGGGCGTGACAAAAGTCTAAGTATGGTTGAATTGTTAAGAACGTTCTACATATGTTGTTATATAACATTTAAAGGATTTTATCAAAAAAAACGCTCCCTAGCTCAAACTTGGGTGTTTCAATAAAATAGTTTTAATAAATTGTGGGCGTGTCAGTAGGCGGATTTAAAAAAAATTAACACATGAACATAAAGGGCCCCTAGAGAGTATATATTATAAATTTCAGCTCCCTAGCTCACTTTAAATTTTCAAAAAAAAATAAAAAATAATAATTGTGGGCGTGCCAGAAGGCGGATTTTGAAAATATTTACACATGAGCATAAAGGGCCCATAGAGAGTATATATTATAAATTTTAGCTCCCTAGCTCAAACTTTGGATTTTAAAAAAAATTGTTTTATTTATTTGTGGGCGTGTCAGTGGGCGGATTTTGAAAAAAAAATTATCCCGATCAGTTTTAGGAGTCATAGATCATATATAAAAAATTTCAGCTTTCTAGCTCAAAATTAGATTTTTTCCAAAATTTTGTTTTTTTTGAGTTTGTGGGCGTGTCTGTGGGCGGATTTCAAAAATTCGTAAACTTGATTATTTCGGGACCCTAGAGAGTATATGGTTAAAATTTCAGCTCTCTAGGTCCAGTTTAAAGGCCTAATTTTTGCCGACAGACGGACGGACGGACGGACATGGCTATATCGACATTACTATCGATGCTGATCATAAATATAGTAACTTTTAGGGGTCTACGGGCAATATTAAGGTATGTCACAAACTATGCGTCAAAATTAATATACCCTTAGAATAGGGTGTAAATAGCGACTACCTAATAGCTTCTTAATGACAAGTTATCAAAATAATTTGGATGTCAAACTTCATTTATACTGCTCGAACCTTTCAGCCTGTTATAGATTCATTGCTTTAATTCCTTCATTTCCCCTGCTTCTTGGTAATAAAAAGTAATCATCCGGTGTAAGCATTGTCCCAAAATAGGACAGTATCATTGTGTTGAAAATCCCTTACCGAACAGTGGCAGGGAGATTGATATATTGTGGCTCAAAACTAAAGCTATAATACTTTGAAATGCAAGCTTAACACAAATGTACTTCAGTCTCTAATTTCATATCGTCTATAACAGTTTTGCTTGTGACTATGAACTCTTCGAATCAATTAAATTTCTCCATCGGCAGAAGAAATTTTCCACAATAGCTTTCGTTTGTATATATATGTCGATAGAAATTCTATTTAATTAATCAGGTTTGCAATGTTCAGGGAAACAGAACCAAATTAATTGGCTTACAATTCGTTGCGCTATTAAAGCACAGGTTTAGTTTCTCACAAACCGGAATCGAATTCTAAATCGTTCGCAACAATCCCAGTCAACTCATGTTAAAGGCTTCTTTGTAGTTTGTCGCCCCAAAGCTGATTTGCCATATCCGATTTTTGAACTAGGTATGCAGTCTTGTGTTTTCGGGGACGCTCTTTGCAATGTAGTTATCAGTTTTGTTCTATCTCTTTCCAATGATGAGATATACAGAATGGTTTTGACACGAAGTCTCCCTTTACTATAAATTTCCAGCAGACAGCAGAAGCAGAAAACAAAAGCAAAAGCAGAGCAGCTGTCAAATTTTATTTACCCCTGTCTTTTGTTTTTAGCATGCGATAAAGAGTATTCGAGCACAGCATGCTTTCTCTCGCAAACTATCGAAACGCAGTTGCGAGAATGGCCGCCACTTGAGATAATGGCAGCATGCATTAGTGTATGCTATCAATTTATCCCAAATTGAGACCGCGTGTAAATTATATCCATCAAAATCATCAAGTTCACGTGTTGTGCTTGTGTTTCCGTAAACGCTAAATTATTCATACAATTTGCCATTGTTTTTCTTAAGACTTTTTCTGACGTACGTCTACGAGTTTTGCTGTGGCAATGTAACAATATAATAAAATGCAAGGGTTGATTTTCCTTTGGTGTATGCTCACTGGTATGCAGAACACTTTTTCACAATCGCCGGTCGCTCGTACCGTTTCTATCGGTTCGCAGGATGCAATCGGACGGTAATTAGCTATAGATAGTCGGATGTTCTTCTTTCGCGTGTCCTTCTTTGTAGCTGGTTGTTCGTGTCAGATGTTTTTCAGCACTTCGGTTTTTTTTTGTCTCGAGTTTATTGCAGTGCTATCTACTCGTTGTTTTTGTTCTGCAAGTGTTTTTTTACGGTACCAGATTAACTGTTAGTTACTGGGTGTATAATCGCTGCTCGTTTTGGTTATCTGGTAGATTGCTCTTGTTGTGTCGACATACATATGTAGTTCGTCGCCTGGTAAGCATTAATTTTTTTGTATATGTATTTACTAGGTACCTATTTGTTTTGTATTAGAGAAATTCAAAACGGCGTTTCATGAAGCCTCGGGTTAAAGATTGCAAAGTGATCATAGAGGAGGCAATCGCCCAGCAACACCGCCTCATGCTGGCAGACATTTTTATAGCAGCGGGAACGAACAGAACTAAACTAACAAAAGTGGCTGCGAAAATCAAATTCTACAATCTGGACAAAGAGAAAGGCGAATCATTTATAGTACAAATGCAAAATTATCTCCACCATATCATTAACGAAGTTGAGGATGCGGAGTCCAGAGCACAAGATATGTAAAATTCCCCACAACGACCTTGTTTGGATAGAGCCAAATCACTGCTAGGGGCTTCAAAAGGACACAATCACCACCAAAGAAACATGGTTGTGTAAAGATGAAGCTAAAGCAGTAATAAGTGGCAAGAAAGCGACATTCAAAGCTTGGTCAAAGTGCTCCACGAATAATGGAGATGAAAAAGCTAGCCTCGAATTGGTATACAGACTTTGCAAGGTGCCGTACGATTTCGCGTGTGCACTTGTAATGGTTGGCTAGAGGCAGCATCATGCGGATAGCGGGTCGTGAGCTGTTGATTTTGTTACTGAAACAAACAAAATTACCGTACAGGCATAATACCTGCGGTAAATTGTTTCGGAAATCTAACGCAGTTCTTCGATTCACGACTTTTTCTTAGATAGCGTCGGAGTTTGTGTTTTCATTTATGTTTGTATTTTATTATGTGTAGGAATTTTGTGGTCGGTGTTAGTAACATTCGTGGCTTGAGAAACATTTTATTTTCATTATACGCCCATGCTTTTCACAAGAAACGTGGTTAGCGTTGGCTCTGATTTAATAGAGTTTAGTCTACCTGCGCACAACTTAGTGTCATTATTCTTTCCGCATCACGGTCTCGACGTCCTTATACGTAGTGACGTAGCCTACGAACTTTAGCCTAAATATGGTCAATGTTCCAATCCAGCATTTAATTTTATATGGCTCAAACTTCATATCTGTAGGCAATTAATCCACTACCTTCTATTTTATTTACAGAAGCCCCAATTTTGACAGACATTTAACCTATAATGAGGTATCTGATTCCATCACAAGAATTATGACCCTTCATCCTCGTACTGAAATCGTCATTGCGGGTGATTTCAATATACACAATTCACATTGGCTTCGACATTCTGGACAAAAAATACCCGGGAGTTGCGGCACATTGATACGATTTTCACTTAAACGCCAAAAAATAGCAAAATATTAAGCTTAATAAGAAAGTACACTTTTTATATTGATCAGTATCATTTTATTAATCTTATTCAAAACGGTATTACTCACTTCCTTTGGAAAAAAAATAAAAAGCTTTTTTATAAAATCCGAAATCTGGATCAAACTGCCCCAGACGTGGGGCACATTGATACATATCACGGGGCACTTTGATACATAGCAAAACAATAGTATTTATTGAGTATTTTCAGTGAAAAAACGTTTTAATTATTTTTATATCGTTTATTGTAGAATAAATAATAAATTAAATGCTTTCCTAAGCAATAAAAATTAATGGTTTAAAAATTAACCGTCTTCATATTGTTTTAATCAAAGTAAATAAATAAAATATAAAAAAATAAATAAAAATGCTCTTCTTAGCTTTAAAAGCAAGGAATTTAAAGTATAAAAAAAATCTGACTTCAGATTGATACAATAATGTTTTTTTTAGCTTTGGCAAACATTTACCTACCAGGAAATGTTGTAAGGAGACAAATCTGGCTTAAATTTAAGAAGTGAAGCTGTTCTGTTAGTGCCTTTCTTGACTACGGGCTCTGGTAGCTTAAGAATAATGTCGGATATATTAAAGAAGCTTCATCTCCCACATCAGGAAATACAAAAGTTTCTGTAGGCTTGCGCTTAAGGAAACAAACATTAAAATCGTTGGCTTCGTACTTTGATACAATTTTCGCAACAAAATTTTTGAAGGGTTGTTTCTTTTCCAAATTCATTATTTTTGCTATAATAACATCTCCTTCCTTGATATTACTGGCCAGAGGTGCTGCTATATTAAAGGTTTAATCCTCAGAAGAGAAGATTTCCTCGGAATTGAATGATTCTTGCAAAATATAACTTCAACAGAACAGTCTGAAAAAACAATAGTGGGGCACATTGATACGCATCAAACTACCCCGTAGGGGCACATTGATGCGCATCAAACTACCCCGTGGTTTTGTGTATCAATCACCCCTATTGCGAGTGTCCATCGACAGTTATTGGTAATTGACTATTTTAAATGTGTGCTAGGGATGAAACAAAAAAAATTAATGAAACTGAAGTTAAACAATTTATTTTTAGATACAAAACACATTATCAATAACAATATCTTACAATTTAACTTGAAATGACATGTATGACACGAAATATTCAAGGCGAAAAATCACTCAAAAGAAATATAAAAAAATTTACTTACGCACTTAAAAAACACGTTTGCTTCTGCTGAGACTTAACGGATGACTGAAGAGGAACGACAGTTAGGTGTGTATATGGTTTGATAGACATGTTGTGTTGTGCGCGTGTTTGAGTGGCCTACTGCGATTAGTTTTTAAATAATATTGAATGTATCTATGTCCCCGTGTATCAATGTACCCCAACTTCCCCTAAGCTTTTCTATCTGTCCTATTCTTCAGGGTTTTTTTTTTCGAGAAGATGGAAAACATCATTTGTCCAGCCCGTCAGCTAATGAAATATCTTGATTTCCGAAAACTTCTCAATTACCAGCAGTACGGTTTTCGCAGCAACAGGTGATTTTATGACATATATAACCGCATTTGACACAGTTTGGCATCAAGTTTTTTTGTCCAAAATGCGTGCATTTGGAATCGATGATAAACTTCTTTAATGGATTAGACATTACCTTTCGAACCGTTAAATTCAAGTTGTTATGGACGGTTTCAAGTCTGCAACTCACCAAATAAATGCTGGTGTTCCCCAAGGCTCTGTTCTGTTCACGCCACTTTTTCTCATTTTTATAAATGATCCAATTAATACAATGAATTCCTTCGCTGATGACAGTACCCTCAACTTCTCATATTCGTGTGGAACTGGAACGGCAACGTATGTTAAGCTCATTACATTCTGATCTTAACAGCATAACTCAGTGGGGTACAACCAATAGAGTGGAATTTAATGCTTCTAAAACGAAATGATATCTTCTGCCATTAAAGCAAAACCCGCACACACTGGCATTATCCATGAATCGCACTTGCATCGCTAAAACCGAGAGACTTTCCATTCTCTGTATGTGTGTTTATGACAACCAACGTTGTAATGACCACATATTCGATGTCGCCAAGAACGCTGCGACATGTCTAGGCTTCATTAAGCGATGTAAGTAATATTTCACCCCTTCTGATCTGGCCACAATTTTTAAGGCGTTAATCCGCCCGAAACTCGATTACAAAGCTCATATCTGGTCTGGTACACCAATAAGTTATTTGGAGCTACTTGACAGGATCCAAAAACGCGAGATAAAACTCAGCGGCGACTGAGACATCGCGAGATCGATTGACTCTCTTAGTCATCGTCGGAATGTCTGCTGTCTTTCGTTATTTTATCATTATTTCCGCCATAAGTGCTCAAACGAAATAGCTAGTTGCATTCCTCACCTTGAACATTTCAACCGTAATACCAGTCACGCAAGGATTACTCATCAGTTCACCCTCAAGCCTGTATTCGGACATACAGTGAAGTTTTCGCTCATTTAAGCGAAACGTGTGGAGGGCCTGTATCGGGAGTTAGAAGAAATTTCTGCTTCGGCTGCTAATAGAAACCGGGCTGTCCACGAACTCCGATAAAACAGCTTGAATAGAGGCACAACCATTTTCAAAAAAGGCGGTCAGAGAAGGAGGGATGCCCAGGAAATATGTTCGTTAAAGGTCATCAACAATGCTTAAGGGTGGGTGACGAGAAAATACTACACAGGTGGCAGCAGTATTGTGAAGGACTTCTAAATGAACAATTTCCGCGGATATATTTTCCGAGAGCCATTCCAATGAAGAACTACTTGACATCACTGTCGAAGAAGTTAGGAAGGCGGTCAAAGACTTCAAAAAATGAAAACCAGTTGGGACGGAGGAGATACGCTCTGAGTTCTGGAAAGAGATGGCAGACATCGGATCCAAATGGCTTCTAAGCTCTCAACCGGATGAGAGGCGATCCAATGCCTAACTAGTGGAGGGAAAGTTTTCTTCATCCTTTTTTACAAAGGAAAAGGTGAAACCCAAGACTGTGACAATAACCGTTCAATCAAGGTTATGTCACACCATGGAGATCGTTGAGCGGGCATAAAATAGCCGAATGCGGAAAATAATACGGCTATCTGAAGACCAGTACGGGTTTGTCGCAGGTTAATCAACCACCGATGCAATGAAAAGTATAAGGATCATGATAGAAAATTATGGTGATTCCTTAAAGGATTTGGATATGGTGTTAGGTGATTTCGAAAAGGCCTTTGATAGACAACCAAGGGATCCGTTATGTTTGGCGGTAGGACAACGAGGAGTTCCAGAAACCTACATACAGATGATAATGGATATGTATGGGGGACGAAAGGCAAGAGTAAGATGCCCGTTGGCGTCACTGAGGAGTTCATAATAAAGCACGGTGCACACACGGGAAGCGGCTTTTTTTTTTTTTTTTTTTTTTTTTATTTATTAAAAAAGGAAATCCAAATTCCAGAGCACTCAGACTCGGTAACGGTCCATTGTACTACCAGGCAGAAATCCTCCTTTTGGTGTAGAGGCATATGAATGGGTGGCGTATGTTGTTGGGAAGTGGCTTAAATCCATTGACATTTATTTCAGTCCTTGATTATCTGCTTGAAGGAAAAGTGACGGACCTCAAATTGCATCAGTTATTCTTTGCTGACGACAGAGCCATCTTTAGGATCAAACGTCCCTGCAACGAGCACTTGATGTATGGGTGGACCTTTTGGAGGTGAATGGGTATCGTATTAGTCCAAAAAAAAAAACAGAATACTTATGCTGCCCGTTTTCTAATCACTCCGACGAGCTATTCCCAAGTGCGAAAAAGTTCAAATATCTGTTATCTATGATCAATAGCGAAGCAAGCTAATATGGCAACATTAAGCATCGCGTAAGCGAAGGGTGGATGAAGTGGCGGGAAAACTCAGCCATCATCATTGACCGAAAAATGTCCCCCTAAGCTGAAAGGAGGGTTCTACCCCGCAGTTATGCGCCCACATGCGATTCACGATGTTGGACTACGTGCAAAAAGTATGAGGGCAAATTAACGAAAGAGAAGCAGTAACAAAGATTGATCGAATAAGAAGTTCCAAGATCCGAGGAAGCCTTCACGTCAAAGAACCTATGTCGAAGAAAATGGATCGCGACCGGCTCAGTTGGTACTGTCATGTTAAAAGGAGAGATCCGCGAACCCTGTCAAAAAGGCAATATTAATCAACGTTCCAATACAAACACTAAACATAGGGACGGGCTACAGTCCGCTTGGGCGAACTGTTGAATACCCTATTCTTATTCCTATCCCTCATAAGTGGGCGTGACAAAAGTCTAAGTATGGTTGAATTGTTAAGAACGCTCTACATATTTTGTTATATAACATTTAAAGGATTTTATCAAAAAAACAACGCTCCCTAGCTCAAACTTGGGTGTTTCAATAAAATTGTTTTATTTAATTGTGGGCGTGTCAGTAGGCGGATTTAAAAAAAATTAACACATGAGAATAAAGGGCCTCTAGAGAGTATATATTATAAATTTCAGCTCCCTACCTCAAATTCTGAATTTAAAATAAAAATTAATTGTGGGCGTGTCAGTGGGCGGATTTTGAAAATATTTACACATGAGCATAAAGGGCCCATAGAGAGTATATACTATAAATTTCAGCTCCCTAGCTGAAACTTTGGATTTTCAAAAATTAATATACCCTTAGAATAGGGTATAAAAAAATTATTTTATTTATTTGTGGGCGTGTCAGTGGGCGGATTTTGAAAATTTTTTATCCCGAGCAGTTTTAGGAGTCATAGATCATATATAAAAAATTTCAGCTTTCTAGCTCAAAATTCGATTTTTTCCAAAACTTGGTTTTTTTGAGTGAGCGGATTTCAAAAATTCGTAAACTTGATTATTTCGGGACCCTAGAGAGTATATGGTTAAAATTTCAGCTCTCTACGTCCAGTTTAAAGGCCTAATTTTTGGCTACAGACGGACGGACGGACGGACGGACAGACGGACGGACATGGCTAGATCGACATTACTATCGATGCTGATCATAAATATAGTAACTTTTAGGGGTCTACGGGCAATATTAAGGTATGTTACAAACTATGCGTCAAAATTAATATACCCTTAGAATAGGGTATAAAGAGAGTGTAGCGTTCGCCTTGAAAATCGAAAATCGCACGTTCTCCAAAATAACTGGGGACTTCCGTTTTGACGTTATATCAATAACATTGATGGTAACGCTTTAAGCCGCTGTACACATTTTTTTTTAAACTCTACACCACACTTTACCCAACCATGGGTATAAAGTCTGTGTATCACAAGCGGTAGGTCTTTTTTTTTGTTCTTGTGGATAGTGAGAGGTTAAGTGAAAGCGCGACCATCCATCATCGAACTCATTGGTAAACCGCGTGTAAGACATTTTCGTTTCAAAGTGTTACAATTTTACTCTTACAGTTTTCAACCATCTAACTAGCCAAAGTACAGGCAATTAAAATAAATGTGCCCCTTCAGATATAACAGTTGGGCTTAAATTCGCCAAACGTCTTGGAAACTAAACACAGACATTAGTGAAGAGAGCCTGGACGAATTAATAAAGAAAAAAAAAGAAAGATTACAATTATTGTTCATGTTAATTGACGGCGGATTTACGCTTGATTTTGGTACGTGAAATTGTAACCACTCAATTCCATAGGTAAAACGCGTGTTCAAGACATTTTAGTTTCAATGACTAATAGATTGTCATCTATAGTTTCCCAAACCAAACTTGCCAAAAGTGCAGGAATTTCTATTGTATGACCGCTATCACGAGTAGACCTTAATCCGTCAAGCATCTTTAAAACTAAGCACATGAGTTAGTTCAGAGAGCCTGGAGAAATCAGCAAAGTAATTACGAATAACTTATCCCTTTTGATGGTGGCGGACTTACGCTTGACTTGATATCAGAAATTGTGACAGCTGGGGAAACCTCCAGGCAACACGGTATGATTTTCAACGTAGAAATTCACTGGTGCCGGTAAAACGTTCATTCGTATCAAATCATCAATAACCTAATCTGGGCGTAGTGGGAGATATATGTAACACCATTTTCCATGAGTACCTGAGTGCATCCACACATTTCAAGAATTGCCCCAGATACGTCTGCATCGCTCCAAAACATCTCGAACCACATTTTGATCGGTAAGCGCAACTAGCCGAGAAAATAAGCGCAACAGACATCTGATCTTAATTCATCCAACCTGCATTGATGCATCTACAAGACATCACACCAGTTTACCACCAATCCATGATCAGTGATATTAATTCCGCATAACAAATTTATATTACAAATGTATATGTACTCAGTGTTGACTTTAGTTAGTACTAAAGGGTTTTTCAATAAGAGCGTTACAAAAGTTTTTTTAAATAAAACAAAAACGGTTTTGGATATCAATGAAATTCTTTATTTCTGTGAAAGTACGTTCGATGCCATTATTTTTGTTTTGCATGGCCACCACGGGCACGGTTGCAAAAGTCCAGACGCTGAACCCAATTTTCGACGGTTTTCAAGCATAAATCGGCCGATACTGCTGCAATTTCACGTTCGATATTCGTATGAAGTTCATCAATCGTCGCTGGCTTGTTGGCATAGACCATAGACTTGACGTAGCCCCACAGGGCTCGTATATCTTTCCATCATGAAATGGCAAACCTTACTGAAGAGAAATGTCAAAAGAGCGGCAAGAAATTCGGCGGCGTTTGCTGTCCCTGTCGCTCTACTTTTGTAGCGTCCCTGTTGAAAAACCCTTTATATGTAGGTATTTATACATATATTAAGGTAAGAAGCCAAAAAATCATATATATATAAATATATTGCTCCTATCAATAACTTTAGTTCCCAAACAGTACAAATTGTGACCGCCAGAACCGATGTGCGCACAGCGAATCTGCAGTCAACATAAAACAACGTTCATCAATCATCAAAGATACGCCAGTAATTAACATCTAAACATTGAAAACGTAAGTTCTTTTGGCATTTCTTAAAACAATTTAAAATATATAGATTATTCATGCATGGCTCACACAATTTGAGTATACCTTAATTAATATAAAATAAATATAAAATGTGTATAACTTAAACTAGTGCCACACTATACTAATACACTTTTCTATTTACATTACTATATAAGTGACATGAAATTACAAACAAGAAAGTTATTAATTGAATTTAATTTTACGTAAATACAATCACAAAATTACATATAAAACCCTAAGCACATGAAAATTCTAGTTAGGCTTTAGATTACTCATAGTTAATTCGTTTAGGATACCTGTGCTAGAAAAAGAAATATTCAAGTATACGCGATACATTAAAGTGAATGTCTCGCATCATTTTCATTCAATATCACTCTAAGATGACACTTGGTCAAACATGTACAAAGGTCAATTACATATATATTTACTTATAGGTACCTATAATAAAATTTGTGAAATTAATTGTTGCGGAAGGAACAGTCTTTCGATATGGATTAATTGAACTCTAACGGCGATAAAAGGGTGATATGCGGGTACATCAATCAATGAGAAATGGATGTGTGAGTTTCAATGAAGATTAGAGTTTGTTTAAGGGACTATCACAAACAACGGTCAGGCAAGTGACAGTCGAGGAGTCGTGAGTTCGGTCATGCATCATGGAGGGATAGCCTTCAGGTTGTGTGGTCGTTCCCAACAGCAACGATCACCCACCTTATGTGTTGCCAACATCTGACGCCACCATCACCCAATCTTCGAACCTTCTACCCTTCTATTCCATTCCTATCCCCCATTTCCTAATACCTTGTCATTCAGTACACTGAGGACAATTCACGTTGTTAAGAAGCGTAGAGCAAGCCACATCCATCTAATTAGGTGATGCATCATGCGATCGTCTAAAGACGATACAAATAATTTAGTGGCACGAAATCATTTTGTAGGCTGGTAAGTGGCAGAATACCCCCCCTATCCGACGAGCTGTCGCCGTGCGACCACCAGCGTGCCACCTCTTCTAACATGGGACAAACAACACCCAGATTACCCCCTGCTTTACAAAAGGCAGGCCTAAAAACTCCTGGATCACGCAAATGTAGCAACACCTGCATTCGAAATCGGGGGGCCTGGCGCTCTTTTCTGAGGTCGAACCCCACAGGCGGACCAGTAGGGATGCAGTTAAAAGGGAGGGTTATGATCTCATTAAACGTGATTATAGCCTCACCATCATTGAGGGAGAAGAAGAAGAAGAAACTTTAAAATGGACTGATGAATAATTTCAAGAAATATGAAATAAAAATTTATTTGTTGTTGAAAACAATATCTTTTGTTAAGAAGTACCCACATACTTTTTTTTTTAGCAAAACTATTCACTAGCAGGAAAGAAATTTCTTTCAAAAACTTATAATTGGAATGCAGTATATTCATATTTTTTGACGTACTCGTAAGTGTATGAAGAAAAGAAGTTTTTGATTTTGATGGCGTATACCTACGGCAAACTCATTTAAATATTTTAAAAACTAAACGCACTTGAAGATATCCGAATACTGTTATAGAAAAAAATCCCAAATAGATATCGTGTCAAACAATTTTAATATACCAGCGGTTTGTTATATGCAGTAGACGGCCAAACCTTTAAATGCGATTTTCCAAAAAACATAAAAACGGAGTATACGGCAAAACAACATTAGGGCGACGAATGAGTCTTTGGGAAAACAGTCTCCCATTTGTGCTGGCATGACAAATAGAATAGTTAATAATCCCATTGAGGCAGCCATTCAATATCCACACACTGCACAAATGTGCATAGGTTTATATGCACGACGCAAACACCTGGATGCAGCACAAAATAACCCCAAGTGACCTTAATTAGGTTTATTTTCCAAAATCACTTTAAACTTTTAATTCTACGTGAGCTATCTATCACACATTTTTGATCGACGTTGCCTTTGATTCCCTAGGCAGATTCTAGACACATGTGCAACCAAGCTGGACTAATCCAACATAAAATGGTAAGGATAGAGGACGAGCCCAGAATAAACTGTTTTATACAGATATCGTATGACAGTCGATGGGATTATAGACTTTGTTTAATCGCATCGCCAAAGGCGAACGAGAAAAAAACATTTCACTATACATTTTTGAAAGTGATCGCTAAAAGCTTCAGCTACAGGGCGCAGTTAATTAAAGTTAAAAGTCTTGTTAAACTTTTTTAATTAAATTTAACCCTTTGCAAGGAAGTAACCTGACTTGAAGTGATTTGTCAATGGACCCAGGGAGAATGATAGTTCTCTGGCTAAGTTTACCTTGTTTTTGTTTTATTCAGATGCTGGCAGGAGGATAATTAAGCTTCGCAAGAGTGTCGCAGGATAGGGACGTGCATCATTATTACGTGTTGTGTCCACTTCAAAAACTCCTCTGCAATTGTTTTTTTTTATTTATTTTGCATCTCTGGCGCTCTGTTCGCTTTATTACTAGCGGCTTCATTAACGACGGTTTTATATCTGCAGTGGTGGTTTGGCTTAAGGCAAGGATGCAAAGTTTTTTATCTATCCAAGAATTCTCCACATTACATTTTTCTTAAGATGCATAAACTAGCCCCAGGGGCAGGGATAAAACCCATTGCTTCTAATGATGACTGTTGTCTCCTGTTAGTTCGGGATAGTGAGAGGTAACGGGTTTTCATTAATGCCTTTTTTCCATCCAAGTTGTCTTGGATGGTGTTTGTTTTTATTTTTGTATACATCCAAAAGCGGGAGAACAAACATTAAGCAACAAAAAAAGAAAAGGAAATTACATTTTAGATGTAATGAAAAACTGAAAGGAAATGCTGCAATGGTGGTGGGAAGGGATTGTGGTAGTTCTAGTTATCCTTGAAACAATTTTTGTTTTTTTCTGCAAGTTATTTCGGATGCGACTTCTTGTTTATTTGGACTTATTCGTTTTTAATATCTTTCTGATTAAAGTCTTAGTCCTAATGAGAATAAGAGAATGCAAGAAGGCGAAAAAAAGATATACCTACTGTGTAAGGAAGCGTAACGACGTAATTAAATTTGTAATAGAGAAAGTGCAAGGATTATCGGATATTTTTTTTTTGCTGAACATATAAAAATGACCGTTCGATAGAGCATGCATTGAGCCATTCGAGTCAGGAGTTTTGAACCTTAACCGAATTATCAGCAGTTTTCGTGCGTAATTCTCCTTCGGATCTAGACTCAGTTGTCATTCGTGTAATTGCTGAACTACCTAGTATCTAAACACCATTTTCGCAACTCATCCTTTTAATGTTTTTCGAGACGACGATCTTACCCGACCAAGTGATGGCTCTTCTTTGCCGAGGCGTGCTGCTGGCCACCCACAAAGACCTTGACTCCTCCCCAATTGCTGTTTCCAATTCTTCTAAGCTTGACTTCGTTTATATAGAAATAAAACTCCCCAGCAGATCCGTTTATGTTAAGTAAAAACATCTTACCGGCTCAAACTATCGAATCCTAAAAACTCGCAATCGAAGCAATCGACCAAATAAATAACATATCTGATTCCCTCGATGGTATCATTATATTCGGCGAGTTCAATCTTCCGCATTTCCACTGGACTCTATCAGATGAAGACACTTTTTTACCGCCTCAAACCCCACCTCAAGCAAGGAATGTCTTTTCTTGGATGGGAGAACAGACTCAAGTTTAAGTCAAGTTAGTGGGCTCTCCAACTATATGGGTAGGCAGTTGGACGTCATTTTTACAACTCACCCTATAAACTCCTCTGTGTCCCAGAGTCCGCTAACGCTATCGACCATTGACAACTTTCACCCGACACTTCTTCTTTCTCTTTTCCTTTGTTGCGGAATAATCTTGCGCAACAAGTTTCACCCGCTTTCCTTCTCTTCCCTCCCCGTACCCTTCTTCTATTGGGTAGCATCTGCGAGGTCATAGGAAAGTGGAGGGCAACCAAGGTCCCATCAGCCTTTGGGCCACTTTCCCCGAACCTCGAGGGTACCACCCCCACAGGTACCTAACCCCGCGAGCGGAGATGATTCCCCAAAGTAAGAAGTCGAGATGAATGGTATAGGCGGACCGCCGACCGGCAGATCGAGAGCCGGAGTAAAGTGCCCAATCCTTGTGCCACACACCAACTCGGCAGAATGGGCCCAACGATGTCCGCACATAAGTAACCGTGCGAGGCAAATAGCAATGCGGCAAGGTGGATGGCCTTAGCCTGAGTGCCCTCCAACGATATGGAGAGGCAGCAGATAAGTGTGGGTGGACGGCCTACACATTTACATCTGCCCCAGAACCACCACTGACACGGTGGGGTGTTAGGTTCGATGAGGGAGAAGAAGACGCTCTTCCTTTCTACTCCGTCGTAGGAGCACCGGAGGAGCAGCAGAGGAGTGTAGGCGGACGGCCACTATAAAACATACTCCCGTGGAAGACATCAGAACACTAACGCCGATGGCAAACACCGAATAGAAACACAGACACACAAGAAGACTGGTCAACATTATACAAACGAAAACAACGAACCAATCAATAAAAAGGAGAAATCCTGTGTAACCGAATGTAAGGAATGACCCGCGATTGGCAAGCACTTACATCCTATCTAAACAGGATTCCACCAGACAAGATTAAAATCCGCGATTTTCTAAAATTAACGAATACTCTTTTGCCTTTGTTTTGGAGTCTAAGGGGATCTATTGAAGTTACTCCACGCACTAGGGGGCGTAATTGCAACGTCGTCCTCAAATTTCTTCTCCTCCTGATGTGGGTCATGTTTGTTGGGACCCAGTCACTTCTTTTTCCATTTTATTTTCACCGATTCAAGCGTATTTTAACAACGCGGAATTCGTATTATTGTTTTTATTTCACACTTTGACAGAACTCATACGAGAAATGTCAAATAGAGATTAGATTGTGAATTGAAGAGAATATTGTTCCAGGTCGGTCAAACAACCCAATAATCTGACTTTCCAGTGGTGGATCGTTGGGGTAAGAGAGAATGGATTGAGTGACTGGAAGATAAGCGAGGGGGTAACGTGTAGACTCACGCACACCTTGGCGAAAACGCTCTGGTGCCGCTGAATGTGGTCTGCCTTTGGCTCGCTGAGCGGCTGAAGGTAGTGGAATATGGCGGACAACCACCAACTCATAGGCGGACGTCCATTGCACGCCATGAGTGGGATTCCACTACTAATGTATGAGCGAGTGCGTGCGAAATGAGAGTTGGCCGAACTGGAACAATGCAAGTTCTGGAAGATCACTTCTTGGTTGACCAGCTAATGAGTTAGTCAGGTTTGGACAGGAGTTTTGTTTAAAGTGTGAGATAAAACCGAAAAAAAAAATAGTTAAAGTTAAAAAGTACAAAAAAGTAGAGAATAAATTAAAAGTTGAGACCGGAGTTGAAGTGGAGGAAGGATCAGGAACGTCAGGAGGAGGATAAATAGGAGGACAGTTTGATAGAGACAATAGGACTGAGGAGTAGCACGCCGAAACAAAGATAAGTAGAGTGAATATCAAGTAGTGAATATTTCGTAGTCGATTGTGTTAGGAACTTTTTGTGTCATAGTCTGGTAGGATTCTGCCACGAATTTTCCCGTGAAACAATCGGGACACCCCACCCTTTCAATCGTTTTGGTATTCCGGGCGACGCCATAGCGGGTCACGCCGGTCACTTACCCTTCATTTGCCCTTCAGGCTATAATACTTTGTTTGACCTTTTCGTCATCAAATTTTTCCGTCATTATTTTTTTTTTTTTAATTAACGTCCAAGAAATAAAGAGGCCAAACTCCAACGGAGCTTTATAACGTGATTCAAAATCTTTGTGTTTTCTCTTTTTTTGGATTTTCTATTTTCCAGTGGTTTTGTCATAAGGTTTCACTATTTTCAGCAAAATTGTGTGGCGTCCATCTTTTTGCGAATTAATCGTTCAACAGCGTAAGCTAACTTTTCAGATTTTTTTGTTATTTTCTAAACGAACCCACCCCAGATTGAGTTACCGGGAAATAGCCTGCTGTGGTTATTTTGTTATTTCTAATCGTGGTTTTACGTGCATTTTTTTTGTATTTCGGTATTTTCTTTTCGGCGGTAGCGACCGCAATTAGTTTCAGTAATTCAGATCGAAACATTTCGATCCAGTTTCCTAACCGTGAATTAGAGTAACGCCTTAACTCTCCTATCCAACCCATTCCCTCAGCAGCTGCCTCGTCTTATGACTTTCATAAAGCGAAGTTCCAAAAAACCAACGCATATCTTGGTGTGAGTTCTTTTGAGTTCACCAATCTATACCTCTGAAGGACGCTCTCTCCATTTTCTACATTGAACTATTAAATTATATATCTCTCTATGTCCCGTTTACCCGCAAAAAAACCTTTTCTACAAGCCCCGATGGTACAATTGAAGGCTTCGGTCTTTACGTAACAAAAGAAACAGACTATGAACAGTTTTCATTCGAACCTATTCTTTTCTGACTATTCTACCTATCTCGGTGTTTACCTTCAATTCACCCAAATTTATAACTCCCTCTATCAACAGTATCAAGTGCGCAAACCAAACTAATAAACGACCTGAAGTCATTTTTCCAATTCGTTAACTATATAAAAAAAAATCTGATGGTTTTCCCCCATCCCTTTCATATGAAATTATATCATCTACTGACCCGCCTACCATTGCCAACTTTTTTGCTACTTTCTTTAAGCAGTCTTTCGCCGACAACTCCTTCGTACCGGATCCCACATAGTTCGAATATCTTCAAAACTTCTCCATCGGTCCTTCGTTATCTCAAGGTTTTGATCATACATTAATAGAAAATACGTTACTAAAACTTAATGATGAATACTCACCCGGCCCAGATGGTCTTGCAGCCATATTTCTTAAAAAGTGTTCCTCAAATCTTTCCCTCCCCTCTCTTATCTCTTTCGGCAATGTCTTTCTCAAGGAGAATTTCCTCAGATATGCCTCTTCCATCATAACACCAATACCCAAAAAGGGATTAAAGAGTGTGGTAACAAACTACCCCCCCCCCCCATATAACCAAACTTTTTTAAAGTAAAGAAGCCTTAAGCTTTCAATGCAAGTCTTTTATTTCCCCTAACCAGCACGGCTTTTTAAAAGGTAGATCAGTGACCACTTATCTTGTCGATTTCATATCCTCTACACTCTCAGCCTTCGAAAGTGGTAAAGAAGTCGATGTTGTTACAGCAGATTTCAGTAAGGCTTTTGATAAGATTTCCCATAAATTAATAGTTTTCAAATTGTCTGCCCTTGGCTTTGAACCCATTTTGCTAAAATGGATAAATTCATTCCTGGAAAACCGTTTTTACAGTGTTCGCTTCAGGTCCGTTCTTTCGGTACCTTTCTTAGCCAGCTCTGGTGTTCCACAAGGCAGTCGTTTGAAGGGACACTTTCCGGACATATTCCAGCAGTCACTACTGTCTGTCTGCTCCGTGCGCTGTTGGGTACTTCATCCACCCATTAAGTTACTTAGCACATTAACAACTGGTTACTCGTATAGAGTTTTTCATTGAAAATCGAAGGAATTGCCTTCAAAATCTAGAATTGCTCTTTTCAATTAAGCATGTTTTGGTTCTGATAGTTGACTATTCTAGTATTGGTGAGTATCAAACAAAGTATCTGTCCCACCTACTAAAATTATTTCCTAATAAATCAAAAGTACGATTTCTTTACTCTGACGTTCGACGCAAGGCTATTTGTATGAATTGGTAAATTGTAGACCAAACAAAAAATATTAGGCATTAACGGCCCATAGAGGGGCCTAAAACCTAGCTTCTCCAACCACTTTCTTTTACGCCGAATCCGAACGGCAAATTTGGGAAGCTTTTCATTGACAATTGATACGTTCACAAGAGGTGGGGCAGTTGAAAAAAATTCAAGATGTTACTTGGCCCCGGCGGGAATTGAACCGGGGACCTTTCGATTAGTAGTCCGACACACTTTTTACTTTACTTTTTACTTTTAAATTCATTTTTATTAATTATTGGCTTATATCAACTTACATACTAGACAAAAATGATTAAATCTAACTTAAAATTAACAGGATACTTATTCTAGATTATTGATCCTTATGCGGACGCCCTAAACTTAACTATATCTTATAATTATTGCCTTTCGGCCTAAAAACTATTTTACGAACTAATCTTACATATGTGTTCCTCGAGAAAATTAAATAAAACTCGGCATCATTATTTAAATTTTATATTTTTATATAAAACAAATTACAAACTACCTAACATATTCTAACTATAATTAGGATTCTGAACACTCGTTGCCTTGCGCAACAAGTGGTCAAAATCCTCATTGCTTTCCGGGTGCCTGGCAGTCGTCAACGTGCACACGCGCCGCCGTGAGCCGACTGAAGCCTTACAACGTCAGTCAACTCCCGGAAGCACCACCACACGTTGGCGAGCCCGGCCTCTCCCAAAAACGCCCTAGCTAACTTAATCTAACTTATAAGCTAAGAGGATGTTACCTAGAGTAACGCACCGTCCTGGGAGGGCATGTTGACCCCTCCCCCCTCAACAAGCCACCAAAATTCGGCGAATTGCTTTTCCGTGTCGAATTGATCCCTCTCCGATATTGCGGTACTAAACGTGGAGCTCATGAGCATTGGCGATGTCCTCGCCGCGGATGAGCCGCTTATCTCTCGCGCTGCGGTAGCGGTGGTACAATACCGGGATACCATCCCTCGTCTGTACCAGCCCTTTTGCGTCAATATGGATAAATGCCTCTGGCGGGATAAAGCCAGACCGGAGCGTACTCTCTATGTACATTTCATTGGGGTAGTAAGCCCCAAATATCAGACTATTGTCGCTGGCCATCGCCCTTGCAACGTGCCTTCGAGTCACCTTAATGAGGAAATTGTCAATCCTATTCAACTGAGCCCCATCGTATAGGGCCTTGTTGGGATAGTATTTTATATAATTGGATTCAGGCGTTCGGAACAATCGGAGACAGGTCCTAAGACATTGTCTCTCCAAAACCCGAATCTTTTCCATATAACTAGGCGATATATTAAACCACAATGGACAACCATAAGCGATGATCGGTCTTATAAGGGCCACGTAGCAAATGACCTTCACTCTAGAGTCAAGTTGACTGCTATGAAACAGTCTCCTTGTCAGAGCATAAGCCTTCTTGGCCCCAGCAAGACAAGCAGCTATATGTCAATCGAAATATAGATACTGGTCAAGCCAGATACCTAGATATCTAACTACGCTTCTCACCGCCAATGGCTGCCCATTTTGTCCAACAATGGCCAATTTCTTCCAGTTTTTTCTGGTATCCCTAGAGGCCCCAGCCAATGGAGTTCTGAACAAGATTGTTTCCGTCTTCTGAAAGTTGATTTTTAACTTCCAGTCAGCGCAATATCGCTTAATTTGATCGAAGTCACGCTGCAAAAGAATGTTAATGACCTCGATTTTAGGACCTGACCTGTATGCCACCAAATCGTCGGCATACGCTATAGCATGTCTGAGTGAACCCACCAGATCACTCGTGTAAATGTTAAACAGGATCGGAGAATTGACCGCCCCCTGCTGTAAACCGTTTTTAATTTCAAAGACTCTGCTCGAAGTCACGTTGCCACATTTGACAACGAACTTCTTTCCCATAAGCATATTATAAATTACATATAGCAAAGGTTTGTGCATCCCCCGCCTGGTCAACTTGTAGAAAAGTCCCTCTAACCATACGGTGTCGAAAGCCTTCTCAAAATCAACCAGACAAGCACCCGTGCATTGGTTCTTGCATTTATTCCACTGAATGTCGGAAACCAGTTTCGACGCGGCATGAATAGTGTCATGCCTCGCCCTGAAACCAAACTGGTTGTCCGGGATTATGTTATTGTCCTCGACCCACTTTAACAGGGCTCTATTGACAACCTTTTCAAAGACCTTGCTAATATTCGGAAGTAAGCTAATTGACCGGAGATTGGCAGGGTTCGTCCTATCTTTACATTTTTTCGGGATAGGGTGTACCACAGCTACCTTCCAATGCGCCCGATAATGTGCATTATTCAGCGCATTGTTAAACAGCGTGGTGAAAATATCTACAGCCTCCAGAGGCAGGTGTCTCAATACGACGTTTGGGACACCATCCATCCCCGCCGACTTTTTATTCTTTAGTGACTCGAAGATCCACAGAAGATCATCCTTCGACACGAACAAGTGCGATGCATCTCGGCCATTGGCGACAACTGCATTAGCATGGTTTTCATCAGTGAACACGGTGAATCCGTTATTCTCAGATCGCCAATTCTCAAGTTCGGTGCGCAGATAGAAGTGGCTCACCAGAGCCCTATTCTCAATGTCGTGGTTACGGCGAACAGGATTGTTCACCGTATACACGGCCTCGAAACAAGCGCCCAGCAAATCCACTTTCTCCTGCGGGTCCTCGACCACGAAAAAATCGTCGTTTGAAGCAACACTTTCTGGACTTATTCCAGCAGTCAGTACTGTCTGTCTGTTCTCTGCTGTCTGGGAGATTCGAACACAAGGAATATCATTGTGATCTTTCCTCCTGAACAACTTATTTATCTGTGGGAACATATTCGGACTACAGGTTTTAATAGCCCGAATTTTATTGCCCCAATACAGACTTACAGATTTTCTGTAATTTTCTTTAATCAGCTGTTTCAGGACTCGGATCTCTGACTTCAGCATCCTAACCTCCGGGTCGTTGGGGTCAGCAAATTGTCTGTACAGCCGTTTAAGCCTCGAGAGCAGTCTACTTTTCTGTCGGTATAGTGCGTCGATTGTAGGGTTTCTGTACTTTTCTGTCTGGTCGTCGTCGGAACGCCTTACCCGAGGAATAGTTCGTTCCATAGTTCGTTTGATGGCGTCGTCCATTTGCAATAAATGCCGATCAATGTCATCATTTGTCATGTTACTGTTTGTCGGTGGGTCGATCCCACTCGAACGTATATCTCGCTTTAAAAATCTGGAGAAGCGCGACCATTGTGCCCTCCGATAATCGAATGAACACACTGCTTCGTACTCCTCCAGCAGCGTTTGCTCGTTCGGGATCCGTATTGCGGCGGCGAGTCCGTAGTGGTCACTATCGTACTCAAACGCACGCAAACAGTTCCGCGTGTTTTGATCTATGTTTGTCAGTTGAAGTCTTGCGTCCGTTAAGGCCAAGTCCAGGAAAGCACCGCTTCTTGGGAAAGAAGGGATATCCGTCGCGTACAACTCGAGGTTGTACTCAATCATATTGAGGCGCCACCAGTCGTGAAACTGATTGCCCCTGGGATTTGCATTAACATTTCCCCACGCCGCATGTTTGGCATTAATATCTCCGGACAAGAAGTAATAATTTTCTTCCGAGTTCAGCTGCAGACTACGAAAAAGTGTCTCGAGCTCTGTCATAAATTGGTTGGGTGGAGGTGCTGCAGGTGCGTAAAGCGACACCACATACATTCTCCTCCGGCTATGGAGAGGAATGCATATGATGCATGCTTCCAACAACTGGAACCTACGAACGTCCCCGCTATATATAACCCTATGGCGCAGGCCTTCTCGAATTAAGATTCCAACCCCACCTCCTTGAGTGGAGTGAGGCCGGTCTCTTCTTATTACATGATAGTCTCTGTACCCCAATTTGTGCTTCTGATTTAGCTTAGTTTCGCTAACCAAAAGCACATCCGGGTTTTCGGTTTTCAACAAATTGGCAAGTGACGTTCTTTTCTCGATCCTGACTAGTGAATTAACATTCACAGCAAGGATCTTTAAGTTTCCCTCATCCAGCGCAGCCATTAGATTTATGGCACACCAGACCCCACAAACAGCTCCGAATAGATAAAGTCAATTCGGGCCGCTTGTTCATTTAACTGTTTCTGGAACTTATCGATCTTTCCGTGCAGAGACAGAAGGATCGATTTTAAGTCCAGATCCACCTCTGGTGCCTTTTGGGCTACCTTTGGTTGGTTTAATGTCATTTGGGCTTGACTCGGTCCAGCTGCCATTTGGGCAAAGGACACATTAGGTGCCACAAAATTCGAGAACGAGCGACTCTTTTGACGCCTATCGTCTTCCGACTGCTGTTTGCGGGCCTGGACTCGCTTTTTCAGCTCCTGGTACTTTGGGCAACCCCTGAAGTTGGCGGGATGCCCAGAGTTCCTGCAGAGCACACAGGAGAGTACACTCCGGTCTTCGACTCTCTCCTTACCTAGAGAGCATTCACCATGTTTGTGGTCCTTGTCGCACTTGACGCATCTATACTGCATGTTGCAGTTAGCTGCGGCGTGCCCGAACCTTTGGCAGCGCATACATTGAATTATGCGATCTGACCGTTTTATTTTTTCCCATCTCATAGCATGGTAGTACAGGAAGCGGATATTTCGCAGCCTGTCAACTTTGCTGTCGGGAGTAAGCTGTACCAGGAAGAATGGTAAGTGACGGTTACCACCACCTGCCACAGCTGAGGAAAACGGCTTGACCCCCACGAACTTCAGGTCGTCGCTTTCAAAGGTCTTAAGCTCTCTTTCTAGCTCCTCCGTTTTAATTGAGGGATCAATTCCCTTCAACACCACGGTTTTTAACTTTTGCTCCCTTGGGGTGTATGTGAAGTACTCGGCCTCTACATCTCCCAAGGCGGTACGCACTCTCTGGTACTCCTCTATATTTTCACACATAACTATATGCTTATTGGCCGAAAGCCGCTTTACATGAAAGTTCTTTGTAATTAATCTACATAACCTAATACTATCGCTTATATCGAAATTACTTACAGTTATGGGGGGAATTCTTTCTTTCCTTGTATGTTTTTCCTGCGTCTGCCGCTGCTGTTGTTGTTGTTGTTGCTGATGTTGTTGTTGTTGTTTTTGTTGTTGTTGTTGTTGTTGTCGCTGTTGCTGCTTCTCTTGCAGTTGCTGCTGCACCTGCTGCTTGAGCACTTTTTGTTGTTCTTGTTGCTGCAGTTTTTTCTGCCGCAGCTTCTCGCGCTTCTCCAAAAGCTCTTTAATTAGCTTATCGAGCTGCGCCTCCTCATCCTCTTCCTCTTCCTCATCCAATTGGACGGCGTCCTCAGTATCGACCGGTAGATCGCGAAAGGAGTTTCCTTCGCCAACGTACCGGCCCGCTTCAACGTCAGGTTCATATGAACTGAAGCTTTCTGCGTCGTAGTCATAACAAACTGGTGTCGCCAAACTTAAACCCTCTAACTTTGCCGGCCTCTTGGCCGACAGATTCGGCTTCGGGTTTATTTTTTTTCTCCTTTTCTCCACTCTTTGGAACTCTGCCGCAAATGTTATGGGACTTTCTGTGGCTGCTACTGTTGTAGCTGCTTTTTCGACTATATCCGCCGAATTGGCCGCTTCTTCGGGCGTCAATGCATTTTTATTCGCTGCTGTTGTTGCTTTTAATGATGTTGTTTATGTTGTTGCTGCATTGCTCTTAATGGCAAGACACCCGTTGCCATCTTTACCGGCACCGCTGTCTTTGCCATAGTTGCTACTGCTGCTACGGCAGTTGTTGTTGTTGTTGTTGTTGTTGTTGCTGTTTTAGCTGCTATTTTTGCCGGAACACGTGCTTTCACCACGCGAAGAACCGGCACACCCACACCCGTACGCGGGACCACCGATTTTCCGGGGTCCATCGCCTGACCACTTGCGGCACTTTTTTTTTTTTTGTTTACTATTTGTTCACTGTCTTTATCAGTACAATTTACTTTTACGAATTAAAAAAATTAAAACTTGATTGTTCTGGCTGGAAACTATTTGGTTTTCACTTTGCTTATATTGCGTGCGTCACTAACTAGCCGACCTGTCTCTTACAGAGTTGCGGAATGACTGAGTCCGACACACTAACCATTGAGCCACTGCGCCCGACAAATCTACTTGCGATTTCGCAACTAATCGCATAAACAGAGCAATGCATATGACCCCTGCTTGGGGTCACTGTTTGATTTGGAGTAGGTGCAAGAGCAAATTGTTGACAACAGCTTTAATGGAAAGTGAAATAACGCCAAGTTATCCTTATTTCACTTTCACAACATTTGGTGAGACATATACTCGTCGCCACTTGAATAGGACACCATATACGCTCTATTTGCAATTGCTTATAACTCGAAAGCGGAATGGTAAAATAAAGATATTATGCCCGTTATCTTTGTCCAACTCTTCTTCGTTCTCTGTGACAAAATTGCAAGTTCTGTAAAAGAGCCGTTATATGTTTTTTTCCACTTTATGTTAACATTTGTTAAAATTAAAACAGCATTTTTGCGCTACTTGAATAGAAAATGCATTTAGTTTGATCGTTATCTTTGGCACGCGGACTCACATTCTTCGTTGAGCGATTTTTTTGTTAATTTCGACTATTTAATTAAAAAAAACCTAAAATGGGTCGAGGAAAAGCATTAACCGAGGCGGAAAAAGGACAAATCAAAGCTTACAAGGACAAGGAAAAGCGTCAAATTCTCACGACTCTTTGGCAAAAATCAGGGATAAATGCGGTGTCAAGGCAAGTCTTACAACTATGCGTCGTGTTATATCGAAAGCTTAACATCTAAAAAGACTTAAAATCAAGAAGAAGCCTCCTCTCAACCCGGTTCGAAAAGAGCAACGCCTCAGTTTTGTCGCGCACATGTGACCTGGACTTCGAAGTGGCATCGGGTAGTCTTCTCCGATGAAAAAACAATTAATTTGGAAGGCCCCGATGGCTATAGCTACTATTTCCATGACATCCGCAAAGAAACACATTATTTGGACCGGCTGCATAGCAGAGTGTGTGGGGGGTCATTTCCTATTATGGACCTGCCAACTACAATTTATGTCAACCACAATGAATGCGTTGTCTTACAATGGCATATTGAAAAATGCCTTTCCATACTTTCATACTCTTTTTGGACCTCTGTCGTGGATTTATCAACATGATAATGCGCCAATACATACAGCTCGGGTAGTTAAAACCTATATACACAGCCAAAATGTAGAACTATTGGGCTGGCCGCCCTATTCTCCGGATTTAAATATCATTGAAAATTTTTGGGGATGGTTGACACGTCAAGTATACGGATCAGGACAACAATATTCAAGTATACCCGAACTAACCCAAGCCATCAAATTAGCTTGGAGCTCAAATTCACTGAATTATTTGGCTAAGTTCTATACATCCCTTCCAAACCGGATGTGTGAAGTTTTGGAACAGGTGGGTCAACACACTATTAAACATTTTTATACCCTATTCTAAGGGTATATTAATTTTGACGCATAGTTTGTAACATACCTTAATATTGCCGTAGACCCCTAAAACTTACTATATTTATGATCAGCATCGATAGTAATGTCGATCTAGCCATGTCCGTCCGTCCGTCCGTCCGTCTGTCGGCAAAAATTAGGCCTTTAAACTGGACCTAGAGAGCTGAAATTTTAACCATATACTCTCTAGGGTCCCGAAATAATCAAGTTTACGAATTTTTGAAATCCGCCCACAGACACGCCCACAAACTAAAAAAAACAAAATTTTGGAAAAAATAGAATTTTGAGCTAGAAAGCTGAAATTTTGTATATATGATCTATGACTCCTAAAACTGCTCGGGATAACAAATTTTCGAAATCCGTCCACTGACACGCCCACAAATAAATAAAATAATTTTTTTATACCCTATTCTAAGGGTATATTAATTTTTGAAAATCCAAAGTTTGAGCTAGGAAGCTGAAATTTATAATATATACTCTCTATGGGTCCTTTATGCTCATGTGTAAATATTTTCAAAATCCGCCCACTGACACGCCCACAATTAATTTTAATTTTTTTTTGAAAATTCAAAGTTTGAGCTAGGGAGCTGAAATTTATAATATATACTCTCTAGGGGCCCTTTATTCTCATGTGTTAATTTTTTTTAAATCCGCCTACTGACACGCCCACAATTAAATAAAACAATTTTATTGAATCGTTTTTTTCGATAAAATCCTTTAAATGATATATAACAAAATATGTAGAGTGTTCTTAACAATTCAACCATACTTAGACTTTTGTCACGCCCACTTATGAGGGATAGGAATAAGAATAGGGTAACCAACAGTTCGCCCAAGCGGACTGTAGCCCGTCCCTATGTTTTTTTGAATGTATAATACTCCAATTATCTTAAATTTAAGTTATTTTTGTAATAAAAAGAAACAGAAATCTCTAAAATGTTTTTTTTTATTAAAGTGTCCTATTCAAGTGGCGCAAATTGTTGACCACTCATTTTGCCGGTTTTTGGTTGATAATATTATATATTTTAATAATTAAGTCTCTAGCTTGCTTGGTTTGGGAGCAATGAAGGATAGAAATCAGACGTAAAGGGTGTCCTATTCAAGTGACGAGGAGTGTAAGTCCCCACTTTTACTTTTGGGTGTAGTGTCTCACTTGAGCGAGACATAAGTCCCAAATCAATTTTGGGAGTTATGTCCCAATGAAGTGAGACATAAGTTCCAAAAGAAGAATTTGGGACTTATGTCCCTGCGCCCAATTTTACAGCGTCTGGCAAGGACTTCGCTGCGTGTACAACGTCTTGGACTTATATAATCTGTGTCCAGCAGAGTCCTCAATAGACTTAGAAAAAAAATTGGCTGGTTACGTCAAATATTAAAAAATGTGTTTGATCCTGGACTTTGGTCGCGTCTGGCAAGGACTTCGCTGAGTGCAAAACGTCTTGCACCAATATTGTCATGTTTAAGCTGATCTACTCTGTCACTCAGGGCTATAATCAAGTGGTTACAATTATTATTACTATTGTAGAAAATGACGTATACTCAACGCGTCACACGCTTCGGCTGCCACGATTTGATGCCAGACTAGTACTATCGATACGCTCTCTACTCAGGCTACACAGTTATGCAAATATCTTTCAGTTACCTTTCAGACCGATAAATTACTTCGGGCTCTTGATCTATAAGTGTCCAAGCTTTTCTTTTCGCCTACTACCATTTGAAATTCTGTCGGAAAAGATGATTCCCTTGAACCTTTGTATTCCGATTGATCTCCCATCAATATTGCGGAATTACGGAATGAGCAATTTCTATTTTTGTTAGGAAAAAGCAATTATGTATTACAGAAAGATAGCATTGAAAAATATGCTTGCCTTTTTTTCTGTTTTAATTACAAATATTTTTCTTCATTCGTGGCTCAGGTTTAAGTGCCTTCAGATTCAAGTGCCTTCATTCGTGTCTCAGATTTAAGTGGGTCTCAACTCTCAAGCACCTTCACAAATTTAATTTTATAATTCCCTAAATACATAAAGACTTTCATAAAAACATAATGTACTCTACGTACGCCTACTGGAAGACGTAAGGACCTGAAATACACACATAACAGTATTCAAGGGAACAACAAGAAGCTTCTCATAACATGTCCAAAGGGAAGTTTTGTGGCATATTTGTACGCTTCCTGACAATTCATAATTTCTCAGGATTCCTTAGAGCCTTTCCATCTTTAAAAGCTCATTTTGTTCCTTCAGGTTGTTTTCCTCATTATTTGTATTTGGTATCCCCCTCTCATACCACACGTGTGTGTCCTTTGTTTGCATAGCTATGTGGAACACTTTGTGCCATAAAGAAGTAAATTTAAAGTTTCTTCGTTTGCTGCTTTCTCTTTCTCTCTCTATCACCTCCCAACGCAATGGTACGAAAATGACAAGTTCTCATGTGGAACTTATGTTATCCTTTATTGCAGTCTTGTGAAAGAGATACTTCTAAGGTGGATGTACCAGTTAATCTTATCGTTCCTCATCCGACTAGCATCCATCACTGTGAAGGGCGGAGGAATGGCGGAAAACGTTCTTTACGAATTTTGGCCGCAAATGAAATGAATTAAGAATAGCTTAAACTTTGCAAAAGATAATAACGCAACCGAGCGGGAAATGAGGATAATAACAGGGTAAGCAGCCTTTTTTCGTTTTTGTAACGAAAAATGTAACCCTCCTTTTATTATGGTTTTAATGTTATAAATTGTGCACGGCACTGTTTGACGGAATGCACCAACATACACCGGGAGCAGTACTCTTTATGGTACTTTTCCTATTAACAAAACGCTTTCTCTGGAAATTCTAGGCATCCAAGCGAAAAGTTAAGTTTATTACAATTATTTCGTTACAGTAATGACGCTTGGTTCAAGGGACAATTTCGACAGTCACCCCCAAATATTTTCGAGGCATGATAAGAGGATTTATTTGCATAGTTTGTGAAGGGATCCCATCCGTTGATTTAATCAGCGATGAACAATGGGTTTCTGATTTATTGTTGGGAAACTTTTAATTGGCGCGCTGCAACTGTGATAAATAATAAACTTTTATTTTATTTGTTATTTTGAAAAGCTTCGCCACAACTTGTTAAGGGCAACAAAATGTTGTTTGACTACTTTTTGAGTAGCTATTGTAATTTTCAAGCAGTCAAGAATATAACTAAAAAGTAAAAACGCAAAAGCAAAAAAATAACGTCTACAAACGGTAACTGTTACATATCCGAGATTCTAAGAACTTAGATACATCGCAACTACAGAGAATCAGTTTACCGTTCTAGAAAAAAAACCTGTTGCGCCAACAGCTGCGTCGATTTTAGTCGTTATAACCGATATTAAATTTAAGAAAAGGGTAAAATCGGCCGTTATAGGCGATGTCGTTATAAGCGATTGTCGTTCAATGGAATTACAATCGCGCTGATTCGGGATCAAAGAATTTGGTCGTTGTAACCGATACGTCGTTATAACCGATGTCGTCGTTATAAGCGATTTTGACTGTAATTGAAAAAGCCCTAGAAGAGAAAATATATGTTCTACTGTTTTTCTCGACGTCTCTCAGGCCGTTGATAAAGTATGGCATACAGTTTTGAAACATAAGCTAAGACAAGCTTTTCCGAAACAGTTATCTGATATCCTTAGTTGTTACTTATCAGACAGACTCGTTCATGTAAAACACGGAAATGATTACTCTGAATTCAAAGAAATCGCGGTAGGAGTTCCCCAAGGAAGCGTTCTTGGACCGGTTTTATTTCTAATATACACTAGTGATATTCCGCAAGAAGAAGGCACAACAGTAGCCACGTTTGCAGACGATACAGCTATATTAGCTGTCAGTAATACGGTTGAATCAGAAACTAATAAACTCCAACGTGCTATTGACAAAATTTGTGATTGGACAAAGACTTGGCGTATTGCTCTCAACGAGGCCAAATCAACGCACGTGCATTTTACTTATAGAAATGTAGACAACTTACCCATTTTCATTGATTCGGTACGAATTCCGTACGCAAACGAGGCAAAATATTTGGGAATGACAATCGATGCGAAATTAAAATGGAAACCGCACGTAAAGAAGAAACGCAAAGAGCTCGCCATTCGATGTAAAGAAATGCACTGGCTGCTTGGTAGATTTTCCCAACTCAGCATGCAGAACAAGCTACTTTTATACAAGCAAGTACTAAAACCGTTTTGGACATACGGTATACTTTTTGGGGTTGTACCAAATCCAGTAATATCAACATTCTACAAACTTTTCAAAACAAAGTGCTAAGAAAAACAATAAATGCACCATGGTTTATCAGAAACACTGATATCCACAGAGACCTAAATATGGCTTCCGTCGAAGATGAAATAAAGCATTTTGCCCGCAAACAACAGACACGCCTTCACGGACATTGCAATAACAGCATGCTACAAATTCGAGACGATACTAACCTAGTGCGCCGATTACAAAGGATAAAACCTTTTGAATTAGCGCAATAAGATGTAACCGCGCGCTTATATCGGTATTAGCAGGTGCCTCCACTGAGAAGCTGCCTGCCAAACGCGTATTTAACAGTTTAAATAAAACTACTATATATATGAATAACCATAATTGTAGTATGAAGGTTTCGAAGGGAGGTGTTTTTTCTTAAGTGTCTCATATAAGATTTTCCACCATTTTATTTGTCCGAGCTAGTTCTGGGTCAAAGTCTCGTGCTTTCAACCAGGATAGGTAATTAATATTACTATGGCTTGGGAGTAATATTAAAAACTGAATAAAAAAAAAAAAAAAAAAAAAAACTGCCCCGTGTAGGTACGGGTGAAGTATTTATATCACTACCCACCCATTCACATGCCTCTACACCAAAAGAAGGATTTCTGCCTGGTAGTACAATGGACCGTTACCGAGTCTGAGTGCTCTGGGATTTGGATTTCCATTTTATAAAAAAAAAAAAAAAAAAAAAAATTACTACAGAGCACTCCGATAAACAGCGCTTGTCGTAAAAGCGACTAAGGGGAAAGTGCATCTAGGCAATTTTAACATCTAGGTGAGCCTAGCAACACCATTAACATCTGAAATCTGTTCCGCAAGTGCAGATGCAAATCCGAGGGTAGACATGACTGGAGATTACCGGTGTCGTAAAAGGAAGATCAAAACATAATGGGTCGAATTCGTTTAAACTGACTAATTATCGTGGAACTTATCCTGGGACGGGTAGAAATGCTCTGCTCAGAGCTATTCGGTTTCCGGTGGATAGTAAAGTAATGCTTAAGCTAAGGCGCCTAAGGGCCGCGGGTTGCAACATTGGAAGTGTGCCTGAATATTGAAGAGATGATGTTAAGAAGGCGAGTTGACATATTAAGTGTTCAAGAAACGAAACGGTGAAACACCTGAAATCGGACGCGTTTCTTTTACGTTAGTACAAAATCTTTCAAGGTGTTCTTCTACACCGCGGAACAGGGTAGTAACGGAATCGGTACCATTCTTGCGGCAGAGCTACTTGGCAGCGTCTTGCGATTACTAAATCCAGTGATCATTTGATGTTTCTCAAACTGTTGATACAAGGTGAGGTGTTGAATATATTGTCAGTGCATATGCTCCCCTAAGACGCATTCTGGCTGGATTTTCACAACCTTATCAAGAACATCCCAGAGGAAGAACTTTTGTTTGTTGGCGGATATTTGAACGGACATATCGCGAAGTCCAACGAAGACTATAAAGACTGCCACGGAAGACTGGGATACGGCACCAGGAAATCTTCTTGTGAAGATTTCCTAAGCATTTGCAAGTCAGATGGTATAAATACCATATTCAAATAAAGCCTGGACTTGGTCGCTGACAGCTGTGGCGGAAATGAAACCCACGTTGATTTCCATTTGGTTACACGTTTCATGAAGCCTCTGGTAAAAAATTACAAAGTGGTTCTGGGGGACGAGCAAAAATAAAGAAACAAAATTGTCTGCGAAAATCGAATGGTACAATCTGGACAAAGAGAAACGTGAAGCATTCATTGCCAATATGAAAATGAGCCACTGCGCCAGTCTGACAGACACGTAAGCTTCTGCAGTTCGGATTCGGGTTAAAATTGCGGGTCCTTCCACTATGCACAAGCAAATGATTGCAGAAGCTAGGTTTTAGGTCCTGTATGCCTAATATTTATGAAAAATTATCTCCATCACATCTGCGACTAAGTTGAGGATGAAGAGTGCAAGAGCATAAGATATATATAATTCTCTACAATGACCTTGCTTAGACAGAGTGAAATGCAATAGACTCGCGAAGAGAAAGTGCTCTCAACTTCAAGCAAAGTATGGGGAAGGCCTGTATCGGGTGTAGGAAGAAATTTATTCTTCGGTTGCCGACTATCCATGAACTGCGATAAACCAGCTTGAACAGAAGCACAACCGTCGTCAAAATAGCAGCTCAGAGAAGGAGAAATGCCCAGAAAATCTGTTCGCCAAAGTTCAATAGCAATGCTCAAGGGCTGCTTCTTGTGGATGACTAAAAAATACTACACAGGTGGCAACAGTATTGTGAAGGACTACTAAACGAACAATTTCCTCGCATTTACTTTCCAAGAGTCGATCCAAACAAAAAAGAAGAACCCAGCATTACTGTCGAAGAAGTTAGGAAAGCAGTTGGGACGGACAAGATAACCTCTGAGTTCTAGAAAAATATGAGAGACAGCGGGTCCAAATGGTTCATGGTTCTCATCTCCAAACTGATGAGAGGCATCCAATGCCTAACCACTGGAAGGAAAGTAATCTTCTTCTTTGTAGAAAGGAAAAGACGATACGTGGGACTGCAATAATTACCTTGCAATCTAGCTGATGTCAGACACCATAAAGATCGTTGAGCTGGGTTTAGATAGCCAAATGCGGAAAATAATAAGGCTATCTGAGGACCAGTGCGGGATTGTCGACAGTAAATCAACCACAAATAGGAAAGAGGTAGGAAAGAGAGAAGTTCCAGAACCCTATGTACAGATGTTCATCAACTTGTATGAGGGAGTAAAGACCATCGTAAGATGCCGAGGACCTCGGAATCGAAGTCGGTGTTAACCAAGGAAGTATCTTAAGTCTCTTGATATTTATTATAGTCCTTTATTATCTCCTTGAAGGAAAAGTGAAACACTTTAAAGTGCATCAGTTATTCTTTGATGATGGTTCATCATCATAAGGAGGATCAAATATCCCTGCAACGAGCACTTGACGTATGGGTGGAAGCTGTGGATGGGAATGGATATAGTATTAGTCCGAATACATGTGCTGCCCGTTCTAGGGTCTACTCCGGCCTATTTAACATATTTACATGAACGGCAAAGTGATTCTCGCGTGCGGAAAGTTCAAATACCTGGGATCTCTGATCAATAGCAAAGCAAGCTGTGATAGGAACACTTATCGTAGCCAGCCATTAGTGACCGACCGAAGCTCGATTTTCAGCCGAAGCCGAAGCCGAAGCCGAATGTTCGGCTAAACAACAACCTTCGGCCAAACCGAAGCTTTAATAACTTAAAGAATTTCCGTTTAAGATTGACTAAAAGTGAAAAAAATAATGCTTTTTTGGAAGTTTTTCTGGAATGTATGCCCAACTTACTTTTCAAAAATGAATAACCTTTTCAAAAATAATAACAAATTAAACTAGTATCAATAATGAAAAAAAAACACAAGACAAGATCGAACAAATACGCGCACGAACTTATCTTAAGATTTTGTTGTGCACTAATGATGTGACGGCACCTGTCCGGCTCTTGTGCATTCATAACGCTTCTACGAAAAACGAAATTGAATTTTTTTCGGCGCCTACCACGACGCACGACATCCATAAACTAAACCTTCGGCTTCGGCCAAAACTTCGGTCTCATTTGGTAGAAGCCGAATGTTTTGCCGAAGGTGATATTTTTAGCCGAAGGTGGCCGAAGCCGAAGCCGAAGCTGCTCCTACGCTGAAGAGAAGGCTCTACACCGCAGTTGTGCGCCCGACGTTCATATACGAAGTATGAGGCAAAATAACGGCAACTAAGATGAAAATGCTTCCCATGACAGCAGGAGTAACAAAGCTTGATCGCATAAGAAGTTTCAAGAACCGAGAAAGCCTTTACGTCAAGGAACCTATTTCGAAGAAAATGGAGCGTGACCGGCTCGGTTGGTACTGTCATGTGAGAAGGGCTCTTTCGTTAAAAGCGGTCATAGCAAAACATGATAGGTACAATTTGATTTTCGCCTCGCCCAATTTTTGGGGCTTTTTTACAATTAATTCCTAATAAACGAAAACAACAGTATAAAAAAAATATTCAGACAAAGACCTTCTTTTACCACCCCAACTTTTGAAAGCGTTTTGACAAATTTTTCAAATTTTGGTTATTGTGTTAGAAACGAAAAATGTTCCAAAAACGGACAAAATATGCAACGCCCTTTTTAGGGCATATGGATATGGATAGGGAAGGTATCACCGCGGCCTGTAGCCTTAAGTTTTTTTATTGAATTTGCATGGTTTTACGAGCTGTCGCCGAATTGGGGGCATTCGTTAACCTCTAATTGCCTTCAGCTCTTTCCATACCGAATAGACTTAAATAAAAATCACTCTCGGGAGTTATCTTTCCACAAGAGTTGAATTTGCGAAAATTGAAAAGAAACACCTATCTGCAAGCATTTCGGAGCACTGTTGCTGCTTTATTGGTTCACATTCCTTAAGACAAGCATATATAAAATAAGCAAGATTTCTCCATCGTTCGCCTCAACACAGCCAATTTCCAGAGTATAAAACAACAAGTGGATTATCTGCCGACGCTTGCACTATTAAGTTCTTCGGCTACTAAGAGAACAATGCACTCATAACTTTTGCGAAATATTACCACAGTTAACCACAAGCTACTACATCATCATAATCATCATGGTAAAGTTGAAAGCAAACAAGACCAACATTCAGAGATTAGAGTTATATGAAAAAAGAAAATAAACAAAAAAGCAACGCCGCAAAAAATGACGAAGAAGGATTGCAAAGGACAAGCTTCAGTTAGCATGTGTGGAAAACCGCAGTAGATACTCAAAGAAGTAATTTATGAAAAAGCATACCACTTTCCGGTGAGGAAATTCCATGTAGAAAAAAACCCTCCTCAAAAGTGTTCATTTCAAAAAATGAAAACAAAAACTACTTCCAAGTGGACATCATCCTCAATAGTCAGCCCACCATCCCACTCGCTGTTATGCAAATGAGATAAATGCACATTAAGAGTCAACTTGAATTTGTGTTATGGATGGTTTCCCACACCCCACTTTACTCATCCATTAAAAACATGCATAACAATATGTGTAGGTACGTGCATTTGCTTAAGGTAATTTCGAGGAAAAGAATGAAGCGGAAACAGCGAAAAAAGGAAGAAAATCACTTGCTCATTTCTGCTGCGCTTCGCTGCAGGCCGTTTCACTTTTCTCACTCTCAAGCGAAATTGATTTTTGATCACCATGCGACGCGATTTTTCAATTTAATTTTATTACCCCCCAAGCTCATATAAACTCGTACTCATGCACACTCAGGGCACAATATACAAGGGCTATGCTGCGCAATTCCCGCACAAACCTCAGACGTATCAAACGGTGGTAAACGGAAGCTTACGAAGCTGAAGCTATGTGGTCTCCAAACTTTGTCGTAGTCATATACGTGCATATACGTTTCAACCGCAAGACTCAAGAACTCACATTCAGTGAGTAGATTATGGCACACACCACGACGACAACGACAACTTGGGATAACTGCAAACGACGTGATCTGACTGAAGGATCTGATAGCAACAATGAGGAGGATGGCTAACACTCTCAGATTTTTATTGACATTTATCTCCACACCACGGCGCATCCATGTTGTTTGTGTTGATTTTGTGTAATTTGTACTGTAATTTCAAGAAAACGGTTCGGATACCGGATATATACATTACGGAAGCCGAAAAATAAATTTAGAGAGCGTATTTATTTATTTGCTTTTCACTGGTGCGACGTTGGGTATGTGTATTTAAAGGAATCGTGTCAGAATGGATATTTTGGCTGAAATTAATTTGTTTAAGGCTTACAGTTTACAGTGAATAACCCAAGGCGTGTACGTATGCAGAAAGTTGTTGCTTGCAGGGGTAGATGTGGGTGCTGTCTTTGTACAGGGTGGCGCACCAATTGTGCTACAATAAGAAGTTCAAATAACTTTTTTTTTAATCAATGTATTTCTTCTTTTTTTTGTATAGAAAATTCAATTTTCTTTTATATAACTAATTGTTTTTTGAAGATGATAGACCGTAAATGACCTTCATGTGCATCCACACATATGCGACACCTGATCAGAAAATTATTCATTGCGGTGAGGAAGGGTTGACTATTGTTTTAATGTACTGCTTCAATTCAGTTAAATTCCTTGGTTTCGTTTTGTACACCATTTGCTTGACATAACCCCATAAAAAAAAGTCTGGTGCAGTCAGGTCAGGTGATCTTGTGGGCCAGCGGAAAGTGCAGTTTCTGGATATTAATTTGTTTGCGAATTTTCCTTGATGAAACTGGGGATCACACAGTGACTCGTTCTGAGTGCAGTACCGTCTCATGGAGTATTTCTGGATTAGATTCACTCCATATACGACAATTTTGTTACATTGCCGTTTACATCAAAATGGGCCTCATCAGACATAAACAAGCAATTTATCAAGCTGTTGTCTTCTTCGGTCATTTCAATAAATTTTGGCAAATCCACAGGGTTTAACCTGCTTGCAATTTGGACTTTGTACAAAAAAAAGTTGAAGTCATCATGAATTATCCGGTGTAATGACCGTTAATCTTAAAAATAAAAAAAAACCGATTACTCACACAAGAAAAAAGTTTAGTTTTTGTAGCTCGATTCGTGCGCCATGTATTTTGGCAACTTTAAGTAGCATGGTGAATATGAGAGGAGAGTGTAACATAGAGCTAGGAACAGTTTGATTGAAGGGTATATTTTAAGTGTGTATTAGTTTATGTATGTGGGTTATGGCAGAGCTGTCTACCTTGAAGGCGAAAGTTATGCCGTTTTCAGAAGACTTAAAGTTAACCTATAATGACCATGAAATTATATTGATCAAAGTTGCGCGTCAGATAAAGTATTATTTTTAGAAATCGATAAGAAATCCTCTAATTTCTAACCATATGATTTAAAATGCACGAATGACTGGGAAACCCAACAGTAAATGGATAAAAAGCTTTTGATTTTTTGACAGAGTGAACTTTTAAATCATGAATCTTGCCAAGCTGATCATATCGAAATGCCTATGTAGATGAATAGTTAATGCAGTCTATAGTTATGATTGTGTTCCACTTTTTCTGGGCTTTACCTTTTAAAACAATGCAAATATTTGCAGATCGCCGAAGTACATGCCATCCTTAATCCTCATAATCTCTTAGATTCCTTCAGACCTTATGCTTATCCTTACTCAATTCTGTTTATTCAATGTAAACCTAACTTGCCTCCGTCTCGTGAAGAGTTCCTTCCTGAGAGCCTTTCTTTCCGGGGACGCTGCTTCCAGTTATCCAGATCAAGCCTTCTGGAATCCAAATGGCTGAGGTTTTTAAACGAATTTTCAGACTTCCTTGCTTCCGTCTCGTGAAGAGCTTCTTCCTGAGATACTACAGCCTTTCATTCAGGGGACGCTGCTTCCAGTTATCCAGATCAAGCCTTCTGGAATCGACGATGTTTGGTTTTTTAAACGAGTGTTCAGACTTCCTTGTCGTCTTGAGCCTGGAGGCTGGGAGCGGAAGGTTCTCCTGGCCGGAGCTTTGTTGTCGATTCCCTTGATGTAGCCAGGCCATTGTAGTCGACGTGTTAAAGCTTTTTTGACATCTTGATACAGCTCAAAAAATTCGCTGTTTTTCTCCTCTCCCATTCGTCGTCCTCGCACAAAGGACCGAATTTCCAAAGAAAATTCGTTTCTTTCGAAGCAGCTGAGTATCAACTTCCCTTTTATGTTTATCGTACAGCAATCGGTGACATAAGGCGGAGTTTGCTCCATCAGTGCTAAGTAGAGGTTGCACTCGGTTCATATGGTTTTTAACCCATTGATTTGCAACACCAAAGGGGTAACGGTTTTTTATATAACGTGCACGCACTCAAGGGATTCTTCAGTACCCTTATAAGGTAATAGCTACACAGCACGGGCGTTGAGGAAATAAGGAAGATAGTGAGAGATGCCGATGCACGTTGGTTTTAAAAGTTTATAGATTATAATGTGAAGCAAAAATTCGTGTTGTACGACTAAGGAAAGATTCTTTGTATTTCACTGTACGACCGAATACAGGCTTAAAGGTGAACTGTTCTAAGGGTGGAATGCAGCTGGCTATATAGCAACTGAATGGAGCAACGGATCTAAACCACGGCGTTTAGACTTTTTATGAAAGAGAATAGAAAAGAGTGACTAGTATTTTTTGTTTCACTCTAAGCTTACGTAAAAACGCCATTCACAACTTTAAAAATGTAGGTACGGAGTAGGTGCAACTTGAAAAGTATTTTAAAGATACATAATTGAAAATGTATGTACTTGAAAATCACTTGGACTTGCTGATTTTCAAATGACTGCATTTCATAGCGCACAATTGACCTAAATTTTAACTGCAATTTAAATTGGCTCGCTAACTCACAATAAATTGCATATAATGTAAGAAGCAACCCAGAAGCATTTAAATTAGAACACGATCACATTTGAAACCCATTTACCTACATTTGTCTATTTATGTTTCAAGGAACATTTTCTTTTAAATTGCTTCAAGAATGTCTGATTTCTGCTGATTGGGCAACATAATTTGTGGACTCTTGTTCTTGTTCGTAGAAATCAAATAAAGTGACACATGTCACATGCTTGAATTTGCTCCTAATTGACACATGTTCTCTCTATCGGGTTGACAGGTGATTGGTGTATAATTTTACAAATCTACAGAAAGCTCAAAGTGATGATTTGATGATTTTTTGGTTAAAGATGATGCATTTTAATTCTTGGAATCGAGTTTTCGGAACATATGTATATGTGTCAATTACAGGGTGTTGCTAGTGATTAATCATTGGCAAATGATGTATAATTGCCGCCACCATTCCAGTGGGTGAAGAGCAGTGTTGTCGTAGATGTAATTAAGGATATTTCAGTGAGTGGCCTGTATTTGTGAGCGATACACAATAAAATTGAGATGTGTTATATTCCTTACTTTGTGTTAAATTCCTTAAAGGGGGCCTAAAGCGTGTTTGCAACTCTTATGCGTATGGCTGTAGATAATTGTGGTTTACTCCATTCTAGGTACCTAAGCGATAAAAGAGATTAAAGAATGGTTAAAAATTATCACATAAGGTATCCGAATTGTCTTATTCATATTATTTTATAAGTTTATTTGTTTTGCCAAAATAAGACAAAATGAGTAACAATTTGCACTTAAAATCTATAGGGTCTTTCATTAAGGACTTGACAACTTCTTTTTTAAATAAAATGCAAACAACTTGAGATATCTTAAAAAATAATGGCTTGAATAGCTATCAAACCATTTATGAATGAAGTTCGACTTCGTTCATATATCCACCACGGGAACGTATTCCGCGGTCGATACGTTGAACCCAATTTTCGATGAGTCGGCCGCACATTTCGACCGATATGGCCACTATTCCTTGTTAAGAATTGGCTCTGAGCTCCTCTAACGTCGCCGGCTTGTTGGCAAAGACCAATGATTTAATGTAGCCCCATAAAAAAAGTCTAGAGGCGTTAAATCACACGATCTCGGCGGCCAATAGACAAGTCCGTTTCTCGAGATAACACGTTCACCGAACTGAGACTTCAATAACTCCATTGTTGCACCCAGTGTGTGGCTTGTGGTACCGTCATGTTGGAACCACATATCACGTATGTCCATTTCATGCAATTGCTCAAAGATATAACGTTCCAACATGTCTCTTTAGCGAATACCATTTACCGCAACGTACGGTCAGCTTGATCTTGTAAGGGTGTAGGCCAACCCCATATGCAAAATTCGAAATAATGTGGTCTGGGAGATGTGTGCCCAATTCTTGAGAACGCCGTGAAATTTACTGATTTGGCTGGTTTGCCACTTAACTTACTGGCACGGCAATATCAAGCAGCGAATATTCTGACTCAAATTTTTTTACTAGACTACGAATTGCTTGTCTACTGGGACAATTATTACGGCCGAAAATTGACCGACAAGTCGTTCTTGAACGACAAGAACAAGAAATTATCTCAATTTGCCTTCTCTAAACTATACAACATATTTATACTCTTCCCATTGATGTAATTTTTCATATTCCAACTCGTGCATTTCCACACAGAAGTGAACCACCTGCCAACCAACCGTAGCTTTTTTCCAACTCTACTTTCCAACTCGTTCAAACGATTCGGCAACGAAATGATACCATGGAAAGTATAGGCACAAAGAAAAAAAGAATTTCACGTGTTGTATGGACGATTTCGTTCAACCCGCTTTTGAACGAGGCGAGCTTGGTATGATGTGTGAAACGAATACGGAAACAAGACAAAACATAGATCGAGCGCTGTAACAACCATTTTGTTCAAACGATCTGATCTTCTGTATGCATCAATCTATCCAACTCGTGCAAAGGAACACACAAGCAAAAACAATTTTGTTTTGCATCGACCATTTTGTTCAAATCCCTCTTGAACGAGAAGGTTTTTTTTTCGCTTGAAGTTTGTCGCGTGCAGAGTATATCTATATATATATATAATGAGTAGGGACACTCTCGTCGTTTTCTTTATCAGTTCCCATCTGTGTGGATATATTAAGTACTGTGTAAGATAGAGATAAAAGACGAAGACTGTTTTTTTCGCAAATGGGTACGGGGTGCTCCGTTAAATAAAGACAAACATTAATTTGTCATACATATTTATTACAAAGTAAATAAGAACTACATGTGTGTTACGCTAAGATATTTTTGCCAGTTGTTCGCGTAAAACCGCGAAAGTATTTACCAGACAATCTTGATTGAGGTTTCCTTTCTTAACCCTTCCTTTGACAACTTCATCCGTTGAAAGATCATTTTCCACCCTTAAAAGAATCAAAACCTATCTTAGCTTGAAACCATCAACAAATTCGGGCTGAGGGACTTCAAATTTAGCACAATTACCTGTGCCTGATATCCCTGTATCTCATTGGTAACGCCGGCTGTTAGGCGTTTCATGACGAATGGGGTTTCAGACAAAGTGTCGGCCTTGAACACATTTCAAACATCACAATAATCAGAAGAACCGATGCAAGAAATATTGAAAAAAATACTAATATGAACCGAATCCAGGACCATCAATAATTTGTTTACCCTTTGAAGCAAAAAATTGAGCTCTATTTCAATTTTCAATTTCATTATAATACAATTTTTGAAGTACATAAAGATACATATTTTGAATAGTACAAAAAGTTAAGACAATAAGAATTTAATTTCAATAAAAGAATGCGTAAATTAAAAAACTTCGAATATTTCTTCTAAAGTTTTTCCCGTCAAAATTTGTGTCATCTTCCATTTAGTCCCTAAAATTGGAGGAAAGGACCTTTGCCCTTTGTAAGATTTTATTGGTTTTGGGTAACTTTACCAAAAATGTATAAAGCTGCTGAGGGCACAGCTACGCTTCATTGCGTTCAGTTATTAGAATATATTAATTTTTCGGTGCCGTGACATAGGTTCAAGCGACATAAGACCACATTCTATCAATTGGCATTACGCCACTTTGACAAAGCGATTTTAAGGCAAGGTGGCCTTACTTAATTTTCTAGTGCGTATCTGATTTTGTTGCCCCTGGAATCAAAGAACGCTTGAGGCCCGTTTCTCGGTAGCAAGCCATATATCACTTTCAAGTTATTTTCCTTTTCTGATTGCCTATCATTTTTACTAGACTTACAAAACAATAGCTTTAAACTAGTGCGAATAAAGTATTTAATTTTTAAATTGTAGCTCTTGTAATAATAATAATAATTCAAAAATTTAAAATCTTGCTCCTTAAACTTAAAAGTGCTTACTTGGTGCACAAGATTGCAAATCAGTTATACGTTTTTGAAAGAAAGTTTTCTTGTTTATTGGGAGCTGTTTTCTAACATAATCATTTCTTATCAATATTTAATATATTTTAACGGTAACAATATGGTTTTGTTATTGACAATAGCAATAGGTACCAAAGTATGTATATGGCCTTATGTCGCAAAAATATATTTTGCTTTATGATGCTTTTATGTTAAGATATTGGCTTATTTCACGGCACTGCCTATGTCGGCTCTTTAGTTTATTTCAGTTCGATTGACTGAAAAAGAGAATTTGTAAGTAAATTAAGCAAGATACTAAAATTTGGCTTTATGTTACTTTGCTAAATTGGCCTAATATTACTTTTTCAAACTGTCGCAATGCCAAATGATTAAATTAAGCCTTAATATCACGGCGCCAAATTTTCATTCTTTTCCTACAGATATTTCGAGTTTGAATCATTAACTTATGTCAAATTGATATAAGGCCGAATCGGCGTTTTCTCAATTTGCCAAAGCGAAATAAAGCAGAACGTCGTTGATTCGGCGGTATTCTCTTCGGAAAGTGAAATAGGGCCATATTTTTTACAAGTCGGCGTTATTTCGCTTTGCAAAATTTAACATCACGGAGTGGTGTGCATTTTCCGCAGCTGAGATTGAAGCAAATAGGGTCACAGCAACAGTGAATTCAGAATGGTATGTTTGGTTGGAGGTTTTTTTCCACGACTTGATGAATTGGACTTAAAGGACATTTGGTTCGAAGAGGACGGAGCAACGGCTCACACTTTAAGGGCATCGATGGCTATTTTGAAGGATAACATCCTGGAGCGTCTGCTCTCAATAAGAGGTGATTTAAACTGGTCAGCCCGTTCTTCCGACTTGGCCCTATTCGATTTTGTGTGTGTGTTTTTTTTTTTAAATTCCCGTTTATGTCAACCGTCTAAGGACCCGACAAGACCTCAAGGACAACATCCGGGCAGAAATATCCAGCATACCCACTGCTATGCTGATAAGGGTCACAAGAAACGCCAGAAATCAGCTTATTCAGTGTATGAACTATCTACTTGATATGATTTTCAAAACTGTGTAAAACAAAACTTTAGATTTGTGCCTATATTTAAAAAAAATCTGATTCATAAAATGGGGTTTGTTACTTGAAAAAAGGAAGAAATGTTGCCGCACCCTGTAGTTGTAGTCAAACGGAGGTCTGATGAACAACATTGGCTATAGATGAGCCAAAGCTAGGTTAGTTTTGCGCATCTGTCAGCGAAAAACCAAACTAATATTAGGTTAATTTTTATACCACGTGTATGTTGGAGTGGGAATGTCCTCCCTACTCATTCAATTAAAGCTTCTGAGATTATTCTTTTAATAGAAGAGCACATGGCATTTACATCTAAGTACTGATCTTATGACAGAGACGAATAGCCAATTAGTTTGTGGGCCTCTCACCTAAGTATTTGGCTTCACTAAGAAATGGTAAGCTTCTATGATTAATACTGAGAAACCGGAAACTTAAATACATGAAGATAGCTTAATTGAAATGAAACTTATTTGATTTGAATTTTTTTTCCTAACCTCTTATTTTGTAATTCAAAGATAAAAACATAGGGACGGGCTACAGTCCGCTTGGGCGAACTGTTGCATAACCTATTCTTATTCCTATCCCTCATAAGTGGGCGTGACAAAAGTCTAAGTATGGTTGAATTGTTAAGAACGCTCTACATATTTTGTTATATAACATTTAAAGGATTTTATCAAAAAAACGCTCCCTAGCTCAAACTTGGGTGTTTCAATAAAATTGTTTTATTTAATTGTGGGCGTGTCATGAGAATAAAGGGCCCCTAGAGAGTATATATTATAAATTTCAGCTCCCTAGCTCAAACTTTGAATTTTCAAAAAAAAAAAAAATTAATTGTGGGCGTGTCAGTAGGCGGATTTTGAAAATATTTACACGGATTTCAAAAATTCGTAAAGTTGATTATTTCGGGACCCTAGAGAGTATATGGTTAAAATTTCAGCTCTCTAGGTCAAGTCTAAATGCCTAATTTTTGCCGACAGACGGACGGATGGACATGGCTAGATCGACATTACTATCGATGCTGATCATAAATATAGTAACTTTTAGGGATCTACGGGCAATATTGAGGTATGTTACAAACTATGCGTCCAAATTAATATACCCTTAGAATAGGGTATAAAGACATCTGTCGTTTCTTCCAGGCCATAACTATAGAGTCATCATCATTTCTTAAGACCATTAAAAAAATGTATGCCGAAACAAGTGCAGCAGTCTGGGATGGAAAGGATTTCTCAGAATGGTTTAAAACACAGACTGGTGTAAAGCAAGGATGCCCTATTAGTGCCTTATTGTTTTCTCTATTTATAAACGACATAGAAAAAGATTTGCCTGATGGAGTACGAATTGCTAATACCGTGGTCAATGTCTTGTTATATGCCGATGATCTTGTTCTACTCTCTGAATCTCCTGAAAATCTCCAATTGATCATAAATCGTCTAGCCAGCTACTGCAAAAAATGGGGACTAACCATCAACACCGAAAAATCTAAAATTATGGTCTTTTCGCGTTCACCACGAGTGCAAATTGGAAATATATGGTTTTATAATGGAAGCCGATTAGAGATTGTGAAGGAACTCAAATATTTAGGAGTGAAACTGAACCCAACCCTAGAATTTGGTAAACATCTAACGGATAAAGCCAAGTCTTCCCAAAGCTTAGTGAATCTATCATGGAAAAATGTTTTTGCAAACAAGCGGATTCTCCTCTCAACGAAATACAGAATATTTGATTCAGTTGTTAAATCAACTCTTTGTTACGCCTCTCAAGTTTGGGGATCAGACGAGTACGAAGTAATTGAGAAATTCCACAGGAACTCCTTGTAAAAATTATTCAACTTACCAATTACATCGCCGAACTACACAATCTATTTGGAAACGGGTCTTCCAATGCTTTTTACAAGCACTCTCAAATTGCAAGCGGATTACATCATTAAAATAGGTTCGTATCCAGACTCCCGAATAACCAAAAAAATACTATCTTATGAATTAAGAAACAAGGACTGGTGGGCGTCAAGATGGTTAAGAATTGGAAACGTGTGTGGAGAAACTATTTTATTCGATCTAAACAACCTGGACAACTTAAAGAACCAACTTTATCGAATAATAAATAAAAATGAAGATGCTATTCGTGTGCGATTTATAGAGAAAGCTCGTGAATCAGATAGCAGAGTATTGTATTCTCACCTGAACTTCAATCTAAAGGATAAGAACTATTTCAATGACTCACTCAACTATAGTGAAATATCTCTTATTTTCAAAACAAGGTGTGAGTTGATTGGTTTAAATGGCAGCCCATAGAATGGAAGCTTCAACCAGTTTTGTAATATTTGCAACTTAAAAGCGAAAGAAGACTGCTTTCACATTATTAGCGTTTGTCCAATCTACAAACCACAGAGACTAGCTTACTTCGGAAAAAAATTCCTTACCATGCAGGAGACAATACAAATTCTGAACGAGTGTGATTGGAAAAAGTCATTTTATTATATTAAATCCATCTACAAATACAGTTCGCTATTAATAACAGAGTACTATGATTAATTAAGTTTATTAAAAAAATAACTATATTGTTAAAGTTACAAATGTAGGTACATGTATAAGCATTTTGCTAACCAAGCTGACAGCTAAGCCATAGCTTTAAAATTCATTCTAACTTGTAACTTATGTAATAAGAAAATATTAAATAAATGAATTTCTTACTTACTTACTTACTTATAGAGTCATCATATATATTTCTTTTCACGTGTAGAATGAATATTTTAACTTAAATTCCGCCAGCTAAATGCAAACCACATTTCCATGTTGAGAATAGTCAACAGCACTACAAATCTGTTGTCATTTTTTTAACCCCCATTCTAGTTAGCACATAAAGGACCAATCCGCGCATAATTCTCTATTCAAATTCAATTGCATATTACGAAAACAATGAGTTCGCATCAATTACCTTCCATCGAATTAATTCATTCCCCAAAAGACCGCATCGACAAGCCCCAAAGTACACCTTGTTATATTGTGAAGGTTCGGCGGCAGTAGCCCATCCCTATAACAGCTGATAATATTCCAATTTGCAATTTACGAATCTCTTACCAACCATCTTAATGGCCACTTAAATCACTAAAATAAACATAAATGATTTGTCTGCCTCTTCCACCGGGCTACAAGAGGACTAAACTCCCCATTATATTGTCATGCAAATTAGTACGAGAGCACACAGCACCATAGAAGAGTTAAACTTGCCTCGATAGTGCAAGAAAGAGTTGCTACAGAGTGTTTTCACGAATTATGCATGACGCGACGTGAAGGGATCCATGATGATGACAACGATGATGATGTAGACTACAATTTCCGCATCTATCTAATAAATGGAGAATCACGACTTACCATATGGCAGACAATGAAAAACGAATCACGAATGAAAAACACGTACATACATCCCCGAGGTTATCTCATTTATTGTTGCTCAACCATTTACGGATAGATAGAAACTTAGTTTTTCTACAAAATAGTTTTATTCCAAGGATAACACTGTTGCTCCGGCAAATTATCTTGCAAATATTTGTTGAGTGGATAAATTTGTTGGAGGTAAATCAACAGACGCGCTGAATATCTCGAGCTCATATATCTGTGGGAAAATAATTTCCTTGTACAAGTTGGAGTGCGGGCTGCACCCAATTAACAACATGCCCGAACTGTCTGTTCGTCTGCTCTATAAAACTTCATTGCAAGTGGATGTGATACGAGCACCAGCGAGAATTATTCTAAGCGGGATAAATATCTAATTTCTCGTAAAGCTTATAAATCTTATCATGTGATAAATCGCGCGTACTGCAGAGTTGAACATTATAAAAGAAGGTAACTTAATGCGATTTCAAGATGCCTGGCAATGGCAGCTGCTCACTCTTGAGCGGGATAATTTGGTGGATCCTAAGAATCATTTGCACAATGATTCTTCCGCAAGGATGGAACTCAAACTTGGCGGTATAATGTTACGTTGAAAGGTTCCACTTATGGGAGTAGTTGTGTGTATTTGAAAGCAGGCGGGTGAACTGTGCATGAGATCTCAGAATAGATGTGAAGTTAATATATACGTCTGTTAAATATGATGGTTTTATGGTGGTGCGAGTAGTGAATTTGAGTGGATTTGCTATGGGATTTAAGGGAGCCGTAAGCGTGGCGGAGATTTATTCTTAATAATTTACGACAATAGAGATATTGAAATAAGATTCTCCAAGCTATGGTCTAATAATCAATTTACAGTAAGCAATGATAAAATAACAACAGACTGCTGCCTAAGTTAGAATGAAGGAAGAAGAAGCCCGACTCATTGCACATTTTAATCGAGCAATATCTCTGAAATGGTATGATAATGAAGGAAATTCCATCCAGATCTGGAATAAAAGATGTCCAAGATTTAAAAAAATGCTTCGGATATAAAAAAAAATAAACCCGAAAAAAAATATAAAATGGCATCGGTGGCGTATACGCAACTTGGCAAGAAAATACAACTTAAAATTTAAATTTATATATAAGAGTGAACAAATTCTATGGTACGGTAGCATCAATAATATCGTAGCGGCTTGTTGGATAGTAGCAAAGATATTTCAAAAATAAGCATAATAAGAGAGGAGCGGAAACACAGCTATCATTAAATCCGCAAAGGCAATACACCATCGAAATCCGATCGTAACAAACATGCTTATTTACTTAATGGGTTGTCTATCCGTGAAGAGTCGCTGCCTGAGACACTGCAGCTTTCCATCCCCTGCGATCCCGGGCACGCTGCTTCCAGTTCTCCACACCAAGCGGTCTGGCATCCGTGAAGGCTGGATCTTTAAAACGGATGTTCGGTCTGTCTCGCCTTCTCGAACTTGGGAGCTGGGGTCGAAAGATCCTCTTGGCTGGAGCATTATTGTCCATTCGCTCAATGTGGTCGAGCCATTGTAGTCGAAGTGATTTAGCTTTTTGGACTACATCCACAGCTTTGTACAACTCGTAGAGTTCGCGGTTGTATCTTCTCCTCCATTCGTCCTCCTCGCACACAGGTGGCAACGGTGCAGTAGTAGTGTATTTGCTTACTGAATTTACTTATATATCGAATACATGAAATCTTAATCCCCCTAAGCATCTTAGACACCACACGTGGAGAAAAACCCTACAACTGCACCCAAACACTTCTTTCCTATCTCTCTAGCAAGTAGCACCGAAAAGCATGCAATGAAATACGATATTGCCAGGTGCTGTTTGCTGTTAAACACAAATGCTTACCCTGTGTTCTTAGCACTGTAAGGGTACTGTAACAACAGAAAAAACCCTTTAGCGTAAGCAAATTATATAAAAAAAAAAAGGACAAAATATCCGACGGAGTATTTTTCTTTCAAAAGAACCCAATATTAACTCCCCAGGACTGACAGGATTAAGGCTCGATAGAGCATGCATTTTCTCCTTCGAGTGAGGAGTTTTGAACCCATTTGTTTCGCTGAACCGAAGTAGCAGAGGTTTCCTAAGGTAATTCTCCGCCGGATCTTCACTAAGGTGTCATTCGTGGAGTTGATGTTTAATCCTAGATAGATAAACTCCTACTACTACTATTTCTGGTTGAATATGTATTTTTAGAAAACACACCATTATGTGAATATGTATATGTGACCTTTATTTCCAATTTATCGTTACACCCCGACGCACGTGGTGGTTGGGATCATCTCTATTAGGTACCATATTAATTTTTGTTACGTAATTTTTTTTTTATCGCGAATAATGTTACCCCTTTCTCCAAATGTTACCCCTTTCTCAACGAAGGCTTAATAGCGATATCATTTTTTTACAGCAGCTTATATCCGGTCAAATAGATGCACCTGACTTGCTGTCCTCTATTGGCTTTAATTTTCGGTGTGGTGCCCATAATTTACGTAGTGTTGATTTATTGTTTAGTCCCCATCATAGAACGAATTATGGGAGGCATGAGCCTATTAGTCGCATGAGTAGAATCTATAATACGAGTATAAATGATCATGTGATTGACTTCCATGTTAGTAAAATTAAGCTGAAAAATATTTTGCGCAATAATACCTTAATGTCTTAATTTATTTGCATGATTTGTGTTTGTGTTAGTATTTTATAGGTACATAATTATTGTATTTTTAATTGTTTTGTCCTTACTAACACCTGCACTAAATGATGAACCTGTGGGAGCACTTTTAGTGCCGGCAAATTTCTGCTCGTGATAGTTGCTTGCTTTAAGCACTCCACGACACAGAACTGATAGTGTATTAAATTATGGCAAATTTGAGAAGCTTCTCATGACAATTTTTACTCTTGAATGTTTTCTACATTTTTCATAATCTGGGGCAGTAGAAATGATAGTTACTATTGTGATTTAAATCGGGGTCCCCTCGATCAGTAGTCCGACGTAATAACCGCAGAGCCACTGCGCCCACGTTTTTTTAATTATTTTTCTTCGAATTTCGTAAATCTAATTCGATGTTTCAGTTAAGTCAAGTTATCCAATTAATTTTAATAGATTTTTTCTTAATGTCTTTCTATAGCTTGTCCTTAACGGCGAAGCCATGGTCAAAAACAAAAGGATCATAACACTTCAACTTTACTGCGTCCCTATTGGCTTGTGGGGTTCCCTTGTATTGGCTCAATAGATATTTGCAATCCTCCCGGTTTCGGACCTCTTCGTAACTGAGGCCAATCGATTGCTGCTGGAATTGCATTTATGTGATACAGGAGTTTTTAGACCTGCCTATATTTACTAATTTTGACACGTGCATGCTCTCATTATTGACTATTGTTTGATCGACCTCTTACGACACCGGGTATTATAAGTGCCTAAATATTGTTTCTCCCCTTAGTCGTCTTTTATTCTTGCTCCGTCCCGGCACGGCCAATAAATGATACCTTTTAGAAATGATTACTCGTATTTTTAGAATATTCCTGTTCATAGTTTTTGTATACTCGTAGTTGTTTCGAGGAGATTACTAATTAAGTCATTTATGCTAAATGTACACGGTTCGCACTTTGTCATACTTGGGAGACGTTGTGTCTTCTGCGAAATATTTCTCAAACTTTTACCAGAACAATCAAGTAAATGCGAAAATGTCGATTATATAATAAAAAGTACCTATACTCTAGGTGAAACAAGCTTGGTTTATGCAACATCGCTTCATATTTATGCCGGACGCCATACCAGAAAAGATCCAATACACCTTTCAATCATAAGGGAGGAAACCTCTCCACTCTTATAAATAAAAAAACCAGACGGGCTTTACGTACACGAGTAACCAAAATGCACTCAGAGATTGGGCTTCGCCTACAATGACGAGGGAGAAAAATAATCAGGTCTGAATTTCCTGTACTCATGCCCCGTACCCACCAACAACGGAAAGGCTGCAATATGTGACTTCCTCACTTCCATGATCTAAACGATTTCAGCGATGCTTCCATGGCTGACATTAAAAAATGCACTTTTAAAACTGCGCCCCATACACCTTCCCATTGGCTTCATATTGAACTTACATACTTTAGTCTACGCTCATTGAGAGCCATTTCAAACCAACCAACTAAGCGAGCATCCTTCCAAAGCATGACACTCATCGTATCAGTCAACTTTAAAGTAGTTTTCTAAGGAGTAAAAAGGAACGCACTCAAGCCATTACCATTACCACTATATAATAATACTCTCTTTCTGTCCGAAAAAATGTTGAAAATGGATCTGATAATGTATATTTATGCAACTCAAAATAGGCAAAAAGGTGTAACGTGAGATACAGAACCATCTATATTTTTAGCGTGCTATATAAATTCAATTGGATCTACTGGAACTGATGCAAGATTAACAAAGCTACGCTAAAGGGCCTTCCGTAAATGCAACAGAACCCTTATTGTGCTTTGAACACAGCGCAAGCACTTGTGAACATCAAGCAACACCTCGCAATATTATATTTCATTGCATGCTTTTCGGTGCTACTTAACTTAGAAGGAATAGAGAGATAGGAAAGAAGTGTTTTGGTGCAGTTGTATAGTTTTTTTCTCCACGGGTGTTGTCTAAGATGCTTAGGGAGATCAAGTTTTTCGTATATTCGAAATTAAGTAATGGATTTGGTCGGGATTTGAACGCACGACTTAACAATCACTAAGGGAACATACTACTACTGCACCGCTGCCACCCACATAAAGGATTTTGTGAAAAATGATCACGCCTAATAATAACTTAAATGGATTAACGGTTTTAGTAGTGTAGCTTAGCTTAGCTGAGTCTTTACTTTTTCTTCTCTTTTTGGCAAAAATATCTGTTTGTTAATAACAGAAATAGACATTTTTGCCACGTTTCCATTAAATTGATTTCCGAATTTTTATTTTTTCTTGTATAGCTACCCATGTCTATTTATTCATTGCATCGTTGCTGATTAAAGTGCGAGTATAGTCTATGCTAAACTGTTTATACTCTATTCTAAGGGTATATTAATTTTGAATCATAGTTTGTAACATACCCTAATATTGCCCGTAGACCCCTTAAAGTTGTGTCATTCGCGATCAGAGTCGATAGTAATCTAGCCCTGTCGATCTAGCTATGTCCGTCCATCCATCGGCGAAAATTAGGCCCTAAAACCCGAGCCTGAAAGCTGCAATTTTAACCTTTCTAGGGGCCCGAAACAATCATGACACGCCCACAATTTAAAAAAAAAAACAACATTTTTATCGAAAAAATCGAGTTATGAGCCAGAAAGCAGAATATATACTCTATAGGGCCTTAATGTTCATGTTTAAATACATATATTAAAATCCGGCCTCTACCCACCATTTAAAAAAAACCGTTTTATTGAAGAAATCATTGTAAATTGAAGTCCTATTTTTTGCGAATATTTAGATGAAGTCGTTTTGAACAATGGCTTTAAAATTAAATAAAGTTTTCTGCCATGACTAGTGGGCACAGTGTCTCAGTGGTTAGTGTGTCGAACTACTAATCGAAAGGTCCCCGGTCCCGCTGGGGCCAAGTAACATCTAGAGTTTTTTCCACTGCCCCACCTCTTGCGAAAGTCTGACACATATCCTAGAGTATCAATTTTTGTCATGAGAATCTTCTCAAATTTGACCGTTCGGATTCGGCTTTAAATTGTAGGTCCCTTCCACTTCATACAAGAAAGTGGTTGGAGAAGCTAGGTTTTAGGTCCTGTATGGGCCTTTAATGCCATGTCCAGTTTTAAGGTGCGTTTTTTACAAAAACTTTATTTTTTCAATAAAATCCTTTAAATGTTGTATAACAAAGTATCGTTCTTTATAATTCACCCATACTTAATTTTTCGCCACGCCCACTTTGTGAGGGATAGAAGTGGGAATAGAGTATGAAACAGTTCGCCCAAGCGGACTGTAGCCGTTCCATATGTTTTTACGTATCGTCCTGTGCATGACAAAACCACACAACTGATATTTTGCAAATTTTTCAGGAGACAAATAAAACCGTTCACTTGTTTACTTAAAAGTTCGAGGAAAAAACACGTCAATACCATTTTGTTGTTTAAAATAGTTTTATGAAATTCATTTTGAAACAAATACCCGCTCTTATTAAACAAATTCAGTAGTGTCGTATTACAATAATTTTGTTTGCATTATGTTTGCAGATGTACGGTATTTCAGAATGAAAAAAAAATATATTACATTAAAAAGAAACGTTAAACATACTCGTAGCATAGGTATTATTGTATTTATATTTCAAAACACGAAATTGTTCTAATTCTATTAATTTAAAAAGTAGTACCTTCTTACGTTCAATGGACCGTTACCGAGTCTAAGTGCTCTGGGATTTGGATTTCCTTTAAAAAAAAAAGTACCTTCTTACAAGAATTTTACCATCAAGATAGCAAAAATTGACATCGAGTCATATTATAAAATAAATATGTACCATCAATTTTAATTAATTAATAATACAAAGAACTTGCACTCCGTGCAAAATAAGATTATTGCCCTTTCGAAGGCTTGATTTCGAAGGATTGATTTAATTTAGTAAATAACCTACAATAAGCAATAATTGAATAATACAAATACATTATAGCGGTTAACAGGGAGGGGATAGGAAGGGAGAAAAAGAGTATGAAAAAGAGGAATAGAATGTTAGAAGAAATAAATAAATAAATAGTTGTTGCATTTTTATGAGAAGTGCTCTAAAGCGGCATTTTTAAAATTGTGTGGCTCCGATTATTTGTATTACTGCTGTTGGCAGGGAGTTCCAGAGTCTGGTAGGAAAGACGAAGAAACGACGTGAGGAGTTCAAATAGTTCAAGAAAGGAGTTATAAGACTAAACGTCCTTGCCGAACGAGCAAATTGAAGTTTTTCAAAGAGGTATGATGGCGATCTATCGTTTATTATTTTGTGCAAGAAGACATAGCACTTAACATTTTAAAACTGCTGAAGTGAACAGCCAAGGACATAATTGTGGTAATTGGATATGTAGTCGGGTGAACGAAGCCCGTACACATACCTAACCATATCATTGAATGCATCAGTTAATTTAAGCTGAGATAAGGAGTCCATTTTGCAGTACACAGCTGATGCATAATCAATGAAGGGAACCAGTAAGTTTTAACTAGTTTCAGCCTCGTATTTCCAGGAGTAAAACTTGAGAATTACCAAAGTTTACATAGACCACCGTAAATTCGTCCCACAGTGTAGTAAATGTGGATTTCTTTTGATAGAGAGCGGTTAATCCTAGAACCCAAGTTGGTAACAGTCTCTGCAAACTTTATTTGTGTATCGTAAAGGTAAACTGGCGGCACAAGTACGACGTTGTGGAGTTTCTTGGATATTAAAATGAGCTGGGATTTTGCTGGGTTGATGATGAGGCAATTGCGAAGCGACCATTGGTTAATTGCGGATAGATCATCAGTCTGCATACCAGATACTCTACTAGACCTGTAGGTCTAGATACGTATATTTGCGCATCATCTGCAATGAAATGAAGGCTAGCATTTGAGCAAACTTTGAGAAGGTCATTGATAAACATGCCAAACAAAATTTGATCCAATATTGAACCCTGAGGTACCCCTGCAAGTATGACCCTCACATGAGGGCATTTATCACCAACCACAACCCTTTGACAGCGATTACTCAAGTAATTTCTAATAAGCCTCACCGAACTTTCACTGAAACCGAATAGCATTCGTAGTTTCTCCGTAAGAATTGAGTGATTGACTGTATCAAAAGCTTTGAAAAAGTCAAAATCTGTCTAGAATATTCTAAAATAAAATGCTGATCCTTTTTAGGGCTAAAGATACCGATATTCTTATTTTTAATTTGTGGACAGAAGTATCTCTTTGACAATTTGTATTGTATTTTCTTTGAAGTTGTGTCATTAGTAGACAAAAAGCTCTTAGACATATTGGGCCAATGTACTTCATTTAAGCCGCCCGTTCGCCGCTAACTAACGATTAACATTCAAGTCAATATCAGAAAACCTGACAGTCGCCTTGGCAAAGCGAGGACTACTAGGCAACTGTAGCTAAATGAACTCTTCCTTTTGAGTCTGCTTCTGGCGAAAGCATTCATTTGCAGATGCATTACGATGCCGTTTCATCCGCCTACAGGCAACTCTCACATAGGCCCGAGCTCCTTACACTTAAGTCTCTCCTATTCACCGAGCAAATACTTAGTTGCTGCTGATTTTGGGACTGTCGAACAGTTTCTTTGAATGCATGCATGAGGCAAGATCAAGTCAGAATTCGGTTTGCTGACGACGTAGAGCCTAAGTTTTTTCAAGGTTGTGATAAGTCATTCCTGGCCGGAGCATCCGCTTTTTCCTGGATTTCCCTGAATGCCTGTATGCCCAGAAATCCAGGCTATTGCAACAGAGTTACACCTTCCAACCTGTTCAGTAAGGTTTTTGAGCTCAGCATTCCAGCCGAACTAGCTTTGATAGCGGCATCTGAGCACAAGTATATGTTTTTTTTGAATAAAAGATTAACTTTAATTGTACTTACAATTTTTATATGCTTTATAAATGTCACAACTTTTTAATTTTGTTTTTCGTTCGCGACGCATTTCAAAGTTCCTGCTTCATCTTCGGGCGAGTACTATGTGCGTGGGGCCACTTGTTGTTCTGGTGTGGGGCTATTAATGTTATTTATGTTTGTCCAAAACCAAAAAATGGCAGCATACAACTCACTATTATACAGACTGATCACAATACCAATAGACAGAAAAGACTACCAAATAGAACTCAATACAATAAAATACATAGGACAAGCGAATGGATATAGCCCATCAACAATAGACAAATTACATAAAAAGATGAAACAAAAAATAAATAATAAAATAAACAACAACAACAATAACAACACAACAGAAAACAGATATACATCAATATCATACACCAATATGTTGCCACAAATAATACAACAATAATGCAAAAAATAAAATATTAACGTATCATTCAGGACGGACAACAACATACACAAAATATTAAAACCAATAACCAAAACAAATAAAGAAAATTTAACAGGAGTATATAAAATACAATGTGATGACTGAAAAATTTTACATTGAACAAACAGGGAGAACTTTTAAAGAAAGATTTAAAGAACATATACCCAAGAACAACACAAAGTCAGCATATGCCCAACATTTAATAGACGACAACCACAATTACAATAGCCTTGACTCAAATTTAATACCACTACATATAAAACAAAAAGGGAAACAACTCGACGCAGCAGAAGAGTTCGAGATATATAAAGCACACAAAACAGAACGAGACAAATTACTAAACGACAAATTAACACTATTAACACTAAAAGTAAACCAACTGCTTGACACAGCCATTAACAATGCAAGACAAAAAGAGACAAACATAAATAACATTAATAGCCCCACACCAGAACAACAAGTGGCCCCACGCACATAGTATTTGCCCGAAGATGAAGCAGGAGCTTTGAAACGCGTCGCGAACGAAAAACAAAATTAAAAAGTTCTGACATTTATAAAGCAAATAAAAATTTTAAGTACAATTAAAGTTAATTTTTTATTCAAAAATAACATACACAACCGGAGACGAACAAAAATAACAAAAATGGAACATGTATATGGTTGCAACACTACCCTTTTCCTCAACAGGATATCAGCGTCAGTGGCAATCGCAAATATTTCTAAGGAAACACTAATGAAAGTATGAAAGTAGAGGAACTTCGGGTATTGTGGTATACATATTACTATTTTGACTATAATTGCAAAAGTGTCGCTCTAAATCGACCCATATATAGCTAAAAATTAAGACTAAATTATTGGATTCAAAAAGGTATTCATACAAGTTTGTTGATCAGACAATAAAAAAGATGCTGCCATAAATGTTGCATAACCCAAAAAGTGGCGATTGAAAAATTGGCGGGTATAGTGGTATACTGTATATGTATTTTTAATGTGGTATATTATACCACATTTCCCTCTTTACAATTTCTTGCCACCAGAACACTTTTGAAATGATTTACATATATAGGTAAATATTTTTGTTTTTATTTTTATTACAAAACAACATAAAAAAAAATAAGGGAAAAGATGGTAAGGAAACGCCTCCTTAGCTAAAAATTTACAAAAATTACGAACTTTTAAAATTAGATAGAACTTATTCGCAAGATTGGCAGAGAAATATGGCACTTTTCTTTGGAACACATTTTTCGTAAGCCCAAACCATTTCACATTGCAGGCACGAAATCCATTTGGTCATCGCTTTATACTCATTCGAAATTTGTTTGCAGAAGACGCACATAGCTTCTCTCGATGGAGGAATATCTCCGAACTCTTCATTGTCACCACAATCATTTAATTTGTGAATTTGTGAATTTTGATTTCATTTCAATTTCTATTCTACAACTTACAATTTTATATATTACAATATTACAATATTATGCAGCAATTCATATACAAAGGTCTTAAACAACAGACTTTGTTCGGTGTCGCTTGATGAAAATATTTCTTCCTTTTTAGAGGCGGGCTCATCTTAAGCTGTTTTTTAACTTGTTTAAGCTTTGCATTGGGTTCAATTTTTTTTTTTAAATTCTTTTAATGCTTTCAATCTTGTTTGCATGGCGAAGTGGTTAATATTGTTGCTTTTAATTTTCTTCCTCTGTTGCTGGCAGCGGGTCTTTTCATTTTAGGCGGTGGTGATATCTCCCAGGCTGTTATAAACAATATGCTTGCATCTGCGCTGGAATTCTTTTTAGATGGCAAAAAGACTGACAATGGTTGCATTTGTGCGTAAGGACGGTAAGATGGTACCACCTTGCTTGCTGTTGATAAGTTGAGGCAATGCGGTAGCAGAATGCGCTGTTATTTCCGTTGAAATAGACTCTTCAAAATAGTTTTCCATTTCCCCAGCTATGAAGTCAGCACCCGAATAAATGTATTTATCGAAAGGATATATTCCAGTCGTTTTAAGACTATTGGAGGCATTTTGGCCGGTCTGAACTTTCTAATAGGCCTTAGTGAATATTCCAACAAGATCATAAACCGTTACTTTTCGATAATTCTCACTTATCTCCTCATTAATAATAGGCCTTGAAAGGACCCATGAAAGTTTTGTCAAGTGCTTGCATCTTATGGGTAGAATATGGTGGCAGAGAAATTATAACAACACCATTTTTACGTGCCGTTTTTAGCAGGTCTATGTTTATAGTGTGACTATAATGGCCGTTCAAAATCAACAAAATCGGATCGCCTTTTGATGGTTTTGTAGCTGTTAGGAAATGTTGAAACCATTTAGTAAATAAAGGGATTTGAACGCATCCAGACAGATGGCAAGAAGAATCGGAGCCAGGAGGATCAGAAGGGGATAATGTTTTTTTCGCGGAAAGACGAAGAATGGTGGAACGAAAGGACCGCCTGCGCTCATGTAGGAAATTACTGTTATGACGGATTCACGCTCTGCAGATGTCATGGATCCGATTTGTTTTTTCCCCTTTTGGCCAAGTACTCGTACTTTCGTCTGCTTTGACTGTGCCCATTTTCGTTTGTTAGCCATGTTTTCGCCATGTTTTCTAACGACACAACACAAAACAAAAGAAAACAGCAATTATTCGAAGGAATTTTGAAGTGGGTAATGTATTATAGTATACCACATTGGCCGATGACAGCTGTACCACATTAGCCGAAGATGTATGCACATAATAAATTATTTATAAAAAATTACAAAAAAAAATACTATACTAAAAATACAGAATAACTTCTTTTTTACTTCTTTCCTATCTCTCTATTCTTTCTAATAGGAAGTAGCACCGAAAAGCATGCAATGAAATACGATTGTGCCAGATGCTGCTTGCTATAAAAACAAATGCTTACGCTGTGTTACGCACTATAAGGGTACTGTAACAATAGAAAAAATCCCTTTAGAAGCAAATTATAAAAAAAAAAAAAAAAAAAAAACTAATAATCTAATATACGAGTATAAAATTCTTGTGTCACAGTTTTAGTGTTTATACTCCTCCGAAACGGCTTGACCGATTTTCATGAAATTTTGTATGTATATTCCGTAGGTATGAGAATAGGTTTATAGCTAATTTTTATACCACTATGTGATAATGGTGGTCTACCACAAACATTTTTTTTTTTTTGGACAAAATTTTTTATTTTTATTTTTTTATGATTTACCATTTAAAAATACATATAACCCTTAATTTTCAAACTTCTACCACCAACCCCAATTTTTGAATAGCAATATTAGTACTTTAATAATCTTCAACTCTCAGTGATCGATAACTGATTTATCATTTATTACTTTGTTTATTATTCAGTGCGTGCAAAATCTTAAGAGGAACAATTTAAAATAAAAGAGAAATATATACGTGCTTTATGATTGTGAAAGGAAGGTAAAATAATAAAAAAACGAAAACATTGTCAGTATACTGTTTTCCATCATTACGTACTTCAATTTAATCTACGAGTATTTATGTGTGTAGTAAACAATGCCAGCAAGACGCAAAGGGAACAATTTGGACCGTCGAACGAATAGAACGGCATACATGCGAAATAGAAGAGCCCAAAGATGAGACGAACGAGTCCAACAAGATAATGCAGATGTGCGTATGAGCATGGCACACTTTCGTGAATCACAATCAGAAGAGGAACGAGCTGAACGAAATCAACAAAGACAAATTTACTTTATGGGTGGTGGGGACCCCGAAAACGCACTCGCCAATCGCGTGGATGCACGTTGCGGCTACAATAACCTCAATTCACCATATGCCAGACGCATCGTCGGCGAGCTGGATGCTCTTTAGACATTTTCACCAAGCTATCTCTTTCTGAAGTGCGGAATCCCTGTCTTAACCCAGATTCTCCTGAAGCTTTTTTTTTTGTTTAAATTGATGAAGTCGATATATCCATCAAATATTGGCTTAAATTACAAATAAAAAATTAGAAATAAAAAATTGGACCTTTGGTTTTCGAACCATGAGGTGTCCCTTATAAGGGACACTTGGAGTTGAAAGTAAAAAGCATTTTTTTTTTAATTTTCTTTAATGTGATATGTTTTAAAGCATCGTACATGAAGTCCAACATTGCATTTCTCGCATCGAGTTGGTGACTTTAGATGGCATAACCTGCAGGGTGTTCGGTTTTCTTGCCCTACCACGTAATCTATGTGGTCGAATCTTGAGTCCACATTTTCCAACACAGATAGACGTGAAGGACCTCTTTTCTTAGGCTTGCAATTAGACTGTAGTAACGATAAAGCAATTCTTCGTCGAAAGGGAAGGAGTCGCATATTACCGAAACTTTGCTTTTGTAACTGCCAACAATTGTTGAAAGTTACATCGAGAATATACGATATGAGTGGATTATACCACTTTTTTCCTCTAATAGATGTTCGGTATAACGATATGTTTTGATCAGCGCGGTCCACCCCGCCCATACTTTTGTTGTAATGGCTGATAAGGCTGGGTTGCTCCACCACTTTTAATTTCTTTTCGACTCTCGAAAAACGCTTCACGAATTTCATTGGGTGAACGATTTGGTGAACGAGTTTGAGGCCATGGTAACCAAATTGTTGTCGTTCCATTTACAAATCAAAATTCCTTTTTCTTCGCAGACCGAATAATCATAATGATCCCCTTTGTTTTTTCTTAAGCACTTTGTCATCTTCAAGGGGACAGTTTTTAATTCGGTTGCTCCGTATTGTTCCTGGAAAAAAATGTGGATAACAACTGAGTATGTGTTACAACAATCTCTTTTTACCTGTTGCATTGATGCCTCTTTCTTTCAACTCTGACAGCAGGTCCAGCGATGTAAAAAAATTGTCGAAGTAAACATGGTAAGACATTTGCAAACCACGGCTCCGCAACACATCGCAAAACTTCAGCACCACTCGCGCACCAAGGCCCATGTCTTTATAACTTTGGCTTGTATCTGCTCCTTGGTACGGATCAAGCCATAAGGCATATCCGGACGCTGTTGCTCCAACCCACACTTTATATCCCCAACGAATAGGTTTGCACTGAATGAATTGCTTCGTGGAGTGGCGGCCATAATATGGAACCATGGATTCATCAATGCAATACTTTTTTTCCACTGGAGGAAATTTCTAAAAAAAAAATTTATTCAAGTAGTCGAATAATGGCCGAATTTTGCTGAACTTATCACTATGGTTTAGATTATGATTATCGCAAAAGTGAAGGTTGGACATTATTTCATTGAAGCGATCTCTTGAAAGGCTGGAAGATACTTGTTCACACCCAGTATCTCTTGTGGCTTCCCAATACATACTTCTTTGAGGAAACACGTTATATCCACTTAGCAAGAGTATTCCGAAAAAAGACTTAATTTCATGTAATGAAACATTTAAATGTTTGTTCTTTTGCATGGCTTAGTTATTGGTGAGACTCACTACCATTTCGTAGAATCCATCATCGAAAAATTGTTCAAATATCTCTATTGGCGCTTGATTATTGAACACACTGCTAAATATCGTCTCACCTGTAGCACATTGCAAATCTTTTTTCGTCCAAGTAAGTTTATTTTTTTGGATCCATTTTTCTTTTCTTGGGAACCATGGCAGATAATGGGATGTCGTCGTCAAAATCGAAACCATCATCATATGCAACTTCATCACCAGCAAGTAGTTGACTGCGTGGTAAGTTAGATATCCCCACTTCATTTTCTTCTCCTGAATCTTCATCTGTCAATTCTCCACATGCATTATTTGGCGGTAGCAAGGTTATTGTGGCCGGTGCTGAATTCGATTCATCTTCTTCCAATATACGAGTAGCTAGGACTTCATCCAAATTTATGTATCTACAAAACAAAGCAGACATGAACTCTAATCTCCTACTGTCCCATATATGGGACACCAATAAGAAAACCTTAATTTTGCAAAACCCATGAAGAATTTCATAAAACTTACAAAGGCAATAAAGAACATGACATTCTAACATTGAATTGTACAAATAATATTTATAATTTTTTTTTGTTGAAATTATGTCAAAATTGCCTTCTTGATGACATTGTTTCATCAGTTCACTTCACTTCACTCAAAAACAGTACATGCGAAAAAAATGCGCGAAATACGAGTATATCTAGTTTTTTTGTTCGTAACTAGGCAACATATTCAAAGGAATTGAATAAACCTCCGATTTTAATTTCAGACAGTTGAATTAATTTTTAAAAAATTCAAAATGCAGGTGTCCCACATACGGGATAGGAGGAGAATCTGGGTTAAACAACAGAAACCAATTGAATGATAAAATTTCAGAAATTTGCACAAATCGTATGGAATAATCAGTGTGATTGTTAATGAACTGAATATGAAAGTGCAAACAGAAGCTATTCAAGAGTAAAAAGTAACAAATTATAGAGAAAAAACGTGAGAAAGTATGTTAAAGCAAAACAAACAATAAACTTTCCTCTATCCTATTCTTATTCCCATCAGACACCTAAGGAGTCTATATCAGTTGGACTTGATGAAATTCATCCGGTTTTCATTAAAGCCATACTTCCATACATTTTAAAATACATAACACATCTTTTCAACACAATCTTTATGTCGAATGTTTTTCCCTCTGCTTGGAAACAAGCCAAGATTATACCAATTCCAAAAAATCAAAAAGAGTTTAGACCAATCGCGATTCTACAATTTCTGTCTAAAGTCTTGGAAACGTGTCCGTGTCTGAACTTCTCATGCTCAGTAGAGGGGTCCCACAAGGTTCAATACTAGGACCTCTTTTGTTTTCTTTGTACATAAATGATTTACCAAATTGCCTGCAAAAAACCAAAATAGATATGTACGCTGATGATGTACAGATACGGAAAAGCTTTCCTCTAGGTTTGGTCGAAAATGCAGCAGTTGTGGTTAATGAAGATCTACACAAGATTCACAATTGGACACGAAAAAATGGACTATGCATACACCCACTGAAGTCAAAGTGCTTGATTATCTCAAGAAACTCTATTGATACGTCTGAATTTCCCAAAATATACCTTGAAAACAATCAAATTGCATTTGTCGATTCTGCTAAAAACCTGGGTATAACTTTTACAAAAACACTTTCTTGGAATAAACATATCAGATTGACAATCGGGAGAGTTTATGGAGGACTTCGTATGCTTTGGACAAACCATAAAATTACACCCTTAAAAACAAGAATTGTCTTAGCCAAAACATTACTTATCTCTATTTTGCTTTACGGTTGTGAACTTTTTTACAATTGTGATTATGAGCACAAGCGTAAACTTAATGTTGCGTACAACAGTATAGCCAGGTATATCTTCGGATTACGAAAGTATGACCACATCTCTCAATTTTCCAAATCAATATACGGCATTACTCTTGACAACATGTTTAAGCTAAGAACGTTAAAACTTCTTCACAGTATATTGCAAACACGTCAACCACCTTTCTTCTTTTCTTCTTTTAACTTCTATTTCTTCTCTTTCATTGCTTTTTATGCATTTTCATTATATCAGTTTATGATATCTCTGAATTAAATTTAATTTTTACTGTTAGCTCTTTTTTTATTTTTTTTTTCTTCCTGTTGTAACTTTGTAACTTTATAACTACATAACACACTATGTAAATTAATCAATTAAGCTTATACTGTTTAAGAAGATATTGTATCTTATTGTATAAGTCTATACGAATAAATATGAATATGAATATGAATATGAATATCATAAATTTCAGATTCCTAGCTCAAACTTTGACTTTCCAATAAAATTGTTTTATTTAATAGTGGGCTGATTTTAGAAATTTTATCTGCCGAGCAGTTTTATGAGTCAAAGATCATAAAAAATTTCAGCTTTCTAGCTAAAAATTCGATTGTTTCTATAAATTAGTTTTTTTTTTATGTTGAGTTTTTAGCGCGTCTGTGGGCGGATTTCAAAAATTCTTAAACTTGATTATTTCGGGGACCTGGAGAGTATATATGGTTAAAGGATCAATTTTTGCCGACAGACCAATAGACATGGCTAGATAGACATTACTATCGATAAATATAGTAACTTTTAGGGGTCTACGGGCAATTTCAAACTTCGCGTCAAAATTAGTATACCCTTGGAATAGGGTATAAAAACAGTTAATATCTTGGCCGAAAACCCTATTTTATTTAGATTATCTTATAAGATATCTAAAATGTTTGTTTAGAAAACTTTTCAATTTATTTGCTTCCAAACAAAAATATTTGTTTGCCACAACGCGATTGTCATGGTTTCACTTTTATTTTTCGTACAGAATCTTAATATATTAGATTTTTAGTATTCCAAAACGTGGTTTGGTTACTCCTTCTTATAGTTCCGAAACTTTTTATACCCTATTCTAAGGGTATATTAATTTTGACGAATAGTTTGTAACATACCTTAATATTGCCCGTAGACCCCTAAAAGTTACTATATTTATGATCAGCATCTATAGTAATGTCTATCCATGTCCGTCCGTCCGTCCGTCGGCAAAAATTAGGCCTTTAAACTGCGCCTACAGAGCTGAAATTTTAACCATATACTCTCTAGGGTCCCGAAATAATCAAATTTACGAATTTTTGAAATCCGCCCACAAACTCAAAAATTTTTTTTGGAAAAAATCAATTTTTGAGCTAGAAAGCTGAAATTTTGTATATATGATCTATGGCTCCTAAAACTGCTCGGAATATAAAATTTTCAAAATCCGCCCACTGGCACGCCCACAAATAAATAAAACAATTTTATTGAAAATTAAAATTTGAGCTAGGGAGCAGAAATTTATAATATATACTCTCTAGGGGCCCTTTATGCTCATGTGTTAATTTTTTTTAAATCCGCCTACTGACACGTCCACAATTAAATAAAACAATTTTATTGAAACACCCAAGTTTGAGCTAGGGAGCGTTTTTTTTCGATAAAATCATTTAAATGTTATATATCAAAATAGAGCGTTCTTAACAATTCAACCATATTTAGACTTTTGTCACGCCCACTTATGAGGGTTAGGAATAAGAATAGGGTATCCAACAGTTCGCCCAAGCGGACTGTAGCCCGTCCCTATGTTTTTTGTTAAAATTGGATTTGTTATAAACTTTTTTGGAAATATTCGCGAAGAACGTATTTTCGGCCATGCGAATTCGCCATTGTTTTCCTTCATTTCATTCAGCTGTTGGTTTTTGTTTGTGTTCATTTGCCGTTGCCGTGAGGTACTCTATTGAATGAGCACAATGAATTGTTCAAATTATTCAAATCACACATTCACAAATTACAAACTGACAATCACGCTATTGTCATCAATCCTGATAAAGCACCAGCTGGAGAGCACATGCGTGGATTTCATGCACCTGTTATTGACGACTTTGCTGAAATCATGGTTGGCGACCGTACAGCGATGCGACAAATCGTGATTTGAAGAAGAAATAATCATGCTTATTTGGAGATTCGAATGAATATTCAAGTCGTTCGAATGTCTATTTTCTTTCGAATTATACCGGTTTTCATCAAATAAATATTTTATTCGATTGAATCTCAAAATACAAATTCTTCTTATTCGACAAACTATCGTTCGAATTCGAATGTCAAAATCAGCATGAATAATCTTGAGTTCATTGCTGATACACACCGTTCATACGACGCTCTCCAATATCCGCTAATGTTCTGAAAGGGATAAAGCACACTTACAATAAGTTAGTTATTTTTCATTTCCCTACGAAAATATTCAGTAGAAATAATTTATATGGCAAAACAACGTTTGCCGGGTCAGCTAGTTATTTAATAAAGTTTAACAAATCGTTTATTGCGAGGTAACTTAGGTATAAGTAATGCACAAAACAATAAAACACAAAAAAAACTATTTCAGAAGCATAAAAAAACATAGGGACGGGCTACAGTCCGCTTGGGCGAACTGTTGGATACCATATTCTTATTCCTAACCCTCATAAGTGGGCGTGCCAAAAGTCTAAGTATGGTTGAATTGTTAAGAACGCTCTACATATTTTGATATATAACATTTAAAGGATTTTAAAAAAAGTTTTTTTTAAAAAATTGTGGGCGTGTCAGTGGGTGGATTTTGAAAATATTTACACATAAGCATAAAGGGCCCCCTAGAGCGTATATATTATTAATTTCAGCTCCCTAGCTCAAATTTTGGTTTTTCAATAAAATTGTTTTATTTATTTGTGGGCGTGTCAGTGGGCTGATTTTGAAAATTTTATATTCCGAGCAGTTTTAGGAGTCATAGATCATATAAAAAAAAATTCGATTTTTTCCAAAAAAAATTTTTGAGTTTGTGGGCGTGTTTGTGGGCGAATTTCAAAAATTCGTAAACTTGATTATTTCGGGACCCTAGAGAGTGTGTGGTTAAAATTTCAGCTCTCTACGCCCAATTTAAAGGCCTAATTTTTGCCGACAGACGGACGGACATGGCTAGATCGACATTACTATCGATGCTGATCATAAATATAGTAACTTTTAGGGGTCTACGGGCAATATTAAGGTATGTTACAAACTATGCGTCAAAATTAATATACCCTTAGAATAGGGTATAAAAACTCGAGTACAACCAATTATATATTCGACACAAATTACCAAAAGCGTGAATAGCTTTGAAGTTGCCAGAACACGTGTTGGTGGTTTTTTCTAAATCGCCAGTTTTGTGTGTAACAAACATTCCGTTAGCCTGCATAGTTTTCAAAAAAACTGCCCGTACCACATTACCCTCCTATACCACAATACCCGAACTTACTCTATGTGGCAGGTCATTTTGGCGGGGAAATGTAGATGTGTTTTGTTTCATATCAAAAAATTGTATGACCGTAGATGTAGGTACGGTATTTCAAAAGAGTTTTATTTACTTAAAAACAGATGCCACCGCTCGACGCCACTGCAATTGTAGGGATTTACTTTTAGATAACGCTGGTATCAAAAATTGGTTTTTCAAAAAAATGTCAGGTATGCGGTTTTGCCATGCACACGATTCTATGTGGCTTAGGAAATCGTTACAACCGTTTCTGAGAAAATGGACTTTTCCGAAAATTCAAAAATGTTTGGCGGTTTTTGCGCCAGTAGGTACTAATTTTAATTTTAAACAAAACTCATGAAATGTCATTAATTAGCAATTTATTTGTATTCAATCGAGAGAATACATAATGCAATTAGTTTTTTAAATACCACTTTGGGCATATGCCCACCACGGCTGGATCTGATGAATGTCATCCGAGAAACAAAGTTGTCGACCACTTTTTTAAGCATTCGTGTCAGGATGTCATCAATAACACAAATATTGTTGGGTTCGAATTCGTGAATCAATGTGGGTTTCTCAGCATAGAATAGAAGTTTTGTGTCGAATTCACAAAGAAAATAATCAAGAGACGCCATAATCACAAGATCTTGAAGGCCAATTTACAGGTTCAATTCGCGAAATTATGCATTCATCAAATTTTACCTTCAATAAGTTGATTGTTTCGTTTGGTTTATGGCACGTAGTACTATCCTGCTAGAACCACAGCTCTTCCACATTCATGCCATTCAATAGGGGAACGAAAAAGTCATTAATAATAACGATTACCGTTGACCGTCGTACGCTCATTAGACTCATTTTTGAAAAAAATATGTTCCGATGACTCCTACAGAACCATAGACCGCACCAAACTGAGAATTTTCCGGGATGCAATTGTTTTTCGATAATCTCATGTAGATTTTCTTCGCTCCAAATGCGACAATTTTGCTTATTATGTATCCATTAAGTCCAACATGAGCCTCATTGCTGAACACAATTTTTCGATAAAATAGCGGATACAAATGCCACTTGATTTTGAGTCCATTCACCAAAATGTCGATGGAGCTCGATGGTTATTCGGCTTCATTTTTTGCACGACCTGTATCGTTAAGCCTTCAAACCAAAACCTTTGCCCAAAACAAAGACCAAGCTGTTGTGAACGACTGCGAATCGATACATTTGGATTTTCTTCAACACTGCCCTGAATGGATGCAAAATTCTCTTCAGTACGCACTCCTGTTATGAGTCTCGGTGCCACTGCGTCTTGCAAAGAAAATGTTGTGCGAAACCGGTCAACAGTACAGCGAAAAGCGGTATCAGATGGTCGGTTATGTTGGGTGAAATATGGTGCAAGTGCTCTCTATGTTTGGCGCAAAGAACCATAATTTTGGAGCCAAATTTCTAAAATTTGGTGACGTCGTTGAAAAGTTTATTTCATCACGATAAATTGGACTACGGAATAAAAATGACACTGACAGTTTGGAATTTTACAAAAATATTTATAAATTTAACTATGCAAATTCGTTCCAAATGGTAATACATATAAGTTGATGTGTAAATTTTCTTAACCGGTTTTTGAGCTATAAGCATAACGGTACTTTATTTGACTAGCTATCTTTGCAAAACTTTTCAAAAACGATCAAAATCGTTAGAGCCTTTTTCGACAAATTCGGTAATGTAAAAACTATTTGTATTGTGGGTACCGTTGTTCCCAATGACAGAATAACAAAATACGAAGTTTGTTTTTTTGAGTTTGTGGGCGTGTCTGTGGGCGGATTTCAAAAAATCGTAAACTTGATTATTTCGGGACCCTAGAGAGTATATGGTTAAAATTTCAGCTCTCTAGGCCCAGTTTAAAGGCCTAATTTTTGCCGACGGACGGACGGACGGACGGACATACATGGCTAGATCGACATTACTATCGATGCTGATCATAAATATAGTAACTTTTAGGGGTATACGGGCAATATTAAGGTATGTCACAAACTATGCGCACAAAATTAATATACCCTTAGAATAGGGTATAAAAATACACACATTATATGACCTTTTCAGCCGTCATTATGAAATGTCCATTCGCTGGAGACATTTCCATTTGCAGGAAATCAACTGAAAACATTTCAAAATTCCGATCCCCAAAAGCATCCGGTTATCTAACAGTTGTCAACGTCCCTGTAGCAGATTCTGCTGCTGCATCACTACTCTCAGTCCGAGCATCCTTTATGTTCACCACTCACCAAAACATATTTTCCATTTTCCATTTTATTTTATTTTGCGGCTGCCTTCAACCCAAGGTAGATACAGAACTTGAAATAACGTATAAAAATGAGTAAATATCTCAGTTCTTTCATCGTATTTACCTTGTCCTGAATTGAACGTACCTCTACACACGTCCATCATTTGAAACTTCCTCTTTCAATTGAAATATGAAAACTTAATTTACGTAATTAAATACGTAAATGTATGAATATAATTATTTTGTATGTATGTATGTGCACATATTCAGTTTTTTTTTTTTGCAAAGAAAACAATAATTGTTGCTTTTAATTAAATCCAATAGTCAAAAGAAATTCGATGGGGAATGGGATCCGTCAATGGGTTTCGCAACTTTAAGAACAAAGAACCGAACGGAATACATCGTTCGATTTATTAAATGAAATGACGACGGCCAGTACTCGGATGGTTAGTGGTTAAGACAATAACCATTTGCAAACGGAGTCAGTGTAACAGGACCGTTTTAACAAAATTTATAGCTAAACAACACATGATTAATGAGAGATCATTACAAAATACCGCTGTATGTCTGCGTTGCGGTGGGTCCCGATAGTGGTGGGGACTTAAAACGAGTTTCCCTTTAAGGCGACGACACCTTCTGCCGTGATGAATTTACACATTCTGCCATCTGGCCGATGTGATTTATTATTGAGCCTTAAAACTTCTATATCTGTGCGACAAGGAGGCGGGCACGAAGCATCAGGTTACGCACTGTGGTGGAACGTATCTGCAAATAAAATCTTAATGAATCACCAAGAAATATACCAATCACTTCGTTATACACGCCTACGTAGTAGTACGTAGTTTGAAAGTTTTATGACAATCGCAGGACGGACATGCCTGGTATCGGCTGTGAAAGGGATTTGCATAGATTTAATTTTGCCTCGACATTGAATTATGCTCGTCAGGTAAATCGGAGAAGATCTCACCTTTCCACATGCTGCAAAATATTTTATCCAGATGCCAGCAAATATGTTGTATGCCTTGCTTGAAGTCCCCCAAAAGTCATTTGTTATACGTGTACTACTGCTGCTGTTTTTGAAATAATAATAGCCCAGGGATGTACGTTAACAACAAGAATAATGTTGCGCACTTCGCAGAGAGAAATGGAAGTGAATGAATAGGTAGTGTTGTACGTTGGTATACTATAATATGTTTGCATTTGATGAAGTCTTTCCAAAAGATCACTACGGAGTTGGGAATAATGTTCACATCGCAGTATACAGAGCCAGCAAGTAAGTGAATATTAATTTAAGATAAATGCAAAATATTTGCTCTTTGGCAAGTGGAAGGAGACATTTGATGTGTGTATGAGTGATGGGTATGGGTGATGCTAACAAAATTAATTTACATTAGAGAATTTCAAAGAAATCTGAAGGATAAAATGTAAGCTTCGCGATTATGATTTAGAATTCTGTCTATTAGGAATATTGTTTGATTGGCAGGATGAACAATGTAAAGCCTGTCAAGATTCTAAAAAGGTATCATGTATTCTTCGTGTTTGTATTTATTTTTGGGCATCTATAGTAGTAGTAAAATGATCTTTATTTTCAAGTTTTTCATTATTTTGTTTTGAGGTTAAAGTATGGACCTTCAAAATTTCTGATGAAAGTAGAAAAACTTACGCCAATGACATGGAGTCGTCTGCTAAGCAAAATAAATAAAAACCTAGCTTCTACAACAGTTTGCTTGTACGAAGTGGAAGGTGAATTAATTAGTCATGATTCCCAATTTGGCAAATGTGTTACGTTTATTTGCTACAAAAGCTAAAGAAGAAGTGACAACCTAAGACAAGGTGTCCTGTAATAAGACAATTTCCTTTCACTTGGCCTTATTAGTGCGAAAGGAATGGAAGGCCTAATTCACTTTATGAAAGTGAAATAAGGCCCACTGAACTCATTTACCCAAAGCGAAATAAGGTCAAATGCTAAAATGTTCCCTCTTCAAAATAATAATACCTATACGAAACAGAGCGCCTATTTCAACCTCGCACCTACTCCCAATCAAACAGTGACCCCCAAGCAGGGGAGTTGTAGCGGGCAGAATCCCGCTCATACACATTGCATTGTTAATGAGATCTACCATAAATATCACTACTAGATCACATAACAGCACCTGGGTGGCCTCCTTCGCGGGTAAGAGGTGTTAAAACTCTGGGCACGTCCTTGACCCACAAAAACTTAAACTGCACCTTTTGATTGGCAAAAATAAAACAGTAGACATTCGATATCGTGAACTTATAAAAACCAGGCATGTTCCAGGTTGTTCACTATTTCCAGTGGGAAGCCAAAAATGCCTTCAAACCCGGATTTTGATTCAAAATGCACATTTTGTCCGGTACATGACACATGATTTTTTAATTGAATTTATTAAAGAGTAAAGACGTAAATAATAGAAATAGCATCGAGCATAGAAATAGAAATAAGCAGACCTCGTAGCCCCACCTTTTACCGAAAATAACTTTTGAATGTAATTTTATAGGAAATTTGTCAACGCAGCAACCTACAAAATTTCGTATCACTCTAAGAGTTATAAATACATGTAAATTCAAATTTTGAATAGCACGTATTTCCACTACTATTCTGTTGCCTGGCAGAACTCGTAACTCCAACAAAAAGATTACTCAGAAAACCTCGTATCTCTTATTCGTGGTAAGCAAAACCTCGTAAGACAAGATGAAACTAGTTGGAATACCTCGTAACTCCAATAAAATAAAAAGTAATATTATTTTCGCTTTAAAAATGTCCTTAGATTAAAAACACTATTTCTTTAATATATTAGTTAAAAAAAACATTAAGATATGTAAAAAATAAGCTCCGTGAGACATTTTCGTCGCTCCTGTAAAATTTTAAATTTGTGAGTTACGAGGTCTGCTTTTAGAACTAGAAATCAATCTTGACAAGTAGCATAATGTGTATCTCCGTTTACAACGTAACATTTAAAGCAAATAAAAGAAACGTGATTATGACGTAATCTAGAATGACAAAAATCTCGAATGCAAAAAATCTCGAAAAAACAAATTTTTAATCTAGAATGCAAAAATCTCGAATATTTATTTAAAGAGTTTAAACTTAAAGAAAATGCATTACATATTTAGTTCATTCAGCAATTTATTTTTTTCGGTAAATTAACAACAACAAATCAATATTTAACACAAAAAAAAAAACATTATAAAAAATTGTAAAAATTCCAATAGTAAATAAGGTGCCGTGAAATAACGCCGAGTAAAAAAATGCCGAATTATGAAAGCGAAATAACGCCGAATTTCCATGTTCGGTCTTATTTCACTTTGCCAAAGTGCGAAATATTTTCATTCATACAGATTTTTCCATTCGAGATTTTTTTTTCTAGATTTTTGTATTTCGAGATTATGCTTTCGAGATTTTTTTTCCAGATTTTTTTAATTCTATATTTTTGTTTTCGATATTTTTACTTTCGAGATTTTTCTTTTCTGGATTATTGCTTTCTAGATTTCGTGGTAAACCCAAAAGAAACACTAACGACTTAACAATAACAAATTTATCTTACTTGTTCATTTTCTTCCTCTCTTAATACCTCAGTTTTTTCAAGCAATGAATAATATATCTGACCGCACTCGAAATCAAATTATGCGTGCATAGCCATGGTGCAGATATTTGATAATTGCATAGTACAAAACACATGAATGAACGGAAAAGTCGCTTTAAAGCCAGTCAACATACCGTAGACTCATTGCACCTGGAATATGCATTTTTAATGCTGGCGAAAAAAGTGTGTTCACCATATCTACATTTTTATTGTTCACTATTTAGAGTAGTCTATATACAATGTTGTGTGTACACTTTACCAAGATTCACTATATCGATGCTCTACTGTATTTTCTTATAATTGAACACCCATTGGCCTTATTTCACTGACTTGCAGTGATATTAAGTCGTTTTCATCAATTGAAAGCGCAATAAGGCCCATTTGGCGATATTTGATCTTGTCAAAGTGAAATAAGATAAACTGTATAAAATTCGCGTTTTTACACTTTTCAACACCGAACTTTTAATAGTTTGTCTGATTTTACTTGGCCTTATTTCATGGCACCCATGACAACTAGTAAAAGAAAAGGGAGAACAATAACTCAGTTTGGGTGATTTTTACTTTACATTTAAATGGTACAGTTCTACAATATTACACGCCTGTTTTTTTTTTCTTCTTTATCTAAAATTCTTTAACATTTTACTCAAGGCCAAGTCGCTTAGGCGGCAATAACTCACTACCAGCTTCACACAATACACTTTTATAAGATAATTTATCACACTATTCTATTGATCTAAATTACGTGAGATACTCCATCTTAAAGTATTAATTTCTTTGTTTTTTTCCATTTTTTTTTTAATCTTAGCTCCGCTTTTTTGTTGATCTCCATTGAATCCGCGTTTTTCCTTATGTCCTGCGTGGTTAAAATCATTCTTTTTTTAACTTCCTCGTGGAAGTTGTTGTAATGGGGCCGATTATGTGAATCGCGGACTTTGACATATCTCCACATTTCAAGGTCACCACAATCCAAATCCAACGTTTTTATAGAGATATTTGTCTGTGTGTATGTACGTATATGCGTATATACAACGTATGTGCGTATGTGCGTTCGGAATTATCTTTCGCCACGATTATCTCGAGAACCAAAGATGATATTGACCTGGGACCGGGTTTATTCGAAGCGTATTCAGGTGACCTTGAAACGTGGAGATATGTCAAAATCCGCGATTCACAAAATCGGCCCCATTACAAGAACTTCCACTGGGAAGTTAACTAGCTGAATTTTGAAATTGATGATTTGTACTATTTATTATTATTATTATTATTATGATTTTTTTTATTACAGCTAGGGGAAGAAATGGTGGTAGCCACTACACCCCTAAAAGTGATAAAAAAGTGGCCCCGGAAGTAGGGCCACCTCTAAAAAAAGATTTACCAAGGGGTGGCTGGGTAAGTTTGAGCTAGAAAACTGAAATTTATAATATATATACTCTCTAGGGGCCCTTTAAACTTATGTGTAAATATTTTCAAAATCCGCCCACTGACACGCCCACAATTTAAAAAAAAAATCTTTTTTTGAAAAACCAAAGTTTGAGCTAGGGAGCGTTTGTTTTTACAAAAGCTTCGTTTTTTTCGATTAAATCATTTAAATGTTATATAACAAAATATGTAGAGCGTTTTTAAAAATTCAACCATACTACGACTTTTGTCACTCCCACTTATGAGGGATAGGAATAAGAATAGGGACATAGGGTATCCAACAGTTCACCCAAGCGGACTGTAGCCCGTCCCTATGTTTATCTGCTGTTTTCTCCCTGCTGCTAGAAACTGACTGGGAATAAAAGTGTTAAATATTTCCGATGCTTTTCGACCAACATGCAACAAGAAAAGGGGCTATTTTCCGTGCTTCGGTTTCCTTGATATTGTTGGTGGCTACCATGTACATAAAGAAATTCCTTTCTTCTAAAGTAGTAAATCAAATTTGAAATGCCTTAACAAGGCTTACACAAGGGCCTACAAATTCCCCAAACTGGATGACACAATAAATTACACATCGAGCTTTTTGCCATGGGATATTTCTTTTGGTATACTAATTTGCTTACCAGCGAACACGGCCCTTCTTGACTGCGAAAACGCTTAGCAGATGTTAGCTGAAGTGCCGATTATATTTGTTATTACTTAATGACACAACTAAACAACTTCCTAAAGCAAGTGTTAGCCAGGTGGACTCTACAAAGTTTTTTGGATTTAATGTATGATGGGTAAAAACAATAACCTGGCTAACGACTTTGAAAAAACAAACTGCGCTATAGATAGATATGAGGAAATATTTAAATTTGTACGGTGGAAACTGATGGCCAATTCGAGGATGTCGCATTAATCTGGCATTAGGTTAATTCACAAGGAGCTCCTTAGAACCCAAAAAACACGATATTTATCGAAATGTCCTTAGAAACCGCGCAGTATTTCTGTGTTCAAGGTTAATTTCACTAAATTGAAGTTCCATAATCTCCCTTTTTGGAATATGATTTGTAACAAGTAATTACATAAACATCACTCCAAAGAGGTATAACATCTAACGCGCATACAGTACACATGCTGAACAATTAAGACACAGTTATTCATTTATTATTGCAGTTGATATAAATGAATATTTTACGTCTTTAACATTTTTCTTTATGAAGTTAAAATCAGGTACATGATTCTGTTTATTAAAATCTCTCGTCATGTTATTAATAGGTTCATTATTACCATAATTGCATCGAGACGTACTCTGATATAGAAAATCGTGATTCCTTGTTGTTCGCGGTCTGATGTTAAAGTTAATTGGATGAAGACCGTAGTTGGAGTTGACGTTACCGGTCAGGATGCACAACGAAAATATACAATTTGCTATCTCCCTTGTTTCTAAGGACTGTAGGTTCAGCAACTTTGAGCGATTTGTGTAAGGTGGAAGTCGACGTCGAGGGTCTCAAAGTAATCGATAAATTGCTTCTGAATGCTCTTTGTTCATGCGATACCAGATTCGTAAGCAGGACACCACAGAGGACTAGAGTATTCTAAATAAGGTTGGATGAGAGAACAGTATAAGGTTTCAGTTACATAAGGGTCCTTAAAATCCTTTGAAAATATTTTAATAGTCCCAAACGGGTTCTTGCCTTACTGACGATGGAATCCATATAGAGGTTAAAGTTGAGCTTCTTGTCAAACATTACACCCAGATGATTAAAGTAATCGACACATTCAATAACTTCATCGTCAACGAAATGATGATGATGTCTTGTCCTGACGTTCGATTTTAAATTATTTAAAATTAATCTACCTTTACACCATGGATGTATCAATATCGTGCTGTAAAAAGATATATCCTTGTGGGATGCCATAAGAAAAACTCAGTTAACAGTCATCCGCAAATAATAAAACGTTTGCAAATGTAACATATAGACATAAATCATTGATTAATAAAAGGAATAGGAGCGGACCAAACTGACTACCTTGAGGGGTACCAGAGTACCTACACAGCTATAATTTTTGATAAAGAAAGATTTAAATTTACATTTTGCGTGTGGTCACTTAGGTATGAACTAATCTATCTCAATATACATTGGGGAAAAACATACAATTCTATTTATACCCTATTCTAGGGGTATATTAATTTTGACGCATAGTTTGTAACATACCTTAATATTGCCCGTAGACCCCTAAAAGTTACTATATTTATGATCAGCATCGATAGTAATGTCGATCTAGCCATGTCCGTCCGTCCGTCCGTCCGTCCGTCCGTCCGTCCGTCCGTCCGTCCGTCCGTCGGCAAAAATTAGGCCTTTAAACTGGACCTAGAGAGCTGAAATTTTAACCATATACTCTCTAGGGTCCCGAAATAATCAAGTTTAAGAATTTTTGAAATCCGCCCACAGACACGCCCACAAACTCAAAAAAACAAAATTTTGGAAAAAATCGAATTTTGAGCTAGAGAGCTGAAATTTTTTATATATGATCTATGGCCCATAAAACTGATTGGGACATAAAATTTTCAAAATCCGCCCACTGACACGCCCACAATTAAATAAAACAAATTTTGGGAAAAATTTAATTTTGAGCTAGAAAGCTGAAATTTTTTATATATGATCTTTGGCCCATAAAACTGCTTGGGACATAAAATTTTCAAAATCCGCCCACTGACACGCCCACAATTAAATAAAATATTTTTTTTGAAAAACCAAAATTTGAGCTAGGGAGCTGAAATTTTTAATATATACTCTCTAGGGGCCCTTTATGCTCATGTGTAAATATTTTCAAAATCCGCCTACTGACACGCCCACAATTATTTTTTTTTTATTTTTGAAAGTCCAAAGTTTGAGCTAGGGAGCTGAAATTTATAGTATATACTCTCTAGGTGCCCTTTATGCTCATACTTAAATTTTTTTAAAATCCGCCTACTGACACGCCCACAATTAAATAAAACAATTTTATTGAAAAACCAAAGTTTGAGCTAGGGAGCGTTTTTATTTACAAAAGCTTAGTTTTTTCGATAAAATCCTTTAAATTTTTGTCACGCCCACTTATGAGATATAGGAATAAGAATAGGGTATCCAACAGTTCGCCCAAGCGGACTGTAGCCCGCCCCTATGTTTTTATACCCTGTTTCAAGGGTATATTAATTTTGACGCAAAGTTTGTAAAATACCTTAATAATGGCCGTAGACCCCTAAAAGTTACTATATTTATGATCAGCATCGATAGTAATGCCGATCTAGCCATGTCCGTCCTCCGTCCGTCTGTCCGTCTATCGGCAAAAATTAGGCTTTTAAACTGGACCTAGAGAGCTGAAAATTTTTAACCATATACTCTCTAGGGCCCAAAATAATCAAGTTTAAGAATTTTTCAAATCCGACCACAGACACGCCCACAAACTAAAAAAAACAAATTTATCGAAAAAATCTAGTTCTTAGCTAGAAAGCTGAAAGCTGAAACTGCTCAGGAGATAAAATTTCTAAAATTCGCACACTGACACGCCCACAATTAAATAAAACAATTTCATTGAAAAACCAAAGTTTGAGCTAGGGAGCGTTTTTCCTTTAAATGTTATAGGGTATCCAACAGTTCGCCAAGCGGACTGCAGCACATCCCTTTGTTTTTTTAACAGGATAGCGTGATTAACTTAATCAACAGTTTTACTAAAGTCAGCATAAAAACCATCTGATTGTAGCCCATTTATTATGTTCTCATTACAATGGGACGTAAATTCAACTAAATTCTTTACAGTTGATTTCTTGGGACAAAAGCCATGGTGTTCGTCAGCTAAAACGTTAGGACAGTAAATCTTACGTAGTTACAAATAATTTCGTCAAAATATTTTGGTATACAGGAAGTTTTGCCATAGCTCTGTAATTTCCATGAGATGTTTGTTACAATTTTTGTTGAAATGCATTTTAAACGACGATTTCCAAATTATAGGACAAACTCCACTGGACAGGGACATGTTGAATAAAGAAGTTAAGGTTAACGGATGAAATAAAAGGAAGCTTTGACAAATAAGCTAGGAACGAAATCAGGACCAGGGTCATTCCTTTATTATCTACGGGAAGTTGGTTGTGAGTTTAACAAAATTCATGACTTTCGACTGTCAAAAAGGTCATATAAACGGAAAATTCTTTCATTCAAATTCTTTCTCAAGAATGGTTTACAAAGACATCTTTCTTCTTCCTAATGCAAAATCAGCTTGATATCTATTGCCCACTGCGAGATTTTTTATTTCTTAAAAACCCGTGTTTGAGGTTAATTTAATGCCCCATTGGCTTTAATGGGTTAAAACTTTTTCGGACTAAAACCGCAGAGCTCCATCCATTTTTTTTAAATTCATTCAATTTTACAACTGTTAAACTGAATCGTTTGCTTACATCAACATACTCATATAGTAACTGTAAGTTTTCGTTTTAACACTCATTTAGATTATATTTTATTCCGAAAATGCTATTTTGCTTGCTAATCAAATAACTTGTTCTAAGTACAGCCATATTCATTTAATAAAGACTCAGGTATTTTCTCTTTCCTTTTGCCCAAAGGCCATTTTATTTTCTACAAAGGATACGGTTCCAATGTGTTTATGCGGATATCCTCTTCAGGTGCGCACCCCATGCAACTAAACTCAATTGTTTTCGTTTTTCCTTCGCTTTTTTTTTTTTTTTTTTTTTGCAGCAATGCGAAGTTAAGCTAATGTTGTTAGAATGACAGAAGGATAGAGATACAAAATGCGATCCACGTCAACAGCAAAGTGAGGGAAAAAGAAAAGTCAACAAGATAATGAAATATCCTTCTGTTTGTCAGATGTCGCTTTTTGCCTGCGTTCAGGAGAAAAATATTATTTTTCGCTTTTCTATCACTTTTCCTCTTCTTAATGTTTTTTTGTTCCCCCTTATGTTGGTTGATTTGTTTGTTCTTTTCAGCATCTGTCGCCGCAAGTTATCATTTCGGTTTAGATGCACAGAGGTGATGGTTTTAACATAATTTGTTTTTACTTACTCTTACCACCCTTTACACAATGATATATTAAACTTTCCGAATTTCAGGAAAATAATGAATAAAAAAATATTACTCAACGATGACATTGGTCACCGAAATCATCACAATTATTTTTAAGAAGATGGTGGGGGAGATGGAAAATCCTTCTAATTAAAATGCCTGTGGTTGCGTAAAATTGAGGTTGAACTAATTTCGAGGAACTTAATTAATAGATGCGATTATGCTTTTCATGATACTCAAGTAAAAGGATGCCATGAGGATGGAAGATGTTCTACAATTGTGTGTTTGGAGGGATGGGGACCAAGGGATTGTCAATTATGAGCGTTGGCATTTTATATTTCCTTGTGAGGTTAGTGGCGTGAAATAGAGTTCCAGGTCGATAATTATCTGCTCCGGAATTTGATAAATTCTCATTACAAAGTGGTATTAGTGGGAATTTCAATTAACAGAAACAGAGTAATTTAAACTTCTAATGGGATCCAAGTGTGAGCTCTTGCGTTCGCCCTCAGCTTCCTCGAAAGACAATTCAGGTGGTATGGCTTGTGTGTCACATCAGCTCAAACTGAATAGAGCCTTGGAAACATGTAAGGTAAAAGGAGCTTACAATCAAAATTAATTTTCACACAAAAATGCAAAACTCGGATATTTCCCTCAGTCGTATTTTGCTTTATGAATTGCATATTTTTTCAAGTAAGGGGTGACCATTAGGGATTAACCCATTCCGATAGGAAGATACGTTAACATCGAATGCTTTTTGCTTTCCGTTTTGACATTTCTCATCGTGAGTTCTTTACAAGTTGCGTGAAGGTTTTCTAAGACTATTATGAAAATGGGGGTTAAGAAAAAAATTAGCATCAGGCACTAAGTGATTTTTTCGATCTGTATAATCACCCAAACGAGCGCATAAAAAGATCGAATCGGTGGCAAATTTGACAGTACAAATTCGTCTTAGTACAGTTCTTTCCATCAAAAACATTGCAGCTGTACGCGATAGTGTGTACGCGATAGTGTGGCCAAGACTTCATCACGCTAAAAAAAACTGCACATTTTACAGTGATCTTTGCAGCCCATTTCGATGACGGACTTGAATTTGCACGCTTACAAGGTGCTCTCAAAACCCTCGACACCTGGACTAGGTACTGCGGCCTAATCGTAAATCCCCAGAAAACTGAACTGGTAATTTCCAAAAAAAGGAAAATACCACGGTTTGTCACACCTTCTGTAGGCGGTACACTGCTCACAATCTCTGACATTGCGAAGTACCTGAGACTCATACTAGACAAAAAACTAAATTGGAAAATGTATACCAATGAGAGAACCAAAAAAGCCACAATAGCCTTTTACTCCTGCCGTAAAATTTTTGGAAAATTAAACTGTGGATGTACACGGCAATAGTAAGACCTATGGCAGTCTCGTGTGGTGTCATCCAACCAATGAAGACACCTACCTAAAGGCTCTTACGAAAGTTCAGAGACTAGCGTGCATCGGCACAACCAGTGCGATGAATACAACTCCCAACACAGGACTGGAGGCTATCCTCAACCTGCTTCCGCTAGACATCTTTGTTTAATCAACAGCCACCATTAGTGCCATGAGATTTTGATAAACAGTGAACTGAAAACCAAACGAAATGGTCATTCGACGATCCTGCAGAAATACTTTGGCCATGTACCAACTACGGACTACATCATGCACTACTTAGATTTCAAAAGACCTTTCTCGAGTGCCTATTACAGCAGGGAAGAATGGAGAAACGGACTCGTCCCCAGCACGCAAGCCATAACCGTATTTACGGACGGTTCGAAAATGGAAACGGGAGTGGGGTCATTCGTCTTTTCCGCACCGCTGGGCATTTCAAAATCGGTTCGCCTCCCCGACCACAGCAGCGTCTTCCAAGCAGAGGTCCTGGCAATGACAACAGCAGCCCGTGAGTCTGTGGTAAGGGCAACCCCACCCGATGGTATTACCTTCTTTATCGACAGCCAGGCAGCAAATAAAATCCGAGCTTGTGAAATGCTGTCGCGAAGAACTCAAGGTTCATGGTACTCAGCATAAGGTATAGCTCTGGTGGGTTCCAGGACATGAAGGCATTCTAGGCAACGAGAAAGCGGATGAATTAGCAAGACAAGGTTCGGCAGCTGTGTCAGAACAAGCTGATCCCTCTGTACTCATCCCGCCTTGCACACTCAGGCTTCAAGCAGGAAGTTAGGCAATAAGAGAAGCGAACCTTAGATGGATGGCATTAGATACTTGCCACACCACAAGAATGCTATGGCCATCCTTCAATTGAGCCAGAACCGAGAGTCTCATGAAAAAGGATAGGAAATCACTATCCACCCTCGTAGGACTATTAACGGGGCACAATACTCTACGGTACCATATGAAGAAATTGCGCTTGACGGAAGAAGAACTCTGTAGAGGCACACCGCTAGACAGGATAATGAACTTCACCAAATCCACAGGATGATTTGTATCGAACAACACAGTGAGTAATTAATCTCAGTTTTTGTCGACAGGGTTAAAAATGAGTAAGGGACAGCCCTCCTCCCCCGATGGGCATCACAATGGGTCAGTATTGACCTTCTATAGAAGGTCGTCTATTTTTCTTTGTCTTATGGATCACGACCCCTGAAGAGTTTTTGCCTGATATCCTACAGCCGTCTATCCTCCGCGGTCCTTGATTCCAGTTGTTCCAAGCACTATGGAAGTTAAAGATCCTTTTCGGTTGAGCATTCTTATCTATTCGCCCGATATGGCCGAGCCAATAAAGTTGCCGTGTTTTAGCTTTTTTGACTCCATTCACCCCTTGATACAGCTTATTTGCTGTTGTATCTTCTCCTTAATTCAGCCTTGTATCTGCAGACGGTCTGTCTCATAAACATGGATGCCTAATGAACCTTTATCAGGTAGAAGGGGCAGTATGGTTCCTTGTCTGGCGAGTTCATCCGCCCTACAGTTCCCTGGAATGTCTGTATGTCCCGGCATAGGTGAATGTTAAAATGCTCATCCATCTCCACTAGAGATGATCGACAGTCACGGACTTTTTTGACTTCGACTTTGAAATTCATTTTTTTTTGTTCATTGTTAGATAACTACTTACATACTAGACAAAAATGATTAAACCTAATTTAAAATTAACAGGATACTTATTCTTATTTATTGGTCCTTATGCGGACGCTCTAAACTTAACTGTAACCTTATAATTATTTCCTTTCTGCCTACAAACTATTTTACGAACTAATCTTACATATATATTCCTCGAGAAAATTTACTAAAACTCGGTATCATTATTGAGATTTTATATAAAACAAATTACAAACTAACTATTCTACTTACTTAAACTACTTAACGTATTCTAACTATAATTAGGATTCTGAGCACTCGTTGCCTTGCGCAACAAGTGGTCAAAATCACAATTGCTTTCCGAGCGCCTGGCAGTCGTCAACGTGCACACGCGCCGCCGTGAGCCGACTGAAGCCTTACAGCGTCAGTCAACTCCCGGAAGCACCACCACACGTTGGCGAGCCCGGCCTCTCCCAAAAACGCCCTAGCTGACTTAATCTAACTTATAAGCTAAGAGGATGTTACCTAGAGTAACGCACCGTCCTGGGAGGGCATGTTGACCCCTCCCCCCTCAACAAGCCACCAAAATTCGGCGAATTGCTTTTCCGTGTCGAATCTATCCCTCTCCGATATTGCGGTACTAAAACGGAGGAGCTCATGAGCATTGGCGACGTCCCCGTCATGGAGGAGCCGCTTATCTCTCGCGCTGCGGTAGCGATGGTATAAGACCGGGATGCCATCCCTCGTCTGTACCAGCCCTTTTGAATCAATATGGATAAATGCCTCTGGCGGGATAAAGCCAGACCGGAGCGTACTCTCTATGTACATTTCATTGGGGTAGTAAGCCCCAAATATCAGACTATTGTCGCTGGCCATCGCCCTTGCAACGTGCCTTCGAGTGACCTTAATGAGGAAATTGTCAATCCTATTCAACAGAACCCCATCGTATAGGACCTTGTTGGGATAGTATTTTATATAGTTGGATTCAGGCGTTCGGAACAACCGGAGACAGGTCCTAAGACATTGTCTCTCCAAAACCCGAATCTTTTCCATATAACTAGGCGCTATATTAAACCACAATGGACAACCATAAGCGATGATCGGCCTTATAAGGGCCACGTAGCAAATGACCTTCACTCTAGAGTCAAGTTGACTGCTATGAAACAGTCTCCTTGTCAGAGCATAAGCCTTCTTGGCCCAGCAAGACAAGCAACTATATGTCTAGACAGTCACGGACTACGATAGAGTTTGTGGATACAGAATCCAGGGATTTTAACGCAGCTTGACTATCTGAGAAGATCCAGATGTACATAGCGGATATCACGTTCCTCTTCAGCCACGATAGGACTTCTTTAATCGCCAAGATTTCCGCCTGGAACACGCTTCAGTGATCAGGGAGGCGAAAGGCGAGGCTGAGGTTCAGCCTGTCAGAGAACACACCACCTCCAACCCCTCGTCGGTTTTGGATCCATCGGTATAAAAGTGGATCGATTTATTTTCGACTTCCCAGAATGTTCTGTGAGGGATCTTGCCTTGAAGTTTGTGTCAAGAAGGGTCAGAGGGGTGGTGTAGTCTATGTTGCTAGGGAGGATTTTAAATTCTTTAAGAATAGATTCGTGGCCGATTTCATTCTCGGACCATTGGAACGTTGTTTTGTGGCGGATAGCCGCGCTAGCAGCCAATTGCTTGCTAAAGATGTCCAGGGGTGTCAGGTAAAACAGAATGCCCATTGCAGCAGAGGGGGTAGTGCGCACTGCACCACTCATGCAGAGACACGCTGTTCGTTGGACTTTGCTTAGCTTATCGCGATTTATCGCTTTGTCCAAGGCAGTCCACCCAACAACCACCCCGTACATAAGTACAATAGACGAACAGTAAGTCCGGTCCTTGAACTCGTCGTCAGAAGAAAAATCCCCATCTGAGTCCGAGCATGAATCATTTTTTGATGTGTTCGTTTGAAAATTGAAAACTGGCAACGTTAAATTCAGACTCAGGAATATCTTCACCGTTATTTGGAGTATTCAACTCGCAATGAAAGCAGTTATCTAAAGATGTGCCTTGCTGTTTCCCTCTGAGTCATGAATCGCCGAAACACCCTTTTCTCTTGAAACTTCTGAAGATGAATTTCGGTGCTGAAAATTGTTTTTATAGGAACAATAATTCTGTCAATCAACAGCGAATCGAAGATTTCGAATTGCAGATGCTGTATAAATTATAATAGTAAAATTACTTACACTGATTTCATCCCTTACGTCATAAAGTGTATTGTTACTGCAACTCGGACTGGACGAGGTTCTTACGATAGAGTTTGAGACTGTCTGGGGTTCTACGCTTGAAACTGCCCAGTCTTGTGCGGTTATATTCCCCTTGCGCCTTGCCAACTTCACAAGCAATAAAAAGCGGTTAAGATGCAATTTAAAAAAACCAATAGTTTTCGCAGCTTAAAGAATAGCTTTAAAATTGAAACAGAGTATCTCGCTTTCGAAAAGTGACACATCTTACAGTAATTACAGAAAATTTAACACTGCGATGAGTTCAGTTTTTGCAGGCAATATGCCACTTTTTGAACTATGACATTTAGGAGCTTAAGAAATAAATATGTTTTTTGACACAAAAGAGAAATGTAATTTTTTTCCGTATTCAAAAAAATTCAATACTGCTTTGGTTTCGCGGTAAAATGACATAAAACAAATGTGACGTTTTGCCAATAAAAAAATAATACACTTATTATAAAGCAGAATGACACAAAGAAGGAAGTGTCAATTTCCGAAATTGTTTGTCAGAGTTTCATGTATTTCTTACTAGAATAGCGTTATACTCGTATATAAAAAAAAGTGTCAAAAAGGAGAAAAATAACTTACCGGCTTATCTCACTGTGTTTTGACATTTTTTTGGATTACAACGTTTTACTCTTAAATGCACAACCACTCATTCCGACAATCAAGGCGCAACTGATGTTATGATACTTTACCAGGCAAACAATACAGGGATGTTAGGTGTTATACAGAACGGCACTTCCTCCTCACCCTGTCAATTTAAAAGATAGAAATATGACGGTTTGGCAGAAAAAAAAAGTTTTTTTTTTTTTTAATTTCCTGTGTACTTTACTCAAAACGGCCAATTTTTGACTTATGTCACACTGCTTTTAAAGCGACGATTTAAAGAATTTAATCGAAAAAACAAAGCTTTTGTAAAAAAAACGCTCCACTTTGATTTCTCAATAAAGTTGTTTTATTTAATTGAGGGAGTGTCAGTGGGCGGATTTTGAAAATTTTATTTTAGTTTTAGGAGTCAAAGATCATATCGAGGGCTTATGGTGATAAACCTCTATCCCGCAGAAACAAAAAAAAATGCAAATTGGAATGATTCGAAAAAGCTACTTCCAAGTTGCACATTGCAACGCGTGTATATATGCAGAGCCCCTGACCATGATTGTGTTATTGATTGCGGCCTTAAGGTCGCTGTAAATTCGTTGAGTCTCGACTTTAAATTATCTGGGCATTTTCAGGATTTGCCTCAGGGTAAAAATCTGACCAATTGTCGATCTGCTGGAGGCCATACTGGAAGGTACGTGCCGATTAGTGCGTTGCAGAACGTCCTGTGATATACAGAATTTTAAACGCGATATTATGCAGGGATAAGCCTGGATTATGTAGGATATAGGGTGTATTTTTGTGTATATGGGCATATAGTTTAAAAGGTGTAGTGTAATTCAGTGCAAGCACACGAAATGTGAAGTCCATTACATAACATAGAATCGGTGCAGGGAAATAACTTCACCTGGGCAATAACTTCACCTCGAGTGGGCAATAATTTCACTTTTTTTTTTGTGAACTTAATGCCCACTGATGGTGAGCAATAACTACACTTTTTAGTGGGAAATAAATTCTCTTAACATTTTATGATAATTCAAGAAACTTACCTCGCACCTACCCCAAATCAAACAGTGACCCCAAGCAGGGGGGTTGCAGGGGGCCAGGATGCCCCCCCCCCCCCTCATATGCATTGCACTGTTTATGGAATCTACTTGCGATTTCGCAACTAATCCCATAAACAGTGCAATGCATATGGAGGGGCATGCTGCCCCCCTGCAACCCCCCTGCTTGGGGTCACTGTTTGATTTGGAGTGGATGCAAGGGTCTTTATTTATAATAGACAAATTCTCAAATTATAGGTGGGAAATAACTTCACAAAATTTTGGGTGAAGTTATTGCTCACCATCAGTGGGCAATAACTTCACAAAAAAAAGTGAAGGTATTGCCCACTCGAGGTGAAGTTATTGCCCAGGTGAAGTTATTGCCCGTGAAGTTATTTCCCTGCACCCATAGAATCTCATACGCATAGCATTGAATGTGTCGCATGACATTCATTCGCTATCGGCAGTGATTCATATTATGTGAGGGATGAGAGTTCATGTGTTTGTCATTGTTTACAATTTCATTCTTTGCTTCCTCCTTTCTTAATGCGGGCCTGATGGGTCGATTTGAAGAAATGAACATTGGAAGTATTGATCGTGAAGAAAATTTATATTGTATATTATGTAAAAAATTTTGCTTAGAGTTTTAATTATTGTAAGATACTCACACTCTTTCCCATAACCAACAGAGACGTTGCCATCTTCATTGATAGCAAGGCAGATATTAAAGCTCTCGACTCACACTCCATATCATACAAATAAGTCGCACAGTGTAAAGATGCAATCACTTGCCTAAGCGGCCACTTCAACATAACTCTCTTCTGGGTTCCCGGCGATAGTGGAATAGACGAAAATGAAAGGGCCGATGCACTGGCAAGACATGGCTCCACACTTGATAGTTCCCTTGCAGAAACAGTATCTTCTCCCATTGGAGTTGTCAAGGGTAAACTCCAGATGGGGCGGCCTAAAAAGCTGTGTCATATCCAGGAAGATGTGGCCCTGCTTCGATGCTAAAAGAACCCACGATCTAACAAATAGACGCCAACAGGAGATTGCCAGAAATGTGGCGGTCAGCACTGGACACTGGCCTTTCGGTACTCACGCTGCAAGGTTGAGCATCCCATTCAGCCCACACTGCCGCAGCTGCAAGGATCCAGTGGAAAAGGAGACCATCCACCACGTCCTCTGCGAATGTCCGACCCTAGCTAGAGCTGGACATCGCACACTTGGCAAAACATTCTTCGATGACCTATCAAAATTGAGCAATATTAAATTCTGCAATATCATCGAGTTTCTCAATTCCACAGGCAAACACAACTTGACACGATTGGTCACTTAAGTGGTGCATAAAAATGGCGTCCGGGCAGGCACTCCTACCTATACCTACCTACCTACCTACCTATATTAGTTGTAAGAGTTTTTGTATAAATGGCGAGTAAGAAATTAATAAAATTCAGTGTTGAACCACAACTCTTGACTCCTTCAATACACTGCGGCAGTAATTTGCCATTGAGTTCTGCGAGCTGCGCTTTAAACAGCATAGAGGAGCGTGCTACATTTCATATAACTTAGGGTGGTAGGCTCCAAATAGAGGCCGTGAAGAGCTGGTATGAACCCTTTACAAAGGGTTTCCATTTTAACCTCTTTTAAATTATAGTCGGTTTAAGGGGACCGATTTTATGACAGAATAGTTATTTTAAAAAAATAGTTTGTGTTATTACCTATCTACTTTTATTGATGTCAAAACTGAGTTATTCTCTAGGTCTTAAAGTCTTCTCTGTGGTTTGATTCTAAGGTCTTCAAATGTACTCCGGAAGGAATTTTTCACAGACTGTATTCTATGTTTTTGAACTTTCTTCTTAGTGTAGGTTTTCCAAACACTTAGGTATGTGCTGGCATTCTTTGCTTATGAATAAGGTAACTCCTTAAGTATGGAAACTATTTTATCTTTATAACAATCCATCACAACGCATTGATTGAAATTGTAACTCATGATCTGTCAAAAAAAAAATAAGATGCATGTATGTATTCATAACATCACTTGCGTGTTGCAATTATTCTCGAATTACTCCTAATTATCTATTTATACAAAATTCTCTGTTACACAACCTCAAAGCATATCTCGTTAACGTATTCCGTCAGAGGATACAGCGGTATATCAAAATTCCCAAAAAATTATATTTTCAAAGTAATACAGCAGCATAATGGGCACAATACGCTTCATGCTGGTTAACGAAATATTATTTTGAAAACAACTCCCTGAATCCCAGTACCAACGGCACCGATTCACATAACCATCCACAACAGTAAATGAGTGATGAGAATCCTTGATTCACGGCAACAAATGAAATTCATCTGGCACCTCCGCATTATCGCATGAGCGCTCTTCAAAATACCGCATCCAAACAATTCGGTTGTTGTTAGTGGTAGAGCTGCATCTGCACATTTTAATTGAATGCACAGCGTTGAAATAAATAATTGCCCCACACGCAATAAATGTGTTCGCGGATAAAATGAATTTGGTTTCGACACAATCCCATTCATCTTGAAGCTTATACCGACAGTAATTATAGAGAGATACGTTAAACAAACGTGGGGACGTGATATATTGACATTCTTGTACGGTCACAGGACAAACAGGATGTTCTGAACTAAAAAATGATAGGCAAGAAGTCAGAGACATGATCCTGCAACAACCCACCCAAATAAACTATAAAATTGTTCACCCAAAAATCAGAAATTGAATCAAAAATTCACTTAGGGAAGCCACTCGTCAATTTATTCAAAAGTGGTTTCACTTTCAGCGACACATGCATGAACAAACGAAAACATAATCGAAAATATTTGCATATGTATATGTTTATCAATGGCATAACTACTCCCAGTCGACGGGTTTTCAATAAATCTCGCACATTCCACTTGAGCCGTAGCAAAAATGTGGAGAAGCCATAGTTAATAGCTTTACTCGTTCTCGTGTTGGGAATGTCCTTAAATGTATCCTTTTTTATATTGTTCACTTTATTGGAGAAAACAACTCCATTTGGAGAATATATCGTAGTGGTGGGTATTTGTATTATTCTTTAAATCTGAAAGCATCTTGTTTTTATGACTCCAAAATACAAATGCTAATATCCTTTCTGACAGTGGCTATCACATTTGTTTGTGAAACACACGTTTCTGTTATAAATTGAAAGGATTATTAGAAAGCGTACATATATAACGAATTGTGTGACCATTGTTGTTTTTCCACCCTCAAACAATAAACAACAACAAAAAAAAAATAATAAATCGAAAAGGCATAAATGGAAAGTGAAAAGTTGACTGCCTTAGGAGTGGGCTGCATGCCTCCTCAGAGTTGTATTGTTTCCCATTTACCATGATAATAGCCAGAAAATAAGGATAAAATATGAAAATAATGGGATCAAAAATAAAAAAAAAGGTCTTATATCGCTTCAAATGGGGTACCAATTTGTAACAAGTTACCTTTGAATTACATTTAAGGTCGACATGGGTGCCAACTAACAAATGTTACAACAGTCTGGGTTAGATTACCCAATTGTCAGCTACTCCCTGGCCAATCAAGGGCACAAGTGGATTGAATATGTGTATTTAAGTGGATAAGTTGAAGAACTTGTAGATCAAAGAGTGATCAAATGCTATAAGATTCAAACCACTGCATTTAAAATTTGTGGGTCAAATTATAGCCCTTTTGAATGACTTTACGAAATTAAAGGCGCCAATTTATTGAAGAATTACTAACATTTTATTTAGCGCATTATCAACCTGTCTTTTTAAAGAAATCTAATAGATAACCAACCAGCAACATTGTCCAGTTTCTGCATCCAAATCGTGGTTAGCGTTACAGTAACACATGTTAAATTTAACTTTTATGTTGCGCAATCCGAATATCTGCTTCACCACGATTTCTACATATCCTACGTCTCCAATGCAATGCATTCCCAATAAAGAACATAAATTAATTTCGGGTCGATTAAGAGGTTTCCAAAACAGGTGAACTGCGATTTTTGTAATGTGTTAACATCTATAGCGGGATTGAATAGGGTGGAGTTAATATCCGATTTGTTAAATGGCATTCATATAAGTACTCAGCCTAGTGATGGGCATAATCGAATGATTTAAAGAATCGAGATATTAGTATTCGAATGATTTAAAGAATCGAATGATCATTCGAATGATCTTCGAATCAATTTTTTCCACCAGGTTTCATTTTAAATCACTGCCGATTACACAAAATATTTAATATAAATCACAGTAAACTACTGATTATAATTTAATTTACCTTCCTTAATTGCTTTCTAAAAAAATAAAACATAGACAAAACATTCATAAATTACTCGTATAGTACTTTCTTCTTCAGACTTCAGCACAGAACAGAACAGTTAATAAACATAGGGACGGGCTACAGTCCGCTTGGGCGAACTGTTGGATACCCTATTCTTATTCCTATCCCTCATAAGTGGGCGGGACAGAAGTCTAAATATGGTTGAATTGTTAAGAACGCTCTACACATTTTGTTATATAACATTTAAAGGATTTTATCAAAAAAAACGCTCCCTAGCTCAAACTTGGGTGTTTCAATAAAATTGTTTTATTTAATTGTGGGCGTGTCAGTAGGCGGATTTAAAAAAAAATAACACATGAGCATAAAGGGCCCCTAGAGAGTATATATTATAAATTTTAGCTCCCTAGCTCAAGCTTTGAATTTTCAAAAAAAAAAAAATTAGTTGTGGGCGTGTCAGTGGGCGGATTTTGAAAATATTTACACATGACCATAAAGGGCCCATAGAGAGTATATACTATAAATTTCAGCTCCCTAGCTCAAACTTTGGGTTTTCAAAAAAATTGTTTTATTTATTTGTGGGCGTGTCAGTGGGCGGATTTTAAATTTTTTTTATCCCGAGCAGTTTTAGGAGTCATAGATCATATATAAAAAATTTCAGCCTTCTAGCTCAAAATTCGATTTTTTCCAAAATTTTGTTTTTTGAGTTTGTGGGCAGACACCTGTGGGCGGATTTCAAAAATTCGTAAACTTGATTATTTCGGGACCCTAGAGAGTATATGGTTAAAATTTCAGCTCTCTAGGTCCAGTTTAAATGTCTAATTTTTGCCGACGGACGGACGGACGGACGGACATGGCTTGATCGACATTACTATCGATGCTGATCATAAATATAGTAACTTTTAGGGGTCTACGGGCAATATTAAGGTATGTTACAAACTATGCGTCAAAATTAATATACCCTTAGAATAGGGTATAAAAATAAATGAACAAAAACCCAACACAAAAAAATCATAACATAACGGTTCTCTTCTCGCTTCTCGCTTTTCGTTTACAATTTAATATTCAACTTCAACCCTCAACGATGCGTCGATTACGAAAATGAATATGAAAAAATAAACCCAAAGTCGTGAATACACACACGAGATACACAAATAGAAATAACCAACTTCTCGAGTTCTCGATTTTGTGCGTTTTCTTCTTTTTTGTTCTTTCGTTCAATATTCTCTTCTCGGTCTCGAATCGGCACTTGAGATGTGATGTGAGAAATCGTTCGAATGATTTGAGTGAAGAATCGAGATATCTCGAATTGGTGTCTGAATCGATTATAATCGATTATATCATTCGAATGCGCCCATCAGGAACGCAGTCTGAAAGGATGATACAAAGGGCCATACCCAAAAATGGTGCCTTTTTTTGATGGCACACCAACGCTACCTAGTGTAGCACGGATCTTAGCTTTATCTTTATCTGTCGGCCACTTTCGAATCTAACGAACAAGTCGGTAATGGCGTTCGAGCCAGTTTGATATCGTAAAACTTACGAGCTCCCTAAACCCCAAGTTTCGTAGATTCGGTTTCCGTCAAACAAATTCCTCCTTTTACCTTGTTTACGTCGGAGAATTCAGTTCAAGTCAAGTAATCCTAAGGAATCTTAGAAGTTAAGAAACTGGCGTACTATTATCTGCAAATCTTTAGTTCATCTTTACCTAAGGTATACATTAATAGTTGTCTTGCGTTTGAAAATGTATTTAATCGTAATTATTTAGTTTATTTCTCTTGTAAGCTTAACCCTATTTTACGTCGGTGAGGAGCGACAAAGATCTTAAGTTTGAGACTTAATTGAGGGGCCGTTATTGGACAGCGTCAGCTGCAGCGAGTGCGCTGATAATCTATTGCAAGCGCGGAGAGTTGTAACGTGCTTGGAGGGCTCGCCGGTCAATCACAAGGCCACGCGCTTAAGCACTACGGTTGATGAATGCTGAAGCCACCACATCGGCTCGCACATCGGTCCAACCGCGAGAGTCAGTGCAACATCACCAGGCCACGCGCTCTAGCACTGCCGTTGCAACAACGATATGTGAGTGCAACATCACCAGTCACCACCACATCGGCGCGTACAACTCTCCAACCGCGAGTCAGTGCCGAACCACCAACCACACCGAAATCCACCACTAACCCGAGTTCATCTGCCCCAAAAGTCTCGGCAGAAGAACTGCAACACTCCTGGTCCCTTTCAGTGTTAAGGAATCTCCGCGAAAGCGTCTTATCCGCACCCACATCAAGTGATTGGATGAATTAAATCTCCTTAATTTAATAAAAGAAAAAGTGCACATATTCATATATGTACCTACTTATTTATTTAATACTTAAAAATATTCCCTAAAATCCCTAAGCTAATATCAATAAATTGCAAAAAAAGCAAATATATTACCCGTATGACAGTGAAAAAGAAAATTTAAATATTAAAGAAGATGTCTTGTGAGTGTGGTGAAACTTGAATTACTTTAACAAACAAAAGATTTTCCCGACAATATACAGTCATCAAGCATCCCTTTCCTGACATGTCGTGCAAATTCAGTAACGCATCACTGGCATCATGATGCTCATGATGCTTTGCAAAATGTTCATTAACGCAACTATTGGCATCACTTTCAACGGCAAGTGTTCATTATTGCAAGTTGATGCGCAAACATAACGAAAAAAAGCATCACAGAAATATCTGATGCGCTGTTGATTCGCCGGGAAAAAAGCAAGAAAAATGTCGGAAGAGAAAAAAAGTAAGTAAACAAACATTTTAATTGATAGATACTATAAGAAGGTGTATAAGAAGGTGTCCAAAAAGGATTTAATGATTTTCGCAAATCCTAGAAACATGGTTTGGTTTCCATTTAGAAAAGATAAATCATTAGTGGACTTACATAGAAGGTGGAGCGGCACATTCTAAAATGATTTTGAAATACATCGTCTGGATATTTTTCTAGAACTTTGAAATAGTCCCTAATCTTAGGAATTTTCGTTCTTTTAAATCTGCTAATTAAAGTCCGTATGCGTTCCGACCTTTTTCTTCTTGCTTCACACATATTAAAACTAAATTTATCGTCTTTACGATCAAAGTTATCGACTAAAACTTTTATTAGCAAAACTTCCATTTTAAATGTTTGATTTAAACAATGCGTTCTAAAACTCAAACGCCATATTCAATCAGCAACGCATCAGCTTAAACTGTGCATCGCATCAGCATCGCAAATGAGAGTTTACACATCATGACCAGAGGTAACAACAGGTAAATCTCAAGCAAATTATAACATCTTTCATTAATTGTTTCACCTAACTTCAGAACATTAAATATTAGAACATAGTAGCATACTTAACTTATTAAGATTTTCTTTATTTTCCCTAATGAAATTAATGTCAAAGCATTCAAAATTGAACTAAAAATTTAATTAATCATGTTCTAAATTAATAAAATGTCGAATTAATTTTCACGCATACCGAACCAGTCAGTCGTCATTACCCAAGGTGCACGATCAATTCGTGTGATTAAAACATCAATCTGATATCGTAATCCATTTTCATTGGTCTTAAGGCGAGATGAGGAGTATGAATTGTTGACGTCAGTGCCAAGTACCCTTTACCCCACCGCCTAATCACCCACGCAGACTGAGCTAGACCATGGAGAAAGAGCAAGAGAGGAAAGGTGTATGGGGTAAGGGATGTATTAATTTATATATAAAGCTCTCTTCATAATTGCAGTAGCGGTACGGAGTGATGGTTGTACTGCATCAATCAGAGTACGCTACACTAGCAGGATGTATAGAGTACTTCAATATAAACAATAGTTACCATCGCAGCTCAGCTCTAAATTACATCCGCCTCGAGTTATGCGCCCTAATCTAATAGGAGGTATACATAGTTTTTGTAATAACATAAATACATACGTGTTATAGATTAGGGCGCATAACTCGAGACGGATGTACTTTAGAGCTGAGCCGCCTGATAGAAGGCAAGGTTGTGTTCTTTACTTGTATGTAAAGGGTTTTTCAATAAGAGCGCTACAAAAGTTTTTTTAAATAAAACAAAAACGGTTTTGGATAACAATGAAATTCTTTACTCCTGTGAAAGTACGTTCGATGCCATTATGTATGGAGCTCGATTTCTTTTGCATGGCCACCACGAGCACGCTTGCAGAAGTCCAGACGATGAACCCAATTTTCGACGGTTTTCAAGCATAAATCGGCCGATACTGCTGCAATTTCACGTTCGATATTCGTACGAAGTTCATCAATCGTCGCTGGCTTGTTGGCATAGACCATAGACTTGACGTAGCCCCACAGGAAATAGTCTAACGGCGTCAAATCGCACGACCGTGGCGGCCAAGCGACTGGACCATTTCGTGAGATAACACGGTTTCGAAACTTGGTTTCCAATAAATTGATTGTGGCATTCGCTGTGTAGCGCTCTTAACGTTGAGGCCACTGTCTCCGAATTTCGGTAATAAATTTTAATAAGTTCGACTCGTTGTTGGCTCGTATATCTTTCCATCGTGAAATGGCAAATCTTACTGAAGAGAAATGTCAAAAGAGCGGCAAGAAATTCGGCGTCGTTTGCTGTCCCTGTCACTCTACTTTTGTAGCGTCGCCGTTGAAAAACCCTTTATATGTAGACAATAGCCGTATTTTATTACCACTTCCGATCTTTATAATTCGCGCAGGCCAAACGTACCGATGGATTTTTGCCCAAGTATGTGGGTGGCGACGGTGTAGAGGTTAGTGTGTTGGCTTGTGACTCGTGCGGTGCAGGTTCCCTCCCCATCGGGAACAACAACAGCCTCTACACCAAAAGGAGGATTTCTGCTTGGTAGTACAATGGACCGTTACCAAGTCTAAGTGCTCTTTGATTTGGTTTTTCTCAATTATTGTTTTAATGGACTGCTTCAATTCAGTCAAATTCCTTGGTTTCGTTTTGTACACCTCTTGTTTAACATAACCCCATAAAAAAAGTCTCTTGCTGTCAGGTCAGGTGACTTTGGGGGCCAGCGGAAAGTGGAGTTTCTGGATATTAATTTGATTGGGAATTTTCGTTGGATCTCCGCCATAACCGGTATGACTATTTGTGCAGTTGCTCCATCTTGCTGGAACCAAATGCTGTTGAAACGGATATTTCTACGGCGCAGTTCTGGGTAGAAAAAACTCCTTTAACATCTTTAAATAACGGTCCCCATTGACAGTTACTGTTACACCGTTTTCTTCAAAGAAGTATGGGTGCAGTACCGTCTCATGAAGTATTTCTGGATTAGATTCACTCCATATACCGAAATTTTGCTTATTTACATTGCCATTTAGATCAGAATGGGCCTCGTCAGACATAAACAAGCAATTCATCAAGCTGTTATCTTCTTCGGTCATTTCAATCATTTTTTGGCAAAAGTCCAGGCGAATAGGCAAATCCAGAGGGTTTAACTTGTCTGCAATTTGGATTTTGTACGGAAACAAGTTTTTAGTCATCATGAATTATCCCTTGTAATGACCGTCTGTTAACTCCAATTGCGCCGATAAGTTTCGAGTCGAAACGCTTGGATTTGCCTGAACTGACGTTGCTACAGCCGCGATTGTGTCTTGAACCCAAATATAGTGATCTCGATGGTACGGTTTTAGTGCAATGCTTCCAGATTCGGCAAACATGTTTACCAGCCTAATAATGGTCCATCTACTAGGAGTAGTGCCGCCTAACTCCCGCCAAACTCCCGCCTTAATTCCCTTTCGACGGAAATGAAGGACTGCAAAACATGGTACCGCTGCACTATCCAAATCCTCTTTTCGGTATCCCAAGCACCCATTTGGATAAATCTAAGTAGTAACCTGATAAATAAAAAAAAATAAGCCGATTACTCACACAGAAAAAAAGTTATTACGTTTTGTTCTTGTAGCACGATTCGTGCGCCACTCTGTACAATGAACCTTAACCAAGTCTGAGTGCTCTGGGATTTGAATTTCCCTTCATTTTATAAAAAAACAACTACCGCGGTATCCACTGCTACCACTGTCCGAATGTAGAATGTACTTACTCCATTTTGTTGACTGATATTTGTTGATTTCGTGTCAAAAAAAAGGAAGAAGGATAAAAAAACAACATTCAAATCAAACTTTGCATCGTCGAAAATTGTGTCAATGCCAGGACTATGGGCAAGATTTGTAAACTTTACAACAATTTGTGTTGTTGCATCTTATGTTGATAAGATTATCTTCGCAAAGTATCTACTAATCAGTACTGAATAAATCAAAAAATATTTCTCCATTCAGAATGTAAGAAAACCGTAGTTTCATGAATAGGTAATTCTTTCCAAAATATTAACAAATATGAAACTGGTTTCTTCCGTACTCTTATTAGCTAAACAAAATACATATTCCAAATATTATGTATCTTAAATTCCACAATGTGCCAATTGATTTTGTGTAAGACTTGTATGCAGCGATACACGTAACACTAAATCGGCAATTCGCTAACCCGCAGAAAGTTCTTAGAGATCCCGGTAAAGATGTTGCTAACTTGAGGCAGTTGGGTTAAAAATCCGTTTTTAAATCAATAACCACGAAAATTGATCACACAACAACAACTATTCCCACCTGCATGTGACGAAGCTGTCAAAACGCCTCAAAAGTCGCCCAGAACAAGTAGCCAATGACGACCAATTACAACATCACTTTGTCATTTGCAGCGAACGACACCCCTAGCAAAAGTTTCGCAATTTCGTCGTCGTTCCTTGTGATTTATTGTGATTTTAGGAATCGTAAAATCTAGGATTACTCTTACTTACGTTATCTTTCTGGAGAAGACAAAGAAATTGCGCATTATCCTTGATTAAATGTCTTTTTGTGTATATGTGCGTCGACATTGTGTTTACCAGTCGTTTCATTCAAGTATTTTGTATACTAGATAGCCATGGTCTTGTATTGTGTGCTCCTTTTTGATATCGCAGGACGTAAAGAAATCGAATGGACCAAGAAGAATGCCAGTGAAAGATTAATATCTCTCGTTAAATGAAAGCGTACGCTAGCAAACATTTATACACTCCGTACCACTTGTTTAAGGGCAAGTTTTTTTTTACGATACATTCAAAGTCATATACTTATCTTGGAAAAGCCTCCTTCCTTCTGAAGGTTAAGCGAGAAGTTCGAGATTATATTCACAAATTTTAGTTTTATGATATTTTTGGTCAACAAAACCGTCAAATGCACCACATCTTTTGTACCACTTGGTTAAAGACATGTATGCAACATTAACTTGTCAAACATTTTAAGATCAATAAAACAAGGCAAGGACTGTACGTGCTTCAATGGCTGTTTGTTTTCCAGTAGTCTGTTGAAATCATTCATAACTTACTTACTTAGGGTGGCGCTACAGTCCGGAGTCAACCAAGCGTATCCAGCCAGCGCGATCTTTGGCAAGCTGTCTCCAGTTCCGCATGCTAAGTTGGATAAGGTCCCCTTCCACTTGCGTGCGCCTCTATATGTCTCTATATGACCCAGCCACCTCAGTCGTTAGACCTTCACTCTTCTGGCTTGGTCGATGTCCCTGTACAGCTAGTACAGTTCGTCGTTGTATCTCCTCCTCCATTTACCGTATATGCAGACGGGACCAAAGATTACTCGAAGAATTTTCCTCTCAAAACAACCAAGAGTGACCTCATCCGGTTTTGCCAGAGTCCATGCCTCTGCACCATAGAGAACGACTGGGATTATTAGGGTCTTTTAAAGGGTCACTTTAGTTGTTCGAGAGAGGGCTTTGCTACTCAATTGCTTTCTTAGCCCAAAGAAACAGCGATTGGCAAGAGTTATTCTTCGTCTAATCTCAGCGCTGGTGTTATTGCCTGAGTTCATTGCGGAGCCTGGGTAGACAAAGTCCTGAACACCCTCAAAGTTATATCTGTCCGAGACGTCGGTGTTGGGTGTCCTTTCTTGATGACAGCATATACTTTGTCTTGCCCTCATTGATCGCCAAACCCATCTTTGCCGCCTCCGTCTCAAGGACGACGGCATTTCAGTTTTGCACTATTCTTTCAAGAACGATGTTGAAGAAGTCACATGGCAGCGCATCGCCTTGTCTAAATACTTTTTTGACATCGAAGGTCTCGGTGAGTTCTTTACCGACCTTGATGGAGCAGCCTGCATTCTCCACTGCCATCCTGCACAAACGGACGAGTATGGCAGGGATGCCAAAACTACACATTGCTCTGTATAAATGCTGTCATAGGCGGCCTTAGGTTAGGTTAGATTTAGGTGGCTGTCGGCAAAAGCCGACACACTTAGACCAATTTAGGTCCATTGTGATACCACGTGTATTATCTACCTAAACTCTGTAGATGGGACTGGCCAACGACATGCAGTTATTCTCAAACGGTCCCCCATCTACGTACTAACCGCGCTCAACGTCGTTTAATTGATCTGACGAGAACCGATTAACTCGACGTGGTATAGTTGTTGGTTAGGCGGCCTTAAAATCGATGGAAAGGTAGTGGGTATCGAGTGTGAATATTTAGTCGGTGGTAGACTTTCCTGGCCACACTGATAGGGACCAATCAGGTTGTTGACGAAAGGCTTCAGGCGTTCACACAGCATGATAGATAGGATCTCGTAGGCGATGTTAAGAAGACTAATACCTCTGTAGTTGGCGCATTTCAGAGGGTCCCCTTTCTTGAGGATCGGGCAAAACAATGCTAAGGTTCCATTCATCGGGCATACTTTCCTCCGACCATATTTTACAGATGAGTTGGTGCATGCTCCTAACCAAGTCATCGCCTGCCGCTTTGAATAGCTCGGCGGTTGGGCCATCTGCTCCAGCGGCTTTGTTGGACTTAAGCTTAGATATGGCTATCTTCACTTCGTCCAGGTCGGTTGGACGGAATTGTTAGTCTTCATCGTCCAGGTTGAATGGCGCATTCTGCCTGACCGCGGGATTTAGTTCGTCATCGCCGTTGAACAGTCTGCAGAAGTAGTTTTTCCATATCCTCCCCCCCAACTAGCGATAAGCGAGCCGCAAATTTCTCAAACCCAGATAGACGTTTTCAATTTGATGACTAACCATTTTGCAAACCGAGTTAGCCAACTTGGTTTCTGCAAAAAATTAAAAAATAGCAGTCTTGCATTTCTGTATTCATGAGCACATTTGCTCGTATCTCCAACAACATTCCTGCATCTTACATTAGCCAGTTACACGCACCACACATTTGCTTATTACAATTAAGATAGCGTCGCAAGATTCTTTCAGATAAGCAACGCTTTTGCTCGTAAATTGCTGAAAATTGTATTCTTCCGGAAAGATGTCTCTCGGAGGCAATAATAAGAAATTGTTTATTCTACAAAAAAATTGTTAACTGGTGAGCATTAGCTGAAAGCGGGCCGCGAAATGCGATGCGTTTCTAGGAATTATTTTGTTTGATTCCCCCGAAAGTCTCCTATGGTATCTTTAGAATATCTTGAAAAAGGTCAGCGGCAACTCTTCGTTGAGCCAGAGGATGAAACTTTGATGTCAGTTCTGGTTCACAATTTTACATGGCTAGATCGACATTACTGTCGATGCTGATCATAAATATAGTAACTTTTAGGGGTCTACGGGCAATATTAAGGTATGTTACAAACTATGCGTCAAAATTAATATACCCTTAGAATAGGGTATAAAGAGGTGTACTTGACTATATTATTCTTTTCAACCTATTTATTTGTAGCAAGGGTAAACATCCTACCTTTCACAACAAGCTAAGAAATTAAGTAAAAGATCTGACATTAACACTACCAATTGATAAGTTCAGGATCAATGAATGGAAGGTCTCCCGCAAATTTTATTTCAAAGACCATTTCAGGACAGCCTTCACTATTGACTCTAAACGAATTAAAGAAAACACTTTTAAGAACCCTATTAAAATTGGAACAAGAGACTGGAACAAATTCTCCAACCTGAGCGAACATAAACTTCCTCCTGTCCGCTAATCAACGCGACACAGGTAAACTAATCAGTCGATTTTCTTACAAAGATTCTAACCCACTTTTGCAAAAAATCCTGTACTGTCAGTCGGCCCCCAAAAGAACACACACAACGTCGTGGAATGGCAAACTACGACTTCTCAGGTCAAAGACCAGAAATTTGTTTAACAGAGCAAAACAGACAAGAACAGAAGAAAGCTGGAGTGCCTATCGCACCAGCTTCAATGAGCTCAACAAGAAAACAGAGCAGCAAAAAGATCAAAGCAAGTTTCTGCTCCGGCATTGAATCTACCACAGAGGCTAGTAGACTCCGAAAGATTCTAGCAAAGAACGCTTCATCCATGGGTCACATATGCAGGGAATACGGCAGATGGACAGAAAGCAACCAGGAAACTTTAGAGCTACTCCTAGGAACCCATTTTTCGAGTAGCACAAACCCGGACAGCGATCCAGTGAGTCTGATCGACTACATCCCCTCATATCCGGTTGATGAGCATGACTTTAGAGACTAGAATAGCAGAGAAAAAATATTATGGACACTGAAATCCTTCCAACCGTACAAGTCTGCGGACACGGCATTCTCCCAGCCATGCTACAAAAGACAAGCGGTACGACTACACCATGGCTCCAAGCTATATTCAGATGCTCCCTGGAGCTGCGGCTTCTCCCAGATAGCTGGAAAGAAGTGAGAGGCATTGTGCTGTTTATGCAATCTACTTGCGATTTCGCAACTAATACCATAAACAGTGCAATGCATATAGGGGGGCATGCTGCCCCCCTGCAACTCCCCTGCTTGGGGTCACTGTTTGATTTGGGGTAGGTGCGAGGGCAAATTGTTGAAAACAGCACTAAGCGAAAGTGTCATAAAGCCAAATTGGCCTTATGACGCTTTTCCAATGTGTCATAATACCAAATGCTAAAATTTGGCATTATGTCGCTTTCACAATGCGACATAAGGCCAAATTTCAAAATTTGGACTTATGACGCTTGGGGTTATGTCACGGCACCCTCTTGGATCTTTACCAAAGGAACAAACTTGATTCTTTATGTAGTGCACAGCATGCATATGTCAAAGGCATATCAGAGGACATTGTGCTACATGAAGTCGCTAGAACGATCGAGAAGTCCCTCGACCAAAAGGAATTTACGTTGGCTTGGCTGTCGTCTTAAATATAGAAGGCACTTTCAACAACTTAAACACGGAAATAATCACATACTCACTCGAGGAACTTGGTTCGCCACAGTTTCTGACAAAGTGGGTCAGGACAATTCTCAAGAACAGAGCCATTAACAGTAGCCTTAGGGACTGTGTGGTTAAGAAACATGTTGCTTGTGGAACGCCACAAGGGTGAGTGCTCTCCCCTCTTCTGTGGAAAATCTGAATCGACAAGTTTCTCAAATCCCTGACCAGCAAAGGCATAAAGACAGTTGCATACGCAGATGACATAGTCATACTTATCACAGGAAAGGTCCTTTCCACTATTAGTCAGATTATCAGAACTAGCCAGATGGACGAATGACAACGGACTTGCAACCCCAAAAGACCGAGCTCATTCTCTTTACTCAAAAACTCAAGATACCCATATGGAATATAGCGAAAGGTGTTCGACTAAATCTCCCAATCGAGGTCAACTACCTGGTCGTGGTCTTCCATTCCAAACTAAACTGAAAACGGAACACCGAAGAAGAAATGAAAAAGGGACTGAATGCCTTTTACGCCTGTGGGAAAGCTTTTGGGAAGAAATAGGGCTTACACCCGCACATCGAAAACTGATTCGAATGCGAGATCTATTCTCACTCATCGCTGGTGGGAGGCGGTTAACAACAAAACCTAAATCAATACTTGAATAAGGTACAAATGATTGCTTATCTGGGGATAACTGGTAATATTTAAATCCACTCCCCAAGTGGGTCTAAGAACATTAAAAAAACATTAAGTCTGTAAACCCGCTCGACTTGACTGTAATTCATCCAGAATGGTCAGAAAAGTTATGTCCATCTATACAGATGGTTCAAAGACGGAGAAGGGAACAGAAGCAGGAGTCTTCTCAGCGTTACTTAGTATCAACCAGTCCTACCGACACTGAAATGTACGCGATTAAGAAAGCAGCGCAAGCCATCCTAATCCTAGCGATCTCAAACCTTATATGACTATGAGCAATTAGCTATCACTCGGTACTACTTTGCTGGGTTCCAGGGCAGGTTGGTGTGTCCGAGACTGAGGCAGCAGATTTGCTGGCCAGATGCGGCTCTGATATGAACACACTCGAGGCTGAACTTTCATTGACGGTAATCCGACAAGACTATGTACGGAAATGTGGGACAACGCTACAATTTGTGTCATAACTCGTAGTCTGTGCCCCGTCATTGACAAAAAGAAAACTAAGTCCGTTAAAAGTAATCAAACCGGTGTGTTCGTCGGGGTATTAACCGGACACTGCATAACCGGGAACATGGCCAGAAGGCTAGGGACCATTAAAAATGACTTCTGCAAAAGCTGGAGAGATGAGGAGGAAATATAATCAAAGGAACACCGCTTATGACACTTCTTCTTTGTCGGGGCCTAATATGATTAGCTTTCTGTATGATGCGGTAAACAGTCATTGTGCTAGCCATAACCCTAGTTTTAGCCTTGATGTTGCCGATAGGTTAGGCCAGATACGGAAGGCTGTAAGCAGAAGTGTGCAATTTCAACCTTATTGCAAAATTGCAAATTCTGATTACCATATCGTTACATGATTAGATATGTGAGGTGTACTTACAAAATCATTTAGATTTGTTGATGAATCTTTTTTAGATCTGATACAGCTCCCCAAAAGAAGCTCTTGTAGTAAAAGGCAACTAAGGGCAAAAATCACAACAAGGCAATTTTGCAAATTATATGACTCTAGCGACACATTGAAGATAGTAGAACTGTTCCGCAAGTGACTCGCGAATACGTTAGATGACACGACTGCAGACCACCGGTGTCGTAAAATGACGATTAAATAATGATCGGAGACTGTTGCATGCACATGTCGAAAGCTCAACAAAAGAGGCAGGCCTCACAAATTTCTGGATCACACAAATGCATCAACACCATCATTTGATTGGCCTCGATAAAGGAGTTTTCCGAAATCTGGAGGCCTGCTTAGCATTTTTTTAGATCGAACCGGTGAACCTGTAGGGATGCAGTTTAGTGGAAGGTTTATAATTCTAATCATAGCTTCACCGTTTTGGAGCAAGAAGAAGAAGCGATATCCGTACCACGATGTCCAGGCTACCGAAGAACTTTGGTCCTATTTCGGAAAGGAGAGTTCTTGGATAGTTTAAAAATTACTTTTTAGATGTTTCGAACGACAACACGGATTCGATTGCTATCAAAGGATATGAGAGTTTTTGATCTTTAAACATTGATTTCAAGCTAGAGTCAATGGGTTTACTACTACTGGTGTGGTTCCGATATTCCTTAGCAAATTAATTTTGAATCCATGAAACAAGGCATTTGCGCCTTATCGTCCGCTTTGACCAGGAACCCGACCAGGAACCCGACAAAGCAGTAGTGTGTGATGAAGGTCTAATATCCCTCTAAAGTGGTACATTAGTCACGAATTTTAATCGTCGAAAATGGGACACAAGTCCCGAATAAAACGCGGTAAATCCCGCTCACACAACTTCGTTGCACCGCTAAGGGTAGGTGTTAGTTGTCTGGTAGGCGCCTTTGTCAGCTTACTTTTTCAAATCAAGCAGTTGGCGTGGTGTTTTTTAGTTGTCTGGTATCTAAGAAAATGTTCTAGGTGGGACATATGTCCTGCCCCGTTTTCTTACCCTAAATGCTAATAAAGGCACTGACCTACACATTTCGTATTTACATTATTGCAGTTCATAGCTTTAAGTGCTGCCAGACTGTCTATGTAAACATTTTTTTCGATTGCTGGTAAGACAGCCTGAGATCTTAGCTTGGAAATTATGCAGTAATCTGGCAGCGTGTTGAACTGGTTGATACTCGGCGCTTTTAAGAAAACTTCTGGCTCTGTTCCATTTTTCACCTTTCAGCTATCTGTGAAGATTGATATATCTTTTAAGGAGAGTGTGAGCCTGTCTGTCAGGCATAAAGACCTTAAAGTTTTTGTCAAAGTCATACCTTGGTTTCTCTTAGTCAGTGAGTGGCATAAACATCCTCTAGTTGACGATATCAAAAATGGTCTTCAGTGTCCGAATGAGCAAGGTTTCACATATTGTTCTCTCCTAGTCTAAGATCATCGTTGGCTTCCAAGTTCTTTGTAAGCTCAATGGGTTGCAGGCTCAGATGTGTTTCCAGACCTTGTTAAGGTGTGGATTCTAGTGATCCGCCGAAAGGGAGCCTGCAACTTTAAGCAATTCGAAATATCGCTCGACGTTCCAAGTGCTTGTTCCGTTGCTTATTCTATAAGTGGGTCCTTAATCATATTTTGGTATTTTCTCCATAGTTTTCGGGATTTTGAAGATAATCGTGCAATAGTTGCCGAAACAATGAAGAGATGTCTTTAACTAATGCCCTTCTATCATTGCACGTACTTTTAAGCTATTCCAAAAGTTACATCAGGAGCTTTTGCTTTATTGACCTGATAGAACAAAGGTAGGTAGATGGATGCCCTTGTGACGGGTGTCACGGCTCACTTAGACCAACAGTTGGGTCCATTGTGTCCATTTAGGGATTCTTTAAAAATTTTCGGGAACCTGAAAAGAGAGATAAAGGCAACCGCTGTTTAACAGTTTGGTACTTCGCTTTAGCAGAACCACCCGGATTCATATGTGAATCTCAGGAGTTTCTTTAGCTCTAATGCAGCCAGGTCCTCCAGCTCCTCAAAGAAGTAGCTGCCAAGAATCTTCAATCCTTTTGTTCTAAGGGCAGGGCATTCGCATCGCAGGTGTGGTATAGATTCTATTTCTTCAACGTCCCTACAACTCCTACAGTAGTCGTTGTGCAGTATGCCCAACCGCTCCGCGTGTAGGCCCACTATACAGTGTCCTGACCCCCGTCAGTGTTCGAATGTCTTTGCGGTTAAACCCGATCATGGTTTTAGATTTCGTTTGGTTGACCGCTGGCCAGAGCTCTCTTGTGTGTCTGCATGTATCAAGATTGATCAAACGTAAGTTTGCTTTACTCATGGATTCAGTGTCGATACTTAGCATTAATTTGCTTAGCGGGGTTCTTTTGGATTTTAGGGCCAGAGATACACCCATCTCCGATCCCTTCCTTGCTAGTTCGTCTGCTTTCTCATTGCCTAAGATGTCATTGTGCCCTGGTACCCAGCATAAGGTTACCGTATTGGCAGCTGATATCTCGCCTAGGTATTTTTGCCTTTTAACACCGCCCTCGACCTGATTACTGCTGACTCCATAGCTCTTATAGCCGCTTGGATGTCAGAGTAAATGGTGATGTGTTTGTCGGCTATTTTTCGCCTCTGTACCTCCTTGGCCACCTGAGTGGTCGCAGCTGTCTCTGCCTGGAACACACTGCATTCATTGCTGAGCCTAAATGATTCGCTCAGGTCCAGAGACTCACAGAAGATGTCTGCACCTGCAGCCACGTCCATCTTGGATCCCTCGGTGTAGATAGCTATCTCCTTTTCTTTCGTGACCATTTTATTACTCCATTCGCTTCTTTCGGGGATTCTGATATCGAATCTCCTTTTGAAGACGAGGGTGTGGGGTAAGTAGTCAGTAGCTACTTTCTTTTTCAATGCACTCCATTGTGTCTCCACAGAGGCATGTCCGTATGGTTTTAAAGACCACAGTCCCAACTTTCTGAGCCTGATGGCCGTTTTTACCGCCTTACTGCTACAGTAGATGTCCAGCGGTACGAGATTAAGTAGAACCTCCATAGCTGCAGTGGGTAGTCCTTAAGAACCCCGTTATCCCGATGCAGTCTGTCCTTTGGACTTTGGTCAGGTTTGAAAGATAGCACTTCTTTTCAGTAGCGCCGTACGTGAGAATAGGCCTCACCACCGTTGTGTACAGCCAGTGTACCACATATGGTTTGAATCCCCACGTATTACCGAACGTTCGTTTGCATGCATATAGTGCCACGTACGCTTTCCTAACCCGATCCTCTATGTTTTCCTTCCAGATGAGTTTGGAGTCTATGATAACGCCCAGGTGCCTTGCTGTCTTGGATATTTGCAGGTCCACTCCACCCATACTTGGTGGTTTAAAGAACAAAATATTAAACAATTTAATCACGACATTATTTTGAAAACATGATCGCAAGATATCCTTTTGTGAAAAGTTTTTTCCAGGATTTTAAGAATGACCTGAAAAATATCTGTCCTGAAACAAGTGGTTCAGAGTGTATGTACTACATAACTGAATTGGCAATCATTTTGCCAGGAGGTTGGCTACTCGTTTGGTAAAAATAGAATGGATTAGGCTGATTTAAGGATTGATACTTGAAAGGATACACTTCATGGTTGATTGGAGTTCTTGGTCATGTTAGTGTAATGAAGACGTATCGAATTATGATTGGATGTTTTTTTGTTGTTTCTCATCGTCCTTTAAAAATGCTCGGTGTGAATGCAGAGGGTTTGCTATAAATATTCGCCCAATTGTAGGTAAGAGTGCATCGTCCAATATCTTTGCAATGACAAAATTACACAGTAAATATTGTTGTTGTTTTTCACTGCAGAACAAGAATTATTCCTTTTGCCAAGCTTGGATTACAAAGAACAAAGATTCTTTGGAATTACGAGTAGACATGTGATGTTGCCAGTGACACAGTCAGTAAAAGTTTAGGTATAGCACTTATTCCAAGAAAAAGTTTGTAAGTTTGAAAATGTTTTCGACATTAGTAACTTCCTAAATTGCCTGGCCCGTAGGATCAGTATGTTAAAATGAACAATATATCGCATTCGTCTGCTTCCTTTCATATTATAGTTATTCCTAATAGAACAAAGTGAAGAGAGTAGGAAGTTATTAATCACGTTAGCTTGGTGTTAGTTTGGCCTTTGGGGAAATTAGCGATTGTTTGTGTTGTTTGCTAAACGTAATGCTTTGTCTTCCCTTTTTTTATATAAATATGTAATGTAATCTCTAAACGTGTTTAATTAATTCTTTTATGGAATGTGTGGGTAAATGAGTTAGTGGATTCAGTTTAAGTCTTGGAAATATGCAGAAGCGGGTGGTGGTACCCATCACGCGATACTTGAATACTTTTTCTCGTATTTAAGATAACGGTTATGAGAAGTAAAAGATGGAAGAATGCAGAGACAGTGGACGAGTGCATAAAAGAACATTAGGCTAGTACCACTTACGGATCCCTTTAAGATCAATGAGATTGAGCCATTGAACAATAAAGTAATAAATATGAATCTTGCTAAAAAGCGTGAAAAGACCGGTCGGGCTTCATGTGTGCAAAACTGCTTTACGATTGCACTTCCTATCACAGATCCAACATGCCTATCAACACGGAAAATCGTTTGAGACACGCTCCAAAATCTCGTTGGTAAAATTGAGAGCTCGACAATGAAGACATTTTCATCGACATTGAGGTTGATTTTCACAATGCGACTTTTGAAAGCATGTGTAGCTCTGCCAGACATCACAAAGCAATGCTAATGAATAAAACTTTGGTTGCGGATGCGGATTGTGGGCGTTATATGAAGGCGGCGTTCTATCTCCACTGCTGTGGTGCATGCTGATTGACTCTCCGTTGAACGCTATCAACAGTTCTAACGTCTACGCTCAGGCTGATGCTGTCGTACTTTTTGTTGGATTATGAATAGCGACTATCTGCACGAAAACGCAGGTGGCCCTAGACATGTTTGACGAATGGTGTACTAGGAATGGGGTCGCAGTCAATTCTCCTAAAACTGAAGTTGATCTCTTTACGAGAAGGAAGAAGCTGACCGGGTGGACTCAGCCAGTGCTAGAAGGCGTCGCAATAAAAATCTCTATTGGAGCAAAATATTTGGGAGTCATACTGGCTAACAAACCTCTTTAGTCCAAGCATGTAGAGCTGAACACTGCCAAAGCACTATCGGTTTTGTGGCAGTGCAAGGCATGTGAGCTCATCACTGAAAAGAATCTTATATTTTACACGGCTGTGATAATACGAGTACCTATGGAATAAGCTTTACACGTAAATACGTTACTACTGCTTTCGCCATACTCCAGCAGTTACGTCTCGGGACGGGAGACGGGACCTATACGCATTATTCGCTTGAAAAGGTCCCCATTAGCTAGACAAGACAGCCATAATGATCTCTGGAGTAGACGCATTTGGCGAGTTAAAAAGAATCATTGAACAAAAAATAAAGAAAACATAGGGACGGGCTACAGTCCGCTTGGGCGAACTGTTGGATACCCTATTCTTATTCCTATCCTTCATAAGTGGGCGTGATAAAAGTCTAAGTATGGTTGAATTGTTAAGAACGCTCTACATATTTTGTTATATAACATTTAAAGGATTTTATAAAAAAAAAACGCTCCCTAGCTCAAACTTGGGTGTTTCAATAAAATTGTTTTATTTAATTGTGGGCGTGTCAGTAGGCGGATTTAAAAAAAAATTAACACATGAGAATAAAGGGCCCCTAGAGAGTATATATTATAAATTTCAGCTCCCTAGCTCAAACTTTGAACTTAAAAAAAAAAAAAAAAAAAAAATTGTGGGCGTGTCAGTGGGCGGATTTTGAAAATATTTACACATGAGAATAAAGGGCCCATAGAGAGTATATACTATAAATTTCAGCTCCCTAGCTGAAACTTTGGATTTTCAAAAATTAATATACCCATAGAATAGGTTATAAAAAAATTATTTTATTTATTTGTGGGCGTGTCAGTCGGCGGATTTTGAAAATTTTTTATCCCGAGCAGTTTTAGGAGTCATAGATCATATATAAAAAATTTCAGCTTTCTAGCTCAAAATTCAATTTTTTCCAAAATTTGGTTTTTTTGATTTTGTGGGCGTGTCTGTGGGCGGATTTCAAAAATTCGTAAACTTGATTATTTCGGGACCCTAGAGAGTATATGGTTAAAATGTCAGCTGTCTAGGTCCAGTTTAAAGGCCTAATTTTTGGCTACAGACGGACGGACGGACGGACGGACGGACGGACGGACAGACATGGCTAGATCGACATTACTATCGATGCTGATCATAAATATAGTAAATTTTAGGGGTCTACGGGCAATATTAAGGTATGTTACAAACTATGCGTCAAAATTAATATACCCTTAGAATAGGGTATAAACATGCAAGCTCACATCATATGGCAATAATAATTGGAAAATAAATGTCGATGACAGTGACACTTACACTCCCGCTCAACTGAATAGGTTCAATACTTCCAAAAAGTAATATGACAATATCTCCGGTCCGGTCCGTTCCATCCAGGTTGAATTTTTTTTTCGTCGGAAAACACAGTGTGCTACTCGTTTTTCCACGTCATATGGTCTCAAGCAATCCGAATAATCCGTTTTACAGTTGCCAGACTTGCATTAACTCTGCATTCTTCCCTAATTTTGGCAGCAGAACGTTGAGAATTTGAAGCAGTTCGGCTGATAAGTCTTCTATCTGCTGTTGTTGTCGCGTATTGAACACCTCCTTTTATATTATTTCCATAACGGGATTGATTACGAATGAAATTACTAAGAACATTTTGGCCCCGCCCATTTTTTAGCAATTTAGCACTGTTTTAGCCCAGATTCCAAATACCCCTTATTTGTCCTTTTTCCAAATTGTTCAATTGCTTCCCAAGACCCATTTTACAAAAAACAGCGGAAGTTACTTTCAATTAAAAAAAAAAAATTAACGTCGATACGTTATCGCTAAAGATCACAAACTGAACTCATTGCCCCTGAACCCAATCTGATGAGCCAAAAAATTCAGTGCATTTGGTGAATATAATGATAAAAACAAATTCTAATTTACTGTTTCACAAATCGCGTTTTTTTTCTCTTCTGTGTTATGTGCAAACAAATGAAGGTTCGAAGCATGCAAAAAAAGAAAATATATATGCAATAGACTGAGAGAGAGAAGACACAGAAACAGAATTTTTTGAACCTATTCAGTTGAGCGGGAGTGTGTAGAGAAATCACGGATGAGCTTACGATAATGAAGTTGCAGTGTCACTCATATTTAACTACATATTCAATTAGAGTAGTTGCCAGAGGTGTTCACTCCTCGTGTGATGAACATGATTTTGTTGAAAACTACTTAATTAAAAAAAGTAATAACAAAAGGTAAGGACCAACTACAAGAAATAGAAAATTACCTCTTTTTATGCTCTCCTTTCACAATCAAGAAGATATTGAAAGGGTATGGGCTATTAAATCAATAATGAGTATTGTTGTTAACATTGAGCCACTTCGAAGAATATCCAACTCAGTTCCTCAATGCAAACGATGCCAAGCCCTCGGGAATACGCAAAGCTATTCTAAAAGAAATTTTGCATGTGTATAATGCGAAGGAAAACATCCAACAAATAGTTGTCCACTAAAAAAGGATGGGAAAGTAAAATGTATCAACTGTCATGGAAACCACCCTGCTTATTATAGAGGCTGTCCAGTTGCAAAAGAATATAAAGAAAAGAAAAATAGATTACCTACTAATCATCAACAGAACCTCGTCAAAAACAAAAACAAGCAACAAGTAAGTGTTGAAAACAATAAAGTAGACAAAATACCAATTGCCAAAACAAACGCGCTAGTTGGGAATAACAAATCGTATTCCCAAATTGTAAAAAATACACGTAAAGAAGATCAATTATCAGTAAAGGAAATGCTTTTAACTATTATTCCAAGATCGGATAATCAAAATAAAATAATTAAGCAACTATACAATTCAGTTTCCACAGGAAAAAAATAACAAAATAATAATGATTCAAAATCTGAAAGTCGCAACCTGGAATGCAAACGGTTTACTACAACACATCTCTGAATTTCAGGTATTTCAATGCAATGAAGACATTGATGTTTGCCATATTTCCGAAACCCACTTCAAACAGGGAACAAAGATAAAAATTCCTGGGTATCCATCTTACCATTCTCCCTATCCAGCTGACAGTGCCAGGGGAGGTAGTGAATTAGTGAATTGTAAAAAGTGTTTTGAAACCTTATGAACTGCCAAAAATAGAAAAACAAAAAATGCAAGTAACGACAATAAACATTTTGACTAAAAGCAAACAATTTAATATGGCTGTCATATACTGCCCACCCAAGCATTCGCCTACAGATGAAGATCTCAATCACCTTTTTCAAAATCCAGGCAATAACTTTATCATTGGAGGTGATTTCAATACAAAACACACCTATTGGGGGTCAAGATTAGTAACGACAAAAGGCAGGCAGCTTTACAAAGTAGGGCGAAAATAAGTTTATCTCGACTGAATCGCCTACTTATTGGCCATTCGACCCAGCAAAAATACCAGACTTAATTGACTTCTTATTACGAAAGGAATCAATAGAAAAGAAGTAAAAGTTGAAAACAGTGATGATTTATCGTCGGATCATACATCCATACTTTTAGAGCAGACAAAGAACTTAAGACTTACAAACAAAAGAACGAAGTGGCGTAATTTTAAAGAATTACTCGAAGGATTCATTGCCGACATACAGCAGGCAGCAGAAGGGAGTACGCCGACCTACCAACAAAAAAAGCAAGCATCGGTAAAATATCCCACCGAAATTATGGAAATAATATTAGAAAAGAGAAAAAAATCTCACAGGAAATGCCAAATGACAAGATATCCAGGCGATAAAACTATATTGAATAGACAATATAACAAACTTAAAAAAGTATCGGTGAATTTAAAAATAGATCAATAATTAAATATTTTCATAGCTTAACGGCTGATAAAGTGACAGAATACTCCCTTTGGAAGGCTGCCAAATATTTAAAAAGACCTCAAGCGTAAGATCCTTGTTAAAAACACCTAATGGTAGACGGATCTTTCCGGAATATATGAAGACGTATCCCTTATGTCTCACTAAAAGCGATCAGCACAAATATACACAAGATTTCTAAAAGGAAATCACCAGTTTATGATCTAATAACAAAAAGCGGCCAAGTGCGAGTCGGACTCGCTCATGAAGGGTTCCGCGCGAATTATAATTATTATTTACTTAGGCACCTATTACAGATTTATTATTAGAAAATAATGGTTCACGGTTTACGCATAAGGTTTATGTTTATGAAATTAAATGTTTTTTTTTTTATATTTGAGTTGATTTAATGAAAGGTAAATTGCGGTTTACGATTTATGACGTATTAAAAAAAAACTACTTGCTGGATCTCGTTCAAACCAATTTTCGTTGGAAGTTTGCATCGTAATGTACATTATATATTTTTTTTTAGATTTATCATTCCCTTATTTAAGAAGTTAGAGGGTGGGGGGGGGGGGGGGGGGGGGGCAACATTTTACCACTTTGGAAGTGTCTCTCGCGCATACTATTCAGTTTAGAAAAAAATGATATTAGAAACCTCGATATCATTTTTGAAGTCCTATCCATAAATACCCCACACTTATGGGTTTGATGAAAAAAAAAATTTGAGTTTCAGTTGGGGAACCCCCAAAATTTATTGTTTTTTTTTCTATTTTTATGTGAACATCTTAATGCGGCTCACAGAATACATCTACTTACCAAGTTTCAAAAGTATAGCTCTTATAGTTTCGGAGAAAAGTGGCTGTGACATTCCCGGACAGACAGACAGACATGACGAATCTATAAGGGTTCCGTTTTTCGCCATTTGGCTACGGAACCCTAAAAAACTACCCTTTAGAGCATTGTTAAAACTCAAGCTTATAATTAATGCTTGCTTTAAACAAAGATATGTTTCAAATAATTGGAAGATAGCAGCAATTTTAGTTATACCTAAACAAGGTAACAAGGTATCAGAAGTCGCCTCATACAGGCCAATCTCCTTAGAAGGCTGAATTCATTTCATTCATTTCATTTCATTTCATTTTTATTTTCTTCTTCTTTTACAGATTAAAGGTTACAAATATAATATAATAACTTAAAAAGTATTTTATAATTACATATTAGATACATTTAATAATAATGTTATTTATAAAATAAACTTTTTGTTTTTAAGTGTATTACACAAGATAGAAAAATAAAGAAAAGAAAAGGCACGATCTGTTGTCTATCGACAAGTGACGAAAGTACCAAAAGAAAAATATGTAAATCATTAATAGAATCATGAATAGAATCATAGAGCAGAAAAGGCTTATTCCCACCCATCAATTTGCGTTTCGAAATAAATATTCCACAATAGACCAAGTGCATCGTATAACTAATGTTATAGAAAAAGAACTTCATAGGGATCTACCTAGACAGTACTATGAGATACTTAAATCTCATATTGCAAATAAATTTTTTAGAGTTCGCTATGGCACAGCGTATTCTGAACTCAATGAAATAAAAGCAGGCGTTCCACAGGGAAGTGTTTTAGGATCCACCCTATATTTATTATATAGTAGTTATATACCACACGCGAATGATACGATGATAGCCACGTTCACAGACGATACCTACTGTCCTTCTATCAACTGATAGAGGCGTGACTAGGGCAACAGAAAAGCTTCAAAATGCAGCCAGCAAGGTATGTGATTGGACGCAACGATGGCGAATTAAACTTAATGAGTCAAAGTCTACCCATATAAACTTTACAAATAAAAAAATAATGAATGTTCCTGTGGTTATTAATAATCAAGTAGTTCCCTACTCTAATACAGCTAAGTATATGATGAGTATGAATCTGGATGCTAAACTGAAATGGAAGGAAAATTTGAAAAAGAAAATAGAAGAGCTAAATATTAGATATAAAAAACTTTATTGGTTTTTAGGCCATAATTTGGAAATGTCCAGTTATAATAAAATCTTATTATATAATCAGATACTAAATGGACATATGGTGTCCAATTATGCGGTTGTACAAAGAAAACGAATGTACAAATAATACAGTGCAGGTGGCAATGGTGCGATGGTAGTGTATTCACTAAGTGATTGGCAGGTCGTACGTTCGAATCCCGACCAGGGCCATGATTTTTATAAATTGAATACACACAACAAAAACTGATCTCCCTTTTGCAATTTAGGCGCCACCTGTTGAGAAAAAAAAAATCCCATCGCACCAAACTTCTTTCCTATCCTTCTATTCTTTCAGTAAGTAGCACCCAAAAAGAAATCCCTTTAGCGCACGCAAATTATAAAAAAAAGAAAAAAACATAGGGGCGGGCTACAGTCCGCTTGGGCGAACTGTTGGATACCCTATTCTTATTCCTATATCTCATAAGTGGGCGTGACAAAAATTTAAAGGATTTTATCGAAAAAACTAAGCTTTTGTAAATAAAAACGCTCCCTAGCTCAAACTTTGGTTTTTCAATAAAATTGTTTTATTTAATTGTGGGCGTGTCAGTAGGCGGATTTAAAAAAAATTTAAGTATGAGCATAAAGGGCACCTAGAGAGTATATACTATAAATTTCAGCTCCCTAGCTCAAACTTTGGACTTTCAAAAATAAAAAAAAAAAAATTGTGGGCGTGTCAGTAGGCGGATTTTGAAAATATTTACACATGAGCATAAAGGGCCCCTAGAGAGTATATACTAAAAATTTCAGCTCCCTAGCTCAAATTTTGGTTTTTCAAAAAAAATATTTTATTTAATTGTGGGCGTGTCAGTGGGCGGATTTTGAAAATTTTATGTCCCAAGCAGTTTTATGGGCCAAAGATCATATATAAAAAATTTCAGCTTTCTAGCTCAAAATTCAATTTTTCCCAAAATTTGTTTTATTTAATTGTGGGTGTGTCAGTGGGCGGATTTTGAAAATTGTATGTCCCAATCAGTTTTATGGGCCATAGATCATATATAAAAAATTTCAGCTCTCTAGCTCAAAATTCGATTTTTTCCAAAATTTTGTTTTTTTGAGTTTGTGGGCGTGTCTGTGGGCGGATTTCAAAAATTCTTAAACTTGATTATTTCGGGACCCTAGAGAGTATATGGTTAAAATTTCAGCTCTCTAGGTCCAGTTTAAAGGCCTAATTTTTGCCGACGGACGGACGGACGGACGGACGGACGGACGGACGGACGGACGGACGGACGGACGGACGGACGGACGGACGGACGGACATGGCTAGATCGACATTACTATCGATGCTGATCATAAATATAGTAACTTTTAGGGGTCTACGGGCAATATTAAGGTATGTTACAAACTATGCGTCAAAATTAATATACCCCTAGAATAGGGTATAAAAAAACATGCCCCATGGTATATTAGAAATAACGACTTGCATCGTGATTTGCAGATCGATCTTGTAACGGAAGTAATTAAAAAGGACGCAATTCGTCAAAACGATCATCTGCGGATGCATATTAATCTGGAAATAGAAGACGTCTTAAATATACGATATCATATTCGTAGATTAAGAAAAACTAAACCTCACGAACTCATATTTTGAAAATATATTAGAACCCGTATTTAAATTAGAATACCTTCTTAAACGCAACTGAACGTTGGAACTAAAATGATTTGTCGATCTTTTTATGCTATTTAATGGCTATGAACTATTTTGTGAGGAACAGGTTAAGGGGGCGGAGTACCTGCGTCTGTAGCGACAGTCAAGATACGCTAAAGCCCTTGCTCAACCCTTTTATCACCTCCAAAATAGTTAATGAATGCAAGATCTCTCTGAATTCGGTCGGAAGGATGAATTCAGAAAGTCTTGGCTGGGTCCCCGGTCATAACCGGATTACAGGAAATGAGATTTCCGATGAACTTGCTAGTGCTCAGAGGAAGACTTCTCAGGACCTGAATCATAGTTATGTCCGCCTGTCACTCAACAAAGAGACTGCAAACAAATTACTGGTGTTCTTACGGGCCAGTACGCTTTTGTCAAGCATCTTAAGGTGCTAAGATTAAGCCAACTGCGAAGCCTGTGGTCAATGCAAAGACACTTCGGAAGTGCGATTGTCTGTATCAGATGGCTAACAGATGTTTGGTGCTGATGTCGGGAGTCTTGTAAATATAAGCTCTTCATCATTGAAGCGCCTAGAAAATTTCAGTAACAGTGCTGCGTCTTCCTGGCAGTACAATGGAAAAGTATTGAGTCGGAGTACTGAAGCACTGAAGTGGAAAGTCTCGCAGACCGACAAAAAAAGGATCTAGTAGATGCAAATGGAGTGGTAAGGTGCTGTAGGTTTAGGGTATGCATTGACCTCCTATCAACTCGACGATGTTTAGTGCCGCAACTAAGACTAAACAACAGTTGTACTTATTTGACCACCCCCTAGTGACCACCGTATACTGGTCATGCCTCCCAGACTTGACCATGCTTATGAGCAAGAGTGTCGAACAAAAAGCTAAAACTGTTGGAGCTGAGGTTATCAAGGATCTTCAGACTAAGTTAGGGTGTTGAGAGGTCCGGTCAATGGCAGCGATCATATTTCTTGGAATAATTATGTAGCATATCCGCATATCCATGGGTGTAAGCAGGGGGGTATAAGTGATAAATAGAGATACTTAATATATTATATTCATTGAAGTTCAATTAGCTTGTCAGTATTGTTTTCCTTAAAGTATCTTAAAAGCTCTCAGAGAACCAGAACCTTGGTTGAAAGAATGCCTGGTAGGTAGGTAGGTAGAAGTGGCGGTTCGGCTTGAACCCAATTAGCACTTATTGTGCCTTTTTGTTACCACGACTCGTGTGACCTATGTTGTAGTGGTTGTGGAAGATTTGATCTGTGGCTATATCCAACCTGTGGAGTTGAGAAAACGGATAAGATCTTGTATCCCTTTGCTCGATATAGCGCTAATGTCATCGAAGAATGATTGATTCAGTGCCCGCAGTCTAGCTCTAGCTAGTGCCGGACATTCGCAGAGGAAATGGAAGAGAGTTTCTCTTTCGTTTACATTCCCGCAGCTTGGGCACTGGGTGTTAAATGGGATACCCAGTTTGGCCGCATGGTCTCCAATTGGCCAGTGTCCGGTGATTATCGCCGTAATTCTGGAGACTTCGGGACGGGTTCTGTTTAGAAGATCCCCCGTTCTTCCTTTGTCATAAATAGGCCATATCTTCCTCGATATGATGCAGTTAGTTAACCTTCTCCATTGAAGATTGGCTTTCTGCAGGAATTGTGAGTGTATTTGTGTCTTGACCGCACCTAGCCGAATGTGAACCCTTGCAGCGAGTGAGCCGTCCAGAGCTGAGCCCTGCCTGGCCAGCTCATCTGCACGCTCGTTTCATATTATGTTACTATGCCCTGGAACCCAGAGTAGTGTAACACTGAAACGTTCGCCCAGTCGCGCAAGCTCGTTCCGGCACTCCTGCACCAGTTCGGAGGATATGGTAGCCGAGTCAATAGCTTCGATTGCGGCTTGGCTATCTATGAGGATAGCATATTTTGTTTGTATGCTGTGTCACGCCCTAGTTGCGTGCAGGCCTCTCGGATAGCAAGTAGTTTGATATTTTTAGTGATTCCGAGTAGACAACGGCCCCCACACCATTCATCTTAGAACCGTCGGTGTATATGACCGTGTCGAAATCTTTCACTACTTCGTCCCTCTTCCAACAAGCTCTGGAAGGGAAGCTTACTTGGAAGCCTTTTGTGAAGTTTAGTTTGAGTGTGATGTAGTCGGTTGGAAACGTGACCATGCCTTCTGGTAGCGAGTCCAGAATGCTGCTGTGGCCGTATGGCCTTGCAGTCCAGCACCCCGATTCCCTGAGTCTTACCGCACTACATACTGCGGTATCTTTTGTGTGTAGGTCAAGAGGCAAAAGGTGTAAGAGCACAGTGAGGGCGTCCGTTGGGGCCGACCTCAGCGCACCCGTGGTGCCTATACAGGCTGTCCTTTGCAATCTTTTCAGTTTTGTGAGGTTGTAACCTTTACTCAACGCGGGCCACCATACTAGTGATCCATAGGTGAGGATTGGACGCACTACTGCTGTGTGCATCCACAAGGTCATCTTTGGTTGAAGTCCCCACTTCTTTCCAAAGGTTCTGCTACAGGCATAAAAGGCAATACACGCCTTCCTCACTCTGTGTTCAATGTTATGTTTCCAGTTAAGTTTAGGATCGAGCGCGATACCCAGATACTTAGCGCTGGAGGATAATGTAAGTGGTTGACCGTTTAGGAGGGGTAGGGTAAAATCCGGTATTTTGGTTTTGGTGGTGAACAGCATCAGTTCGGTTTTGCTCGGGTTAGCGCCGAGGCCACACCTCGTAGCCCAGGTGCTTACCTTGTCTAGAGCATTCCCCATGATATCACTTATCACTGAGGGAAACTTCCCTGACACTAGTATCACTACGTCATCCGCATACGCGACAGCTTTGACCCTTTCCCTGTCTAGTTTTACTATAATTTTGTTCATAACCATTAGCCATAGTAGCGGAGAAATGACGCCACCCTGTGGCGTTCCTCTATGGGCAAATTTGGTTAAGTGGCTGTTGCCTAGTGTTGCCTGAATAACTCTTGTTCCGAGCATAGAAGCTATCCATTTCCTAATAGATTCCTCTATGCTCAGTTCGACCAGAGATTTAAGAACAGCTTCCGTGTGTACGTTGTTGAAGGCTCCCTCTATATCCAAGAAGGAGGCTAGGGTGTATTCTTTGTAGAGTATGGATTTTTCGATAGTTCGCTTTACCTCATGGGGAGCCGTTTCCGTGGATTTGCCTTTGAGATAGGCGTGCTGTGATTTGGAAAGCGATGTTTCTGGCAGAGAACTTCGCATATGGATGTCTAGGACACGCTCCAGGGTTTTGAGTATAAAGGAGGTTAGACTGATAGGTCTGAAGTCCTTTGCGGACACGTGCCCGCGTTTACCCAGCTTCGGTATAAACACCACCCTGGCGCGTCTCCAGGAGTGTGGTACGTGGTTTAGCAATAAACAGCTTCGGAAGATCGACGCTAACCAAGGTATTGATAGGTTTTGCGTTTTCTGTAACATGACAGGCATAATGCCGTCAGGCCCCGGAGACTTATATGGGGAGAAGCTGTTAATAGCCCAGGAAATCCTTTCCTTGGAAATTATTGAGGTGATGTTGTTGTTGGGAGCAGGTTGTACTTGCCGAGGCCTCTCGGGTTGCGTACTAATATCACTGCATCCGGGAAAGTGAGTGTTTATAAGGAGTTCCAGGGTCTCCGCTGGGGATTCTGTCCATCCTCCGTCTGGTATTTTCAGAAAAGAAGGGTTGGAGTGTTCCTTGGACAAAATTTTGCTTAGCCTAGCGGAGTCCTTAAGGGTTTCTATCGACTGACAGTAGTCCATCCAGGCCTCCTTTGTGGATGCCTTTATGGCTTTCTTATACAGACTTAGGGACTGTCTAAGTAATAAGGCCGCCAAAAATTGTGTTTGTGGCAGATGTTGAAAATCGCTCTAGTCATCTGTCTGAGACTGGAGAGATCTTCGTTCCACCATGGGGGAAGCGTTTCTTTACTGCGTTTAACTGGGCACGAGACTTTGTATGCTACATCCATAGCCTTCTCAAAAGTCTTTACCTGTACCTCCAGTTCTTTAATTGCAGCTGTGTTTGTTGTACTCGTATATTTTTGAGTTTTGTCCGAAGGACTTGGCCAAACTTGGTCCAATTAACTCTTTTGGGGTTTCTATAAGGTTTTGTGGTCTCGACCTCGAGACTCATGTCGTAGAGAATCCATCTGTGGTCTGAGATTGACTCCAGATTGGAAACTCTCCAGTTGTCGACCTTAAAGTTATTATTGTTTCGTCGTACCCTTGTTACAGACTGATAGGTTAGTGGTTAACAGAAAATCAAAAAGTGGCTCACCTCTTTCATTATCTTCTGAGCTGCCCCATATAGAATGCCTGGCGTTGGCGTCGCAGCCCATCAGTAGGTTGTCCTTCACTGTTGTTGAGGCTATGAGCAGCTCCACCTCCTCTGGCGGTACAGGTCTCCCATGAGCCATGTATGCTGAAGCCAGGTACGTTGCTTGGTTCGCACACTCCAGTTTAATCACTGTCAAATCATATGAGCTAAGATTGGGACATAAAAAACCTTTTAGATGTTTCTTAGCTAGTATGCATGTTCTAGGCTTGCCTGTGGCCTGGTGTTTGTAAGACAGGTCGTATCCAAGACACACATGGAGCCCCTTTACGGATGAGTCTCCCACCCATGGCTCCTGGATAATGCTGATATCAATGTTCTTCTCCCTTAGAAAAACCATTAGATTATCGGAGACACACCTTGAGTGCCTCAGGTTAATCTGTATGACTTTCAGCATTATGTGGTTGAAGGGGTTTCGCCGGCGATAATCAGGTCCTCCAACAACTTGTCGGTATCGACGATGTCCACATCGCCCTCGGTACCTGAGGAAAGGAAGACTTTGAGCTTGGCATGCATTATGCCAAACCTAAGTTTATGGTGAATTTTCTCGAGAGCACCCAGGCACTCGTTGTTGATGAGTAGGAGGAAGGACATGGTATTTTTATAGGGTTCCTCCGCCTTGATGACTGACCAGTCATCCATTGGAACCGTCGGGTTGTGGAGTTTGAGACATTGCAGGAGCCTTCCCCCTTCTATCTTCATATTGGGCAACCAAATGCGGGCCCTAGGTCTCCTCGGGATGTCCTTAGCTGGGATAAACTTGAGCTTCAAACCATCCCAGGCGTCGCTAACCTTAGCAACGCATCCACTAAGGAAGTCCTTGGAGAATTGGTCGGCGCACTTGATTACCCGATATCCCCTCACCACCTCGGCGGAATCAAAGTCGGGAAGAGGTTCCCCTTGGTTGGTAACGATGTGGTCTATCACCATTTCGCTTGGCCTCAATGCTTCCCCACACATTGGCAGTGGATTTCCCGTTTGTCGAGAGATCATCCACTAGTGCGACCTGAAGGTGATCCCTAACCACCTCGGTAAAGGGACGCTTCTGGGCCGCACCGGCCGCCGACGTGCTTGGCTTGGCTGTTTCTGCTGAACCTTCAACAACCTTGGTTTTTTTAGGGGCTGGGCGGTTGGAGTTCTCTTCTTGAGACCTGCCACGCTTCGCTCCCTGCCGGCTTTTATTTTTCAGGCTCTCGTTGTATTCGTCAACGATTGCCTGGTATTTGATCCTATCCGCCTGATCCTTTTCGTGGACCTTTCCGGCAGCCTCATTTTTCGCTATCTTACCTAAGATATGGAGGGCCATCTGGTACTTGCTCTTATTAGCTTTCCCTGCGGATTTGGGATTGTTTCGGGTCTGTTTGGTTGTTGATTGGTTTGCGGTCGAGGTGCTAGCCTTAGCACTCTCGCCGCTTTGTGACGGGACGATTGTCTCCTGACTGGAGGCCAGCAATTCGTCCTCTGCTTCCTTCAGCCTCTGGCACCCTCATCTGCTGGTCTTTTTCTTTTTCGTCTTCTTTTCTGTCCATTTTTATTTTTGTTTTAGATTTTGTTCCCACAAAGAGAATCGGAAAGGGCACACAAGGCACTTACATATACAACCGACCTTGCCTGGGCATCGGAGGGGGCCGTTAACGATCAGTTGGTTTATCCACTTACTGACCATGCATCCATCGGCACGGGTACCTCTAGCTTCGCTTAAAAGTGGGATTTTTAAATTGGGTTTACTCCCGAAAAACTCCCGAATACGCGGGGTTATCTCCCCGGTGATTACCGGTGAGTAGGAAGGGGTGAGGAGAAAGGGGGGAGGAAAAAGGGGGTGAATGAGGGAATGTATAAGGGTGAGAGCGGACGTAAATGCCTGGAGTGGTATTGTTTAAAAAAGTGAAGTAGGTACATCAGAAAAAACGGCAGCAGATTTAAGAAAAAAGGATATGGTACAGTACTGTCATTTTTGCGTTTCAACTAGGAATACAAGAAATTGATTAAACCAAAACCATAACAACAACAACAGATATAACGGCCATTTGCTAATTTTTTTTATTTGGGTGAAAAAGCATTTTCATTTCAGTTTGCGCAATTGTTTGACAGCTTGCAAATTTGTCTTTTTAAAGCATTTAGAAAACCAATGCGAAAATTGAAGCGGGAGTTTTTCAATTTCAAAGAGGAGCCCATTTGGAGATTTTGGGAAGCCGTTTCCGTGAAAGAAGAGCCATTGAAAAAGTATCAAACATCAGATATAAGGTTTTGAAACAGATTCAGTTTTATCAGCTGGATGATGATTTTTTCTCATTTTTTTCTTTAATGCTGAAGTAAATGAAGATGTTGGTTTCGAATCCTCTTTGGTCGTTTGGATTGTAGCGGCAAGCGGTAGTGTTTCTGTCCGCACATATTCTTTTGGCTTTCTTATTAAAAATCTTTAACGAACAAATTAGTTCTGGAATAACTTACGTTCTACGAATAAATAAAAATCTTTGAGCAACTTGTTGACGATAAATTAAATAGAGATCTGCAAATTATATAGATACGCAACGAATGTGTATGTATGCAAAAATATGAAGTTGTATTACAATTTAGCAAAGTCATTAAAATGTAACTTAATATTTTTGTTCCTTGCAAATTAAACTTTAAAATTTGGTGAGGCAATTTGTGCTCAGCAAAGGAGCCAAAACCTCCTAGCGTAGCCACTCCAACAGAGTCAAATACAAAAAAAAAGAAAAACATCGGCTTAACTAGTTGTGTGTTCAACTCGGTGAATTTGTATGGCGGGAGATGAGTTTTTTTAATATAATTTTTATAATAAAGCAAGTTATTACAAAAAAAAATCCAGCATCGACAAGAAGTATCCAAACACTATTTTTGAATACTAAAAAGTTAATAATACGAGTATAATAGATTTTGTACAAAAAATAAAAGTGAAATCGTGAAAATCAAGTTGTGGTGGCCAACAAATATTTTTGTTTGGAAACAAATTAAGTTGAACAATTTTCTATACATAGATTTTATACTTCTAAATACATAATGAACAAAAGCAATTTAACAAAACTGTACAATAACAAGACAGAAAATGTCTGTAAATTGCTGCCTCAAGAGCTGCACAAGCCTTTGGTCAACATTTTGACTGTTTATACCCTATTCTAGGGGTATATTAATTTTGACGCATAGTTTGTAACATACCTTAATATTGCCCGTAGACCCCTAAAAGTTACTATATTTATGATCAGCATCGATAGTAATGTCGATCTAGCCATGTCCGTCCGTCCGTCCGTCCGTCCGTCCGTCCGTCGGCAAAAATTAGGCCTTTAAACTGGACCTAGAGAGCTGAAATTTTAACCATATACTCTCTAGGGTCCCGAAATAATCAAGTTTAAGAATTTTTGAAATCCGCCCACAGACACGCCCACAAACTCAAAAAAACAAAATTTTGGAAAAAATCGAATTTTGAGCTAGAGAGCTGAAATTTTTTATATATGATCTATGGCCCATAAAACTGATTGGGACATAAAATTTTCAAAATCCGCCCACTGACACGCCCACAATTAAATAAAACAAATTTTGGGAAAAATTGAATTTTGAGCTAGAAAGCTGAAATTTTTTATATATGATCTTTGGCCCATAAAACTGCTTGGGACATAAAATTTTCAAAATCCGCCCACTGACACGCCCACAATTAAATAAAATATTTTTTTTGAAAAACCAAAATTTGAGCTAGGGAGCTGAAATTTTTAATATATACTCTCTAGGGGCCCTTTATGCTCATGTGTAAATATTTTCAAAATCCGCCAACTGACACGCCCACAATTATTTTTTTTTTATTTGTGAAAGTCCAAAGTTTGAGCTAGGGAGCTGAAATTTATAGTATATACTCTCTAGGTGCCCTTTATGCTCATACTTAAATTTTTTTTAAATCCGCCTACTGACACGCCCACAATTAAATAAAACAATTTTATTGAAAAACCAAAGTTTGAGCTAGGGAGCGTTTTTATTTACAAAAGCTTAGTTTTTTCGATAAAATCCTTTAAATTTTTGTCACGCCCACTTATGAGATATAGGAATAAGAATAGGGTATCCAACAGTTCGCCCAAGCGGGCTGTAGCCCGCCCCTATGTTTTTATTGTTGTTTTTTTTCTGTAACATACGAGTACTTTCTCAGGGTTTTTGTCTATAATTTGATACTTTTTACTTTCCCATAGTTTTTGTTTTCAGTTAAATATACAATTTACTAACAATCGCAATGATTTTTCCGTACGATTTTTGCCAACTGAGACTGAATCATACAATTAATTTTTGACGTATAAGCAAGAGATTCGGCTTTTCAAAAAGAGATAGCTTCGCGAAGTGCCCTATTGCTTTCAATTGAGGAATGTACGATTTGCCAAATGGCAAAAAACGGAACCCTTATGGATTCGTCATGTCTGTCTGTCTGTCTGTTTGTCCGTCCGTATGTCACAGCCACTTTTTTCCCGAAACTATAAGAACTATACTAATGAAACTTGGTAAGTTGATGTATGTATTCTGTGAACCGCATTAAGATTTTCACACAAAAATAGAAAAAAAAAACAATATATTTTGGGGGTTCCCCAACTGAAACTCAATATTTTTTTTCATCAAACCCATACGTGTGGGGTATCTATGGATAGGTCTTTAAAAATGATATTGAGGTTTCTAATATCATTAACTGGGCGAAAAGCAACCAAGAGAAAGCAAACACTTTCGCTGAGTATCTTGAAGACGTATTCAAACCTTATGAAGATAAAGGTTATCAAGGACTCGAAATAAGGTGCGAAGAAGATACACCTATTCGGCCGGTAACAGCTAAAGAACTTGCCAAAGAAATTAAAGAAAGCATAAATATAAAAAAGGCCCCAGGGTTTGATTTAATTACAGGAGAAATTTTGAAGCAATTTCCACGAAAATGTTTAAAAAAAACTAGCGCAGATTATTAATGCTGCATTTAAATTAATGCTGCATTTAAATTAAGATAATCCCATCGCACCAAACTTCTTTCCTATCGTTATATTCTTTCAGTAAGTAGCACCCAAAAATAGGCAATGAATTGCTGGGAGCTACTTGCGCAACAAACTAAATGCCTGCGCTGTGGTTTTACCATTATAAGGGTACTGTGTCACTACAGAAAAAAGAAATCCCTTTAGCGCACGCAAATTATAAAAAAAAAAAAAAAAAAAATGTGCCAAGCATGTGGAAAGTCGCGGAGGTAATAATGATACCTAAACCAGGCAAACCACCTAACGAAGTTACCTCATATCGCCCAATATCTATTCTACCAATGTTGTCCAAGTTATTCGAAAAAGTGCTGGTAAAACGTCTACAAAAAATAATAGATGAAAAATCGCTAGTCCCAATTCACCAATTTGGATTTAGAAATAAGCACTCTACAATTGATCAGGTGCATAGAATCACAGATAGAATCGAAAAAGCATTTGAAGAGAAAAATGTGTGCTCTACAGTATTTCTTGATATAGAACAAGCTTTCGATAAAGTCTGGCACAAAGGACTGATACACAAACTACAAAAGCAACTGCCGAAGCAGTATGCGACCATTCTGGAGTCTTATATATCAGATAGATTCTTCAGAATTAAACAAGATGCAGAGTACTCAACATTAAGAGAGATTAAAGCTGGTGTACCACAAGGCAGTGTGCTAGGTTCAGTTCTATACCTACTTTTCAGTAGCGATCTTCCTGAAAGTGAAGAAACCAACATAGCTACTTTTACAGATGACACAGCTGTCCTTGCTGTGGGAGTAACTGTCGAAATAGCAACAAAAAAGCTTCAAACAGCAATAAACAATATTTCAGAATGGACTAAGAAATGGCAGATTAGATTAAATGACCTTAAGTCAGTCCATATTAATTTTACGTATAAAAACGTACCACGCATACCAGTCTACATTAACAACAATGTAGTGGAATATTCAAACACAGCCAAATATCTAGGCATGACTCTAGACGTTAAACTGCGTTGGAAAGCGCACGTAAAGAAAAAAAAAAGATGAGTTGAACATGCGATACAGTAAAATGTATTGGCTTATTGGGAGATTCTCATCCCTGTCTAACTACAACAAGCTATTGCTATACACGCAAGTTCTGAAACCAGTATGGACCTACGGGCTCCAGTTGTGGGCATGCACTTGCACATGCCAAACAAATTTAAAAACAATTCAGGTTTTCCAAAAAAAAAAGTACTAAGGAACATAGTTAATGCACCTTGGTACGTACGCAATGCCGATCTGCATAAAGATCTAAATGTTGAAATGGTTGAAGATGAAGTTAAGAAAGTTGCTCAAAGGCATAGAAGTAGGCTTCTCAACCACGTAAACACAGAAATAACAGAACTATTAAATAATGACAATGCAATCAGGAGATTGAGACGGGTAAAACCTCTTGATCTATAAGAGTTAGCTAGGGCTAAGAAATCAGGTATTGATTTCAAACAAGAAAAAAGTTTAGAAATCCGACAAACGCCGGATTTATCTGTTAAATTCAACAAATATGTAGTTCAAAAACAAATTGCCGATTAGTCGTCGACTAGGTGCAATCTCATTCGGGATGGCGAATGTCAGTCCCCTGGGAGTTTTTTTAGATGGGTTAAAGTCTCTCACTATTGCAGAAGCATCCCTCGCGTACTAGCTCTGCAATGTCTTTCGATGATTTTTTCTTCCAGCGAATTCCCAACACAAAAAAAAAAAATTTCTAAACTGAATAGTTTGCGCGACAGATACTTCCAAATTGGTAATATATACATACATATAATTATTGCCTTTTCCAATTAATTCTTTTTGAAACATTTTATTTACTATTGTTACAGAATGCAATTTATTTGTCGTTTTTTTTTATAGAATTCATTTTCAAAAACTATCGTTTTACCAGTTCGGAGCTATGAGGTAGAACAATCAAATTAATCAATTTCTTCAAGCATTGGTTTTTTAAAAGTTAATCATGCCCAGAGAATGCCTACACTGTAAAACATCTGATCATTATTATTTTTAATTAATCATTTCTTTTGAATAAACAAAAGTAGCCGTCACTGCGAATTAAGAACTTCGATGTCAACATCATTGTGAAAAGGAAATGCATTTACAAGCGGAAAGATTGTCTGCAATTCATTTCCGAAATTTCTGATTTCTGATTTCTGGAAAAAAAATCAAATCGGTTTTTCAACTCATAACTTACTCGTATGTATATAAAACTGCAAAGAATTTCGTGAAATACGAGGGCGGGTCAATAAGTCCGTGACTTTTGGAATAAAACACAGATTTTTTGATACATTTTTTTTTTTTTATTTTTCAACGTAGTCTCCCTTGAGCTCTATAAACTTTGTCCAACGCTTCTCCAATTTTTTTATCCCTTCCAAAAAAAATGATTTGTCGAGGTCCTCAAAATAGGCCTTTGTTTGCGAGATGACTTCATCATTGGAGTCAAATCATTTTCCACCAAGCCATTTCTTCAGATTTGGGAACAAGAAGTAGTCGCTCGGAGCCAAATCTGGAGAATAGGGTGGATGAGGGAGCAATTCATAGCCCAATTCATGGATTTTTGCCATGGCAACTGCACATGTGTGCACCCTTGCATTGTCTTGGTGGAAAAGAACTTTTTTCTTGGCCAAATGACGTCGGTTTTTTTTCAAATCGTCATTGAATCCTTCCAATAAGTTGGCATAATATTCCCCATTGATTGTTCTTCCCTTTTGAAGGTAGTCAATGTGGATTATCCCGCGTGCATCCCAAAAAACAGTCGCCATAACTTTATTGGCTGACAAACCCACCTTGGCCTTCTTTGGCGCCGATTCACCCTTAGAAACCCACTGTTTTGACTGTTGTTTGGTCTCTGGTGTGTTGTGATGGATCCATGTTTCGTCCACGGTTACAAAACGGCGCAAAAACTCCTCCATATTGCGATTAAACAACGCCAAACCTTCCTGTGAAGTTGTTACACGATTGCGTTTGTGGTCGACTGTGAGCAAACGCGGCACCCATCTTGCGGAAAGCTTTCTCATGCCCAAGTGATCATTCAAAATTGAAACCACTGAGCCATGCGAGATCCCTACGGCTTCCACAATCTCTCGCACTTTCAATCTTCGGTCGGCCAACACCATATCGTGAATTTTTTCGATTGTTTCGGGTGTAGAGACCTCAACTGGGCGTCCAGGACGTTAGGCATCTTCAGTGCTTGTACGGCCACAACGAAATTCAGTAAACCACTTTTTTACCATTGAAATCGATGGTGCAGAGTCCCCATAGTATTTTTCAAGCTTAGCCTTGGTCTCGGTAATGGTTTTTTTTCGCAAGAAATAATGCTTAATAAGCACACGAAATTCACTTTTTTCCATTTTCTCCTCAAATTAGTGAGTAGTCTGATAAAAATAGCTGTCAAACACAAACTAACTGACGCAGCAAGTTTAAATTTTGACAGGAGTCAACTGACAGATGCCTGTTGACAGGAGCAGTGTTGCCGTTTCAGTAAAGAGGTCAGAAATTCAAAAAGTCACGGACTTATTGACCCGCCCTCGTATCTCTAATTGTAAAGAAAGAAATAAAGCAAAATTGAGCGAAATAAAGAAACGGATTAAAAGTTTTAAATTATAGTTGAAAGTAGGAAATTAGAAATACGTGAAGTAGGAAAGAGATTTTTTAAAAAGACTGTGAAACTACGTGCATTGTAAGGGGTGTTCAAATTTGACGTAACATTCTAAATTGGAGGCCACTTTTTTACAGCTATTAGATTATACCGAAGTTTTTTCAGGTATTAAGTAAATATATTTCCGTTAGCTAAAATGGATCGGTAAACTATTGAGCAACGTGTTTTTATTATTAAAACTTATTTTAAATATGGTGAAGGTTTTCCAAAAGTTGTAAGAAAATTTCGTTCAAAATACGGTAGAGAAAATGCTCCGTCAAACCGTGCTATTAAACTTATCGTACATAAATTTGAAGAAACTGGTTCGGTTCAAGATCAGAGAAGTTAAGCCTATCATCGTAGTAGTCATTCGAGTGGAAATATTACAGCTGTTAGCAGAAGTATTGCTGAAGAGCCTAGGACGTCAATTCGTTGTCGTTCACAACAATTAAACCTCAAACCAACAACTTTGTTTAACATATTGCACAAAGATCTGCATGTAAAGGCTTACAAAATACAGTTAACACAAGAATTAAAGCCAACTGACCACACATTGCGTCGGCAATTCGTTAATTGGGCCATAGAGAAGCACCAGCAAAATGACAATTTTTTCAAGCTGATCATCTTCACCGATGAGGCTCATTTTGAAATTGGCGGTTATGTCAATAAACAAAACTGTCGCATTTGGGCTGAAGAAAATCCTAGAGGATTGTTTAAAAGGCCAATTAAACCAAAAAAAAAAATTACTGTATGGAGTGGATTTTGGTGTGGTGGCGTATTGGTCCATTTTTCTTCGAAGATGAAAACGGCAATACAGTAACTGTGGATGGAGCTCGATATAAAGCGATGATTAGAAACTTTTTGTGGAGTCAATTGGAAGATATTGATGTGCAGAATATGTGGTTTCAAGAGGATAGTGCAACATGCCACACAGCAACGAAATCAATCGATCTTTTGAAAGAGAAGTTTAAAAATTGCATAATTTCCCGAAGAACGCACGTGAATTGGCCGCCAAGATCATGGGATCTAGTACCACTGGATTTTTTCTTATGGGGTTTCTTGAAGAGTAAAGTTTACGCCGATAATCCTCAAACTGTTCAACACCTCAAAGACAACACCAGAGATCTCAATAAAATTGTGCACATAGTTTTTTGCATTTAGATCACATGATCAGTTTCAAAGAGAAAGAAATTCAAACATTTAATAAACAACTGCCACCTTAATTGTATCTATTTTTTTTTGTATACACTGATTAGAACTTTACGTAGGGTAAGATTTTAAAATATCGCATTTTTTTGGTTCGTGATTGAGTTCCGAGTTTAAAAAAAATAGTGCACACTCAAGTTGCTGTACGGAGACACCATTAATGCAATCAACTTAAACTATAAGGATCTATTAGATAAAGTAAATGACAGATAAGAAAAAGTCATCTGTGGTGGCAATATTTTTAATTTCGAGCATAAGCTAGAAATAAAGGAATGCAATAAAATTGATTAGAATACTATCTTATAATGTAGGTACATGGTCTAGAGAATAAGCTTTCATGTAACGAATATTCCGAATATATTAAATCGTTTGAAGTTTTTGCACTAATTGAAACCCACATTTGTGAAAATAAGTTTGACCAATTAAATAAATATATCCAGGGGTATGAAATATATTGGAGAGCAGCTACTCGAAGCAGTTTATTTGGTAGAGCAATGGGGGGATGTTTGTAAGGTGTGAATAAAAACTTAAGAAAAATTGGAGCTAACTACCCCATTACAAATATTGAAAGCACAGATTTAATTAAATTATCCATGAATAACGTTACATATGATATCGTACCGTTCTACGTCAGAGGGGGCAAACTGGGATAGAGATTTTGAATTAGTTAAAAAATTTTTTTAGAAATAAAAATAATAGGGGATTTCAACGTCAGAATAGGGGAACTTCAAGAAAATATAGAAGACTTACAAGAGATTATGTTCATAATATTCACCGATAGAAGGTTGTCCAAAGATAAACCTGTGAATCGACGAGGGAGGACATTTATGAAATATTGTAAGGATAATGGATTAATTGTATTAAATGGAAACACGAAAGGTGATGAGAAAGGGAACTTTACGTTTATAAGCCCAGTAAGAGAGTCAGTTAACGACATTTGTGCAATATCGCAGGAGATGTTACCATATATTAAGCATTTCATGTAGGGAATAATATATGCAACTTGCCAAGAGGTCATTTTAAAACTACTGCCAAAGCCCCATTGGTAAGAAGGAAGTTAACAACAATACCAAACTAATCTAAGCAATCATTTACTGAGACTAAAACAAGCGAAAGAACAGATAATTTTAGAGGACTTAGAAAACATCATAAAAAGCTCAGCAGCAAACAAAAACACAAATTCAATATTGTACACTTCCAATGCAAATGGTTTGACATTAACTGCTATACAGCTAGAAAAAAAACATTTAAGCTGCTCAAAAAAATTAGAGAAGGAGGAGATTCAACCGTCAAGGAAAAGTATATATAAACAATAGCTACAAGAAGATATGTAAAATCAGCATAAAAAAACACTACCAGACGCTGGATACCAAAATAAATAACGTAAAAGATAGCAAAGAATTGTGGAACGTGGGCAAAGAAATCAGAAATAAGAGTTTCAATATAAGTTGTGAACTTACAGCTACGGAGTTTAGAAACTATTTTTAAGCTCTCTTAAACCATCATCAAGAATCATTAAATATGTATATACTATGCCCCAATTCTGCACAATAACGAAAAATTAGACAACGACATAACGATGATAGAGATAAAAGCAATTCTATCTGAAGTGAAACTGAATAAGGCTCCAGGCGAAGATAGGATACCCTATAAATTCTTAATAAATGCCACAAGTGATATTTTTGATGAACTGGAAAGATTCTACAATGTAATATTTGTTAAGGGGGTAGTAGATGAAAGCTTTACAAACCGTGTAATATTTCCAATATTTAAAAAGGGTGGCTTAAATGAGCCAGCTACCAACCGCGGAGTTTCTTTTCATCGCTTGAAAAGCAAACTGACATAAGTCAAAAAACATACATTTTCAGAAAAGCCATTTGAAATTTTTCATAACTTAAAAAAATCATTTTAGTTTTGAATTTCAAAGAATACCAAAAAGTTGTAAATTAAAAAAGTATTTTTTTTTCTTCTTTCAAGTGGTATATTTAAGTTACTACAAAAAGCCGTTTTTCAAAAAAAATATTTTGACTTATGTCGTTTTACATCCAAATTGCTAATAATTTAAGAAAAAAGTGTGAAAAAGTGTCGTTTTGTTTTGAAATAAAACCATTTGTATTTTTTTGTGTATTTTGTAGAAACCACCCACTTTAAATACGAGTAGTACCTATCTATATATATAAACGAAAGTGTCCGAAGCGATGTAACCGCATAACTCGAGATTGGCCGAACCGATTTTGATGATTTATCATCATCGTTGGAAAGGTATTTTCTCAGCACATGTTTTAGAAGAAAAAAAATCTAAATTTCTAAATGGTTTATTTTGACCACCCAGCGTGTTACGACAGGTTTTTTTCGATTTTTTTTTATTTTTTTTTTTTCATTTTGTATTTATTTATTTTGGCAACAACCAAATAAAGAATCACATTTGAATGTAACATATCGTATCACAATTGTACTGTCAGATAGACACGCAACGTAACGCCACCTATTATCGATCAATGGAGAAGCCAATTTTGTTTCATGTTTGGTGGCGCTGTCGGATTCGGATTTCTTCATTGCGATTTTGTGAGTTTTTGTGAATTAAAATTGATATGAGAATATATCTTTATCTATTTATATATATATGTATATAAAAATCAATCCATATTTGCGTTTGTTGCCGGTGTTTGGAAAAACGCGTTAACCGATTCCAATGAAATTTTTTTTTAAAGAAAGGTGACGTCTATACAAAGGATGTTATGTATGTGCGATGTCTGTATCTGCATCGGTGTGTAAATTATGTGTTTCTTAAAAAAGAAAAAAAAATTGACAATGTATTTATACACTGTGTGTTTCATATGTAGGTATCATGTGCTTTGAAAAAAAAAAACAAATTTAAGTGAAATAATAAAAAGTTTTTTTGTGTAATATTTTCTATATATAAAAATCAATCCATATTTGTGTTTGTTGCCGGTGTTTGGCCAAACGCGTTAACCGATTCCAATGAAATTTTTTTCCATGAAAGGCGACGTCTGCACGAAGGTTGTTATGTTTGGCTATATCTGCATCGGTGTGTGAGATATGGGCATTTGAGTGAGTACACATGCATATGTGCGTATGCGTGTAAATTACGACGCAGATACAGAGACCGTACAGACGTAACTTATTTTGTTATCCGAACAAGCATATGAAAGAGGGAGACCACACGAACGTTTCAAGCTTATTGTGGAATTTGTGCGCACTTTCATTCTTGAGATATCGTGTGTTCAATATTTTATTCAAATAACTCTTATTGAAATTTTTTGCATTTTTTTGTGAATCGGACATCGGAAAGTTGCTTTTCCAACATTGATAACAATCGGTGTGGAAGTGAATGAAAAGTGATTCAATCGAAGTTTTTTATTTTCGCTTTGTTGTTTGATTTGCAGAAGTAAGGTGACATAGGCGCCTGCCAGACAACAAGCACCTACTCTAAACGGAACAACGAAGTTGTGTGAGCGGCCTAAGCCATGCGGAGAAAAACGTGCAGTCCCTTTCACCGGTTGAGCTCAAATCAGGCAATCTTCGGTATTGGCCTGAGAGTGTTTCTGTGAACTTTGGTCAAAATCGATCTTCTTTTTTTAGGCGCAGCAACATACGCCGGATACCCGCTATAGACAATTATAAGGAAGTCTACTCGAACATATTGGCCAATAGAATTCTCGGGCACGGGCAAAGCCGGGTAGGTGCAGCTAGTTAATTTATAAAGAAAAATCGACTATAATAAAATTATATAAAATAAAACCTATCTTAATGGTAAAACGACACTTCTTAGAGTAATCAAAATAACTTTGAAGTTCATCAACTAGTATTGTTTCAAAGCAAAATGACACAACACGAAAAGTGTCACTTTTCAAAAAACTTATTTATCACGAATTCATATGAAATGAAAAAATGAAAAAAAGTCATTTAGCTGGGAAAAAACAGGGATTTTTCCTTAAATTCAAAACGACACTTGTGCCCTCATAATGTCAGTTTAAGAGTTATAGTTATGACGGTTTGATAGAAATTTTTTTTTTGCGGTTCGTTCTGTATAGTTAACTCAAAATCGTCAAGTTTTGACTTATGTCAGTTTGCTTTTCAAGCGACGTTTTATGAACTGCATATCAAAAGTAATGATGGGAATCCTTAATAATAGGTTGACTAACTGGGTGGAGAATAACAACATATCAAACGAATACCAACTGACTTCAGGAGAAAATACTCCAAGGTAGACAATATTTACAATCAGTCTGCCATTGTCCATATAAAATTGGAAGAAAAAAGGAAAGACTATGCGTTCTTTGTAGATTTCAAGGTTGCATTCGATAAAGTGCCCAGAAGTATCCACCAAACGTATACGACTAATTAAAAACATTTACAGCACAACTAGATCAGCGATATGGACAGGGAAATAATACTCAGATAATTTTGAAACACTGGCAGCACTAAAACGGTTATTATTATTGCAGGGTTATTAGGGATTATTATCCCCGTTATTGTTTTTTTTATTATATTTTTTTTTATAATTAGGGTGTGCTAAAGTGGTATCTTTTTCTGTAATTGATACGGTTGTACCTTTATGGTGTGTATACATAGCGCAGACATTTTTCAATTTAACACCTACAAATGCAATGGCATTGTGGGCGTATTTCATTGCATACTATTAGGTGCTAAAACTAGGAAGAAGTAGAATGCTATGACAGATAGGTTTTTGCATTGGGTAGGTGTTTTTTTTTTCTCCACGTGTGGCGTCAAAATAACTCAGGGATCATTCCGTTTAAGTTTTATATTCAAGTTTAATCCGCAGAAACTTATATAATAATCTAAGTGCACATATGAGCAAGCATTCGCTGCACTTACATTGATTTTTATTCTGCGGAATTTTGCCGGAATTTGAACCTTCGGATCAGCAAGTGAATACACTACCACTCCACTGTTTGCCACCCGCTTGCTTTGAACATGAAAGATTTCCATGATTATTAGAAATTAGGTATTCAAATCAATTATCACACCATTCGCTAAGCGACATTCAAGTACACAAAGAATGATTAAAAGACTTGAAAGATACTGTGACGCATGGAACATGTAAATAAATCTAAACAAATCCGAAATTATGGCGTTCAAAAGAGCGGAAAGCTCTGAAATAAGGAGAGATGCTTTTTTTAGGGTTGTTATAAACGGTGCACATCACCGAACCATTATATGCATTAAATGATACTTTTCCTAATTACACAGATTTTGTTGCCTATGAGACGTCATCCTGTATAATAGGCGGGCGAACCCTCTACCATAGATATCACCAGGCGCAATGGTAGACAGGCATGACCTACCTGAATCACTCATACGTATATTCGTTTGCTATATTATTCCTGCGTTGGAATGCGTAAGTATGCAGCGGTCGATACGTTGAACCCAATTTTCAATGACTCGGCCGCACATTTCGACCGATACGGCCGCTATTTCTCATTCAAAATTGACCCTGAGCTTCTCTAACGTCACCGGCTTGTTGGCATATACCTATGATTTAATGTAGCCCCATAAAAAAAGTCTAGAGACGTTAAATCACACGATCTCGGCGGCTAATAGACGGGTCCATTTCTCGAGATAACACGTTCACCGAACTGAGACTTCAATAACTTGATTGTTCTACCCGCTGTGTGGCTTGTGGCACCGTCTTGTTGGAACCACATATCACTAATGTCCAATTCATGTAATTGCTCAAAGAAATAACGTTCCAACATGTCTATTTAGTGAATACCATTTACCGTAACGTGACGGTCATTTTCATCGACGACAAAAAAGGACCAATAACGCCACCGGCATGAAAACCGCACCAAAGAGCGCTTCATCGCTGAAGATGATTTTGCGATAAAATTCTTCATTTTCTTCCATTATGTCCAGAGCCCAATTCCAGAACGTACGTCGCTTCATATAATCAAGTGGCTTTAGTTCTTGAGTCAGCTTGATCTTGTTATGATGTAGGCCAAGATGCTTACGCAAAATTCGACATAATGTGGTCTGGGAGAAGCCCAATTCTTGAGAACACCTTGAAATTGACTGATTTGGCTAGTTTGCGACGGACGCCTTTACGGCAGCAATATTCTCCACACCTCTGGCAAAACATAGTCTCACTGGCACGGTAACATCAGGCAGCTAATATTCTGACTCAAATTTTTTCACTAGACTATGAATTGCTTGTCTACTGGGACGAGAATTACGGCCGAAAATTGGCGTTAAAACTCTTAAAGTTGCGATCACTCAGAACTTCGGTAGTTAATTTTAATTTTGTTCCTTTGAGTACTTCACCATGATAAAAATGTTTTTACTGAATATTTTGACATTGATAGTTCGATAAATCGGTTTAAGCGTGCGTTCACACTGAAAGTTAGAAGTTGTAAAGTCGCTAATGAAAGACCCTTTATATAATGAAAACGCTATTGTCATACGATGAACAAAGACTGCCACATCAGCTATCACTAAAAATCCTTCAAAAAACTCTATTTTGGGCTAAGGAACTTAATCAGCTAGGAGAACTTACTGAGAAAATAAGTTATTTGTCAGCATTGGATTGGGATGTTCATAGACAAGAGCTATTAAAATTAGAAAAGAATAAGGAAACCCGAAGAAATGCAAAGAAGCAGTATGGAAAGCCAGACTAGATTTTATAAATAGCTAAATCACAGTAAGGGGACCTCACCGATTTCTTTGACCAAAATAAAATAATGTCGATACTTAAGGGCAGATGCGACATAATCAAACTGAATGGTAACAGATTTGGGAAACTGTATGAAAGCTCTATTAAATGCGCAACTTAAGGGAAGTAGAAGACATACAGCATTTCCTAGGAAGATGTCCTATTCTAAGAGAACTCAGGTATAGGTGCTTCGGCCAAACACGGTTAGAGGATGCGATGATATCCGCAGTGGAATAAACAGCTGGGAGAAAATAGTTAAATATTAAGAAAAATTGACAGAATTTAATTATTATATTATACAAAATATGACGTTAAAATCAAACCACCGACAGACGACGAAAGTAATTGAAGTTAAAGTTATCCTCTAGGAGGATACTAAAAAAAACCCGAACGTGTGCCCGAAGGTTTGCTAAAACAAATGGGCTCAAAACGGTGCCGTGACATAACCCGAAGCGTCATAAGCCCAAATTTTGAAATTTGGCCTTATGTCGCATTGTGAAAGTGACATAAGGCCAAATTTTAGCATTTGGTATTATGACACATTGGAAAAGCGTCATAAGGCCAATTTGGCTTTATGACACTTTCGCTTGGTGCTGTTTTCAACAAATTGCCCTCGCACCTATCCCAAATCAAACAGCGACCCCAAGCAGGGGGGTTGCAGGGGGGCAGCATGCATAAACAGTACAATGCCTATGGGGGGCCATGCTGCCCCCCTGCTTGGGGTCACTGTTTGATTTGGACTAGGTGCGAGGTACGGTTTCGAAAATTTGGCTATATGTCACTTTCCGGATTTGGCCTTATGACGCTTTGTGAAAGTGACATAATACCAAATGCTGGAATTTGGCCTTATGTCACTTTCAAAAAGCGACATAAGGCCAAATTTCGAGATTTGGGCTTATGACGCTTGGGGTTATGTCACGGGACCGCTCAAAACTCTAAGATAGGAAAACCTAGTGTCTGATTTAAGGCGCAGCGTGCTACACGATAAGCAGAAAACGACAGATAAAATTGGGTTCTTCGAAAGAAAAAATACTCCGTCGGATATTTGGTCTTGTGTGCGAGGAAGGCGAATGGAGTGGAAGATACAACCGCAAACTTTATGAGCTGTACCAAAGTGTGGATGTAGTCCGAAAATGTAAAACACGTCGCCTTCATTAGCTCGGCCACATTGAGCGACTGGACAATCATGATCAATCGAAAAGGATTTCCGACTCCCAGACAACAGGTTCGAGACGACAAGGAAACCAGAACATTCGTTTTAAAGACTAGGCCGGATGCCAAACCGCTTGGTCCGGACAACTGGAAGCAGCATGCCAATAATCGCAGAGCATCGAAGGCTGCAGTGTATCAGGCAGAAACCCTCCATTTTTTTTTAAAACAGCAAAGATCGTATTCAATGGTCTTCAATTGGATGAATTTAAATGAAGTACCGATTTGCTCTGATTTTGATGGAAGTATGAACTATCGAATTCGATTTGACGATACGTAGTTAGTTATAGTGGATAAATGTCCTGTTTTTCGACACCGTAACGTGTACGTGAATAGGCGGAAACAGGAGTGGAAACGGCGACTGCTGGGGCAAAGGAGCTCAAGGGTGGCAGATACGATAAAGCCGCGAAACAAGACGAAGATGGACGTCCCAGCTGATCAGAGACATTGATGCATGGACGGACCGAGAAGCTAGGTTTTAAGCCCTGTATGGGCCGCCGTTAATGCCTAATAATTACCTTCAGAAGATGGGAAAACTAGGAGCGCAGCCTGCACATACGGTGACTCTTCGGATAAGGATACTTACCACACATTGTTCATCTATAGCAGATGAATTTAGACCAAAATCGCTTCATTTATCAAGTGGGTACTCCGAGCAAAAAAGATAGTCAAACAAGTCAATAAACGCACGCAAGACATATGGAAGCACAACTGGCAAGAAAGTCTTCATAGGCGAAGGAACCCAAGACAATCCGACAAGGGTTTCAGGCACAGATGTCTTAGTCCACAGAAGACTTTTTTTTTTTTTTTTTTTTTTTTTTTAAAAGGAAATCCAAATCCCAGAGCACTCAGACTCGGTAACGTTCCATTGTACTACCAGGCAGAAATCCTCCTTTTGGTGTAGAGGCATGTGATTGGGTGGCGTATGTTGTTGTTCCCCATGGGGATTGAACCTGCACCGCACGGGTCACAAGCCAACACACTAACCTCTACACCGTCGCCACCCTCCCACAGAAGACTTAATAGGCGGCGTTATTTTACGGATTTAAAAACGGCGCCACCCTGATATAATGTAAAGAGCGGTCCAAAGTGGATTAGAAGCCGTTAGTAAGGAGAGTATAGTCCGTGGGAGTCAGACACACTAAGTGGTGATGGCACATAACGTACTCTCAGCCGTTAGAAAAAAACAAATTAGTCATGATTTCATTAAAGTATATAATCAGTCTAATCAACGACTGGCAGCCATGAGTAAGCAAACACATGACTAGCACGAGTAATTCGCTTTGTTAAGATTACTTTTGTTTTTCCAAAACATAGCTTAAATATTCACAATTATACCTAATTTGATAAATTAGATAAATTGAATTAAAATCCATTCGCATGATACCTAAATCTAATGATACAATCACATTTCCCGCACGATTTTGCTCGCAAGCTGGTTTCTGCGAATTTCAAAAATTATATTGTTGTTCGCTGAACTCATAGGCTATGAAAGTCTCGTTCTATTTTGGAATATTTGCATTTCACGGAATTTAAAATGCAAATCCTTACAACATTGGTCATTTTTGCCGCAGTTAAGATTTGCTATTCAGGACCCACTAACATTACTTTACATCTTGATAGAATGTTTATTATTATTGTCAGTGCTGCCTTTTTGGAACAACAAAAGCTCTAATGAAAGAACTTGTTCAGGAATGCTAGTCAAAAGAATTTCTCTCAGCGAGGATTTAGACAAACTATGGGCTGGCGTATATGATAATGCTGCTGACAGGAGTGCTAAGTGTTTTACAAAATGTGCATTGGAAAAATTTAATCTTTTGGCAAATGGAATCATGCAGGAGGATTTCATCGACAGGTGTGTCAAATACCTGTCCAAGGAGGCTTGCTTAGATATTCATGAAAATTGTAGCACTGAAGAAGGGGAAGATGATTTCAAGAGTGCTTTTAAGATTTTCAATTGCTTTAGACATAAGAATGTAAGGATATAACGGGAATATGTGATGTAATTAAATACAATTTTGTTTGTTTATTTTATAAATGAGTAGGGACTTCGTTAAAATAATCCTTTTCTTAGGATATACAAAAACCGAACGCCGACTTTTAATTGGCCCAGCTTGTTCGTACAGTAAATGAAAGACCCGTTAACACGTTATAATTTTTATTTAGATTCTTAGTTCTTAACTCGCGAATGCCAAATTAAAACTAAACTTATTCTAAATCAAACCGCTGAGTCTGCAAACTGCATATCGTGGGAAAATCCACTCCACGGAGGATGCTCTTTTGGACTTCTGTTCTATTTTGTATAAGGGTTTAGATGACAAACTTTCTTGCGCTGGCCTTTTTGTCGACATTACTAAGGCGTTTGATATGGTTGACCACGCAATCCTCCTAGATAAATTGTATAACGCCGGCTTTAGAGGTTTCATTTACAAATGGTTTGAGTCATATCTTAAAGATAGAACTCAACGTGTAAAAATTGGAAACAGTATAAGCAGCTCTAAAACAATTAACTTGGAAGTGCCCCAAGGTTCTGTACTTGGTCCAATTTTATTCCTAATATATATAAAATCCTTATTTTCACTTCCATTCTTGGGTAAAACTTAATTCATTCATTCATTCTTTCATTTTTTTATTTTCATTTTTGAGAGGGTTACAAAAAATTATTTATAATAGATATAATAAAACATATTCAAAAATAAAAATAAATAGGAAGCCATTATATAGACTTGTAAATGACTAGTGGCGAAAGGCCCTTCCACATAATTAAAATCAAAAGAAAATGTGTGTGGGGTATACGTACATAATTTGAAGGAAGAAAAGAAATAAAATATAAGAAATATATATGCAAAGAGATCTAAGTATACATGATTTTATGAAAAGTAATACATAATACGCATTTTTAAAACTCGAATTTTGTATGGCAATTGATTTAAAAGTTTTGGTGCTGACACACTGAAAAAAATCGTATAGTGAGTTTTATTTGAGGGTGGCACATCAACAAGATTTCTGGTATTAACTCTTAGACTACATGCAAGTGAGCTTCTGATTTTATAACCGCTTCGTAAAAAGAATACTTTCAAAACTTTGAAAACATATAGATGTCTTAAAGGCAATGAAATAGTGGCCAACTATTGGTTAGTCTATTTTTTTACAAATAATCCTTATAATATGCTTTTGCGATATAATAAGAGGTTCAAGAGTACTGTAGTATGTTCCACCCCAACTTGATAAACCATATTGCAGCTTGGAATTCACAAGTCCATAATAAAACTGCAACAAAAGCTTTGTCGAACAGCATGGTTTAAGCATAAACATACTTTGGGTGGCTGACATCATATAACCTTTTAAATCGGCTACATGTGCTTTCCAAGATAGATTTTTGTCTATTAAGACACCTAGATACTTATAACTTTCAACTGATTCTATCAGCAGTTTTCAGTGCATCTAGATTTGTTTGTATAGTTAACTTTTCCAGAAGTGTGAGAAGATACAAATAACTGCTCACATGATATAGAATGACAATATACATTATAGTCGACTAGGTCTGAATCCTTTGAACTAAAATTCATAAGCTTAGTTTTTTTCACTTATTAAGAGCTGATGTTTTGCGAACCACTGCCTTATAATTTGTTAGTCTTTTTGCAGTTTTATTACTGATTCAAACAACGAATTGTTGGCGTATGTGAAAGACAGATCATCAGCAAAGGCTGTGACTCTACTGCTAAAGTGCTGTTGAAATATGGAGTTCACATAAATTAAAAACAAAATGGGACCTAAGGCGGAGCCTTGAGGAACGCCAATATTAATTTCTAGCTGTTCACTAAAAACACCTTCAAGTTTTACTCGTTGATATCTCCCTTTTAAAAAAGTTGCAACCCAATCATGCACAGAGCCCTTAAAACCAGATTTATATAATTTATCCATTAGAATGTTATGATTAACCATATCGAACGCCTTGGTCATATCAATAAATAAACTCATTGTGTTTTTGTTGTTGTTGATGCCTTCGAATAGCTCACTACACAATTTAAGTATAGCATCTTCAGTAGATCTTCCTTCTCGGAAACCAAATTGTGCAGTATTAAAAAAATCGTTTTGTTAAGAAAAGACACTATTCGACTCTTCATTAACTTTTCAAACAACTTTGAAAACGTTGAAAGTAAGGATATGGGTCTATATTGACTCATTTTTTATTGGTTTCCCTTTTTAAATAATGGAATAACTTCAGCTATTTTCAGTGAGTTTGGAAAGTACCACAGGTGACACTTATATTAAATATATGAGCCAATACATCCACAATATAAAGACCCACGCGCTTCAGAAGACAATTTGTGATACCATCGTAAGTACTGGAGTTTTTGTAGTCAAGATGCAAAATGTTTTTATATATTTCGCGCAAGGTAATTGGCTCGAATACAAAACAATTGCATTGAAAATCACCTTCAATTACTTCCCAGAACAAGTCACACTCGCAATCAGTTTGATGGTGGGGGGGCTATGTTGTTTAGTTGTGCGGCAACGGAAGTGAAGTATTTGTTAAAGTTGTTTGCAATATCTGCTGGGTTCGAAAAACAAACATTATTAATCTCTATCTCTAGGACTCTTTTTTGCGTTTCTTGCGTATTAAGAATACAACTTTCCACTCTTTTTTTATGTACAGTTTTCTAATTTATTGATGTAAAACCTATCTCGACTTGTCTCCACGTCTTTTTTCACAACTTGGCACATTTTAGCAAAGGATTGCCGAAGGTTTAAGTTATGAGGTTGTTGCTTACATTTTTTTCGCAATTTATTTTTTTTGTTTATCAATTTAAGAAGACTAACTCCAATCGAAGGCCTAAATCTTTTTAGCCGTAGCACCTCCGACCGGCTAGTTGAGGCATTTTTTTTTATGTCCTTTAAAAGTTTTAAGGAAAATGTCATATGCTGATGAAGGATCAGATTCCTCAAAAAATAGCCAACATAAACCATGACGTTTTTTTACTAAGTTGCTTGTTTGCACAAAACAAGCTTATTATTATTAACAAAACCCAACTGATGTATTTCAGTCTTACTGGACATGAGTACCCAGACTCAGATATAGTATTTCATTCCCATGATTGTGCAAGTCGTGAGCTGTTGAACAACATATGCAGTTTCCAAAATGAACCATCTTTTCTTCACAATTGAAGGCGTTGATAGTTTTAAATATCTTGGTGTTACTACTGACCAAAATTTGAACTGGTCCAAGCACATTTCTCTTTTGAAAAAAATATCTTCTTTCGTCCACTCGTTGCTTTTTTCGTCTTCGAAAGTATTGCTCTTCGAACACATTAAAAATGGTTTATTATGGCTTATTCCATTCAATATTGCAATATGGACTCTGCAGTTGGGGTGGTGCTTATTTTAGTAAGTTGCAGAGATTAACTGTCATTCAAAAATCTGCTATACGGAAAGTTTGTAGCTCCCACCTTTCAGCTCACACTATGGACCGGTTCAGGCCCTTGAAAATACTTCCTTTGCGATATTTATTTTACTTCAAAGTTCTGGAGGTCTTTTTTATGAGAGGCGGGTATTGGGAAAGTCCGATTTCGGACACTCGCAGCCTACGGAGCCATGTCAACTTTGTTGTAAATATTCCAGCTTTTCGCACTACAAGTTACAGAAACTCTTACTCCATTATCTCATGCAAACTTTATAACACTCTGACCTTAGAAATTCGTTCTATAAGAAATTTACGCATATTTACAAAAGTAACGAGATCTTGGCTTCTTGTTTTTGACCATACTGAAATCGAGACCGTGTTGCGCTTTACTGCATAATAATAAAGGAAAACAAAAATGTTTGCCCACTTCTATTTATCTATTTACTCGTAAGACGTAAATATTGAATATTTGAATTTATCCTTTTTTGGTTACCCTTTTTATACCCTATTCTAAGGGTATATTAATTTTGACGCATAGTTTGTAACATACCTTAATATTGATCGTAGACCCCTAAAAGTTACTATATTTATGATCAGCATCGATAGTAATGTCGATCTAGCCATGTCCGTCCGTCCGTCCGTCCGTCCGTCTGTCGGCAAAAATTAGGCCTTTAAACTGGACCTAGAGAGCTGAAATTTTAACCATATACTCTCAAGGGTCCCGAAATAATCAAGTTTACGAATTTTTGAAATCCGCCCACAAACTCAAAAAAACAAAATTTTGGAAAAAATCGAATTTTGAGCTAGAAAGCTGAAATTTTTTATATATGATCTATGACTCCTAGAACTGCTCGGGATAACAAATTTTCAAAATTCGCCCACTGACACGCCCACAAATAAATAAAACAATTTTTTTTGAAAATCCAAAGTTTGAGCTAGGGAGCTGACATTTATAATATATACTCTCTAGGGGCCCTTTATTCTCATGTGTTAATTTTTTTTAAATCCGCCTACTGACACGCCCACAATTAAATAAAACAATTTTATTGAAACACCCAAGTTTGAGCTTCTTATATAACAAAATATGTAGAGCGTTCTTAACAATTCAACCACACTTAGACTTTTGTCACGCCCACTTATGAGGGATAGGAATAAGAATAGGGTATCCAACAGTTCGCCCAAGCGGGCTGTAGCCCGTCCCTATGTTTTCTTTTTGTTATAAATTGCTATTCTTTCTAAATTGCTGCAATTTTTATTTTTCTCTAACTTCTTTTTTACGCCATTCTTTTCTTTTTATCTGCCTTTGTACACCAAACACAAAGTAACAATATCCAAATGTGACATTATCTCTATTTTTAAAAAAATATAGATGCCACTAACTATTCTGTGTGTACGAGCATTACCTCCATGTAAAATTGTTTGAATAATTTGTAAACTAATTTCTATAATATGGACATATTTAAATAAAGAATAAATTGAATTGAATTGAATTGAAGTGCTGATGCATCTAAAACTGTTCGTCTGGGTTTCGGTATGCGCGTATCTGATGGTGTTAACTGACTTTGCTGTTTTTTGATTAGCCCACCCCAACGACAACAATAAAGTAATAAGTTCCAGTATTTGTCCAAGACTGCGAATCCACAAAGCAACCTGGCGATCTCCAGATGTGCAATTCGCCAACCAAAACGACCACGTGCTAATCGACGCGTGGCATGCATCGATTATACTGATTGTGATCACATTCAAAGGGCCAAACGTCAACTACCACCGGTCGATTGAGTCAAATCCTTACGATCGAAAAAATCGTAAATGGGTAAGTCAGTTTGAGACTTGGATGTTTCACAGCTGAAGGGGAGCTGGGGAGGATATTCCACCTTTTTTTTTTTTTTATTTCATTGCATGTTTTTCGGTGCTACTTACTATTAGAAAGAATAGAGAGATAGGAAAGAAGTGTTTGGGTGCAGTTGTAGGGTTTTTCTCTACGGGTGGTTTCTCAGTTGCTCAGGGAGATTACGATTTCATGTATTCAATATAAAGTAATGGACTTGGCCGGGATTCGAACGCACGTCCTTCACTACTACTGCGCCTATGCCACCCACGTCAATGAGGCTGATTTGACTGATTTGACTGATTTTGCCACTGCCAATTTCTTCGCCTGGAAAACACCGCTGTGATCAGTGAGATAAAATGTGTTCTTTAACTTCTATGTATCAGAGAAGACTCCAGCTCCAACGCCTATGTCCATTATCGAACCATCTATGTATTCGAATGCGTGTTCAATTCTTTCCCATTCCTCCCTGCTAGGAACAATGCAGGAGCATGTTTGAAGGTGCGGTAGCATATAGTTTGACGATACAGCTGGGTCCAAGCATGCGGCGTTGAACTCGTCTCCCAGCAATTTAGCTAGCTGGTCCGAAAGTCGCTTTTCGCTGCAGATTCTTGCATATATAAGTCTTGAAGTAGCGGAGATGATTTTGAGCCCCATTTTGGTGGCTCTCAAAGCACTGGTCGTACCAACACACGCCATATTTAAATGGGTAAACTTATTTGTGTATTGTCATTAAACCAGTTTATATAGGTCTTACAATGGCCATATTCGTCCATAAAATTATCTTACGGTTAGAGCTCCAGTTATTCCTGAACATTCAGCTACGTGAGTAAAAAGCGATTTTGAGCTTTTTTATAGGGTCACAATCTCGAGAACCGACATCCCGAAAATCCAAAATCCCGAAGAATAACTGGTAGATCCCATAACCGCAGTATTTGGTATAGGCAGACGCAACCCAACTGCTTGCGGGTAATGCTGGATTTGGAGTAGATGAGAGGTTGGACATTTTATATAATTTTTCGAGGTTTTGGATTTTTAGGATTTCGGATTTTCGGGATTTTTTTGAATAGTTTGCTTATGCTAAAGAATTTTGTTTTTATTTTTCTGTATATATGTGCATTCAAGTTGCTCACTAATGGTGGGTTGGCATTTTCCTGTAACTAGTTGATGAAGTGTACCCATAAGATAACCCCTAGTTGTGGTGTGATTCTATACTTTATAAAACAAAAATTGTCAGTACAGGCCTTATGGAGGAGCTTTATTTCTACCAGTGGTGCCTGTAGATACTCTCACGGCACTCAAACGCAAGAATTGCCACTGAAATAAAAACCAAACCAATGTCATACCAAGTCATATACAATTGTTGTTGTAATTTTCCTAAAATTCGCATACAAACCGACACAACCAGTCTCCCACACAGCCGAATGGGAATGAGCATGATCGTCTTGTGTTCGCTTGCTATTATCATCCACCAAAATAAGCAGTTTGTGTGACTGAAGCACATCAGAAGAGTATTACCATCTCTACAATGAAGCATATCATTGGGTTTTTCTATGGATTTTGTCAAAGAACTTTCGGTTTTGGTGCTTTTGAGAACGAATTATTACGTGGGGTGTTGCCATTCGGTTTTAATTTGATTGTATTTATATTGTACAGCTGCACAAGTGCAGTTTTTTTTACATACGATAAATTAAAACGATTAAATTAAATGTAAGAATGACAAACGTCACACACGTTTCCCAGACTTACGGTGTAGCTATAAATTATTACCGCAGGTACATACCGTCGCGCCATGACCTTCACGGGCTCCGATCACCGGCTGAGTTAGTGTAAGAAACCAACCCGATGTGGCTTACAGTTAAAAGGATATATCAATTTTTTCGTGCGCCATACGTCTCACAGACGTAGATTGTCTTTCTAGGGTTAAGGACCTTATTTGGTTCTCCAAGTACCACTTGGTAAATAAACTTATTACAACTAAAAGTGGCATTCTTAAATTGGCCATTGGTTACCGAAGTACAAATTGATATTTTTCCTCTTACCTTCAACTGATGTAAAACAAACTTCAAGCTATACAACCTCAATTATTCAAAACAAATCTACTTCCACACAACTTCCCGGTGTTTCGTAAGGACATAATAATCTCTAAAATTGAACATAATTAAAACTGGAAAATGTAGAACGAAATAAATAAAATGAAAAAACAACGACACGCGGTTGTTCTCAAACGGTCACCCATCTACGTACTAACCGCGCACAACGTAGTTTAATTGCGGTGGTCTGGCGAGCAGCGATTAACTCACGTGGTATGAAAATCTGATGGTGACGCGAAAATCTGACGATGACGGTGACGCTCGATATTTCCAACTAGCCCCTACCGAGAAAAAAGATATTTACACATCAACGAGAGCAAAGATGTTTACACATCAAAAACATAATTGATCTCATTATGTACCTGTTTGTATGATGTCTTTGTTTTTCCTATGAATGACGCCTGTTTTGCCTATGAATACGGGAATTCCCGAAAGGAAGATCTCAAGTTACGTTGGGATGCAATCATACAATGGGTTGCTGGAAATCATTAAACGTTACAAAGCCAAGTATGAAACATACGTCGTGGATGAAATGGCTCAAAGTGCGGATATAAAGTGCTTCGCTTGCCGCCTTATCACTGTGATCTTAATCCAATAGAATTGGTTTCGGCTCAAGTCAAAGGGTTTGTAGCAAGCCAAAACAAGTCATTTAAAATGGCTGAAATAAGAGACTTACTACAGCACTTACAAGGGTTGACGAGGAAAAATGTCATCGATGTGTCCAACAACACAGGTTGTTGAGCCAAATATGTGGGAAATGGACTTTTTTTGCCGAGGAAGCAGTTGAAAAGTTTATAATAGAAATAAATAACGAGAGCAGTAGCAGTAATTACTCATCGGATTAGTTGAGTAGTGATATTAGAAATTAGTATTTTATGTTTTACAATATTTAGGTATAATGAATAAATTGGATTACAGTGATGTATTTTCCGTTTTGATTTTTTTTGTGTTACGAAATTTATATATTTTGTTGGTCTACTGGAGATACCCTTAAAAAACGCACCTATTATTATCTTACCAGAAAAGGAAGAAGATAAATGGAATTTATTTCGTTCCGCAATATTTTTATTTTAAATTGGAAGATAGAATTACTCTCTGAGTTATGGCGAATTATCATACACACTATGGCAACCCTCTGAGAGCTTTAAAGAGGGACCGATTTATGTAAGTCATTGCAACCAGACTGAGAGACAAACATCCTATCTTCCCTGTACTGGCAATTTTTGTTGGATAGAGTATAGATGCGGTTACAATGAGATGTGTATCCCTTAGTTTCGCATTTTTTTTTATCGTAAACCTCATCAAGGACATCGCTATATTTGCATTGTTATAGTACCTATTTGGTTTGAGATTATGCAGCGATGCATTTTTTGTTGTGGAGTCACGAATAAACGAGATTTTAGCACACGCTAGGTAAGGTTAGGTTGAAGTGGCAGTCGGTGCCCATAGCGGATTTTCATTTGTTTCACAATGAACATATGCTAGTCCAAGTGCATTTCATTGCAAAACTCAAGTCTCTACTTAATGACAAACGGAAATGAATATATCTGCTCTACCAAATTACAAGCACATCTTGTTTAAAATAAATAACACATTTTATACATCCACTGATCTTAAAAGATGATTCCTGCTAAAAGTATCACTTTCCAAGTAAACCCAAAGCTTCTCATCATCCTACTAATGAAACTAACTTCGCTGATTTATGAAAATGCCTTTTCACTGCCATCAAAAAATAACTACGTGCATCCAAGTTCCATTTACAATTGTTTTCATTTCTCAAAACCTTCTCGACAGGCATGCATGAGTAGGGGTATGGATTAATGCTGTCGAGTGTCTAGCTCCAAGCAATTATCGGAGTTTATTCGTCCCGATTCAACCAAACCAACAAAAAAAACTTCACTTTTGACCCGCATAAATCCAATCTAGCGTTCCTGAAATTGAAACCAATTTATTTGAAACCAAATTCTTTTCGATGAGCAAGTAAAAACATTTCCACAAAAAAATTACTTTCGATATCAAGTGGAAAATAGAAAGTTTTTTTTTGTTGACATTTAGGGAGGAAACTATTCGAAAATCCTTTTGTCGGAAAAATTAATTTTATAATTGATTAAAATGTGATGCTTCAGACCGGCAAAATTTTTGATTTCTCTCTCACTCGTCCACTGTCCACTTGGGATGATTGATTGAAGTTTCAAAGGAGGGGGAGAGAAAACATGAAAACCACATTTCTCTGCAATCGTCCTTGAGAACCCAGTTGAATGAACGATGAGTTTTGAAATGAGAACATCTCAATCTTTTACAAAGCAAAGTTCTCGAAATAAAATCCGCACCATCTGCCCTAGGGCCAAGAACCTTCAAATTTCATTACTATACGCCAAAGTCATAAATCATTGATGTTCCCGATGGATGGAGAACGATTCCACCCCACCCTATGCTTTTTGTTGATTTTTGGTTGTTGTTTTTTGTTTGCCTTGTAATCAATCTCTAGATGGGATGCAAATAATCGTAGATATAAATGGGCGGTTGATGGGTTACATTTTGAAATGGTTATCTATCGTTCAGCACCAGTTTGTGGGCACATCTACATTTTAGCAATTTTCGACAAGGAATGTATTTTTTAGTGCCAACATTTTTGACATCAGTTTTAGAATCAGTTTCTGTTTGATTAATATTGTTGCAAAATGTTGGCCAAACTTAATTCACAACGGCATTTTGGAAACTGTCTCGATGTTATTAGAAACATTTCGTTTGAACTATTGGATGTCACTTGGTCCCGTGCAGGGACAGGTTAAAAATATCAAGTAAAAGGCGACAAAGGGGAGAAGTCACATCTACACTCGACAGCAAATAAAACTGGCCACCCGCTACGTTTAAACTCTGACTCGATTTTCTTTTAAAGTATAAAACACACAACTAAAATAGTAGTACCAACAGAAATATATGTGTTATGTTATATGTTGAATAAAATTAATGAAACTCATTGGGATTATTCAATTAATTCAGTGTTTATTTAGGGTTATACAAAAAAGAGTCATTTTCCAGTTGTGTTAATTAATGTGATCATAAAATGAAAAAAAAATGTAATCCAATAACAAAGAAAACATTTAAAAAAAAATGTTGGTCAATATCTGGTATTGCCTCCTCTTGCTTGGATAACTGCCAGCATCCTTGAATTCATCGACCTCACGACCCTAACGATGAAATCTTGAGGAATAGCATTCCACTTCTCTTCAAGTGCGATTGGCAGCTCTGGAAGCCTTGTTGGAGCAGGTATCCGGACTCGAACCCGACGTTTTAGTTCATCCCATAAATGTTCTATCGGATTCAAGTCCGGGCTTCGAGCTGGCCAGGCCATCGTACGAATGCCGACGTCCCGTAGATACTGGGTCACCACATATGCAGCATGAGGCCGAGCGTTATCTTGCATTAACAGCATATCCTGCCCGATATATCCTGCGAAAGGTAACACATGGTCTGCGAGGATTTCAGAAATGTAGCGATGATCCACGTGTACCGATGAAAACTAAAGCTGTATGTGCGGTTAAGAAGGTGCCACCCGAGACCATTACAGATCCTCCTTCATAAGCAACAGTTTCCTCGATGCAACATTGAGAATATCGTTCACCAACGCGACGATATACTCTCTGACGTCGAGCACTTACATGTAGACTCACCCTGTTCTCATCAGTAAAGAGTACATTACCCAATTGCTCCAACGTCCAATCCCTATGCCCTCGAGCAAATTCAAGGCATGCTCGACGTTAGGCTACGGTTAATGCTGGGCCTGGTTCAGCTTTCTTTGGAGTCAGGTTCTGTTCAAAAAGTCTCCTTCTGACGATATCTGGACTTATGAACAGTTGGTGTTCGTCCCGCAAACTTTGTTGGACTTGAACTGCATTTAGGCGGTGATTTCGCAGAACAGGAACTTTAATTAACCGATCATCCGCTGCTGATGTAGCCCTAGGTCTGCCGGAACCTGGGCGTCGATAGAATGCCCCAGTCTCTCGGTATCTTCTGAAAACTCGTTGCACCGAACTTAAACTGCTTCCTGAGTTGTCGTATCCATTATTAACAACGTAAAAAAAAAGCAAAAATGCACGCGGCTGTGCAAACACTGGACTTAATCTAAAAAAAATATAACAGGCACTGACTAACCTCATTGTAGAAAAAAGAACGGTAATCACGAAATCTAGACAAAACAAAGCAAATCTTTTGCAATGTGTTTCTTGCTTGATTACAATGTGAGTTAACGGTACTTAAGAATAAATTTAAAATCATTTTAATTGACATGAAAACCACTTTCTGTAGGCACCACTTTTTTAGCTGGATGTGTTATACTTTTAAAGAAAATCGAATCAGAGCTTGAACATAGCGGGTGGCCCGGTTTATTTGCTATCGAGTGCAGGTAATTTTAACATCCAGGTGAGCCTAGCTTCACATTTAACCTCTTAAAGCTGTCCCGCGAGTGTACATGCAAATCCGTCGGTTGACACGACTGGATCAACGGTCTCGTTAAAGGAAGATCGAACAATAACCATTAATGTGAACATGCACGCCTAAAAACTCCTGGATCATCACACAAATGTAACAACACCATCATTTGATTGGCCTCAATGATGAAGTGATCCGAAACCAGGAAATTTGCCGATGATGTAGTAAAGTGCGAATGTTATGATCCTCTTATTCCTGATCTTAACCTCAAAGTAAGAGCAATTAAGTCGAGATCCGATAGAGTAATCAGCTATCACCATATATGTACATTACCAGCCAGGCCACACTTAAGGCGTAATAATCATGGAAATGGAATGGCATCAAGAAGGAGGGGCATCAACATAACTCGTGAGTGCAGACGAAATCATCCTCGTGTTTGCGCATGGTCAAATATGAGTTAATGGATGCACACATCCATACCAGATACCTAGACAAAAATCTCGTCAGAAAACTGTAAACACTCGTTAGAGAGAAAGTTTAGAGCTCTACACTGGCTAGAGTTTATAGGCGGGATATATAGTGTAGACGCTATTCGGTAGAGCGCTCTACGTCTCTACTGGATCTCCACCTTTAGTCTGCATATTCAAGAAACACTTAATAAACTTAACATGGCGACAAAAATCCTATATCCTTTTATAAATCGTAAGTCCAAATTGAGTGTTGAAAACAAATTGCTAATTTTCAAAGTAATATTCCAAAGCATAATGCTATATGGTTCGCCCATCTGGGGAACTTGTGCTAAGAGTCATATTCGCAGGCTGCAAATTATGCAAAATAAAATTTTAAAAATGATGCTTAATCTTCCCTGGCACTATTCCACCGAGGATCTCCATGAAGAGGCTAAGATTGAAAAAGTTGAAATTCGAATCGCAAAATTATATGATCGATACAAAGTTTTGTGTGGTTGCTCGAATAATAACTTAATTTTAAATTTAACAACTTAAGGTGTTGTATCTAATTTATATACATTACTGTGATATATATATTATTTTGATGTTCATAGATCTTATTTGTTAATTGTTAATTTACTGTTTAATTATTTATTTATCTTCTTTGTTATTTATTTATTTATTTATCTTCCTTGTTTTTTTATTTATTTATCTTCTTATGTATTTAATTATTTTCTTTAGTACTTATTTAATCAATTATGTTAATTTACTTATTTATTTTTTTATTTATATTCTTATTTATTTATTTATTTATCATCTTTGTTATTTACTTAATTATTTATTTATTTATTTATTTATTGATTTATTTATTTTTTTTATCTTCTTATTTATTTATTTATTTACGTTTATTAAATCGAATAAGTAAACAACATCTTTATTTGTGATCACACGGACCCACTTCTCTCTCCTCAGGAAAAATTTATTTATAAATTAAATGAAGGTTTTTTCATGTAGCTTTTCCTTCTAAAACAATCTTGAATCTGTGATAATACAATTGTATAAATCTTATAAGTTTTCCAGTAGTAAGGTAGAAAATACCATTTCTCTGTAAATTATGCAATCTAGAAATACGAAAAAAATTTATATAAATTCAGATACAATAAAAGTTAAAAAAAAAAAAAAAATCATAATTATTTAGCCTGTTCGGCAGAAAAAGTATCGTTGGACATTTTTGATTGAAATACAACAGCGATTATTTATTGGAATATATTAGTTGGAGTTAGTGGGCGCAGTGCCTAACCACTAAGCCCTAAAAAAAGAAAAAAAGTTTGTTGGCCTACTAACTGAAAGGTCACGGCCAAATCCTGCCGGAGCCAAGTAAAAACTAGAGCTTTTCCACTATCCCACCTCTTGCGAACGTCTGATAAACATCCAAGAGTTTCAATTGTCATGAGAAGCTTCTTAAATTTGCCGTTCGGATTCGGCTTTAAATTGTAGGTCCCTTCCACTTTGCAAAGCAAAAGATTATATAGAAATTAGTATACGAGGTCGGATCTAAAGTACAAAATAAATATACCTGACGTATAGATGCACTTGTGTTCTTATGCAGAGGCCCTTGCAAATAATATATGTGCGAAATTTCAAAGTTCTAGCTTAGTTTGAGTTAGATGACTGGCAGAAGGACGCGTCTTTACGTTCTATGTAAATAACACCTACTCAACTGAAAGGCCATTTCCTGCAGGAGTTCCCCAACGGTCCGTCCTGGGTACAGTGTTGTTTAATGTATAAACGTCTGATTTTTCACACCTTCCCAATAGTAAGTCTGCATTGTTTGCTTGCAAACACTACATGTATTGATTCATTCGATGTGCTTATTTTTGCAATACAAACCAATCTTCAATCGGCACTTAATACCCTTATGACTTACTTCAACAAATGGAATATAAAAGTCAATGTTTCTAAAACCCAAGCTACCTTTTTTACTAAAAAAATAAAACCTTGTTTTTAACCCAACAATAACTTAATTATTACTAATGCTAACACTGCTTTCACGGACATTGTCAAATAATGAGGCATTACATTGGATAAAAAGCTTACTTACAATAAACATATAACAAATACCATAGACAAAATACCTAAATAAAACTATACGCATAATGTATCCTCTTATAAACAGAAAATCTATGCTAAGCCAAGAAAATAAATTAATAGAGTAAGTTCGGGTAATATGGAATACACGTTTTTATTTTTGGAATTGCGCTTACATTTTTGGTCCAAAATTCCCGTCAAATGTTTAAATAGACTAATAATATTTTCTGGTACCTTCGCTAAACTTGCCACAATATGAAAATTTACCTTTTTTCTGTTACGGTTTTTTACGTAAAAAAGGTCAAATATCTTAGCTCAACAAAATGTGGGTGTTATATGGAATATTCCATATTAATATCGAGTACAATATTGAATATTCCATATTACCAATCACCGAATTTTTCCTTTTTGTAAGATTTATTTTGTTAGATACATTCAGAGTTTGAATTATATAAATGAATTATCACAACATTTACATAGATATTATGTTTTGAAACACTTCTTATGTGACCACATGTTGCACTGAATACATGTGTCTTATAATAGACCATCAGGAAAGGATACGTCACAGACATAGCAGTTTACGCCTTCACGAGGTTCAGAATCGAACTCTGACCCTAATTCATCAGAACTTTTGTCATCAGCCAAACAACTTACAGAAGAGTCACTACAGAAGCGTTTGGCGAATCCTTTTCCCTTTTCGGCATGATTTCGAAGTGGATGGAAACACATCAGGTTCTTTTTATACCCTATTCTAAGGGTATATTAATTTTGACGCATAGTTTGTAACATACCTTAATATTGCCCGTAGACCCCTAAAAGTTACTATATTTATGATCAGCATCGATAGTAATGTCGATCTAGAAATGTCCGTCCGTCCGTCTGTCGGCAAAAATTAGGCCTTTAAACTGGACCTAGAGAGCCGTAATTTTAACCATCTCTAGGGTCCCGAAATAATCAAGTTTACGAATTTTTGAAATCCGCCCACAGACACGCCCACAAACTCAAAAAAACAAAAATTTTGGAAAAAATCGAATTTTGAGCTAGAAAGCTGAAATTTTTTATATATGATCTATGACTCCTAAAACTCAAAATCCGCCCACTGACACGCCCACAAATAAATAAAATAATTTTTTTATACCCTATATTATATATATTATATATATTAATTTTTTAAAATCCAAAGTTTGAGCTAGGGAGCTGAAATTTATAATATATACTCTCTAGGGGCCCTTTATTCTCATGTGTTAATTTTTTTTAAATCCGCCTACTGACACGCCCACAATTAAATAAAACAATTTTATTGAAACACAAACGTTTAAGCTAGGGAGCGTTTTTTTTTTGATAAAATCCTTTAAATGTTATATAACAAAATATGTAGAGCGTTCTTAACAATTCAACCATACTTAGACTTTTGTCACGCCCACTTATGAGGGATAGGAATAAGAATAGGGTATCCTACAGTTCGCCCAAGCGGACTGTAGCCCGTCCCTATGTTTCCTTTTCAACTAGTAACCTGACATCTGCTTGGGTTAAACCAAAGTAACGCGATTCGATCTCTTTGATATATTTAACGAGATCAGACTCCATTTCATTTGTGAAGATGGGTTTTCTTCCAAGTGAAATGCATGATAATTCAGTTAGAGTTTTCGCAGAAGTGGCCAATCTGAACAGAGTTTCGCGGGGGACATTGAATGTTTTTGAAGCTTTAAGGTAACTCATTTGATTCGAACGCACGAATTTAATGGCCTGTTCCATGTCCTCTTGTCTCCATTGTTTGCGCTTTGCACCAGTTTGGGTCTTTGGGACCATCTATTGTATACAAATTCTGGGCTTTAGTCTTAGGCGTCATAAAAGGAAAATGCTGATAATATGGAATACTATTCCATTTAACCGACAACTTGGTATTCCATATTGCCAACATTTTACACTTTTCAGAAATAAGTCAAAAGTAACTTACCGTTTATTTATTTTATCAACAACCAGCAACAGACGTTAATACAATTACAATGCTTGGGATCTAAACCGTTTTACTTCAATCAAAAGTAACTTTACTATATTTTTTTCAAGTAAAATCTCTACACGTTAAAAATTATGGCTGCAACAAATTTTACTTTTGAATTTTTCATGTTGCCAGTTTGACGGCTACTTGAAATTGAATAGTAGATTGCTTAAACATTTTCAGTAATCTAAGTCTTTGTATACACACTTTAATGTATATAATGTATATACAAAGTCTAAGTTGTGAACATGAAGGAAGAGATGTCGCTGTAGAATTTACAGAGAAACAGGGGTATTCCATATTATCCACATATTCCATATTACCCTAACTTACTCTAATTTTTAAGTCATTTTTCGCGCCTTTTTGTTTTTCGGTTGTCGAGTTTGGGAAAAATATGCAAAAATTCACATCAAAAAATTACAAATAGCGCAAAATAAGCTATTAAAACTAATGCTTAAGCTTCCTTGGACTCCACGAAATAGCCAATGTCTTTGTGTATAGACTTTACTTTTTTTGTATTTAAACTCTATATACAATGCCAATGTCGATTTGGTTTGTGCTACAATAGATAGACTAAATGCTAGATACATAATTAGTTGTGAGATATCCCATGACGTGCTCATTTATAACCATGTTGCAAACCTTGTTGCAAACGTAGCATCCAAATTTTTGTTATTATTTTATACTCTTCTTATTGTTCGTCTGATGGTTATTATGTTTATAACTATTTACTCTGTGTGTATTATAACTGTTTCCTTTTTTTTATATTTAATTATTAAATTATTGAATATTTATTTACACTATATTATTACATTTATTATTATTTACCTATTTTGTATACTACTTATTTTGTATACATTTGTTATTTATTTATTTATTTATTAGATACTATCTATTTATTACAGTTTTGATGAAAGGTTTTTTAATCTCTTTCCTTTCAACTAGATTATTTTCTAAACAAGTTGTTTTCCTTTTGACATCATAATATAATGTTATTCAGAAGTAAGATTATATCATCACTGTGTGAATTTTGCTAAGACACTCAAATGTAACGAAATAGAAAAAAGCGGCCAAGTGCGAGTGGGACTCGCTCATGAAGGGTTCCGCGCGAATTATAATTATTATTTACTTAGGCACCTATTACAGATTTATTATTAGAAAATAATGGTTCACGGTTTACGCATAAGGTTTATGTTTATGAAATTAAATGTTTTTTTTTTATATTTGAGTTGTTTTAATGAAAGGTAAATTGCGGTTTACGATTTATGACGTTTTAAAAAAAACTACTTGCTGGATCTCGTTCAAACCAATTTTCGTTGGAAGTTTGCATGGTAATGTACATTATATATTTTTTTTAGTTTTATCATTCCCTTATTTTAGAAGTTAGAGGGGGGGGGGGGGGGGGGGGGGGGCCAACATTTTACCACTTTGGAAGTGTCTCTCGCGCATACTATTCAGTTTAGAAAAAAATGATATTAGAAACCTCGATATCATTTTTGAAGTCCTATCCATAGATACCCCACACTTATGGGTTTGATGAAAAAAATAATTTTGAGTTTCAGTTGGGGAACCCCCAAAATTTATTGTTTTTTTTTCTGTTTTTATGTGAACATCTTAATGCGGTTCACAGAATACATCTACTTACCAAGTTTCAACAGTATAGCTCTTATAATTTCGGAAAAAAGTGGCTGTGACATTTCCGGACAGTCAGACAGACAGACATGACGAATCTATAAGGGTTCCATATTTTGCCATTTGGCTACGGAACCCTAAAACGGGATAGATTTAAAATAATAAAGTCAAAGTTAAAGTTAAATTCAATTTATAAAAAAAAACATAGGGACGGGCTACAGTCCACTTGGGCGAACTGTTGGATACCCTATTCTTATTCCTATCCCTCATAAGTGGGCGTGACAAAAGTCTAAGTATGGTTAAATTGTTAAGAACGCTCTACATATTTTGTTATATAAGATTTAAAGGATTTTATCAAAAAAAACGCTCCCTAGCTCAAACTTGGGTGTTTCAATAAAATTGTTTTATTTAATTGTGGGCGTGTCAGTAGGCGGATTTAAAAAAAATTAACACATGAGCATAAAGGGCCCCTAGAGAGTATATATTATAAATTTCAGCTCCCTAGCTCAAAATTCGATTTTTTCCAAAATTTTGTTTTTTTGAGTTTGTGGGCGTGTCTGTGGGCGGATTTCAAAAATTCGTAAACTTGATTATTTCGGGACCCTAGAGAGTATATGGTTAAAATTGCAGCTCTCTAGGTCCAGTTTAAAGGCCTAATTTTTACCGACGGACGGACGGACGGACATGGCTAGATCGACATTACTATCGATGCTGATCATAAATATAGTAACTTTTAGGGGTCTACGGGCAATATTAAGGTATGTTACAAACTATGCATCAAAATTAATATAGGTACCCCTAGAATAGGGTATAAAAATGGAATAAGGAGAATTTCACAATTAACACAATTCGTTGATCAAAGATGAGAGACTCTTTTTTGACTTCAGATACATTCCATTATTTTTTGTCAAGTAAAGAGGCCACAATAGAGAAAATGTCAACTAATTTTGTGAATGAAGCTTTTTTACTTAACTTTTAAATTAATTTTTTATTGGTTTTTAAATGTCAACTTTCATACTAGAAAAAATTATCTGACTTCAAATTAAGAGGATTCTTATTCTAGATTATTGTTCCTTATGGGAACGCCCTAAATTTAACAATATCTTATACTTATCCGCTTGGGCGAACTGTTGGAAACCCTATTCTTATTCCTATCCCTCATAAGTGGGCGTGACAAAAGTCTAAGTATGGTTAAATTGTTAAGAACGCTCTACATATTTTGTTATATAACATTTAAAGGATTTTATCAAAAAAAACGCTCCCTAGCTCAAACTTGGGTGTTTCAATAAAATTGTTTTATTTAATTGTGGGCGTGTCAGTAGGCGGATTTAAAAAAAAATTAACACATGAGCATAAAGGGCCCCTAGAGAGTATATATTATAAATTTCAGCTCCCTAGCTCAAACTTTGGATTTTCAAAAAAATTGTTTTATTTATTTGTGGGCGTGTCAGTGGGCGGATTTTGAAAATATTTATATATGAGCTTAAAGGGCCCCTAGAGAGTATATATTATAAATTTCAGCTCCCTAGCTCAAACTTTGGATTTTCAAAAAAATTGTTTTATTTATTTGTGGGCGTGTCAGTGGGCGGATTTTGAAAATATTTATACATGAGCTTAAAGGGCCCCTAGAGAGTATATATTAAAAATTTCAGCTCCCTAGCTCAAATTTTGGTTTTTCAATAAAATTGTTTTATTTTTTTGTGGGCGTGGCAGTGGGCGGATTTTGAAAATTTTATATCCCGAGCAGTTTTAGGAGTCATAGATCATATATAAAAAATTTCAGCTTCCTAGCTCAAAATTCGATTTTTTCCAAAATTTTGTTTTTTTGAGTTTGTGGGCGTGTCTGTGGGCGGATTTCAAAAATTCGTAAACTTGATTATTTCGGGACCCTAGAGAGTATATGGTTAAAATTTCAGCTCTCTAGGTCCAGTTTAAAGGCCTAATTTTTGCCGACGGACGGACGGACGGACGGACGGACGGACGGACGGACGGACATGGCTAGATCGACATTACCATCGATGCTGATCATAAATATAGTAACTTTTAGGGGTCTACGGGCAATATTAAGGTATGTTACAAACTATGCGTCAAAATTAATATACCCCTAGAATAGGGTATAAAAATGAATTCAAAAGTCAAAAAAAGTTCTGAGATTGAGATGGGCCCACTACGTTGTATTAGTCACGTACGGACCTCTTAAGGAGGCGTGGGCGAGCGTCGGTTGTACCGAATACGATACGGCTAGCATTCCAATGGTTAAAGATTAGCCGTGGATGCTTTCTCTGTCGTTCTGTGCCGCCAAAATTAACATACATTTATTTTTGAGCATCCGTGGGTTGCTTATCGCTTCTATTAAAAGGACTTGCAACGCTGCACATTCTCTCACATAACCAGTGCACTAGCGTTGCGTTGCCTTTTTCTGCGTTTAAGTTGCCCAGTTAATCTCCGGCAAGCAAACTTAACACTACATTTTGTTTTTAATATTTTTAAATCCAGTCCGACACTTGACTATATACCTAAAAAAAAAACCCTGGTTAACCAAAGCTAAGGCTCGAAATTGTCAACAGACGATCGATCATCCAATGCTGAAATAGCAAATAATGGGCCATACGCATAAAACTGAAGTACTTACTAGTACTCGTAGTTAAAAGTAAAAGTAAATACTAGTATTACTTTACTAGTAAAAAGCAAGATTTATAGTACGAGTATATACTTCATTTGGTATGTATAAAATAAAGTATATACTGATTGATAAGCATATATACTGGTAGTAAATACTGGATTCATTCAAGTAAATACTACCAATTCATCCAAAATCACTAGTAAATGCTGTATGAAAAATATGTTTACGTAAATTGGAAGCTGCAGTTTTAAATTCTTTCATATTATTTACCGTTCTATCAAATTCTTCTTTTGTAAACACTTTAGTACACAAAGTAAATGTGTTTATGTGATTAGCAGCTGTAGTTTTGATTTCTATTGAAATTTACCGCTGTGATCATTCTTCTTTTGTAAACACTTTTGTTTTTGACTACTCATTCTGTACGTTGGGCTTTTAACAAAGGTCTTATAAAATAAAGTTCTTAAAGTGAGTGTTAAAATAAAGGTCATGTCAAAAAAGGAAGTTTCGACAGCTTTAGAGTTTATTAAAATACTCGAAACTCATAACGTGCTTATGAGCAAGTCTCAACAGCCTCACATAAAAAAGCGAAGGCGGAGGCTTTAAAGCTATTTATTAGCGATATTAATGCCAAAACCGGTATTTTAATGACAGAGGATCAAATAAAGAAGAGAATTAATAAAATTGAGACTGATGTGAAAAAAAAGTCGAACCTTAAAACCACAGGAAATAAGCCAATAAAGCTAAAAAAATGGGAAATCATTTTACTAAATTTAATGGATGCGGAGCAGAACCCATCAATTTCGAGAATACCTGGTATGTAAGTTGTATAGAGTAAGTTAATTAAACTTAATATTCTAATTTTTTCCAGGATGTCTATCTGTAGGATCAGATAAACATACTAAGGAAAGAAAAAGATGTCCCGAAGAAGAAAATAAGGAAGAGTCAGAGCTTAAAGACTCTCCATCCCATCCATCGGCACCAAAACAAAAAAGGTGTTTGGAACAGGAAACAGAAGAAACGTTATCTCTCACTACAGGTGAGCTTCAACGTTTGGTGCTTCTAGACCAGCTGAAAGTTCTGAGGATGCAACAGGAAAAAATAAAAAAAGGATAATAAACGGTAGCAACGATCGCTCAACTACCTCTCAAAATACATGTCCTGAATATGGACCAAACATTTTATAATTTGTAAAATGGTTTATAATTTTTTTGATTTTTACTGAAGAATATTTTTTGTTACACTCTGAGTTTTTTTATTTTTTAATATTTAATAAAATAACAATAAAGTCATTAATGTGCACTATATATAATTTCTGCATACTCAATTCTCTGAAATTTGTCCCAATCTTCGGATTTCAAGTACACTGGCATTATTTTCCTCTGCCTTCGAATATCTCAAAGTCGTCGATATCGTTTAGATGCTTTGCAATGTTATGTAAAACAAAACAAGCGGCAGTTAAAGTTGGTACGTTTTTCAATTCAAGTCATATACAGTTTTGTAGAATTGGAGACCGGCTCTTTAGTTGACCAAAACAATGTTCTATTATGACCCTTTCTTTGATATGCAATCTGTTGTATGATTTTTCGACGTTGCTTGTTGGATTTGTGAAAGGCGTCATTAACCATGGTGCAATTCCATATCCCTCGTCTGCCAATAAAATTGTATTGGCTGAACTTCTCATAATTGGTTCAAGAAAACTATTTTTCCAAATCCTTGAACCATGAACTGAACCCGGCCATTCGCAAACAACACTTGTAAAACATTCCATTGCATTACAAGTTGCTTGAATATTGATGGAGGCATATCCTTTACGATTAATATATTCCTTCAATACTGCTGTCTTCAATGTATCAACGTTCTCTGATCCTCATAGTTTGGCAGACGCCTTAACGTCTACTGACCTTGAGCTGCCGACTAATGAAGAAAATCAGTGTACCCCATGGATACATTGACTCTATTTGACACAATAGGTTCCCCTATTGTTGAAGCGACCCCTGAGCCCATTATTAATTTGGCATCGTCTTCATCAACTCTACTCACAGGAAAAAGAAAACGTGATGTGCCTTCCTCTGCGCTAAACCCAAAGGCAAAAAGGTTTAATCTTAGGAGTCAGCGAAAAAACTGTAACGATGCCCCCATTCCTAATGTTAGTCCCACATTCATCAATCATTCCATAGGTTCGGAATCTGCATCTATTGAATCGATTCCCAGACCAAAATCCATTTTCATTTCTCGACTAAAACCAAACACTTCTTCAGACGATGTCTTGAACCATTTGGTCTCGAGAAATTTGATTCCAAAAGATGACTCAATCAAATGCACCACAATCAGTAAGGCTGATGGGTTTGTTGCGTCTTTCAAAATTGTCGCCCCTCCAATATATTTCGAAATACTGTGCAATAGTACTACATGGCCTCAAAATACGTGAGTAAAAGAATTTACTCCCCGGTCGACAAAAAGTCGCAAAAAAACCCAGTAGGCTGTCCCTCTACTATCAAAATGTAAGGGGACTCCGCACAAAAACCGCTGAAGTATATTTAAACTCCCAAGCCCTCTCTCATCATATCTTCTCCTTGACGGAAACATGGCTTAATGCCGGAATCTTAGACACGGAACTCTTCAATCATAAGTTCTCCGTATTTAGAAACGATTGTCATCAAAATGACCTGAAAGCGCTTGGAGGAGGTGTCCTGATTGCTGTTCGTTCCATATATGTTGTTAATGCGTACATTCCATCGTATCGTCTGTGTTCCTTGTATTCGGAACTTTCTATGGCACTAGACCATATTTTTGACATATCTTGTTGTGACAGTACTGTCTTACTTATAGGCGACTTCAATCTGCCACATATTGGATGGGTACCTTCTGAGGATGATTCTCATCTCATCCCATCATTTGACTCTGCCCAACAAGAGCTCGCTTTACTGGACAACATCTTGTCTTTTGACTTACAGCAAACTAGCTGTATAAAAAATTTCAAAAATCGAACTCTCGATCTTGTTTTTTCTTCTGACTCTGTTAGTACTGTGGTTCTGGAATCCCACTTCAGTATAACTAACATAGATAATAATCATCCACCATTGGATGTATTTATTGAATTAGGCGTACGAAAATAGTAATTCGTATGATCGTTCGCAATCTTTTGACTTTCGGAAAGCAAATTTTCAAAGGCTTTCTGATGAAATTTCCAGCTTTAATTTTAATCTTACTGCGATTTCTAATATTGAAGATGCAGTAGTTTTCTTTTATTCTTTGATGGATAACTGCATGAAAAAAGTGATTCCTGTGAAATCCTGTAGGAATCTGAAAACGTCCCATCCTTGGTACACTAAAGAGCTTAAATCAATACGAAACAGACGTAATAGGGCTTGGAAGAACTATTTAAAAAGTCTCCGCCATTCAGATCTTGAGCTCTATCTTACACTATTCAACGAATTCAAATCTTTATCCTGCAACTTATATATTGACTATATAATTAAAATGGAATGCTCTCTAAAAGTGGACCCCAAACTTTTCTGGGGATTTGTCAATTCTAAGAAAAAAACCGATGGTTATCCATCGAAACTTACTTACAATAGTTCTACAACTGCTGATTCGCTAGATGCAAGCAATATGTTTGCAGATCATTTCAGTAAGTCATTTAGGGAGACCCCTCTTCACATAGATGATCAATATTTTAGTTATATATCTGGCTGTTCCCAAATAAGCTTTAATAGTATCTCATTCGATTTGCAAACAATTTTAAAATGTGTTTCTTCTCTCAAGAATGATTATTCATCAGGTCCTGATGGCATTGCACCGATTGTTCTTAAAAAATGTAGTCATGCAATTGCTCCACATCTTAAGTATCTTTTTGAATTGTCCATTAATACTGGTAAATTCCCTAAGCTATGGAAAAGTGCTTTTATCATACCTGTATTTAAAAAAGGCGAACGTGGTGATATCACTAATTATAGGCCTATTTCAAAGCTTTCGTGTATCCCTAAGCTTTTTGGACAAATTGTTTGTGAAAAGTTAATATTTCTTTGTCGCAATATAATTTGTAGTGAACGCATGGATTTGTAAAAAACAGATCCACTGTCACTAATCTGTTAAGTTTCTTGCATGATTGTTCTAAAGCCTTAGAGAATAAGGACGAAATGGATTGCATATACACTGACTTCTCTAAGGCTTTCGACCAGCTGTCCCATGAAATAATCGAATTTAAGCTCAGGGCTTTTGGTTTCCCACCATGTTTCATAAAATGGGTTAATTCATACCTTAGATCAAGGGTTTATCAAGTGAAATTTAGAGGATCGCTATCTGTATCTTTCACAGCTCAGTCTGGAGTTCCCCAAGGAAGTCACCTCGGACCGATTCTCTTTATACTAGCCATCAATGATGTTAAGGCATGTATAAATCACAGTAATATCCTGATCTACGCGGATGATATGAAAATATATAAATCTATCACTAGTCAGCAAGACAGAATTTTACTTCAATCTGACATTAACAGCTTCGCCAATTGGTGTGTGAAAAACGGCTTATCCTTAAACCCTACTAAATGTCAACATATGACATTCTCTAGGAAGAATATCCCTTCCACCTTTCAATATTCTTTGTCTCAACATATTCTTTGTGAAGTTGATAACTTTAAGGATCTTGAGGTTTATTTCGATCCCAAACTGGCTGGGCTTCGTAAAAAGGTGGGCCAAAGAATTTAATGACCCTTACGTTTCTATGTCATTGTACAATTGTTTTGTCCGTCCGATTCTAGAGTATGCCTCACAAGTTTGGACACCGTTCTACAACATTCATTCAAATCGAATGGAGTCCATTCAACATAAATTTATTCGATTTGCACTTAGAGGACTCATATGGGATGATCCATTTAACCTCCCTCCTTACAGTCAAGTCAACGCATCAAGCTTCTTCAAATGTTACCCCTTTCTCAACGAAGGCTTAATAGCGATACTCGTATTATTTTCTTACAGCAGCTTATTTCCGGTCAAATAGATGCACCTGACTTGCTGTCGTCTATTGGCTTTAATTTTCGTGGTGGTGCCCATAATTTACGCAGTGTTGAATTATTGTTTAGCTCCCATCATAGAACGAATTATGGGAGGCATGGGCCTATTAGTCGCATGAGTAGAATCTATAATCTAAATGATCATGTGATTGACTTGTATGTTAGTAAAACTAAGCTAAAAAATATTTTGCGTAATAATGCCTTAATGTTTTAAATTATTTGCATGATTTGTATCTGTGTTAGTATTTATAAGTACATAATTCTTGTGTTTTTAATTGTTATGTCCTTACTAACACCTGCACTAAATGATGAGCCTGTGGGAGCACTTTTAGTGCCGGCTAATTTCTGCTCGTGATAGTTGCTTGCTTTAAGCACTCCACGACACAGAGCTGATAGTGTAATATAAAAAAAATGTAAGTGGGGCTTTTTTATTTCTATATGAGTACAATCCAAAGCTCCTTTACATGAAGGAAAGCTGTATTTCAAAAGCCAATCCTGTTTAGCTATTAACTGTTCTTCGTAATTTGAATCGATTGCGTTAAAATCAGACTCACGACTGTGAATGTTGGTATCAAACCTACAAAAGTATTTACTAGCAAATGTTCAAGTTGGTTTTTACAAACTTGAAAAAAATTCAGTAAATACTACAAAAAAATAGTTCTTACTAGTTTGTATGCATACCAATAAAAGTATTTACTAGTTTAATCCATCCGAAACCAGTAAATACTATTTCTTCCAGTAAATACTAGTTTTTCAGTTCACTGTGATTTTATGCATATGACAAATAGTAAATACTATGGAAATTTACCAGTAAAAGCATTTACTACCGTTTATGCATATAGCCCAATGTTACCACAGACACATTCTGGTCTATTCTCCTTTTCACCAAACATCAAGAAACGGTCTACACAGTTTGAAGCTATATAGTTAGCAACAATCAAAAAATAATTATTTCCACTCTTTGGTGTCATTGATTAATATTATTCCATCATCCAAAGAGCATCGAATGCAAATACTCAATTTACGAGGGCATTTGCTACAGTTTTATCCGACAAGGACTCGTTTTAAAAATTTATACTCTAACATTTGTTCGTATAATTAAATTTACACATGCAGGTCACGCACTAAAAATTAAAATCGAATTTTCCATTGCGACAAGCAATATGTGATGTGGTATGGTGTTGTCGTTTTTGTCTTGTTGGAAGGAAATCAACAACTGCCCACCTACGGCTTTTACTAAATCGGTTTCATATCGAGCATTGTTTTATATTGAATACGCAATCAAGTTGCGGTAAAAAAAAATGCATCATCCTAGCAGCAAAGTTTAATCCTGATATTTAACGAGATTCTAGTGATATGATTTTTGAATGAATGCATTTAAATTGAAAGTGGAAAAGAGACTGAATGTAATTGATTCATTCGTTTTATAGATTACCGTCAGAGGCATCAACATGCCTTGGTGATATCAGAGTGGGTTTATATTAAGAACGCCTAGTGAACACAGACAACATCATATATACATTATGTAGCAAAATCTCCACCCAGGAAATAAATCATTTCTCCCCGCGAACCATTTCAACTTTTCTTTACCTAACATTGCATCCGTAGCAAGTTAATTATGGGCTCCCTTACAAAGCTCATAATTGTCAGCCATTAGTGAAAATGCTAGAATTAGAAGCACTACATCCTAAATCTCTTCGTACGCCAGTGAGAAACGCCGTGCCGTGTGTCCTGAAGTTGTTCAGGACAATAAATGGAAACATGACGCCAAATATTTCAGCTCGCTTTTTATTCTTTTTTTTTGTGTTCATGTATGGTGGTTCCTTTGTTTTCCTTCTTCCGTTTCAGATTTTTTTTTGAACGTCGTCGTCGTTGTCATCATTATGAATTATTAAGGTGTCACGAAACATTTGACTTTTCCACCTACCTTTCTCCGTTTAAGCTACATGATGATGATGATGATGCAGGCGTACAAGAAATGATAAATTAATAATTGTGCCACTTTTTTTTTTTGCTTCATCCAGCCATGATGCTTGTCCAAACAAAAAGGATAATTTGTTAAGTACCTGTCATTTGCAGCGACATAATATAGAGATATATTTTTATGAATAAATGAAAACGCAATGACGGTCGTATTTGTACTTGCATGCGTTATGATAAAAAAAAAATAGAACACCGACATCATTATTTGGGATAATTGGCCATCCGTGAAATTCATCAATTAAGCTAGGTTAATGGGTTCATTCGGAAGACGGAAAGTTCGTTTCGGAAAGGGATTTTCTATTTGGTAGCAAATTTGATATTGATTTGTTTATGTTTAATATTGACATCCTGGTTCACAACTTCGGGGGTCAGAAAGTAATCAATTTTCTTTTGGGAAACTTCCAACGTAACAAAAAAGCAACAACATCGAATACAGCTTCTGGGAATTGAATGGAAATAGGATGAAAGTTTTGTTTTAAGTGCTTGTGTTGTATATTTTAGATGGTGCTTTCTCTTGTAAGGAATCAATACGAGTGGGTATGATAATCGCATACACAGGGTATCTTACGGTGTGAATGGCAATTCGAACCTTACAAACTTTACTTTAAAGTGGAACAGGTACTTTGTGGGATATGCTCTAAAGTCGGGGTCATTAACACTGACTGAAGGCTCGGTTCGGAAGTAGAAGTAACATAGTTGTGTGTATCCAGTACTTACTTTAGATAAAATTAATTAAGTTCTCCATACATTCTTGTGCTTACCTCTTTTGAACAAACATTTTTACCCTCTTTTAGTAATTTATAACGCTTGCATAAATGGCTTCTGTATCCAGGGGTTTACTATTCTAAGATTAATTCCTTATGGAGCCGTTTATTTTCTTAGTGACAGAGTACCTCATCTCTGCTGGCGAACGTTTTTCTTTGTGGAAAATACTCGTAAGTCTTCTTAACCAATAATGTGCCGGTCATTCACAGTTTACAGAGAATGTGTTACTTACTACTTACTTAACGGGCTCCCAACCCGTGGAGAGTCTGTGCCTAATACAATGCAACCTTCCATAGTGTTGGCGATTGTTTTTTTTTTTTTTGGTGCAGGTTCAATCCCCACGGGGAACAACAACATACGCCAAAAACCAAACAAAAAAATTACAATGGAGCGTTATCGAGTCTGAGTGCTCTCAGATTTGGATTTCCTTTTAATATAACAAAAATGCAGTCTTCCATCCTCCACGCCTGGGCACGGTCCTTCTAGTTGTTGATATGGAGGTTCGGTCTTCCTTGTAGTCTCAAAACTGAAGGCTGGGAGTCAGAGATAATTTTTCGCTTGAGCATTATTGTCCATTTGTGTGCATATAGTGTTGGTTCTTTTGGAAAAGACCAAGGGATCTGTCATGGGTAGCGCTAACACGAGTTCCAGAAACCTACTTAGAGATGATCATGGACATGTATGGGGGAGTAAGTAGAAGAGTAATATGGCCCGTTAGGGTCACCGAGGAGTTCGTAATAAAAGTCGGTGTAGGTACACCAGGGAAGCACCTTAAGTGCCTTGATATTTATTACTGTATTTGATTATGTGCTGAAGGAAAAGTGACTGACTTCAAATTGCATCAGTTATTCTTTGCTGACGATGGAGCTATCATAAGCGAGGATGAAACGTCCCTGCATTGAGCAGCTGATGTATGGGTGGAAGTTTTGTCGGGGAATGGGTATCGTAATGGTCCGAAGAAAACAGAATACTTCTACTGCCCGTTCTCTGATCTACAGCGATCTATTCCAGACATTTATATGAATGGACGCGTGATTCCCAAGTTCGAAAATTTCAAATATCTGGGATTTATGATTAATAGCGAAGCAAGCTCTTATGACGACATTAAACACCGCAAAGGAGTGGTGTATATGATGTGGCGGGAAAACTCAGCCATCTTCTGTGCCCCTAAGCTGAAAAGAAAGCGCACACCGCAGTTGTGCGCCCGACGCTCACATACGGTTCACAGTGTTGAACAGCGTACAAAAAGTATGAGGGCAAATTAATGGCAACTGAGATGAAGATGCTTCGCATGACAGCAGAAGTAACAAAGCTTGATAGCATACGAAGTTCCAAGATCCGAGCAAGCCTTCACGTCAAAGAACCCATCTCGAAGAAAATGAAGCGCGACCGGCTCAGTTGGTACTGTCATCTTCAAAGGAGAGTTCCAGCGAACCCTGTCAAAAAGTCAATATCAATCAACGTTCCCATACAAACGCGAAAGAGAGGCAGGCCTTAAAGTTCCTGGATCGCACACATGCAGCAACACCATCATTTGATTGGCCTCAGCGACGAAGCGATTCAAAATCGGGTCGTTTGCCGTCATGTCCTGAGATCGAACCGGTGAACCACACAGGTGGACCAGTAGGGATGCAGTTATGTGTGATCCCTTAAATGCTAATCATAGCCTCACGTCATCAAGGGAGAAGAAGATTATTGTTCATTTGTTTGAGCTGGCCGATCCAATGCAGTCGATGTGTTTTAACTTTCCACCTACATCCACATCTTGGTATAGCTCATAGAGTTCGCTATTGTATCTTCTCCAAATCCTGTACGCGGAGTATTTTTCTTTCGAGTTAACCCAAAAGTAGATCTCCTTTTCTGCTTGTCGTACAGCATTCGGTACCAAAAGCAAAACTGATTTTTTTTTTGCAAATTGTACCGCATGCTTTCCAGGCTTTAAAGCGTTACGCGACATAACTGAATCAGTTTCGCTGGGATACCGAATTCAACCACCGCCACGTAGAGCTTTTGCGATGAATGCTATCATATGCAGCTTCAAATTCGATGAAAAGATGGTCGACTGGCAATTAATTTACCTTTTCCAGGATTTGCCTCAGTAAGAAGATTTAATCTACCTTTTGCCGGGTCGGATGCCACATTGGTGAGGGATTGGAACGTTTATATCTATCCCCCTAAGTCCGTCTTCAAACAATGACTATCCACCGCTGATGCGAGGACAACGGCGCTCTATCACGCATAAGCAAAATGCACCAACCCAAGAAAACGAATAAAAGCAGCAGCCAAGTGGGTCAATGGTAAGGTCCCCAGTTTGATTCCCGCCGGATGTTACTTGGCATCTAGATTTTTTTTTAAATTGCCCCACCTCTTGCGAACGTTTGACAAACATCCAAGAGTATCAATTGTCATGAGAAGCTTCTCAAATTTCTCGTCCGAATTCGGCTCAGAATTGTGCAAGAAAGTGGTTGGAGAAGCTTGGTTAATACCTAATATTTTTTTTTCAACGGGATAGCAGAAAAAAACTGAGTTTTGTTAATGAACGCGCGCTATAAGAAGGGGTCCTCCCACAAACAACGAGTTACGCAGTAAAGTCACGGTTGCATAGTTATTTACTTTGTAATCTCTATTATATTGCAAAGACCGAATTAAACTTAATTGATGACTGATTATGAATCAAAACTAAACTAGGCGCGTTTTTCTCCAGAGGTCCCATATGCTCAAGTGTAAATATTTATAAAATCCGCCGCTGATACTCCTAGTACTTAGATTTTTTCCCACGCCCACTTTTTAGGCGATAGGAATAGGGTATCTAACATTTCACCCAAGCGGACTGTATCTTTTCCTTCTGTTTTTCTTTGTTTGAAATTGATGCCGTGTCAGCGGGCGGATTATAAAAGTTCTTACACTTCATCATTTCGGGCCCCTAGAGAATATATGTTCCAAATTTTAGCTTTTAGCTCGAATTTTAGGGCCTTAAAATTGATGACGGACGTACACGGCTAGGTCGACATTACTATTGATCCTGATCACCAAACTTTTATTGCAGCAATTTTAAGGTATGTTAAAAACTATAATTCCCATAGAAAGGGTACGCAAATATTTTCAAAATCTGAATATGAAAATTTGTTAGAAATGGTATTTCAAGTGAGGATTTTTTTTTTTTAGATAAACTTGACCTGTTTTTGAGATATTAGCATTTTAATAAAGTATTGTTCGTTTGCGTGTTTATGACCCTCTTGAATTGCTGTTTATTGGTGAAACTCGACCACTTAATTGAAGTCCAAGTTAGCCAAGTGGTTGGTACATTATTTGGCAAGAAGGTCTAATCTCGTTGAAAGTTGTTACAAAAAGAGAAAGATTCTATGTCTTAAGATACCTTATTGCGGGTAAAGTTTTGCCAGTCAACGTATGTAAGTTCTATTACAATTGAAGCCGTGTTTACACCTTAACAAGTATCTATCTAGCACTATGCGACTATTTTTGGAAAACGCCAAAGTACGCCATTTTCTTACGTTGTAAGGTAGGCACGAGATTTGTAAGGTAGGCACGAGATTTTGAAACTATGGATTACAAAAAAAAAAAGCTAAGTATTAGGTGTCCCATTAAGACAGCCTATTTGTAAAGTTCAGAAGTTTTTATTTGTTTTATTTGTATTGACAGAAAGGCTATGTACGGAACATAATATTCGATTTATTTGCCGCCTCGCGACTTGGAGATCTGACAATGAAAGAGTGATTCAACAACATCCCCTGCATTCTCTACGAGTCATTGTTTGGTGCGCATTTTTGACTGGGTGAGACATTGGGCCGTTCTTCTTCAAGAACGCGGCTGGCAGTGTGGTCACCGTTAACGGCGTTCATGACCGTGAGATTATAATTAACTTCCTCTTGCCTCAAATTGCTAAGATATGTCTCGAATACATGTGGTTTCAACAAGGCGGCACAACATGCCACACAGCGAACGAAACAATAGAATTGTTGAAGATTTAGTTTCGCCAAAAGGACCAACGCGTGCCACCAGTCACGAGGAGGCCATTTATTGGATAAATACCCATGTCTACATTTCTTAAATAAAAATTTCAGAACGTTGCTAGTAAACACTGGGTTTTTTTTAAATGTCACATAGGCGGTCTTAATGCGACACACTTTGAAAGCCTATGAGCCCCAGATACGAAGTTTGAAGAAAATCCGTCTACCCAAAGTGGAAGGAGTTTCGGTCACAGACGGGCGACGGACGGAAATGCGGGCAATAATTTGAATAATACTATTGTATACATGTTTTTTTTTAAATAAACGTTCAAATTTTGAAAAAAAAAACCGCACGAATTAAGTTATAGACCCTCTCTAGGGGCAATAATGCTCATGTTTAAAAAGATTAAAAAAAAATATTTAAAGAAACCGCTTTATTGAAGAAATTATTCTAAATGGAAGTCCTATTCTTCCCAAAGTATGTAGATTAAGTCGTTTTCAACGATTCCCTCATATAAAGTTTTTTTTTACCATGCCCACTTTTAATTGGCTTTTTTTACAAAAAATTGTAAATCCGACAAAAATTCTATAAATTTTGTATAACAAAATATGTAGAGCGTTCTTTACAATTTACCCATTCTTAGATTTTTGCCACGGCCACTTAATAAGGGATATTAAGGGGATCCTATAGTTCGTCCAAGCGGACTGTATCCCTTCCCTATGTTTTTATTTTGTCCCATGAAAACTTTGAGATCCCGGTTTTTTTTTCTTTAAATGACACTTTTGTCCCGGGATGCAGAGAAATAAATCTGGCAACGCTATATTGACATAAACCATACATACTTTGCGAATGATTACTTCAATAAAAAGTTTTCCAGTGGGTGGATTTTAAAAATATTTACACCAGAGCATTAAGTGGAGTAAATATTCACAAACGTGTTTTTTTAATAGAAGGCGTGTCAGTGGATGGAACTTAAAACCCCAAACACAAGAGCATTTTGGGTTTTTAACTCAAATTCCGATTTTTTGGATAAATTAGTTTTTAGTTGAGATTGTGGCGGATTTTAGAAATTCTTACACTTGATTATTTTGAGCCCCTAAACACAGTATATGTTTTAAACTTCAGCTTTCTAGCCCAAATTTTTTGCCGACGGACGGACTAGATTGACACTACTATCGATGCTGATCACGAAGTAAAGCAATAAGGTACGCTACAAACCTTGAGTCAAATGAATACCCCCGTAGAAATATATATAGAAAATAAGTTTAATTATTTGAAAATTAATTAAAATTAAATTAGATTCGCAGGCTAAAAACCCTCTGGCAACTAATTGGTAACTAACTTTCCTTCGAGTCGCTTCGAATTCACCATGACATCGAAATTCCCCGTAATTGAAAAATACATCCTTACCCTTTTGAATGACTTGCACTTACCTGCATTCTGATGCGAATTCGTTAATACATTCTTTCTGTTGTAGAAAAAGTTAGTTAGCAAATATTGTTTGTGGTTGAAAAGTTTTTTATCAAGTTAATTACTTGTGCCACGAAATTACACGAACATTTCACATTTCAAAATTTTATTGCACACAGAACTTTTCAACCAGTTGCAGCAGCAATTTAGGATGTCCTGACACTCACAACTGCTGGAATCGTCCCTGCTGCTGTTATGCCGAAGGGTATTTCTGTATATTACCACCAGATAGTGGCACATAGTGGAACGTGATTTGTCTTAAGTTTGAGATTTTGTGGTTAAGCCACAACCAGAGGATATTCGATGCAAAATGACACAATGTTACTTGCTGCAGAAATGACGTGTTTACCCCTGATTCCGAAGAGGGCTAAGCAGAGGATGGAAAAGTAAATATAAATAACTGTTGCGGTTCGCCCCAAAGAGTTATTAACTTGTAGTAAATCAAATAAATCTGAGTCTTGGTGTTGATAATGCATTGTAATCTCGCAAGACCAAGGAGCAAGGACGGTGCTAGTTTTAGTGAATCAAAACGAGGTAGTTGGGCACTTGTTAAATGTTTTGTAGAATTATAGTTGGGGTTACTAGATTATGTGTTCTAATTGGACATCCTTTAAAATCAATATAGTGACAACGAGAATGTACCAACTCATCTCCCAGATTTGGACGGAAATATCGTCGCAGTAATATTGTCTTGCCGTAAGCGCCATTTTCATATATTTGTGGAAATCGCATTTAAAGGTTTAGCAGTCTACTGTATAAAAACTAATCGCTGGATTTTTTGCACGGTATTAATTTGGGAATCCTTTCTTTATAACAGTAATCAATCAGATATCCCCAAATGGTTTAAGTTTTTGAAATATTTAAATTTTCTTCAAATATGACTTTATCGTATAGGATATGCACATACGGCTTTCGATTATAAGTTATTAAAAGAATTTTCTTTCTTGCGTATTTTCCTGGTGGTTCATCAAATCGTGCGAAAGTAATTTGCTTGAAAAACAATTTAATGCGATTGATCAGCAGTGATACCTTTGTTGTAGGTGGGGATCTGAATTGTAGGCATCGTGAGTGGGGGTGCCTCAGAGCAAACTCTTGGGGTAATGTTTTGCACAATTTATCATTAAGGCATCCATTCAATATTTTATACCCGCAAAGCCCGACCTATATTCCAACAGCTGCTAGATTCTCTCCATCTACGTTGGACCTACTCATTACAAATGTGCCAACAATGTTATCTCAACCAACTGTGATAAATGGATTAAGTTCCGACCATTTACCTGTAAGCTGTGATATTCTGTTGGGACCTAGTCAAAACAACGTGCAATATTTACATTTTAAGAATGCGAATTGGAACTTGTTTAGAACTCATTTAACGTTGAGTGTTCGTGAATGTCCCTCAAACTTTGATGTTATAAATAGTCGTGAGCAAGTAGACATGTGCATTGAAGTTTTCAAAAATAAAGTTCTTAACAGTATCAATGTATCGGTCCCCAAAAAACCGCCTTGTAGTAGATCAATTATTCTCCCTCGATCCATTCTAAACCTTATTAAGTATCGTAATAGTATCAGACGCAACTCTCAGAGATATCGTTTGCCGAGCGATTTAAAGTTAACAAATCAATTAAACAAGATTATAACAATGAATATCAAAGACTTCAGAAATCAGGATTGGAACAGAAAGCTTAGCTCATTAGTTCGAAATTGCAAGCCCTTTTGGAACCTATCAAAAATTTAAAAAAAGAAAAACTCTATAATCCCAATGCTGCAGGAAGCAAACAACATCGCTTCTACTAATGATGAAAAAGTTGAACTACTAGCCGAATCGTTTGTATCAAACCACACTTTTGAGAATACAAACTCGACTTTGTCAACCGAAATAGAAGTCGAAAATGATATTCTTGTTTTAAATGGTAGGCAGATCACACTTCTCACAAAGGAACTAGTTTCAACTGAGGACATAGAAGACATTGTACGAGGTCTAAGAAGCGGAAAGTCTCCAGGTCTGGACAAAATAAAAAATCAGATGCTCAAACAATTTCCGGTTAGTGGTTTACATATCTTAACCTTTATTATTAATGCCTGCCTTAAGCTACAATACTTTCCACTCAAGTGGAAAACCGCAGTCATTCCGATTTTAAAGCATGGAAAGCCTCCTTATAGCCCAACCAGCTACAGACCGATAAGCTTACTAAGTTCCTGCAGCAAAATTTTAGAAAAAATAATTAAAAACAAATATACCACCCGAGCATCAATTTGGATTCCGTAACGGTCACAGCACTTCTCATCAAGTTCATAGAATTTGTAGACACGTTGAGCAAAATCTAGCTGCAAAATCATCCACAGGCCTAGTACTGCTAGATATTGAAAAAGCATTCGACACCGTCTGGCACAACGGCTTAATTTATAAGCTTATTAAATGTGATTGTCCGCTCCACTTAACAAAAATCATACAGAGTTTTCTCTCCGACAGAAAGTTTACTGTATCAGTCAGAAATAGCATGTCCGCATTGAAATCAATCCCAACTGGGGTTCTGCAAGGTTCTGTATTAGCCCCAACTCTATTTAACATATATACTGCGGATTTTCCAAATTTTCCCAACTGTAATATAGCAATGTATGCTGATGATGTAGCTCTTTTTACATCTCATGAGAACCCCGCTTTTATAGTTGATAACATTCAAAACGCACACAATGAAATCTTTGAATACTACAAGCACTGGAAGATCAAAATAAATGCGGGCAAGAGTCAAGCTATCTTTTTCACTAGAAAAATAAAGATTTGTTTCCTGCCTGCAAATAGATTACGACTAACCGCTTGCGATATCCCTTGGGTTGACTCGGTCAAGTATTTAGGAATATACCTAGACAAAAAGTTAACCTTTGCCCTTCATATAGCGAATATTTGTAAAAAGATCAAAATCACAATAAAAACGTTGTATCCGCTTATAAACAGAGGTTCACTGCTGAGCAAGCATAATAAAATGACCATCTACAAGGTGATATTTCAGGCACTTATAATGTAAGGTTCGCCAGTATGGGGAAAGTGCGCCAATACTCACATTAAACATAGGGACGGGCTACAGTCCGCTTGGGCGAACTGTTGGATACCCTATTCTTATTCCTATCCCTCATAAGTGGGCGTGACAAAAGTCTAAGTATGGTTGAATTGTTAAGAACGCTCTACATATTTTGTTATATAACATTTAAAGGATTTTATCAAAAAAAAAAAAGCTCCCTAGCTGAAACTTGGGTTTTTCAATAAAATTGTTTTATTTAATTATGGGCGTGTCAGTAGGCGGATTTAAAAAAAAATAACACATGAGCATAAAGGGCCCATAGAGAGTATATATTATAAATTTCAGCTCCCTAGCTCAAACTTTGGATTTTCAAAAAAAATGTTTTATTTATTTGTGGGCGTGTCAGTGGGCGGATTTTGAAAATTGTTTATCCCTAGCAGTTTTAGGAGTCATAGATCATATATAAAAAATTTCAAAATTCGATTTTTTCAAAAAAAAAAATTTTTGAGTTTGTGGGCGTGTCTGTGGACGGATTTCAAAAATTCGTAAACTTGATTATTTCAGGACCCTAGAGAGTATATGGTTAAAATGTCAGCTCTCCAGGTCCAGTTTAAAGGCCTAATTTTTGCCGACGGACGGACGGACGGACATGGCTAGATCGACATTACTATCGATGCTGATCATAAATATAGTAACTTTTAGGGGTCTACGGGCAATATTAAGGTACTCGTATGTTACAAACTATGCGTCAAAATTAATATACCCTTAGAATAGGGTATAAAAAGCTCCAAATCATGCAAAATAAAGTACTAGAAATGATTTTACGACATCCTTGGCACTTTTCAACAATGATATTGCATGAACAAGCCGGAATTCTGCAGGTCGTTAGGAAAATTGAAATACTCAACACAAACTTTTTTGAAAGATGTGTTCGTTCCGACAACACACTTATACAAAGTTTAAGAAACTAAGATTCTATTTTGTTTCATATTGAAAATCAACATTTGATAGACTTAAAATAATTTAGTGTATTTTCAAACACATTTCCTTATTTATATTTCTAATCTGTAGTAATTCTTTTGTAGTTTATTATATGTGTGGCACTTTGCCAAACATTCATTAATTACCATAAGTTCTAAACCAAAATAGTTTTCCGTTTTTTTATGTATAATCATAACAGCTATGCACCTCTTACCAAATTTGCTTGTTGTCAACAAGCTTGTACTGTATTTGTTCTCTTTCATCATTCAACCGCCAAGGAGTAAGCATCTGGAAACCTATTTAATAAACCTAAGAAGAAAAATCGTTTTGGTATTCTTGTTTCTATTGCCGCGCAGTGGTAATTCGCCCTCTTCTTTTCGTCACTTTCCGTTCGTCATAATAGTTAATTCGAACCAGTTACATAGTAAACAAATTAACAGATTAATATTTTTCAATTTATTTATTTACGTTTTTGTTAATACATTTATTTATACACGTTTTCGTTAATTTATTTATTCTCCTTTTTTTGTGTAGCGGATTATTATTTATTTATTTGCTTATTTATTTATTTATTTATTTGCTTATTTATTTATTTATTTATTTGCTTACTTATTTATTTATCTGTTAATATTTATATTTATTTATTTAACATATTATATAATACGCTTTCAGTAGTTATTTTTCTTTCCTCACTGTGATATTAGGTAAGACATAAAATAATGAAAATATTCATATGAAGGTTTTTTTTCCATAATTTTTCCTTCAAAGCTTTCACAAAATAATGCATAATTCTTTAACAAAATATAATTTTTTCAGTTGTAAGATCAGACTTAACGATCAAATCTCTGTGCAAGCTGTGCAAATATTTCAAAAAATGCCATGTTATTTATGATGAAAACAATAAAAATATCTATCTATCTATCTTCTGTCTCGCTAGTGAAAAGTTTTGCTTGAAAAAAGTATGTGCTTCTTAATAACGATATATAGTTTTCGACAAAAAACATTTTTTTTTATATATCTTAGTTATATATTTCATCAGTCAATTTTAAAGTTTTCTCATAGAAAACAAATACAGAATAGATATACAAAAATACATAGCTTAGCAGGCTAATGAAATATTTTTTGTTGGAGTCTCTACAACCGATGTACATATTACATATTGCGACTTACATTTCGATACAACTGGAGCAATTTACAACATAAACAAAAATAGCAGCGATTTTACAACCAGTAAATAACGGTCAATCTGGTACCCATAACCACACTTGCAGAATAATGACAACGAGTGCAAAACCCACGCGGTACGAAGAACATCCTGCTTTGTGGAGCTGATCACCGCCTGATTGCATCCTGCGAACCGATGGCAACGGTACCTGTGAACCAATGAAAACGGTGCCTGCGACCGGCGATTGTAACAGAAACAAAATTTTAGCAGGTAAAAAAATGAAAACTGTCAAATGATGAAATCCTACGAGTTTGCCAGCAAAAAAAAACAGCGGTTGGTGCTTTTCAAGCCAAGCTTTGACGTTTTTCATCATTTTACGCAAAAGCTTTCGCGTACTATTCTATGAGAGGATTCTCTCTCGATTTTGGAGATTTGACAGTTGTCATTTTTCTACACATAAATTACGCGAACGGACCTTATATTTTTTCACTGTCACAGCAAAAATGTATACATACTTCAAGACAATTCTAAAGAAAAAAAATGCAAATTTGCAGTAGGGATATGCCAACATTTTGTGTTTACTGCAAATCAATAGGTACGTGAACTTGATGATTTTTATGGATATACGGCTGAATATCTCAGCAATGACAAGAGATAAAACAAAACTGATAACTACTCGTAATTTAAAAAGAGCGCCCCCGAAAAGTTCAAAAAGTGAATTTCAGCATATAAATATTGGGGCGACGATATGTGTGCCCTCTGAGTGGAATCTTAGTATCGTTTGCCCAACCCAAAAAAACCTAGACCCTTTGAAGTGCGCCAACTGGGCCTGAGGCCTGACCATTGTATAAGGTTAACAATACACCATTTATTTATTTAAAAAAAAAATTTGAGATTTGCTGACCTTTATTCATGGTGCCTAAAATTTGAAATAACTTAAAAACAATTTTACATGAAAAATGTTTTATCTTCGATACTTTATTCGCGTTCACTTAAATCTTCATGGAATTGAAGTCAATAGCGCCAGAGTAGTACTCGTGTTGATGTTAACTTATACAAGATCTTTTCCGCCGTATTACGTGAGCGCTTGAAATTCTTTTCCAACGATCTAATTGGACCCGAACCACATTTTTACACCCGGCAAGTCCATAATTGACAAAGTATTCACACTACAGCAGATCATAAAGAAGACCCAAAGAGTCCATATCAATACTCACCTACTAGGGGCATGAACGACAACACAACTAGTCTTTTATTGCGGATGATACCTGCGTTTACTCAACAGATTCAATTGGTTCCTTAATTGAAACCAATCTGCAATCTGCTTTGAATTTAGTCAAATCATATTGCGATGATTGGAAAATAAAATTGAATGCTTCTAAGACACAGGCTCTCTTTTTGACTAGAAACAGAAAAGCCTGTTACTTTCCTAGCAATAGACTTTAGTGGAATCGGGTTCAAACTGAATGGAAATCGAGTGCCAAGTATCTTGGGGTACACCTGGACAAAACTTTGACCTTTAGTTTGCACTTAATAAACTTAACATGGCGATAAAAATCCTATATCCTTTTATAAATCGTATGTCCAAATTGAGTGTTGAAAACAAATTGCTATTATTCAAAGTAATATTCCAAAGCATAATGCTATTGGTTCGCACATCTGGGGAATATGTGCTAAGAGTCATATTCGCAGGCTGCAAATTATGCAAAATAAAATTTTAAAAATGATGCTTAATCTTCCCTTGTACTATTCTACGGAGGATCTCCATGAAGAGGCACAGTTGAAAAAGTTGAAATTCGAATCGCAAAATTATATGATCGATACAAAGTTTTGTGCGGTTGCTCTAATAATAACTTAATTTTAAATTTAACGACTTAAGGTGTTGTGTTTAATTTATATACATTACTGCGATATATATATTATTTTGATGTTCATAGATTTTATTTGTTAATTGTTAATTTACTTGTTTAATTATTTATTTATCTTCTTTTTTATTTATTTAATTATTTATCTTCTTATTTATTTATTTATCTTCTTATTTATTTATTTATTAGCGTTAGTACTTATTTAATCGATTATGTTAATTTACTTGTTTATTTATTTTCCTATTTATTTATTTATTTATCTTTGATTTTATTTATTTATCTTCTTATTTATTTATTTATTTGCGGTAGTATTTATTTAATCGATTATGTAAACAACATCTTCTCTCTTTCCAGGAAAAAATTAATTTATTAATTAAATGAAGGTTTTTTCATGTAGCCTTTCCTTCTAAAACAACCTTGAATCTGTGATAATACTATCGTATAAATGTTATAAATTTTTCAGTAGTAATGTAGAAAATACCATTTCTCTGTAAATTGTGCAATCTAGAAATACGAAAAAAATTTATACAAATTTAGCTACAATAAAAGTTATATATAAAAAAAAAAAAAACTAGTCTTTTAAAATAAGTAAAAAATAACTTCATATTGAAGGAGGAGGAGACTATTCTCTTTACGTTCAGCTGTCTTTATGGCCAGGTTACCCGAGGGCCTACAATAATGGTTTCAAAAGAAAGACGTTGACTATGCCTCAAGTTAGAAGAAGAAATATCGCATCACAATTTCCTAGTCCATGTATAAGGGCCATGAAGTAGAGAAAGACCTCAACCAACCATGAGTGCGCACAACAGTTAAGGAAATCCCAATCAATCAAAACACAAAGAAATCAATCATTGAATTGATTCATGCATTTTATCCACAAATATTTAATGTATGTACATATCATATACAAAATAAATTGAAATTGAAAACATTTCTTGCCAAGGTGCTTTGTTGAAACACAACATAAACTTAGACGGACTCAGATTAACATAATATTTCTAAAGGGTCTTTCATTAGCGACTTGACAACTTCAAACTTTCGGTGTGAACGCACCCTTAAACCCTTAAACCGAAACCGAACTGTCAATGTCAAAATATTCAGTAGTGTACACGAAGAAGTACACGAAGGAACAACGTTTACAAATAATTCAAATTCACCGCCGAAATTCCGAGTAGGTGGTCGCATCTTTAAGAGCGTTTACGACAATTTTCCGCCGTGATTCTTGTCGCAGTAGACAAGCAATTCATAGTCTAGTGAACAAATTTGAGTCAGAATATTCTGTTTTATAAATTCTGTGCCATTGAGACTACGTTTTGCCTGAGGTGTGGAGAATATTTATGCACTAGTTAATCAGTTAATTTCACGGCGTTCTCAAGAATAAGGCCTCTCCCAGACCACATTATGGCGAATTTTGCGTAAGGATCTTGACCTACACCCTTACAAGATCTAGCTGGCTCAAGAACTAAAGCCACTTGATCATATGAAGCGACGTACATTCTCAAATTGGGCTCTGGACATGATGGAAGAAAATGAAGAATGTCATCGCATAATCATCTTCGCGATGAAGCGCATTTTTGGTTTAACGCCTTCGTCAATAAGCACGATATGCGTTATTGGACAGGTGAGAACGTTCATGTGATTCATGAAACAGCACTTCATCCGTAAAAAGTCACTGTTTGGTGCGGGTTTCATGCCAGTGGCTTCATTGGGCCGTTTTTTTCGTCAATGAAAATGACCGCCACGTTACGGTAAATGGTATTCGCTACGAAAACATGTTGGAACGTTATTTCTTCGAGCAGTTGTATGAATTAAACATCAGTGATATGTGGTTCCAACAACACGGTGACACACAGCGGGTGCGCCGAGATCGTGTGATTTAACGCCTCTAGACTTTTTTTATGGGGCTACATTAAATCATTGGTCTAGCCAATATTGAAATGTGCCGCCTCGTCGTCGAATATTGGGTTCAACGTAACGACCGCAGCGGTTCCGCACGTTCCCATGGTGGACATATGATCGAAGTCGAGTTCCATTCATAAATGTTTTGATAGTAAAAAAGGAATCTCATTACCTCTTTTACGTGATAAAGGTTCTCTAGGTACACCAATCGCTACTTGCAAGATTATTTTTAAGCTTTTTCAATCGAGAAAGCAAACCTTAGGTCAACAAACAGTAAGCCGACTGCACATTAGGTCCACAATATGTGTCGGGCACTGTCTATTAAACAAGCACGGATTTAGGCTTGGCGTTTATTCAAACGACTTTTGAAGAAACTGCATGGACGAAGAGGAGGAGGAGGAGACTACCATTAACCTGCTCTCTCCCATAACATAAATTTCTATCTAGGAGCCTTTTTGCTTCTTTTTTTTTGTCGGGTTGTGAGACTTTCTACACTGGAGCACTCAGAATCAATACTGGTCTATTGTACTACAAGGAAGACACACCCATTTTACTGTATAAATTTACTCGTTTTCCGAAGAAGGACGAGAAGACGCTTCAATGATAAGGAGCTTAGGCTTACAGCACTCACCGTATCAGCACCAAATACCTGCCACCTGGTACGAGCAAAAGCAGGACAATCACAGAGGAAATGTTCCGCAGTGTCGTCGCTTTCTCCACAGGCTTATTGGTGGTATTGCTTAAGCCGAGCACCTTAAGGTGTTTGGCTAAAACGTAATGGCCCCTAAGAACGCCAGTAGTCTGTCTGCAGTCTTTTCTGTTGAGAGACAACAAGAATGCCGCAGATTTTTTACAGACGTCGGGGAGAATTTGCTTAGTCTGTCTGCATCCTGGAGAGTCATGCCATCGGCGATTGTGTTCATATGAAACCCAACCGTCAATGGAAGCCCTCACCGAGGATGCAGGCAGACATATCGCTGGTTCAGGTTCTGAGAAGTCCTCCTCTGAGCCCTGTCCAGCAAGTTCATCGGAGATATCATTTCTTGTGATCCCGTTATGATCCGGGACCTAGTCTAAGTGAATTTAGCCTTCCGGCCGAATTCAGGGTGATCTTGCATTCATTAATTATTTTGGAGGTGGTTAAGGGGTTGAGCAAAGACTTAAGCGCAGCCTGACTGTCGCTACAGACGCAGATACTTCGCCCCCTTCATCTGTTCCTCGCAACATAGTCCATGGCCATTAAAATAGCATAAGTCTCTGTTTGGAAGACTGAGGCATGTTTGCCTAACGAGAAGAAAAGTTTAATGTTGTCGTTCTCCAAGAAGACACCAAGACCAAATCCGTGATCGGTTTTGGAGCCATCCGTGAAGATTCGACTGCATTCCTTTCCAGGCTCAGAGTCTGGCCAGAGCCGGTCCTGAACACGAGGAAAGTTGACTTCGTAGTTGCGCTTCAGACGAAGTTCCGGTGTTATTGCGTGGGACGGCATATCCATAAGACGTTTTTTATTTTATTTTTTGATCGCGGATGCCAGAGCGCTTTGTCTGGATAACTGGAAGCAGCGTGCTCGGATTCGCAGAGGATGGAATGCGGCAGTGTCTCCGGCAGAGACTCTTAACAGGTCGAGAGCCCGTTAATTGAAAATAAGTAATCTTTGTAGGAGGTTCCAACGTTTCACATATAACTATATATTTTATCCGAACCTGTTAAAAATAATATTATTTTTTACTGAGAATGGATGAAGCCTTAGTCAGTCCTCATTACGACATTGTCCCGCTCATGTCAAAAGTTTGAAAGTGAACTAAATTCACCCTCTTTTGTCGTTCCAACTTAACCTAAAAAATAAGCATGATTCCCGTTGAAAAACGCCAACGAGAGGAACCTAGTTTCTCGTTTACTTTTCTTTAAAAGTCGAACTTTCTATGGCGCATCGACATATCTCCAACTCGTATCTCCGTGGCACAACAAGAGAGAAAAAGTTAATTATCTCTGATGGAAGAAAATGATTCGCGCAGAGAAAAAAAGTTTAAATTTAACGCGAAAACTTTGTTAATTCACAACCCAATCAATTTGTTCTTGCACAAAAGTTAAAAGTATCTTATCTCATTAAACTGATGTATCTTTAAATTGTGTTCAATGCACTTCAATAGACTTTCTGTTGGATGAAGAACACCATCAGAAATCTGTTAGCAATAATTGGATGTTTGACACCTCAAAACCGATACACATTCTTGGCATTGAATTTGGTTTTCGGATTAGTATTCCAATTTGCTAATGTCCATTTTCACATTGATCGCTTCACATCAAGTGAGTTTGCATGTTATTCCCAATCTGTGGTCCTGTCATCAAATTTAGTAGTGGTTAATGCAAATGTCTGTCCTTGTGCCATACCAATGTGCGTGTACAGGTTCATAAATCAAAATTTGTATATAAAAATGTTTATAAATTGATACACGACAACCTAAATTATATCTCAAAACAGAAAAAATGTACAACTACACACCCTTTGGAAAGATAAAAAAAATGTAAATATACAACAAAAGGAGAAAAGGGCATTTGCCTGCTGAACCACAGAGAGATAAAAATAAATATTATTCAGGTTGCTATTCGTACAGCTGCTGAATACAATGCCAACGAATGTTCTTGAATTATTAAGGAGAAACTATACTTTGTGTGTTCCTTTTTTCGTGGTGATAGTTGGTTCCAGGAACCGACGACAACTTCCTTCCTCTGATGAAACATGTATCAACTTAAGCACTGTGAGGGCTTAGTAACTATTTAAAGGTTGTATCTCTAGTTGCCAACATTTTTGTGAATATCGCAAGAAGTGCACGACGAAGGGAGCTTTACATAAAAAGATCAGCAGAAATGTTGTTTGAGGTTAGGGAGTATCATTAAACCAAACAGCACGTTAGGTTACGTATACGTCCTGTGGAACGTGCTTGCTTCCCCTTCTTTCGCTTTAATTTTATGTTCTTTATGTACATACTTGGGGTTAAGTTTTCGTATTTTTTTCCCGAGCTGATTTTTAATTCATCAATCGAAGGGTATATACTCGTAGTATCGAACAGCGTTTTATGTATCGGTATGGCGGCGCACGGAGATATTTGTATGCACATACCATGACGAATGTCTACTTTGCACAATGCACAGGTTTATATACCTGTGTTACGTTATAAATATCCAATAACGAAACCTTGGCTGGTTGTTGAGAAAAGGATTTCAAAAGCAGAATAGGGAATTGATTGAAGTTTTGCAATTTATAGCTGAGTTTTTACATAAAATATAAAGCAATTGGAGTTGACGTATTGATAGTCCTTAAAAATATGACGTTTTGTTAGATCGAGACGTAAAAGATATTTATCGATTTCGAAGAGATTTAGATTTAGATTAGTTTTTCTGAAATCTATGAGAACCCCTAAAAAAGTGGCATTGTATAAAGTATTCAAACAGCTTAAACAACTTTAATTTGGGAATAGTACAATAAAGTGTAGCTAAATGCGCTTAATCGCGTGCTACGGTATCATCACTACAGACAACATAGTCGAAAAGATAATCTTCAGTGAGGAGAACTGGAACCACATCTGCACCTACGCCAAACATATTCTCAGAAGAAAGAAAATAGAAAAAGAGCAATCCCGCGAGACAGGGGGAAATGGCGTATGTTTATAGCCCCTGAAGTATTGCGAATATTGGTTTGGGGAGGGCGGGGGTCAGAAACCGTCAGCAAGCACAGAAGACTAACAACACGGCGTCCTTTTGTGGACCTATAACCGGCACCACCCTGATGCTTTGCAAAGAGCGGTCCCAGGGTGGATGGAAGACCGGTAGCGGGATCCGTTTAGTCCGAAAGAGTTGGACACCTTAGCTGGTAATAGCTTACCACTTGATTGTACATATGGTATTCTCACCTCCAAAAAACAAAACGTGTGCTTCAAAGGACCATACGACACGAATATAGTTCTTAAGTTCCATAACTGGTTTCTACATTAATGGATCGCATCATGAAGCTGATGTATTTAAATGACAAAAACTACTTTTGATTGAAAGAAATTAAAAAAAAAATGGTTTTGGTGGGGGTTTTCGAATTATTACGGAATTGTTATTAACTATGTTTTTTTTATTTCATGACTTATACAACGTTGTTAGTTGGATACCTCTGTGGAGAATTTACTTTTCCAAACCCGATTAGGTCTAGGTATGTTTTATTTATTTTATAACAGTATGGTGGTATCGGTAAAACGTGTTTGTGTCAAATTACCACTATAAAAGGGAAGTATTACTGTTTTTTGTCTACACTATCAAATCTGCGTCGTGTTGTGCTTAAAGCAACGAGCAGAAATTTGCCGGCACATAAAGTGCTGCTATAAAGTATGTCCGACAGTCAAATGTCAAATAAGCTATGCGTGCAAAATTTGAGTCTGTCGTTTAACTAAATCACTATTTAAGTATGTACAATAAAAATATGTAAATTAATTGAATTAAATTGCCAAAAATTTAACTTTAGTATACACGTAGTTGCCATAAAAATCAAAGCACTACGACCACAAAATGAAACAATTATCCGAGACCAAGGATACAAGCAAGGGGCTTCTGCAGCTGTCATCTGTATCCGAATTGCCTTGGAAAACATCATTAAAGTCTCGACACCCAAAGAAATCACCCGTTATTGTGCAAGAACTCGAAGACTACATTTTGGAGGAATCTAAACCGAATTGAACCGGCATCGCAGTACACAGGGAACAAACATTGATGACACTGGCACTGAAGGGTCGCGGGCATTGGCGATTATTTAAAACAAACTTCACAAAATTAATCCGAAGGTAAAAGTATTTAAAATAGGAGACAGCTTGAAGATCTGGGTTATCAAGTCAGAATACTTGTCACAAATTGGAGTGGAAGTGGCAACCGACGAGGCTAAGGAGCTCACCAAGCTGCAATGGCTAGACAGGTGGAACCGAGAGAGCAGAGGGCGATTGACCGCGAGGCTTATTACGTCACCCATTTTCTAACCGGGCGCGGGTACTTCAATGCATACCTCCACAGGATAGACAAAACGACTTTCCCTAAGTAAAATCAAGGCGGAAACTGGAGTTGAAGCTAGTATATCACCTGTTTATCTCTTAATACAGCAGTCTAACCATATTAAACAAGCATTGAACGCAGCACGCAAAAGTCAGCGACTTGTCACATCAGGTGGAGTCGAGAGTGGCATACCGTTGTCTTTTCAGATGAAAAAAAGTTTAATTTCGATGGGCCTGATGAATATAAATTTTATTTCCATGATTTGAGGAAAGGATGAAATAACCTTGGACCTTGGACAAAGACACAGCAAGGTAGGTGAAGTAATGGTATTGGAAGCAGTAAGCTTCTACGGAACTGCGAACGATGACTCCAGAGCTCATGAATGACCGCAATCACCAACAAATCTATACCGGAAAGAACTTTCCCTCATTTTTGCGAATTGTTTGGTGGACAACGATGGATTTTCCGACAGGACAATGCACCGATGCATTTCGCAAGAATAATCAAAACTTGGATTCAGAGTCAAAATGTAGACCTGTAGACTGGCATGGCCGCCATATTCACCGCACCTGAACATCATGGAAAACGTGTGGGGATGGCTTTCTAAAAAAGTCTACGAAGGACCTCATTAGGAAAAGTATCATAAAAATTGAATGTATCTGCCCAATGCCCTTTTTTACATAATACACATAATATAGCCTTCTTTGATATTGCATTTGGTTTTTCCCATATTATCGAAGAATTTAAAAAATTTCGTATAATTAAGTCAAGAAACTACCTGTTTGTATATGTGGATATAGTGGTCCGCTAACGCGATCACGATATATGTCCCTGCGATGTACTCTTCCTCGTAAGCACGCACACCGACACACGTCCTCGAGTTCTCCTTCTACATCTTCTTCAGAGTTGTGATTGTGTGTGAGTTGAGTCAGTTGTAATAAAGAAGTAAGCACGGAAGGACGTGCGTGACCAGTAGAGTACCACTTGTTTTTTTCTCCTAAAATTCTTATTCATTCATTTAATAAATACCACCTAATTCAGTACATTCGTTTTATTAATTCCCACATACGAGTATGTATAAAATTTCCTGTCGGTAATCTAATTATTTAAACACTTTGCGCAAATAGCGTTCATACAAAATAATGTTAATAAATGTTTTATTATTATTATTATTTTTCTATGTCGCCATGTATATCCACATGTTAACTGTGCACTCTTAAATAATGTAGTTCTTATTGCACAGCAAATTATTATGATAAATAAATACAAATACATTGTCAGAGAGTGAAAGAAATTGTCGCGTGGCTTAGAAAATTAGCAAAACTGAACTGAACTTTTGTTCCCGATCGCCTGTTTAAGACTGCAGGGTGGGGTCTTTACTGAAGTGTCTGCCTAATTTAATTTAAGGGATCATCCCACACTTCCCAGTTCATCTTTCCTGACCCGGCCCACCACTGTGTCCGGGGATCCAGCAGAATCTTACGCAGTACTGCGTGGTAGGAGCCCGTAACTCTTCGAGACAGAAACTTATCAGCTTTGGTTTCACGTCAATGGCAGAAATCGATTTTATTGCCGCGTGACGGTCGATGAAAAGAGTAACATCAGCTTGTGGAATTCACTGCCAGGACCTCAGCTTGGAAAACGCTGTAGTCTAAAAGTCTAATTGAACCGGATATTCCGAGAATTTCGGAGTAAAAGCCCGCGCCGACGCCAGTGTCCATCTTGGAGGCATTCGTATAGATCTTTAACGCTGAGTCGTGGACGGCCAGTCGGTTATCATGCCATTCTTCGCTGCTAGAGAAAGAGGTATTGAATGGTCTTTTTAATCTAAATGAGTGACGCAGTGTGTGCATATGCTAATGCGAATATATTTTTGCAGAATCTACGCATATCCTGTTGAACGGAGTTTCTAATTTGCTGTCTGGCTTATCCAAAGAGCGCTGTTTTACAGCTGATTCTTGTGGAGGGGTCCTAAGTTGAATATAACTTCCAGCCCAGCTGTGGGGGTCGATCTCATCGCCCCCGAAGTGCCAATGCAGATCATTCTTTGGATACAGGTCATAGTCTTAAGTTTGATAGGTATCTTTACACAACGCTTGCCACCAGGCCAAACTACCAATAATCAGTACCGAACTAACTTATACTTGCTTAAGGGTCTCCCGACCCATGGAGATTCTCTGCCTGAGACACTGCAGCCTTGCGTCCGAAACAATCCTGGGCACGCTGCTTCCAGTAATCCAGACCAAGCACTCTGGCATGCGCGATGGCTTGGTCTTTAAAACGGAGGTACGGTCTTCCGTGTCGTCTCAAACCTGGGGTCTATTATTGTCAATTCGATCGATGCGGCCGAGCCAATGTAGTCAATATATTTTAGCTTTTCGGACTACATTCACATCTTGGTACAGCTCATAGAGTTGGTGGTTATATCTTTTCCTCCATTCGCCTTTTTAGCAGGATCAAATATCCGACGATTTTTCTTTCCAAAGAACCAAAAATTAACTGTCCTTTCCTGCTTATCGTCTTGCACTCGGCGCCGTAAAGCAGAACTGGCAGTAGCAGTGTTTTGTAGAGCTTACAATTGGTCTTTCGAGTTGAAGTTTTGAGCCCATTTGTCTCGCCAAACTACAAAGCAGCAACGGTTTCCTAGAGTAAGTCTTCGTCGGATCTCCACTCAGGTGTCATTTATGGAGTGGATCTTTACTCCGAGGTAGGTGAACTCCATTACTTCCTTACTTCCTCGAAGTTATTGCTAACAACAGTGACGTTTTATCCTACTCTGTGGACAAGTCGCTGGGCAGATGTTTGTTTGTTGTATCCCAGTAGTAGGACGGATGTGTTGCAGATAGTGCCTTCCATATTGAGGCCTGCCATGTGCACTATCTGCTCCAGAACAAGATTGAAGTAGTCACATGACAGCGCATCTCCTTGCCGGGATCCGGTACAGGTTTGAAATAGTTCTGAAAAACTGTATCCATACTGCAGATGCACCGCGTGTTTTCCAGCGTCACGCGACATAACTGGACAGTTTTGCCGGATTCCCGAATGAGCAATAGTCACGTAGAGCGCCTGGCAATGAGTGCCATCATATGCGGCTTTAAAGTCAATGAAAAGATGGTAGGTCTCGACTTGAAATTCATTAGTCTTTTCAATTATTTGCCTTAGTGTGAAGTTTTGGTCCATTGTCGATCTGCCAGGCCGAAAGCCACACTGATACGTGCCTAATAGCGTGTTGCAGAACAGCTTCAGACGTTCACACAGAACGTTGGATAGAATCTTATATTCGAAATATTGTTCTTGCACGACATAGGATCGCCTTTCTTGTAGGTGGGGCAAATCAGAGTATATCCATATTTAACCCTAGAAAGATAATCTGCGTCTGCGAGACGTATGGCGCGCGGAAAAAATGTTATATCCTTTTAACTATAAACCGCATTGGGTTGGCTGCTTAAACTAACTCAGTCTGTGGTCGGAGCTTGCCCTCAACGGTCGTATCGCGACGGTAAGTACCTGCGGTAACAAGTTATAGCTATGCCGTACTTCTGGGGGCGTGTGTCACGTGTGCCATTCTTACATTTAAATTAATCGTTTAATACACATTAATACACAATTTATTTTGCTTTTCTTTCTTTATTATCTCACTGATTTCAATCGATCTTTTTTTCTTTTTTCTTTTAATTTTTCCTCAATTCACCTACAATGATCACACTCGTCCGCCCAACCCAAAAACAAGATGGCCTCTTCCTGTCATTTTGTGTGTTCGCCACCCGAAGGGCATTTTCTGGCCATCTTCCGGTGTTTCTCACTAGATGGCCTTTTAAGTGTCGTTTACATTGGACGTGTTGGAATTAGTTTACTACAATCGTATATAATTTAAAATTACTAAAGCGGTCCCTAGACGCTCAATATTATTGTGCACTATTTGATATTGCACATTATTATTGTCCGTCTATGGATAATATTGCAAGGTTGTGCAATATATTGAGGAAAATCAAAACCCTTTTGATATTCATTGCACAATATAAAATATTGTATCGTCTGTGGGTACAACTGCACAATATTTGTTTATTTAATTTTCAAGCGTCGAAGAGTAAACACCTCGCCGAGTGATTTCAGTGAAAATGTCACAAGCAAAAGAGGATGAGAGAAAATTTACAGCAACAAATTTCAGTATCACTCAACACGTTGTCTACACAAGTATCAGCTGCCAACTAAATTATTGTATAAAATATTAAACCATGTGGGGGCCTAGCCAATAATATTGTGCAATATTTTGCACAATAATATTGAGCGTCTAGGGACCGCTTAAGACTTATTAGTAGACTTAGTTTTAGATCGATGGGCAGTGTTAATGTGGTTAAAAGTATACTCCTGCTGGACGAAATACACCCCTTATTTTTAAAGTTACTTTAACGGATGAAACTGCCATTTATCAGTTTCATTTATAAAGGGTGATTTTTTAAGAGCTTGAGAACTTTTTTAAAAAAAAAAACGCATAAAATTTGCAAAATCTCATCGATTCTTTATTTGAAACGTTAGATTGGTCCATGACATTTACTTTTTGAAGATAATTTCATTTAAATGTTGACCGCGGCTGCGTCTTAGGTGGTCCATTCGGAAAGTCCAATTTTGGGTAACTTTTTCGAGCATTTCGGCCGGAATAGCCCGAATTTCTTCGGAAATGTTGTCTTCCAAAGCTGGAATAGTTGCTGGCTTATTTGTGTAGACTTTAGACTTGACGTAGCCCCACAAAAAATAGTCTAAAGGCGTCAAATCGCATGATCTTGGTGGCCAACTTACCGGTCCATTCCTTGAGATGAATTGTTCTCCGAAGTTTTCCCTCAAAATGGCCATAGAATCGCGAGCTGTGTGGCATGTAGCGCCATCTTGTTGAAACCACATGTCAACCAAGTTCAGTTCTTCCATTTTTGGCAACAAAAAGTTTGTTAGCATTGAACGATAGCGATCGCCATTCACCGTAACGTTGCGTCCAACAGCATCTTTGAAAAAATACGGTCCAATGATTCCACCAGCGTACAAACCACACCAAACAGTGCATTTTTTGGGATGCATGGGCAGTTCTTGAACGGCTTCTGGTTGCTCTTCACTCCAAATGCGGCAATTGTGCTTATTTACGTAGCCATTCAACCAGAAATGAGCCTCATCGCTGAACAAAATTTGTCGATAAAAAAGCGGATTTTCTGCCAACTTTTCTAGGGCCCATTCACTGAAAATTCAAGCGTTGCTCGTTAGTAAGTCTATTCATGATGAAATGTCAAAGTATACTGAGCATCTTTCTCTTTGACACCATGTCTGAAATCCCGCGTGATCTGTCAAATACTAATGCATGAAAATCCTAACCTTAAAAAAATCACCCTTTATTACTATTTTGACATCTGGCGAGTACAAATCATACTCAATGGAAGTGGGGAAACATAAAACCAATACTTAAACATAGCTGTATCAGCCTCTATTAAATACGGCTGACAACATAAGACAGGCAATAGATGAAGATAATGTAACCTTATTAGTGCTTCTTGATTTTTCTAAGGCGACTTAAATAGTCCATAAGACAATTTTATCCAAGAAGCCGACAAAACAACTTTTCATCAGGGGCAATTAAGCTGATTTCATTTAACTTATCAAATAGAGTTCCAGCATTTCAGCATAACGATAATTTGTCTGATTTTCTTCCCATTTTTATTGCGTTCCTTAAGGTTCTCTACTCGGCACTTTATTGTTCTCATCATATGTAAATGAACTGTTGTCACACATGAAAGCCGGAGATGTTCAAATGTGTATGAGCTGGACACTTAACCTTATTGAGAACGGAGTTACAGGCTATGTATTTATTGCAAATGTGAACGCATCGTGCATGAAGTTAAGGATGCAAATAAAGAGCACCAAATATATGGAATTCGCTACCATGACGTTGGGCCTTAAAATGACACATCAACTTGGCTAGGAAATGATGATGGGCAGATGAAGCTAAAGCTGTGATAAGTGACAAGAAAGGCGCATTCAAAACGTGCTCAAAAAAAAACGCGGCTCGAGGAGGTGGAGGGTGTGGAGGGGGCCTGCGAAAAACCAGCTTAAACAGGAGAGGGAGAACAACAATTTTCATCAATAATGCTTAATGATTGCATCTTGAGGGGCGCAGTGGCACAGAGGTTAGTGTGTTGGACCCATATACGTGGATTTGGAGTACGTGCGCCAGGCGCAGGCGGCCCTATAATCTTGATCGACGAGTGGTGCACTAGAAATAAGCTCGCGGTCAATCCCCTCGAAACTTAGGTGGTTCTCTTTACGAGAAGTAGGAAGCTGATCAGGTTGACTCAGCCAGTGCTAAAAGGCACAATCCAACTTTCCAATGAAGCAAAATATCTGGGAGTTATCCTGGATAGCAATCTTCTTTGGTCCAAAATTATTAAGCTGAAGACTGCCAAGGTGCTGTCGGTTTTCTGGCAGTTCAAGGGCATTTTCGGCAAGACATGGGGCCTATCACCGAAAAGAGTCCTATTGATTTATACGGCTATGATAAGACCATTTCAAGCCTATGCATCGGTTGTTTGGTGGAATAAGCTTTCACGTAAATACGTTACTGTTGCTTTCGCCAAACTCCAAAGGAAGGTATATCTCGGCTGCACGGGGACCTTACCCTTACGCCTGGCTCCGTCCTAGATGCATTATTGAACCTCCCGCTTTCTCACGTTTAAGAAGAGGTGGCTTTTGGTATAACCGTCCGATCCAATGACACCGAAACTTCGGCTGAAGCACAACAGCGAAGTCGACTTTCCTCGTGATCAGGACTGGCTCTGGGTAGACTCGGAACCTGAGATGGAATGCAGTCGAATCTTCACGGATGGCTCCAAAACCGATCAAGGACCTGGTGCTGGTGTTTTCATGGAGAGCGACAACATTAGACTTTTCTTTTCTTTTGGCAAACATGCGTCGGTCTTCCAAACATAGACTTTTGCTATCCTAATGGCCATTGACTATGTTGCGAGGAACAGGTGGTCTGTAGCGACAGTCAGGCTGCGCTTAACGCCTTGCTCAACCCCTTAAGCACCTCAAAAATAGTTGATGAATGCAAGATCTCTCTAAATTCAGTCGGAAGGGTGAATTCACTTAGACTTGTCTCGGTCCCGGGTCATAACGGGATCACGAGAAATAAGATGTCCGATGAAGTTGCTAGACAGGGCTCAGAGGAGGGCTTCTCAGTACCTGAACCGCCGATATGGCTGCATGCGTCCTCGCTCAGGGCTTCCATAGACGGTTGGGTTTCATTTGAACACAATCGCAGATGGCCTGACTCTCCAGGCTGCAGACAGACTAAATGATTTCTCCCCGAGGTCTGTAAAAAACCTGCGGCATTCTTATTGTCTCTCAACAGAAAAGACTGCAGACTAGCGTTCTTACGGGTCATTACGCTTTTGCCAAGCATCTTAAGGTACTAAGCCTAAGCGATACCACCAACTGCGAAGCTTGTGGAGAAAGCGATGACACTGCGGAACATTTCCTCTGTGATTGTCCTGCTTTTCCTCGTATCAGGTCTGAGGTTGTTGGTGCTAATGTGGTGAGTGCTATAAATCTAAGCCCCCTATCATTGGAGCGCCTACTCGGCTTTCTTAGGAAAACGAGTAAATTTTCACAGTAAAAGCGGTGTGCCTTCCTGGTAGTACAATGGACCGGTATTGAGTCTGAGTACTCAAGTGTAGAAAGTTGGGGTAGGTGCTATGTTTCATATTTTATTAAAAAACCTGAAAGTTATAGAAGATGCAATGAAAATGTTGTTACACATGAGATTAATGTGCGTTTTATTTTCGTTTATTCTACTAACAAAATTTTGGACTTTTGTCTCATCCTTATATTTTTCCTGGACTTATGTCTCGTGGAAACCAACGACCATACCACGTCGAGAAAATCGGTTCTCGTCAGATCACCGTAATTAAACGACGTTGGGCGCGGTTAGTACGTAGATGGGGGACCGTTTGAGAACAACCGCGTGTCGTTGGCCAGTCCTCTCTACAGAGTTGAGGTAGATAATACATTCGTGGTATCACAATGGACCTAAATTGGTTTAAGTGTGCCGGCTTCTGCCGACAGCCACATAAACCTAACCTAACCTATGTCTCGTGGAGCTATGTCCCTGCGCCAAAGATCGATTCTAAAAGTGTGTCCCCATCAAAGAAACATTTCTTAAAAACATTTCAGAAACATTTCAGAAACATTTCATAAACATTTCAGAAATGTTTAAAAAACATTTCAGAAACTAAGTTACATTTCTGAAATGTTTCCGAAATATTCAAAATATTATTATTTTGGTCTGGACGATTCGCGAAACATTTCTGAAATGTTCATGAAATGTTTCTGAAATATTTTTTAAACAAATGGGAAATATTTCAGAAACGTTTTTTAAACAATGTTTTCTGAAATGTTTCTTTGGTGTGGACACACCTTAAGGATCATAATTATAGGAAAAAATGGTTTATTATCATCGAGTTCTATATTGTTATCTAACAGTTAACGCATCTCATTCTGTCATTCTGATAATAAATAAACCAAAAGCATACAACATTAAGTCAATACAATATCAAGGTACTCGTATTCAACTCCACAAATGTAATTTGTACTGTTATTAGGGTGGTATTTTTGATTGATTCAACACTCCATATTAACTGAACATGAAAGCCATATTTGTTGTGCATTCTTCAATACTTTCATAAAGTTTATATAAAAGTACCTTTATATATTCTATTAACTTATTAAATTTGAGGCAAATTATAACGATGGATGGCGACATCGGTATTTACATAGTTAAGTGCTTTTAACCAATTGTGAATAATTTTAATGATCCTTATTAAAACCTTTTATTGCAAGTAGAGCAGCACTTCATGATGTGTTTTTATACGGGTGAACAAAAGTTCCTTGTATTTAAGGGACAAAAGGTTTTTCCTAAAAGCTATAATATGAATACATTTTAGACACTTAGACTGTGACAACATTTTTTTTTTTTTTTTTTTTTTTTGTCGGGATGTGTGAAACTTTCTGCACTGGAGCACTCAGACCTACTGTGACAACATTGCTGGGGTTTGTTATTCAAATAAATTGCAGCTCTGTCTGTAGTCATACACTTTTGAAATGGATGTATTTTTGTAAGAGAAAGAAAAAACGACATTTGTCAGCAAAGCTAAGGGGTAATGAGTTCGCTGCTATTCGGAACGTGTCTTGTTCATAAATCACGGAACACCTGCCAAAATGAAAATTTAACAAATTTGTACTGTATCACTCAATGTGCGAGCAAAGTTCAATGAATTGTAGCCAAACAAACAATATCAGAGCAGATTCGGTATCTTGTGTTCACCAATGGCAATGCCAACTGGTTGATCTTAAGAAATCTGCCCCTTACATAAGTATTCACTTCAACTGTCTTTTAGTGCTGCAGAATTTTTGAATTAAGGGTGAACAAAGTGATGTCTCTAAGTAATATTTTTTATTTTTATTATTATACCCTATTCTAAGGGTATATTAATTTTGACGCATAGTTTGTAACATACCTTAATATTGCCCGTAGACCCATAAAAGTTACTATATTTATGATCAGCATCGATAGTAATGTCGATCTAACCATGTCCGTCCGTCCGTCCGTCTGTCCGTCTGTCGGCAAAAATTAGGCCTTTAAGCTGGGCCTAGAGAGCTGAAATTTTAACCATATACTCTCTAGGGTCCCGAAATAATCAAGTTTACGAATTTTTGAAAACCTCCCACAGACATGCCCACAAACTCAAAAAAACAAATTTTTCGAAAAAATCGAATTTTGAGCTAGAAAGCTGAATTTTTTTTTAAATAGATTCTATGACTCCTAAAAATGCTCGGGAGATAAAATTTTTAAAATCCGCCCACTGACACGCCCACAATTAAATAAAACAATTTTATTGAAAAACTTAAGTTTGAGCTAGGGAGCGTTTTTTTCAATAAAATCCTTTAAATTTTATATAACAAAATATGTAGAGTATTCTTAACAATTCAACCAGACTTCTGTCACGCCCACTTATGAGGGATAGGAATAAGAATACGGTATCCAACAGTTCGCCCATGCGAACTGTAGCCTGTCCCTATTTCAATTTTGGTCGTACCACATTAGTCCAAAAATAATTCTGCCATGGCGACGACTGCCGGATTAAACGTTTTACAACTAATACTTCAACATTCTAGCCAACTTTTTTTATTTATTGTAAGTCTGGTACTGATGACAGTTATATCAGCTCCATATGCCCCAGAGTATATCCATAATGAGTAGGGACACTCTCTCTACATATGCATTTCCTACTACTACAAAGAAAAATGCAGAAAAAATCCTACAGTATGTGGAAGCAGGTCAAAAGGATGTGTGTTAACCCTTATGGAACCATCGCTGTGGAAAAAAGGATACACAATATATTTTGCCTGTACCACTTCATGCGGCGTGCTTCGTAAGACGAATGATTGTGGGTTTTTTCATAATGCTTTTTTAAAGGCGACTCGAGTTGATCCTCGTTGTGTGTGACACAGACGTACTTGCTGATAAGAACTGATAAGGAAAACGTCGAGAGTGTCCCCACTCATTAACACTAGAAAGATATTCATATTTTTTATGACGTAAAAGATAATCACACGTCTCAGAGACGTATGGCACTTTGGTAGTGTATTTAATGAAACCCATGAACTTTTTTAAAAATATTAACGTTTTATTTATTTATGTAGTTCATATTTAGAGAAATAAATCAATGATTTAGTATAAATAAATATTAATTTAAACAATAAAAACAAAAAACTTAAACCCCATTACAAATCAACAAAAAACAACTTATATTTTAAAGGAACCTTAAAATTGACATTAAGTCATAATAGATGCCAAATTTTCATTTTTCGGTTTAAAATAAGTCTACTAATAAGTCTTAAGCGGTCCCTAGACGCACAATCCACTTTTACGCCGATGGATCTAAAACCGACGAGTGGTAGGTGGAGGTTTGTTCCCTGACAGGTTGAACTTCAGCCTCTCTTTTCGTCTCCCTAATCACTGCAGCGTGTTCCAGGCGGAAATCATGGCGATTAAAGAAGTCCTATCATGGCTGAAGGTAAACGTGATATCCGCTATGGACAACCGAATCTTCTCAGATAGTCAAGCTGCGCTAAAATCTCTGGATTATGTCTTTACAAACTCCATCGTAGTCCTAGACTGCTGATCATCTCTCGTGGAGATGGTGGAGCAATTCAACATTCACCTACGCTGGGTGTCGGGACACAGAGATATTCCAGGGAATTGTAGGGCTGATGAACTCACCAGAAAAGGAACCATACTGCCCCTTCTACCTGATAAAGGTCCCTTAGGCATTTCAATTGCTACATGCAAACTAATGTTTATGGGGGAGGCCATTGACCTCCTTAGGTGGACAAGTGCCAAAACTTGTCTAGCGACAAAACAGATTTGGCCAAAGCTTGATCTGAAACGCTCTAAGTGTTTCATCTCTCTGAACAGACTGCCATTGGTGCTGCAATTGGTGTAATCACCGGACACTGTCTCATAGGCAAGCATGCAACAAAGCTTGTCGTCTATACAAATGACTTCTGCAGAAGCTGCTTGGCGAGGAGGAGAAGGGGAATATTCCTACTTTCTCTGCACATGCCCTGCTCTCTCTTAGAGCCGAAAACTCCATTTGGGATCTTTCTTTTACAATGATCTCGACGATCTCATAAACATAGACATTAAAATCTTTATCAAACGCTCTAACTGGTTCAACGAGTAGGAAGAAGTTAGGTCCGTGTGTTATCACAATGAACCTTTTTATTGGTATAAGTGTGTCTTCACTATAACCTAACCTAACCTAACCTAACCTATTATAGAGACAATTGAACATGTTGCCAAACACTTTCAGAAGCTGGGCACTGTTTCCAATACGTTTGTCTTTGATTTTGAGCTTTTGACGCTACGATTTTTACTGACAGTTACGTTGATAAAAAGGTAAAATAAAATAAATACACACGATTTCACTTATTTGGATTTTGCAAAATTGCTGACTTGATGAAAATTGACTTTACACACTCACAGGTACACTAAGCAATTCAATTCAATTTAGAGAGAATGCACCTATAATGTGCAAATAAAAAAGAAACTACCACCGGCGATTCCCACAGGCGGACCAGTGGAGAGGGCTCTGGACCCTTTGATCCTGCCGATAAGACCGTTCAGGAAGAAGATGATAGTATCAGGGTTTTCAATTAGGACATAACAAAACTGTATTTAAATAAAACACAGAATTATTGAAATAATGGGCTGAAACTCATTCCAGGAGTAGTACACATGTTAAATTTTAGTGTGGATTTCGGTCTCATTCCTTATGATCACCGCGAACACGTTTGCAGCTATCAATTCTTTGAAGCCATTTTCGCACCACTCATCCACACATTTCGGCTGGAATGTTGGCAATTTCACGCTCGATATTGTCCCAAAGCTCCTCTTACGTCTTTGGCTTGTTGATAAGCAACGAATTAACCTAACCATATAAAAAAAATCGAGATTACACGATTACCGAACTTCCACCTCAATGGATCGATTGTTTTACCAACTGTGGGGCAAGTGGCTCCATCTGGTCGGAACCACATCGACCATGATATGACACCGACGAAAAAACACGGTCCAATAACACCTCGGATATGAAATCCACACCACGCGTTACCTTTTTGCCATTAATCCAAAAATGAGCTTCATCATGAAAATGATTTTTCAATGATATTCAGTATGTTCCTTAAACATTTGCAGAGCCAAATCGGAGAATTTGCTGCTGAGCAAGAGGCTTCAGTTCTAGAGTAATTCGTACTTTGATGAGTAAGAGGCTTCAGTTCTAGAGTAAGTTTGATATTGCAATTGTATAGGCCAAGATCTTAACGCAAAATTCGGCACATTGTAGACTAAGTGATTCCCAAATCCGTGGAATCGACTGATTTTTCCCATTTTGAACTGAAGCACTTAAGGCTGATATATTTTTGGTGTTTCGAACGGTGCGGCACAGGAACATTCAATAGGAATATGTTGACTCGAATTTATCCACTACAGCCTGTTTGGTGGGACGATAATTATGACCGAAAATTGGAGTAAGCGTTCCTAAAGCTACGACCACCGACACAGAATTTCGGTAGTAATTTTGAATAATATCCAAACGTTGCTCGTTCTTAAACTTTGCCATGATCAAAACATAAATCTTGACTGACGTTTTTACAAAATCATGAAAATGTAAGGGTGCGTTTGTATTAGAATACAAAATTATTATGACCCTATTGAAAAGCCCTGTATAATCTAACGCCATGAACCAGGGTACCAGATCATAGCGATGTTCAAGAAAACTGTGAAGTGGACGAATGGGCCCCTCCGATACGAATAGCATAAGTGTAGACAGGATTGATGTTCGTCGTATTCTTAATATCTAATCCACTCTTATGAGCTAGATCAAACTTTAAATTATAACGGCTATGCTGCGTAGCACCATTAGATAATTATGGCCAAAACTGTATCAAAGAAGATACAACAGACTTCTTAAACATAAAGATAAACCCTATCCACCCTAACAAACATAACAACTAGACACTTGGCACACCTCCTCGCGTAAGTGGTTTCGGCTCAATTCCAGCCAAACCGAACGAGCAAAAAAAAGTGGTCTGGGTGCGACCCGCAAGGTCCACACGACTAACTTCCCAGTGGGATCAATATGATTTATGCGATTAGTTCGAAATTTTAAAATGTGGTTAACCATAAGATATGGTTAAGAATTGTTTAATATTAAAAAAGCGGCCAAGTGCGAGTCGGACTCGCCCATGAAGGGTTCCGCGCGAATTATAATTATTATTTTCTTAGGCACATATTACAGATTTATTATTAGAAAACAATGGTTCACGGTTTACGCATAAGGTTTACGTTTATGAAATTAAATGTTTTTTTTTATATTTGAGTTGATTGAATGAAAGGTAAATTGTGGTTTACGATTTATGACGTATTAAAGAAAAACTACTTACTAGATCTCGTTCAACCCAATTTTCGGTGGAAGTTTGCATGGTAATGTACCTACATACATCATATATTTATTTTTAGTTTTATTTTTCTCTTATTTTAGAAGTTACAGGGGGAGGGGGGGACACACATTTTACCACTTTGGAAGTGTCTCTCGCGTAAATATTCAATTTAGAAAAAAATGATATTAGAAACCCCAATTTCATTTTTGACCTATCTATAAATACCCCACACGTATCGGTTTGATGAAAAAAAATGTGAGTTTCAGTTCTATGTATGGGGAACCCCCAAAACTATTGTTTTTTTTCTAATTTTATGTGAAAATCTTAATGCGGTTCACAGAATACATCTACTTACCAAGTTTCAACAGTATAGCTCTTATAGTTTCGGAGAAATGTGAAATTCCCGGACAGACAGACAGACATGACGAATCTATAAGGGTTCCGTTTTTTGCCACTTGGCTACGGAACCCTAAAAACGCTCTTTAATATTGTTCATGGAAATTAAATGTTGTTTATAACAGCGAAATGTGATATATATTAATGCAACCATTGTTATGAACACGGAAACCCGTAAATTTACATGTATACGAAATAACGGAGCACAATGTAATAATGATTTGCTATGACAATAAATAGTACAAATAAAGGCAAATTATTTTAGTTATTTATTTACTAACAAAAAACGGCTGGACCGATTTCGCTGGAAACTTAATCAGTTCTTAGTTAGGTAATTACGCTTCGAATCGTGGCGAAAGATAATTCCGAACGCACATACGTATACATACGTACATACACACACACATACATCTCTATAAAAACGCTGGATTTGGATTCTGGTGACCTTGAAACGTGGAGATATGTCAAAATCCGCGATTCACAAAATCGGAACCATTACAAGAACTTCCACTTGGAAGTTAAAAATGACGAAAACAAAAATAACAATTGAAATTTGGTCACCAGTTTAGCATATATATTTTTTTTTTCATTTTTGTTAAGCTTTTAAGCCATGGTTTTATTCCTAAACTATATTTTAATTTTAAGTAAAAAAATTCAATATAGTTATTTAAACATTTTTCGATCCACACTTGTTGAAAATGACCTCATAGATTCGATTGGGATGCGGCTCGTACAATTTTCCAATATAATATAGAGAAATGGCTGACCAAGCGCGCTTGATACCTTCAATTAGATCCGCTTTGTTGGAATATTGTTTTCCAGCCTCTATTACGTTTTTGTACTGACGTTTTCAATTATATTGATGTCGGGTGAGTAAGGCGGACACTGCATTGAACTGACATTTTGGCCCTTAATCCATGCCTTAACCACCGGGACAATATGGATCGGAGAAATGTCGTGTTGAAAATGCCAAATGCCAAATAAATTTGTTTAAATGAGGAAAAGCTGTTTCAAGTACGTTTCTGTAAGAGTTTGCATTCATGTTTGCTGTCAAAATCTGTTACTCGCATGTACCACAGTAGAACTTGGTTCCCAACACAATCACAAACCCACCCGACTATGAAGGCAATCTAACTGGTTTTTCTCCCTGCGAAGATCAGGGAAGTAGTAGCTGTATCCGTCTGGACCTTCCAAATTAAATTTATTTTCATCCAAAAAGATAACGTAGCGCCAACCAGAATTCAATGTCATGTGCCCTCGCGCAAAATTCAAGCGCCTTTTCTTGGGAGTCACGTTAAGTGGGGGTTTTTTCTTCAATTTCTGTCTCTTTAAATGTGGAGCTTTCCTTATCGCTCTTTGAATAGTAGGTAAGCTGTGTTAAACCCCAACATTTACGCTGATCCTTGCGGATGAGTGATGAGAGTTTAACGCTTCTCTCCAAATAGCTCTCTTATCAGCACTCACTCTTTTTAATCGCCTTTATTATTTTTACTCTATAACGACTTATTAGGCAGGAATATGGATATGACTTTTCGACTTCTACCGGTTTTTTTCTTGATATTTCACTTACTGACAGTCTTGACACCTTGTAAGCTTCAATTTCTGATTTCTCTTCAACAGTTAGAAATTTTCCTTTACCCACATTAATTCTAATTGACCAGTGAAAAAAAATTGGTTGTCTTAGGCTTTCAACTTTTGAAGACAAACGAAAGAGAATTTCCATGTGCTAACTTAATGATAAAGAACACATTTCCATCCAAATAAAAGAAATCAGCAAAAACCATATAACGAGATCTTTCCGTCGCATGTTCTATTTCCCGTGGTATACGAAGATGAGAAAAATAGAATAAAAATAAATAAAAAGGAGATGCATTTTAACAATAACAACAATTATTTATTAAGCTTATGGTGGGTGTGCTAACCTGATGACGCGAAGTGTATATACTCAGAAATTGTTGAGATCAAAAAGAAGAAAAACCGGTCCGCACTTGCCAATGGGCTACATTAGTATATATTACAACTAAGTTATTAACAACTTAGTAAACACGAGCAATTGCTTATAGGTGCAGGCAGTGTGACCCGAAATACCATTCTCAATGGCATCATTATAGGCCTACCCTGCTCTAAGTGTACCTCATTGAGGGCCATTTCAAAGGGGCGGGTTTCCATTATGAACACTAAGGAACAATTTTTTTTTTCTGGCTTAAAATGGCCTAAAAAAGATAAATATAATATTTTTTTCTTGAGGAAATGAAATTCCTTCGCTCGCTAACAGGATTTTAACCCTTTCTTCCGCAGGGTTTAGCCGCTCACGCGACTTCGTCGCTCCGCTAAGGGTATGTCAACAACTGTCAGGCAGGCGCCTGGAGCTAAAGTTTATATATACTTACTTTGGGGTATTTACCAGTATATTTTCAGCCAAAAAAAAAAAAAGACAAATTAACTTAAATTGTTTCAACTTGAATATGGCAATACCTATAATATTTTCCAACATTCACTGCATTCATCACCCCACCCACCCCCCTTCCACGCCAAATACAAAGTGAACGCGTCCATTTGTGCAGTTTGTAGGTGCACTTTTCAGTGAAAATTGAAAACTTTAAAAATAAAAAAAAAAATAGAAAAAAAAGTTTCCTAAGAAAAATTCTTTTGCAATACATCTTAGAATAAGCCAATTTAAATAAAAAAAAATAAAAAAAAATGAATTTGCTTAATGTTCATAATGGAAACCTGAGCCTTTGCCGCCATATACATAAATATAATTTAGACAATGTAATTGAAAAACAATATTTAAGCTTTATCTTATCTTATTTTAATGTTCTTGAAAAATCTGGCACATCTGAAATCTGTTAAGGAATTTCTTCATTTTACGGTGTTTTTGGACTCATCATCAACACAGCTCTAAATAATCAAAGCATGTAGTATACGAATAAGAAATTGTAGACGTTTAACGTGTTCTTGGACGAATAAAACTCACTTCACGTCTACTCACTTGATTTATAAAATTGCCTGTCGCTTATTTTCTAATTTTTTAAATCCCACGACACTTTTCTGCCACTGATACTATTTGTAATTGAAATGATCTGCACTCCCAGCGACCGACTAGTAATATTAAATTCTTGACATCCTGTTCCACATTTATTCCCATTTATTTATCCACTGTCCTATCTTCCTTTAGCAGGCGAAGTAAACTAACTTACATGAAATTATCGCCGTATATTTCCAAGAGAGTAAAGGATAACACGCAACTAAAACGCTGACCTATGTAATCCCAGATTAACTTGTTCTTTAATGTTATTATGTTCACTCTTCGGGAAATGTCGGAGAAAAAGAAGATAATGATAACCACATTGTGTGTCGTTCTATGGCAATATCTTTTCGTTTCCGCTACACAAAAGAAAGTAATTCAATTTTCTTTCATACGTGAACATATTTAGTTGGAATTGAAAATTGAAGAACCCCCCTTCCATCAATATAACCCCATCTCATCTAACTTCCACAATGCCATAAAATCATCGCCAAGGCAATCTCTTATTATGTACCGTCCCATGACAGATACACAACCTCACCACCCTATCCACTCACTTATCCAGTCCATTGGCTATGGTCCAAATACTAATCTCGCTTCGATTGCAGAAAATAACACGCGCGCCACTAACCGCACTCGAAGTAATTATGCCAATCAACTGATAGACTACAAGAAAGCAACAAACTCTTCTTCACATCCACAGGATGTTACCTCTCTATTCCATGAATAATATAACTAAATTTCGTTATAACCACGAGACAATAAAACACACAAATTATGAGGTTTCGGTTAATTAAGCGAAAATTTAATTTCTCATTTAGTCAGTCACTCACCCAGTTAGCGTGTGTATCCTGTGGTCCGGAAGCAATCCACCTTACGACTACGAGAAATCATTTTCTAGTTAAACGTGATTCATATACCAATACACTAAATCAACGCGTACGTTATTAAATACACATTACACGGCCAGGACGACGGCCACAAAACACCGGAAGAACACACTTTGTATATAATTAAGACACCTCATTTTGTTGGCCGATGTACCATTCGGGGGTCAGCAGAAGGTAAGCGAAATTTATTTTATGGTTGTCGGCAAATTTATGTGGTCGTCAATATTTCGTTAACAAAATAGAATAAAAAGAATAACGTTTGCTAATCGCTCACACTACACCACATATCCTTGCAACTGCATTTAAAGGAACTGTAAGAGATACGAGCGGCGCAGATGGACCGAATCAAGATACCACTTCAACAAGTCACTTTCACGATACAACCGATGCGGTTACCATCATCATACTGACGGTTGAAATTCCAAGAGTTCTGTGTTTATCAAAATGCAACACTTGAGTGAGGGCTCTACTGTAGGGTAAAAACTTTTTGAACATTAAACTCAACACACTGTGGTGGGTTTATAATTCAGACCTGCGCATGAAAAATTGTGGATTGTAAGTTGTAGAAGGTTTACGGAGAGTCAACTGAATGTAATGGACCATTCATATGAGAGCGCCCAATTAAACGCTTCCGAACGATTATTCTTAAAATTTGGCACTTCATTCACATGACACAATTTTTTGGTCGAGGACGGCCGCGATTTTCAACTGGAAAAGTACAAGCGAAACCTACATATATATAAAAATATGTGGAACGCGACCAAATGTTGATTATGACAAAACTTTGACAAATCGAGGCAAGTTGGTGTTAGCGGCAAAAAGTTTCGAATTCGATATTCGGTTATTTAAACCGTACTGAACCCTGTTTTTTATTTATATATTTGGGTGCACTAGCCCATATCCCACTCTTGGAATAGTACTATTTGACAGTGTTTGTTTATAAAGTCACTTAAAGTAGTTTTCTCCGCAGTGTGTCTAATCGTTCGTTAGTCATTTAATGATTACTTCACAGTTGGAGTCGCGCACGTCATTGGTATGGTTGACGAATGGAAATACATACTTTTAAATGGTAGAAAACAGTTAACACGATTCTAAATAAATCATCAGAACACGAAATAAACATGCGAGCCTTGTCGGATAGTTAGGCTTTACACTTAAAAGTTATATTGCAAAAAAAGGAATCAGTGAATTCCCGAGGATGATGTTATGAACAGCTTGACTAGCTACTTTTTCTGAAAAGTTTTCATGGGTGTCGCGCTATAATGGTGTCAGGTATATGTTTGGGTATATAAAGGGTCTTTAATTAAAGACTTGACAACTTCTTTTTTAAATAAAATGCAAACTACTTGATATCCTATCTCAAAAAAATGTATTGGCTTTAATTACTATCAAAACATTTAGGAATGGAATTCGACTTCGTACGCACCGGCCGATAAGTTGAACCCAATTTTCGCTGAGCCGGCCGCACATTTCGACCGATAGGTACGGCCGTTATTTCTCGTTCAATATTGGCTCTGAGCTCCTCTAACGTCGCCAGCATGTTGGCATAGACCAATGATTTAATGTAGTATAAAAAAAGTGTAGAGATGTTAAATCAGACGATCTCGGCGGCCAATGGACGGGTCCGTTTCTTGAGATAACTTTATAATAACCTCTTACCTATGCGCTACACTTATTTAGTATCGGAACGCCAATTTTTCACCCATGCGATTCGGCTTGGAACTCCCTTCCCCGATCTATCAGAATGGTAAGCTGTACAATCCAGTTCAAAACGAAGCTTGCAATACTTCGAACCACTTTGATGATGATGATTTGTTATTTTCTTTTTTCTTTGAATTTTTTTTTTCTCTTTTTCTCTTTATTTTTCTTTGTTTTTACTTAATTTTTTTTTTTTTTACATCTTTTCTTTTTCTTTTTTTTTTGATGATGAATTATGAACAATATTTCTAAATTTTAACTGTTGCTATTGTTGTAAATAAATAGAAGTAACGTAACAAATAGTAAAATGTACCTTTGGAACTTACGCAATTTAAAAAGATTTTGGATCTTACTGTGTAACGTTATTATGCTAAAATAAATGAAAATGAAAATGAAAATGAAAAATATAACAAGTTGTCAGTTCATCGAACTGAGACTTCAATAACACGATTGTTGCACCCGCTGTGTGGCTTGTGGCACCGCCTTGTTGGAACCACTTATCACTGATGTCCAATTCATGCAATTGCTCAAAGAAAAAACGTTCCAACATGTCTCTGTAGCGAATACCATTTACCATAATGTGACGGTCATTTTCATCGACGAAAAAAATGGCCTAATGACGCCACCGGCATGAAAACCGCACCAAACAGTGACTTTTTGCGGATGAAGTGCTGTTTCATGAAGCACATGATGGTTCTCACCTGTGAAGTGACGTATATTTTGCTTATTGACGAAGCTGTTTAACCAAAAATGGACTTCATCACTGAGGATGGTTTTGCGACGAAATACTTAATTTTCTTTCATCATGTCCAGAGCCCAATTCGAGAACGTACGTCGCTTCATATGACCAAGTGGGTTTAGTTCTTGTATCAGCGTGATCTTGTAAGGGTGTAGGCCAAGATCTTTCCGCAAAATTCGCCATAATGTGGTCTGGGAGAGGCAAGTTTCTTGCGAACGCAAGACCGATTGGGCTGGTTTGCGACGGATGCCCCTACGCAGGTGCGGTCTGACCAGGGGGCGGAAGGGGCGGCTTGCCCTGGGCCTCCGGTCTTGGAGGCCCCCAAATCCTTCAATTTATAATAAAATGGGACTTCAGTGAATCATTACCCTGTATATCGCTCATACTTCAATAATTATTGACCATTTGCATATCGGTTGCATCATGCGAGAGGAGTTTTTCGAAACTTAAACTAATTAAAAATTATCTTCGATCTACAATGGATCAAAAGCGACTGGTTAATCTGGCCGCGCTTTCAATAGAAAGAAAAATTTCCAAAGACATCGATTTCACAGAAGTTATTGAGGAGTTCAGTAAATTGAAGGCATGAAAACACATATAACACGCTACAAAAAATAAAAAAAAACTATCGTAACGACTACAATTATTGGCACCCCAAAGGAAATTTCAACTTTGATCAACTAGCTACAACATTTGTATACCCTATTCTAAGGGTATATTAATTTTGACGCATAGCTTGTAACATACCTTAATATTGCCCGTAGACCCCTAAAAGTTACTATATTTATGATCAGCATCGATAGTAATGTCGATCTAGCCATGTCCGTCCGTCCGTCCGTCCGTCCGTCGGCAAAAATTAAGCATTTAAACTGGGCCTAGAGAGCTGAAATTTTAACCATATACTCTCTAGGGTTCCGAAATAATCAAGCTTAAGAATTTTTGAAATCCGCCCACAGACATGCCTACAAACTCAAAAAAAAACTAATTTTTCGACAAAATCTAATTTTGAGCTAGAAAGCTGAAATTTTTTATATATGATCTATGACTCCTAAAACTGCCCGGGAGATAAAATTTTCAAAATCCGCCCACTGACACGCCCACAATTAAATGAAACAATTTTATTGAAAAACCAAAGTTTGAGCTAGGGAGCTGACATTTTTAATATATACTCTCTAGGGGCCCTTTTATGCTCATTTATAAATATTTTCAAAATCCGCCTACTGACACGCACACAATTTAAAATCAACTTTTTTTGAAAATCCAAAGTTTAAGCTACGGAGCGTTTTTTTTACAAAAGCTTCGTTTTTTCGATAAAATCCTTTAAATATTATATAACAAAATATGTAGAGTGTTCTTAACAATTCAACCGTACTTAGACTTTTGTCACGCCCACTTATGAGGGTTAGGAAAAAGAATAGGGTATCCAAGCGGACTGTAGCACGTCCCTATGTTTATTTCTAAATTTGTTTGAATCTGTTGTTTACCAGAGTATAAAATATTAAATTTCGCATTGATTGAGTATTATAAATAAAAATTTAATAATTGAAAATATATTTAAAAGAAGCTTACTAAAAACTACAATTATTGGCACCCTGATATAATTATTGGCACCCAAAAAACTACAATTATTGGCACTCTTTAAAACAGAAAAAACATCAAGGCTTATTATTTTATTTATGTTTTTAAAACGTTTTATTATAAATCATAAAATAATAGATGAATACAGTATCTATAAATGAATAAATAAATATATATATTTTTAGGGATCTGTCGTTTACTTCACTGTTTAAAGGAACATAGCTATTTATTTAATTAAAAGTAAATAGCTATATAGTTTTGTAAACAAATAGCTACATAGCTAAATATACATATTTTTTATAGGAAAATAAAAAAATATATTATTTAATTCATTACAAAATGAATTACATAAAATAGTTAAATAAATCGATACTTATATCACATTTTTCTATAAAGGAACAAAAATTAGTTTTTAATTCATTCCAAAATGAATTAATTAAAATAATTAAAAAAATACTTTTTATTTTAATCTACAGTTTATTTATTAATGGTACAAGGATTACCACAGATATAATATTTATCTTTTTTCACGTTTTGTTACAGCATGTACGATCTCTTACAAAAATAGAAAAATATAACATCGTCAAGTTGGATGTAGTTGGCGTCATCAATTCATCAATGGGTGCGTCAAACAAACACCCTCATGCATTCCAACTTGAAAGCACAGATGGCGCTTTTACTAAAGTTTACATTATATTATTTTTAAAGGAAACGAATAAAAATTAGTTTCTAATTCAAGTTTTTTTTCGACATTTTGCTCAATAAATTAATAACGGTCAAAACATACAATTATTGGCACTCATAAAAGTACAACGATTGGCAGTGCCAATAACTGTGGCTACCTATGATTTTATTATTGGCACCCCCTGCCAATAATTGAACCCTATTATTTTCTGGGGCCAATTATTGGCAACCCTTTTATTAACAAAATAATAACTTTTTTTACAAAATATATTTAAAAGTGACTTCTTTAAGGTATTATTATAGTAAATAAAAAAAGTTTTCATTAAAAAATATAAAAGGAAGCAAGTAGTGATACGAAACTTACAAAATTATAGGTCCTTAACGAAAACACGTGTTCTCACTTTCTTTTATAAAACAGAACTCAAAAGGAATATCTCCAAACTAATGAAGCAGAAATGTGAGAAATATGTGCAAGTTCAAAACTTGACTATTCGGGTCAAGGGTTACTGAGAAAATCATTGTTGAATAATGTGGTGCCAATAGTTGAGTCAAACATTTTTTTTAGTCTTTCTCGCTTAATCAGAAGCTCTAAATGGTTTACCAAGTAGTGTAATAAGATCCCCTAAATCCAACGTAGTATCACAATAGACATCATATTGGTCTAAGTGTGTTGGCTTTGCTAACAGAAATAGGTGGACATTTCTACTAGCAATACTCTCGTATAAAGAAAAATGCTTCTTCAACGGCAAAGCCACACAAATCGGAAGATGTTTATTTAGTAATACCAGACCCGGCTGGCTTAACTCGAGTTTTCTTTAGGATTTAATCAAAATATGTAGTTGATTTTTCTTTGTGTGTGGCTTAACTTCAAACTTGACTACAAACAAATAATATGAATTTCTGACTCATTTAAAAAATTAAAACCAAAATACCATTGAATATGTATGTCCATCCTGGTATCCATTCTGAAAATAATTTTCTCCGCAACGCAAATTCATTCGAGGCTCAATTAACATTCACAGTACCCGTTTTCTGAACGTAAATGTAGGCACTGATATCTAAAAATATAATTTCGCGACGAGTAGATATCGGAGAACATCAAAAACAAACGGCATGCGGCTGTCAAAAACTGATGGAAAAAACGGATATCATCGCTACCGTAGACTGCCGCGTTACGTTTTGTCGGAACACTCGTACCATGGAACAAAATTATTTGCGCAAAGCCGTGGAATTTTTCATTCGAAATGGATACCAGAGTGTTTTTAAATCACTGTTTACAAGTTTCAAATTGCATGGGTTTTGCAAATTGAATAATGCCAGAAAACAGTCTTTAATCCAATTATACGTGGTGCATATTTCCCGAAGAACGGCTTAGTATACTAAACAAGAATACTTATTTTCAATATAATACATTAACTAGCGGAACCCTTGACTTATTACAAATGTACTGCTAGTGACACGTCAATTTCATACATTTCAACGAGAAAGCAAAATTATACAAAAGCCTAGAGACGTTATTGTTTCGCAGTAGATAAGTCGAAGAAACACTTCGATAGCCGCGTGCTAAAACTGAGACAATTCCTAGGGATAAAACGAAAGCCCTTAGTCAGCAAACCTGAAAAGTATGAGGACTAGACAAAGTTCAAAATACATACTTACTTAGGTTGAAATTAAATATCTAACATTCGTTTTTAATGCATGTTTAAAATGCCAATACTTTCCTCAATGTTGGAAAAAAGCCTTAGTTGTCCCTGTTCTTAAAGCTGGAAAAGTCCGAGGCCAATAAGCCTACTTAGCAACGTTAGTAAGGCTTGTTAAAAAATCATCAAGCAATACATTTTTTAAATTGTTTCAGATAAAGATATATTTCCTGATGTACAATTCAACAACAACAACAGGTAAAAAGAATTTGTAACCATGTTTTAGAGTATCGTTCACGTGGTCAGTCAACGGGCATAATATTGATTGATATTGAAAAAGCCTTTGATTCTGTATGGCATAATGGAATAATATATAAAATGTTACACTTCGAGTTTCCATTGTATTTATGGAAAATTGTTCAGAGTTTCTTATCCAATAGATGTTTTTAGGTGCAAGTAAATTGTAGTATTTCTAACACGTTTTTTTTTTTATTCAATATCTATACTTCAGGTTTTCCAAGTCTTCCGCAATGTGAAGCAGCCATTTTTGCTGATGACAGTGCGGTATTTGCGTCACATGAATTTGCTCTTGACATTGAGACCAATCTAAAATATGGGATCGAAATACTTGAAAAATATTATAACAAATAGAAAATAAGGCTAAATGTTAAGAAAATGCGAGCTATCTTTTTCACACGAAAAAAACAGGTTGCTATCTTCAAACAAACAGCTTCAAATAAATGGTAATACGATACCATGGGAGCAATCTATAAAGTATCTTGGGGTCCACCTTGACACAAAACTTACATTTCTTCAACATATTCAAAGTACGTTCAGGAAAACGAGTGTTGCAATTAAGATTCTTTACCCTTTCATCAATATAAAATTTTTACTCACAAACGACTATAAGATTATAATTTATAAAGTAATTTTTAAGGCTATCCTATTATATTGGTGTCCAATATGGGTTACTGCAGGAAGGTGCCATTTCAAGAAGTTGCAGGTATCACAAAACAAAGTTTTAAAAATGATGTTAAATCTGACCTATCGTAATTCAGTCCTAGATCTCAACAGAAGGGCGAATGTTGAATTGATTTTCGATAGGAGTCGAATACTTACAACTTATCTTAATAACAGCTGTGATAGTTCTGAGAATATTCTCATAAACCAGCTAAATGTTTAATCTGTGATATTTCTGTGCAAATATTTATTGCGTTTGCTGTCATTTACTAGTTATTTATCAATTATTTACTTATTTATTCATATATTTATTTATTTGTTTGTTTATTTATTTATTTAATTATTTATCTATTAATTTATTTATTTATCTTTTTATATATTTATTTGTCTATCTATTTTGTTGTCAAACTTATCTCACACAAGGCACCTACAAGGAACCTCTTTCCGTTTCAGTCGAAAATATTTGAATCTAATCGCATATCCCATATTCCAGTTCCATCTGAGTGAGAAAGATGACTCAATATCTTTAAAAATTGTATATAAATTATAAGGTTATTGAGAAAAAAGTTATATTCGAAAAAGTTTAAACGACTCTCCTGCAAAAAAGCGAAAGTGCCCCTAATATGTTTTTGCACGAGGCCATTGACTTGTCGCCATCATTTAAATTTCCATATGAACCATGTTAACAAAAGTGTCGAAAAACACTAAACAAAACAGAATTCAAAGATATATAACTCCGTCGAAAAAGGTTTGAATAATAAATATTTTAATCATAATAGATGTCACTCTTACGGTCATATTATGCACTGACTTTAATTCCGATTAAAATTTACTTTCGGGATTAAGTGAGGTTAACCCGAAAATTCAAACTACATAAGTCCATATTATTAAATTTTCAATTTTAAAGCTAAACAAAGTTGGCGTTTAACCCAATTGAATTTAAACTGTCCTCTGGGGACCAGTTAAAGTACTTTAATCTGGTTTAAAATTCAATTTCGTTAAATAACTCTTTTTCTTCAATTCACATTTGACATTTCTTCGTTCACAGGAGGCAGAAACTGAAGGTAAATTAATAATCATATATAAAAAGTTAATAATATAAATAAATTAAAACCATTTTCCTCTTTATGTCACTTTTCAACCAATTTCAACAAAACAAATTTGTTTATATGCGTTTAATCTAGCGGATTTAATACATGTTTTTGAGAAAATTTGTTGGGTTTGAAAAATGTGGATTTGGTGGTCGGGTTTTGAATTTTGCATCTAGAGTGATTAATACTGCCGTTTATTTGGCAGTATTTTTAAACTTACGATGTTTATTTATTTCGTTTATTAGTCCCGTACAGAGACGGGCTAAGAAAAACTACAGCGGCCCCCAAAAAACATGGCTTGTCGTAAAAGGCGACTAAGGCGGAATTCGATTCTAACATCCAGGTGAGCCTAGCGACGGATTTAACATCTTCAAGCTGTCCCGCAAGTGTGCATGCAAATCCGTGAGTTGACACAACTAGGTGGAAATGATTATACCGATGTCGTTAAAGGTGGATCGAACAATTATCGGCGAACCCCATAGGCGAACCCCACAGGCCAATAGGGATGCAGTAAAGTGGGAGGTTTATGATCCCATTAATCCTTATCATAGCCTAAAGGAAGAAGAAGAAGAAGAAGAAGAAGAAGAAGAAGAAGAAGAAGAAGAGGAAGGAGGAGGAGAAGAGGAAGGAGAAGAAAAAGAAGAATATAAAATGACCAAAACCATTTTTCGATTTCAGTTTACTGACCCATGAACCGGAGGACTAGCGCTTACCAAAAAAAACCCCACTTGTCGTAAAAAGCGACTTAGTGTGGAAATCACATATAGGCAGTTTTAAAACTCATGTGATCCTACCGGCCAACTTAACATCTTGAAACTGGCCCGCGATTATGCTTGCAAATTGTGCGTTGTTACGACCGGATATCACCGGTGTCGTCAAAGGATTATGAAACAAATAATAAATAAAAGGACCATGCACGTGTCGAAATCGTTAAAAAGGCTGGCCTATTGGGCTAGGTTTTACTATACGGGCACCAATTATAAAAAAAACAATTGTATGGGAAGTTGTTAAGGACCATAAATGGAAAAAGAAAAAGAATTTGCCGCTCTCCGAGTTTGCACATATCCGAAATCCATCAGTGAGCACAAGCAGGAGGCTTGCAGGAGGCACGGCATGCATCCCCGACCGCATGCACCTCCACACACCCTCCCAAGCACATACACATTGCTATTTGTGGGATCTATTTTTACTACTCTACTATTGATTGGTTTTAAGTCTAAATTATAATTGCATCAAGACAGAAAGTTTATATATAGTCAACTATTTCTAGCCTGACTATATATGATTGCAAATTGTTTCTATGTTTTAATAACATAATTAACCTTTTTTCAAATGTCGTTTCATACAGATGTGGTGGTGTACGATCATCAGGATTACCACAAACACATCTAATACATATGCGAATTTGTTTCCGTTATATAACGAGTATACGGTAATTCACGATTCAAGAGTGAGTATAAATTACTTTTCCCATTTCCAATGCAAAGAAGCATCAATCCACCAATTTTATTCCCGAAATTCAAAAGCTTATAAGTCTTAAACTATCTCATACAGTGCGGCTCAATTGAGTAGTCGCAACTGAGTTATGTTTTAGAACTTAATTTTGTTGTTGTATTATATGCACTAATGGGAAAAGAAAACGCATTCAGCAGAAAGGTACATTAATACTGAATAAAATGAACAAAACTTTAATTTGATAAGTGGCCCATAACAATAAAAGAGGGTAAAACCTCTTTTTCTTATACCAAGCTAAAATGTATGCATTTTTTCATAGTCGCACCTGCAAAAAAGTCAAAACAGCCAAATACCATATTTTTTTGAAACATTTTTATTTATTTCAATTAATTATGTGTCATTTTAATAATGTGTGCTGCATCCACCATTGCATATAACCTCAAAAGTTCTATTCTTCATAGAGTCATATAAACTTTTGAGGTAATTCAAAGAAATGTTGGCCCAAGAAGCTTTAATTGCCACAATCAGCTCTTGATTGTCTTGATACTGCTTGCCTCCTCTATAAATTTCACGCACAAGCCATCCCCGAAGATTGTCAAGAATATTAAGATCAGGCGAATACGGCGTCCAGGGAAATATTTGAAAGTTTTTACTACTAATCCCTTTAACAACAACTCTTGAATTGTGTATAAGCGCATTATCTTGCTAGAAGAACACTTTTATTGCGGGAAAAGCTGCTTCAGAAGAACTTTGTAGGAAGTCATTTTGTGGGAAACGTTTTCCAATTCAAAAGGGCCATTGTATGAAATGTCGCCCCATACCATGACTCCTCCTTGTCTGGAGTGATGACGGCTCAAAAACATTTTTTCATTCCGGAGATTAAGAAATTAATAGTTGTAGCCATCAGTACCATCCAAGTTAAACTTTTTTTCATCCGAAAAGACAACTTTGGTCTAATTTCTTGAGACCGCGTCTGTGTCCTCATCCCATGTCATGTCATGTCATCCCTGGCAAATTCAAGGCGCTGTTGCTCGATGAGGCGGTGTTTTTTTTATAGTTTTGTAAGCTTTAAGTGTGGACTCACAATAATACGACGAACAGTGGGTTTGCTATAAGAAACCCCATCAAATTACTTTATTTTGTTTGTGGATTGAGCGGAATTAGACGCTAGTCTTTGAATATTCCGCTTGCCTCGTGGCGTTAAAACTTTTGCGATGCTTACTTTGTAATTTTTCCCATAAGCTGCACTTTTTTCACAAAATTTCTTATTAGGTGTTCACTTCAACTAATTTTACGGGTATTTTCACGATTTGAAAAAAGAAATACACGAATCGCCCTTGACCGGCCCCGCTGACCAAACCCAGTGGGTCCCTGATTGCCTCCACTATGCTACCAGCTGTCATCATGTTCACCGACCACCCGACTTGAATCACCACATACCACCAAGTACAACTCATCATCATTCTTCACCCCGGCTTCTTGCGGAAAATCATACTTGTAGAGCATCAAAATTACCAATTGGGGAGGTTTTTCTTTCGCCTGGTTTTGGGAGTACCACGATCACTAGCCGGGAATTCCAGGGCAATCCTTGGATATACCCGACCCAACTTTGAATGGGAGTCGTAAGACACCTCAGTACATCCAGTGTATATGGTATTACGGCTACGGCCCGATACTCCGTCCAGATTGGTTCAGATATTAGTAACGAGACCGCGCCCAAACCATCGCCTAGGTCCAACCAGAAACAGGTATTGCGGCTGTCCGATTCACCTCCTATGAGGGCAGATATTTCGACTTGTAGCCCGATCCGCCGTGCCCGATCTGAAGCGACCTGGTGAGAAGGCCACTCCGACTCTATGAGTCGTTTGACGTCCTTACCCTGACATATTGCCGCCTTACCGCAACCGTATCCCCGGTTCTCCCCCATTAAATATTGTAAAATTAGACTATAAGCAACGAAAAGAAACCAATAAAAATTTATTTGTGAGTCTACAGTTTCTATACTCCGCCTAGAGTTTTTCTGTCTTTTCTTTGGGAAACTCTGGGCTCCGACGAGCTTACCCCGGCCATAAGCAAAAAAGACATCACAACCAATGATCTACTGAGAGTTAAGTTCGGTAACCCACCTCGCTCATGCGATTTAACGCCCGTTGGATTTCTTTTTAATGGGGAGACGTTTAGTCGTTGCCAACAAGCCTACAAACTTAGAGGGGCTCAAAAACAATATCGAACGTAAAACTGTGTTATAAATATAAAATTGTTATGTAATTATTGAAAAGCTCTATATATTAAAATATTATTAGAAAAAATGTCCTCTAAAATATACAAACATTTTATCAAAATCGCAGTAGCGTTTACTTTCTTTACATTTACCAACATCCATTCGTAAAGGAATGAAGTCAATCGTCGCAGACTTTTGTTTGAAACTAATTTAATTAACAACCTGATATCATCGCACTCCCTGCGGCTATAAATAACCACCGTTAACTTCCATTCATTTAAAATTATAACCCATTTCTTAACCGCATTCCACAATGAACCCTATTACCATCTAGATCCTTAACTGCCTATTTTCTCTCAATTAATGCGATCAAAGCAAATTCGTTAATATCAAATTTTCATTTCACTGATTTCTCGGCCTACAAATACAAATCATTGAGAAAGTAGATAAAACTTCCAACTCCGCTTTCCATTTAATTTGAAAATACGCTTTCCGGGCATTACAGAAAATTTTATGACTCTCGCCTTCTTAATACAAAAACAAAAAAATAATATTCCAAATCGAACGCCTTCGGTTTTTGGTTTAATGAATCCTTCATAACAGTGTGACACTCGCTACATTTACCCAAAGCCGTACCCGTCGTCATTGTTTTTATATGTTTTCATTTTGGTGAAAGATATTTTGAAGGCATTTTAGGAGCATTATCTTAGAATTTTTTTCATCAGTTGCATGTTTTAGAGGATATCTTGCGAAAAGTATTCAGGCCCTAGAAAGTGGGATATTTTAAATAGAGATTATCCTTTCTTTTGTTATGCTTTGTTTCTCAATAAACGAGTATTTGTGTACTGCTCACATGCTGTAGTTTTGTCGACGCTCTTGGGTCCTGGGTGAGAAGTAGCAGCAGCAGTTCTGCCAAATTGAATCGCTTTTTAAAGAAACTGACTGTGTCACGTTTGGGTGTCATTTAATTTGTTATATATTTCGGTAGAGGATTTTGGCGTGATCTAAATTTGAAATAATGACTGTTGGAATTGACAGAAGAGCATCGCTTTGTTAAGAGTAAAGGATCTGTGAAATATTTGTGGATGGGCGGATTTCGAATGGATTTTTTTTTATTTTAATATTAAATGAATGTCCACACACGAAATTGTTAAATTAGATCTATAAAAAAGGGATGAAGTGGAAAATGTGTTTTTGTCTACAAGAAACTTTGTTGGCATTCTAGATTATTGGATTATTGGATTGTCGCAAATCGAGTCCACGATAAATTGCGTCGTTCCAATCCAAACCTCAGTAATAATGGGCGTTGCTAGTTTTAAGCATAAGATAGATAGATATTTGTTGGATTAGTTTTTCTCATAATGTTTGTTTTTTTTAAATAAAAATAAATACATGAGCCTGGCTATAAAAGGCAAAATGCGTCTGAAGATTAGACTTCAAAATAATGTTGTGAGTGAAATTAATTTATTTTTAATGTACACATATTTGATACGAGTATTAAAAGAAAAAGAAAATATTTTGTACAGAAAATCGGGTTAGCTTAACCAAAAGAAAAATTAAAATAATACAAATTCGGGCTTTTCGATTTGCTAAATCAAAGTATACGAGGGCTGTTCGTTAAGTCAGTGATTTTGAAATGAAAGAATTGTTTTTTTTATATCCTATTCTAAGGGTATATTAATTTTGACGCATAGTTTGTAACATACGTTAATATTGCCCGTAAACCCCTAAAAGTTACTATATTTATGATCAGCATCGACAGCAATGTCGATCTAGCCATTCCCGCCCGTCCGTCTGTCGGCAAAAATTAGGCCTTTAAACTTGGCCTAGAGAGCTGAAATTTTAACCATATACTCTCTAGAGTCCCGAAATAATCAAGTTTACGAATTTTTGAAATCCGCCCACAAACTCAAAAAAAAAACAAAATTTTCGAAAAAATCGAATTTTGTCTAGGAAGCTGAATTTTTTTATATAATGATCTATGACTCCTAAAACTGCTAGGAAGATAAAATTTTTAAAATCCGCCCACTGACACGCCCACATTTAAATAAAACAATTTTTATTGAAAAGTCAAAGTTTGAGCTAGGGAGCTGAAATTTATAATATATACTTTCTATGGGGCCTTTATGCTCATGTGTAATTATTTTCAAAATCCGCCTACTGACACGCCCACAATTTAAATTTTTTTTTTTTTTTAAATCCAAAGTTTGAGCTAGGGAGCTGAAATTTATAATATATACTCTCTAGGGGCCCTTAATGCTCATGCGTAAATTCTTTTTAAATCCGCTGACTGACACGCCCACAATTAAATAAACCAACTTTATTGAAAAAAAAACCCAAGTTTGAGCTAGGGAGAGTTTTTTCTTACAAAAATTTCGTTTTTTTTGATAAATTCCTTTAAATATACCAAAATATGTAGAGCGTTCTTAACAATTCAACCATACTAAGACTTTTGTCACGCCCACTTATGAGGGATAGGAATAAGAATAGGGTATCCAACAGTTCGCCAAAGCGGACTGTAGCCCGTCCCTATGTTTTTATCTCAAATTTCTACATAGGTTTTTTTTTTTTTTTTTTTTTTTTTTTTTGTTTATAGAAAAGGAAATCCAAATCCCAGAGCACTCAGACTCGGTAACGTTCCATTGTACTACCAGGCAGAAATCCTCCTTTTCCATAGGTACACCCCTATCGTAGAAAACAACGTATCTGAGAATCCCTTCACTCACGAGTTTCACTTCATCTTGTATATGCATCGTAGAAAACTTCGTAAGAACTGTGTTACTAATTTAAGTCAATAATACAGCACTTCTGACACATTTCATTATTATTCATTTATTTATTATATTTCCAGTTACTGGGTAAGTTAGTGTAATTGGTCCGAAAATGAAAATCGTGATTTACAAAATATTTTAAAATTTGAAGCATGTAAAAAGGTACGCGATCGAAAGGCTCCGGGACTGGATGGTATTCCAAATAAAGCCCTAAGGACAGCAATCAAAACGCGACCCGACTTATTTCAAGAAATGTTTAACGCGTGTCCTCAGGAAAGCATTTTTATGAGCCATCGAAGCTCCAAAGACTTGTCTTACTGCCGCCGAAAGGTAAAGGAAATCCAAACGAACCATCTTATCGTCCTATTTGTTTATTAGACACGATTATTAAAATCCTTGAGCAGTTAATTTACATTGGACTACAGCCAGCAATTGAAACTGCGGGAGGCCTCACGGACACCAATACGGTTTTCGTAAGTCAAGACCTACCGTAGATGCAATTAACGTGGTAATAATGAGTGAGAGAGAGACGCTATATAGGGAAGGCGGTGGAAATGAGACAACAAAAATTATTGCGCCGTTTTAGCCCTGGACGTAAAAAACTCGTTTAATTCGGCGAAATGGTAGCGTATTACGAACTGTCTTAACCGGATTGAAATACCGGACTATCTCCGTGAAATTATAAAGAACTACTGTGCGTGTAGAGTGCTCCTCTATGAGTCTTATGAGGGAGTAAAGGAGTACGTAGTAACTGGCGGTGTACCATAAGGCTCAGTTTTAGGTCCCTTGCTGTGGAACGGTATGTATGATGAATTTCTTCGCCTAGCGATTCCAACCAGATATCAATTTTTGGTATAAGTTTGAAGGTCCATCTACATTTTGTGGCGCTGTCCCATCTACTCTGCCAGCTGGCAAGTGATGTTGGCCTTTTTTCTTCTCTAATTGTTCTCGCTACAGCCGCATCTTGCTGATGGTGGAGTCTCCTTATTGAGATTCGCAGCATCTCCTCTGCGAGAATGTCGATGGGAACCATTCCGCCTATGACATTATGCTTTATCCGAGATTGTTCTAAATCCACGTATGGTTCTCAGGGCATAACGTCTTTATTCCGAAGTGAGTTACCAACGTATCACCTTTGTTGTCAGTGCCTTCGCCCAGGCCTGGGCTTCATAATAAATGACTGATCTGACTACCCTTGAGATCTTGCCGAGCGCTGCTTGGATTCCCGAGGCTTTTTCGGTCACGGGTTCTACATGGCTTCTAAAGTTCAACATGTTGTCCAGCTTCACACCAAGGTATCGGAAGGGGTCTTAGGACTTTATTTAGCTGGTTCCAACTTGAAAGTTGACGGGTTGTGGAACTTTTCGGCTGGTTATAAGAACGGCCTCCGTTTTATGGCCAGTCAGTTTCTAGACTAGATGTTAGTCAATTTTAAATACGGGATATTGCTTTATTTGGCACCAGTGTTCTATCTCGTGGATATGTTTCGCAACGGTAACCACCGTGATATCGTCAGAGAATTCAATAATTTGTACTACTTGCGGCAGTTCCAGAAATCTATCTTGCATGATGTTCCACAGAAGAGGGCCGAGTATTCAGTCACGTTATTTTTATTCAAGACCTCGTCGGTTTCTTCGCTCAGCTTTTTGTTAATAAAAGAATTTACTTTTTTCGCAGGTAACTAGTGTTCACCTGATAAACGGCCAATCTGTGGAGTTGAACATCACTACGGCGCTGCATTCGTTGGTTTCATAACGCCATTACCACTCTATACGCTGTTCCCCATTTTACATATCTGCTTAAGGCAGGTGGTCTTGATTTCTTTGATCACATGTTGTAGTTTGCGTCGTGCCAATCTTACGACTTCTGTGCGTGCTTCGAAATCTTTTCTTCTCGTAGATTGTTGAGTTTCGCGCCTTGCTTTCAGACATGTCGCTCGAAGCTTTTTGATCTCTTCAGTCCACCAGTACCGCGGTGCCCCTCTGTTGCTGTTAGTTCGTATAGGCATTAATTGTTCACATGCAGCAGTAGTTTCGCGGGTAAGATCATTGCTCAGCTGATCCATTCAATTTTTGGTTTCACAGGTGGGAGTGGCTCGCGAAGGTGATGTCGATGATTGAGCCTGTTCCCGCTTTGCGATAGTGTTTTCCCTTCCATAATTTACAATTCTTATCTGTTAGGATGCGAATGTTTCTATTAATATGCGCCCTCTTGGATTAGTTAATCTACTACAATTTTGTTGCTCATGCGTTGGAGTAACTACGTATACAGAAATACACAACAGCATTGCACGGAAAAAGATCACCAGCACGCTTTTCAAAAAACCAACTGCATTAATTTTTACAGCTCCTATGTAAGGCTGGACAATAATGGACTACCCATGGTCTGGTAGTTTTTTGAAAAGCGTGCTGGTGATCTTTTTCCGTGCAATGCTGTTGTGTATTTCTGTTAAATTTGAGAAAAATGGGAGCAAACAACACACATCAAACCATCACCACCTGATTAGATTTCGGAGCAATTAAGCGCCTAAATTGAAGTTGTGTACATTTTTCATTCTTTCCTCGATTGTTTTGCTTGCGTTATCGCTGTAAATAGAAGTGTAAAATCTTCAGTTGCGTTTTCTCTTAATTAATGAAGGTGTTAAGAACAAAAACTCGATACGCATCGATTTAGCTGCGTATGAGAAATACGACTTATTCATATAAGCGATACGATTCCCTCGTATTCCTTGATACAGTAAAACGTTTGTCTTCTTTCAGAGCTATACAATTTTCCCAAGTTCCAAATAGTGAGTGCATAGATTTGTAGTGATCACCTGCAAATAATATTTCAGTATAGCTTAGAAAACGTGGTATTAGCAGCACTTTCAAACGCCCGAGGGTGTGTCCTTATCCCTTCTTGTACTTTTGGGATTCGAAAGTAATATTATCTAAGTGGTGATTATTTAATTTGTTTGGCGAATTTGAGCAGTAACGATTTTCGAAAAGACGTGACGTCACATCCTTAACAACCGCTGTAATGAGAAAAAGAACACTTCTTGCCCATCCATGCTCAGCGTTGGCATAACTGGTATGCTAGCTCTCATTCTCATTTCCTGGCTGAAAAGTCAAAACGTATTCAAGTGGTAATTTCACTAGATGGCCGTGCGTTGCTCTTCGTAGCGAAATAGCAAAGGCGAATTCGCTAATATCTGCAAATTTGCTAAAAGAAAAACTAAAAGTAACTCCGACTGATGTTAGATGATTCTAACCAAAGTGATTTAAATAAGAGGTAAGGATTTTATTCATCGTAAAATAATATTCTCAATTGTATCCTATGTAAAGTGTTTAGTTAGGCACGTGTAGAAGACAATCGAAACACATCCCAGTAATTAAGCTCAGGTCTTAACTAAACGAGTCATTGCAGTCCGCAAAGCGTTAAAATCTGCTCCTGACCAGATGTATTTTCTGAAAAAAGTGTGTTTTTGTATGAAACGTGTCAACGAGGAACAATCACCTTGTTAAAAGAGTCGCAAGAACGCCTTAAACACGACCCATACTAAAAGTGAAAAGCGAATCACCAGCACTATCTTTGCTTCGCCCATATAAAGTACGCCACAGATCACCTCCAACGCAAGAAAAAAAATACCCTGATAGACATTAGGAAACCTGAAAGACCAAGCTGATTCGGTTGCCATCTGGATAATCACAATACGCTGTAAACCACAAACCATCACCAGATTTTCCCCACCTAGCATTCCCCGGACGTACCTTTTGTCCAACCAATTCAATCTCAACAGATTTTTCCTACCTAAGGAAGAAGTTCATAAATTTCCTTCTGTACAGGGAATATACGGAACTTCCAACGTACCAGATACAAATTTTCATTTATTTGTTTGATCGATTAACTAACTTAAAATAATCTTAAGAATCTAATTTTACATTAATATTATAAAGAGAAATTTGCCAAAAGTGCAGTGCTGTAATATCATCCCTCATGTAACACCTATCAAGCGATCCAGTGTGCACACCAGGTCTGCAGAATTGTCAGGAAACCAAGTAAGTTTAACTTCAATCTTTTTTGTAGTTTGGCATTTTTCATTTTCTTTTATATTCTACCATTGGATTTATTTTTCATTTTGTTTCTACATATTTATGTTTATTATATTATTTATTAAGTTTACACTCATGTATGTATTATATTTTTTTTTTATTTGAATTAAACTGAACCGGCGAGATACAAATGTGGAGAGTAGAATCATCTCTCAATTAGCCGAAATCAAACAAATAAATATTCATTTGCTTGAACTCATGAAATGCAAAATTCCTAAAATGACTTCTTAGATTCCAATTGGCATGAAGTGAAGTAGGTTGGAGTAAAGCGGACGTGAGTTAGACAAGGGGGTTTCCGTATCATCGTAGGCAAGGTATCCCAGGTGCACAATGTGCATAGTAGGGTGGGTTAGTCCTACAAGAGGTGTTTTGCATCACCTCTGGTCAACACCATCTGACCAGTCTTAGTTTAATATCTGTTTTTGAGCGTGCTTCCTTCTAGCTGGCACGATAATATTTTGAGGGAAGGTAAGTAACAAAGCACCCCCCCACTCGACGAGCTACTGGCGTGCATCGCGAGCGTGCCAGAACTTGTTACATGGATATAGTCATCCAATCCTGCCTCCCACAGATTCCGCATCAATGAAGAGCGGTACAAGTTGTGTGTCTTTCTGGGAGTACAATGCACCAGTATTGAGTATGAGTGCTCCAGTGTAGAAAGTCCCGCACCACGACAAAAAACACGTTCCAAATTCCTCAACCCTTCTGGAAAAGAGGCATTTTTTGCATCGATAAATTCATCAATAGCTGAAAATATTTCATTTTTGATTCAGAGAATTGGTGCATTGAAAGTAAAACTTTAATTGCAATCGGATATCGGAACCGACTTCGCAATTTGTCGGATTTCGTAACCTAAATTTTTGAAAACCGATGCAAATGGGTTCTGAAATCTGACAAATTTGCGACCGTGAAAATTTGGAAATCCGACAAATAGCGACGATATAAGTAGGTTTCGAATTCCGACAAATTGGGAGAGCGGAAATTAAAAATGAATCAATGAAGATTATCACAAGCAGATCTCATATACGAGTATATTTATGTCTGCAACCCTCATGTTCGAGCTCACTGTTTGTACCTAGTAGGTGGGAGTTAGGTATATGCAAAGTTTCTTGGCAGTTACAAGTTTTACCTCCAAAAATAAAACTTTCGAAATGCTTCAAAGCTCACGAGAAAAAACAGGGTCATTTTTTCCATGTTTGTGGTTCATTTATGGTCTTTAAAAACTTCCAATAAAAATTTTCTGAAAGGGGTACCTAAAGTTGAATCTACCCGAAGTTTGTTGTACATCAGAGAGCGGAGGAAAAATGTCGATTCATACCATGGACGCTGATAGAAAATTTGAGAATCTCGCTTTAATTTGACATTAGGTTTTCTTACGAGAAGGTCCTTGAAACCCACTTAAAGGTCCTTTAAAACCTGATAAAAGGATATTTTTACAAAATGTCCATAGAAACTGTGCAGTATTTCTGTGTTCAAAGTTATAATCAAGAGGCCCTTTCAACCCTAAAATAGGTTCTGGAAGTCCAAGAAAAAGTTTTATTTTTCCGAAATCTTCTTAGAAACCGAGCTCTCTGTGCTCAAGGTCATTTAATTTTACCAAGAGGTCTTTAAAACACGAAAAGGATGCTCTCCCAAAATTTCTTTAGAAACAGCGCAGTATTTCTGTGTTCCAGGTTCTTTTATCAACAGACACTTGGAACCTAAAAAAAAGGTGCCTATAAACCGTGCAGTATTTCTGCGTTCAAAGATATTTATCAAGAGATCCTTGCAACCCTAAAAAAAGTCCCTGTTAAATAAATTTAGGTTTTATCAATAAGATTTCTCATTTAACCACTCATTTTCAACATGTACTTTTATAAATATCACCCAAAGAAGTATAACTTTCAAGGCGCGGACATGGGTACGCACAAACTTTTTTTCTTGTTCGGCTTTCCATCAGCATTAAATTTATTTAATAAATCGGCGTAGTACCGTCCGGGCAACGTTTTTTCTGTCAATGAAGATTACGACGCGACATGGGCGTGGGAATCCCAGAAACCGGTACAATGACTTTTCCGTCCGACGAATCCGGTTTTACCTTGTTTGGAGCACGTCTTCTGAAAAAGTCCTTTGTTTCGATTGTTCTTTATTTCTAGAGCGTAGTAGTGTGATCATAATTCATAAACGCAACGCCTTAAAAATTCACTGGAATTGCGCTTGAAAGGGTCCAAACACTGTTTCAAAACTTTTCCCTGATTCCGTTTATGATCAGCTGTCAGCAAAGGCGGCACAGATTTCATCCCTTAATTTTTTCCCCCAAAATAACATGCAGGATACGAATAACGCTATATTTAAAAGGCTACAATCTCGATTTTCGGCTGAACCTTGACTCGGCGATCGTCCAACACAATCCGACCTGTGATCAATTTTGGTCGAATTTCAACTACTACCGGCTTCGAATATTGGGTGTGCTTATTTGCTTATTTATATTCTTTCCACTTCTGCCGAATTGAGCGGCGTGCTCCGAAATGGCTGTAATTTAAAAAGCAAACATTTTGACATTTCATTTCTCCGGCTTGTGTTGGTGTAATTGACTCCGCAAAAAATGGAAATGAAAGCTTTCGGTTAGTAAATATATTGAATTTTAGTTATTTTGTCCCAACTTAAGGAAAAACACACAAAAACAAATCAAACTGAAATTATGGCGGAGCTTATGATAAATACTCATGACTTGGCAAGTCTACACAAAAATCTTAACAAATGTAGAAATCGACGGTGCAGGGAAATAAGTCCACGGGAACTAAGTCCACTGAGGGACTTACTTCCCACATAGTGGGAAATAAAACCACTTTCGGGAAGTGGACTTAGTTCCCATGTAAGGTGAATTTTCAATTCCCAAAACTCTGAGTGGTTTTAGTTCCCTTTTAATGTGAAGTAAATTCTCACTGTCGACTAAGAACAAAATAAAATTAAAGAGTCAAGTAGGTACTTTGCAATTTTTATTAACAAAATAGAAATGAACTTCTAACAGAGACAGAGTAATATAGGTACCGTGACCTCGCACCTACTCCATTTCAAACAGTGATCCCAAGCAGGGGGGTTGCAGGGGGGCAGCATGCGTCAAAATTAATATACCCTTAGAATAGGGTATAAAAAGTAAGGGAGGATTAATTAAGTAGGAAGGTATTATAGGAAGAAGAAATTAGTAGAACCTAGCGATGACCGAAAGGAGATCTCTTTCTCTGGGTCATCGTTCATCGGCTCTCTGTACCCGCCCTTTGCTACCGACCTAAGTCAATAGCTCCATGGCCTATCCTTGCCGGAAAACATATTAGTGGAAGGCCCCTTAACTGGCTACGCTACTCCTTATTCTATTATGCTGTTACCCCTCACCCCTCAATACCGCTAAAACAGAGAATCACCACATCATCTTACGTAAAATGAAAGATGATTAAACTTTCGCAAAAAAAACAGGAATTTATTCATTGAAAAATAAAGTAAAGAATATACCTACTTATAAGAGTCAGTATACTCTCTCTTAAAATCATACAGCTAAATAAAGAAGTTAAAAGTTTTAAATTAGATTTTTAAATGTACTTCAAATTAATTGAATTTCTATGGTAAAGTAAGGGTAAAGAAGAATTCATGACATAAGGGTCTTAAACATAGAGCATCCGATAGATGTATTCGGATTTATGGAAAAAAAACTAATATTAGATTATTTACTATATGCGAAACTCTTGAACTTTGTATGAAACAATATTTTAAAAATGTCAAAAGAATATACAAAAACTATAAAAAAATCACTTACGTTTTGAAGTTTAAATTAAATTTTTTGGTGTGTGAATATTATGTTGTATCTTGGATGTATTATTTATCTGAAGGTATTTGTTTCTTTTGTTGACTCCGCGTGTGCGCACAATTGGTGGTATCATCCTTGTTGTTTTAGCTGTTTGCATAACATATATACAGTACTGGAAATTCCCATAAAAATACTGTTATATCCCATATAAAACTTGTTGCACAGACTGCAACTTGGCAGCACTTTTTATTCAATTAATACACAATCATCAGTCAGACCAATGGGAAAAGAAACGTTATGTTCTCAATGTTATTTACTCATCTTGGAAATTTATTCATATTATTTTGCGAACTGATGTCTAAAAAGTGATCACTATAGGTGGAAATTCGCATAAAAACAGTCGAATTAAAAGTGGTTTATCTCTAATTTTTTTTATTGAAACGGGTAGGAAATTATTTATTGTGTCTTTAAAAGAACATAAGCATACATTTTGTTTGCACAATCTAAACATGCCGCGTGGGAGAATTTTGAGTGCGGAAGAAAGGGCCAAAATCATTGCATGCAAAGATTGTGGCCTTTCTGATCGTGAAATCGGCAGAAAAATTAGCAGATCAAATACAGTTATTCATAATTTTTTAAGAATAGGTGAGAATTATGGAAAAATTGCTAACCATGCACAAAATAAAAAACTCACAGCACGTCAAGACCGATTGATATGCAGTGAAGCGGTCAGAAACAAACTGTTTTCATCCCAAATTAAATCCAAACTTGCTTGCCTGTTTCAGCAAGATGCGTAAGACAAATTTTAAAAGCCCACCCAAACATTGTCTACAAAAAAAGATCCAAGAAGCCACCTTTGAATGCAGCTGATAAGACAGCAAGGCTAAATTTTGCAGAAAGTCACATCAGGTGGACCGAAGAATGGCGAAAAGTTCTCTTCAGTGATGAAAAAAATTTTAATTTAGATGGCCCAGATGGATTTCAGTCTTACTGGCATGACAAACGTCTTACTGATGGGGTGAGCATGAGTCGCAACTTCGGTGGAGGCAGCGTCATGGTCTGGGCAGGTTTTTCGGCAAACGGAACCACGGATATTGCATTTGTGAGTGGAAGAATGAACTCGGAAAATTACATTGAGCTCTTGGAAGAAATGATGATCGAGAAAGCTGAAGAGTTATGCGGAACCGACTTCATATTCCAACAAGATATCGCTCCTATCCACGTCTCCGGAAGGCTGAAAAACTGGTTCGAGGACAAACAAATTACAATTCTCGATTGTCTCGAAGTTCCGATTTAAATCCTATTGAGAATCTCTTTGGAATACTGGCCAGGCGTGTTTATGCCAATGGAACCCAATTTAATAACGTTCCAGAGCTTCGAGACCGTATTATTGAACAAGAACTTTGTTGATTCAATGCCAAGGCGGATGCTGGCGGTTTTTAGAGCAATTGGTGGATCTACAAAATATTGAATTAACCACCGAATTCAGATTTTGCAATTTCACCCACTATTTTTTACTGAGTTCCATGATATTTTAGATAGATAGATAGATTTATTTCGCATATAAATTTACAAAGGTATGGTTACCACACATTTTACAGTATACAGAGATATGATAGTTTGTATCTTTCTTCTGAAATATTATCTACATTACATTAGTGATTTAAATTTTAAAAACGAAAAATTATACAATACTGAAGGAAAATACGAAAAAACCTCCAATTACAAAAAAAAGAAAAAGAAAAAAAAAACGTAATATATAATAGATATTAATATTTAATAAATTTATGGAGCAATTTTTGACTAAGGAAAGACGTCAAATCAGGTACTAATTAAAAACTTATTATTAAAATGATCACAGTTATAAATAAATTAATATAGATAAATAAATAAATCAATATACTAATAAATGAAAAAAATAAATATATAAATAAATAAGTAAATAAATAATCGATTAGGTTAATAAATAGAGAAGAAAATTATCACAGATATAAATAAATTAAAACAAACAAATAGATAAGTAAATCAATATTATAAATAAATAAATAAATAAATAAATAAAAAATAAAAAATAAATAAATAAATAATCGGGTAAATAAATAAATAAATAAATAAATAAATAGGTAAATAAATAAATAAATATGTAAATAAATAATTACATAGTTAAACAAATAAATAAATCAATAATTAATGATTTATTATACAAATAAGTTAATATAGTTATACAAGCAACGAATAAACACAAAATGGAAGAAATAATAGCGTACATCTCCACTATAAGTTATTTAAATTATTTACAAGAGGATTGTCAGCAAATTCACAGCGGTCTAGGAAACGTAAGTTAAGTCTTTGAATTCTATATAAGATCAATTCAACATTCGCTTTATCGTGAATGTCCAATGTTGAGTGGTACCACGATAAATTAAGCATCATTTTCAACAGCTTATTTTGAGATGTCTGTAGTTTTTTAATATGGCACATTGCACAATTTCCCCATGCTTGGCATCCATATAACAGAATTGCCTGAAAAATTACCTTATGGATAATTATTTTATTTTCATTTGAGAGCAGTGACTTTCTATTGATAAGAGGGTACAACATTTTAATCCCAATCGCAATTTTTTTGAGGGTATTTGAAATATGAGTACTAAATGTCAACTTGGTATCTAAATACACTCCTAAATATTTTACAGCAGGTTCCCAACTAATGTCTTTCCCATTTACTTGTAAGCTGCCACTGGGGAGAAAGCAAGCTTTTCTCTTTCTAGTGAAAAGGATAGCTTTTATTTTCTCCTCATTTAATTTTACTTTCCATTTATTGTAATACCCTTGTAGTATTTCCATCGCATTGTTTAGATTCCTCTCAATGTCAAGAGCGAATTCATGAGATGAGAATATTGCAGTATCATCAGCGAAAATAGCTGCCTCACAATGTGGAAGACGCGGAAGGTCCGATGTATAAAGGTTATATAAAATAGGCCCAAGAACTGAGCCTTGGGGAACTCCTGAATAAAAGTACACTAGGTTGGAGACACCACTATTGACGTGGACTTTAAAACAACGATTTGACAAGAAACTGCGGACAATTTTACAAATATAAGCGGGAAATTTAAAATTTATCATTTTGTATATAAGTCCGTCATGCCAAACGGTATCAAAAGCCTTTTCGATATCAAGTAGTATCATTCCAGTAGATTTGCCTACTGAACGATGACTTTTGATATGGTTGCAAATCCTAAGCACTTGATGAGTTGTGCTATGAAAAGGTCTAAAGCCAAATTGTTCCTCTGGATACAAATTATTGTGGGAAATGTGCTTGGCAATTTGTTCCTTTAAGACTTTTTCATAGATTTTGCTGAGGCTGCTCAGCAGACTAATTGGCCTGTAACTTTCAACTTTTTCAGCCGATTTACCAGCTTTTTTTATCGACACTACTTTGGCCAATTTCCATTTATCAGGAAAATATTCCATCTTTATGCAGGCATTTATGATAAATGTTAGAACTGTTTGTCCAGATATGGGCATTTGTTTAATGTAGATATTTTTGATTGAGTCAAAGCCTTCAGCCTTACGTATTCGTAAGTCGTTTATTAATAATTCGGTGTCTTCTACCGTGATATAGTCACTTTGAGATGGTTGATTGGTATGACTTGCCAAAAAATTTTGAATAGTGTTATTAACAAAAATATTTGTATTTGCATCCCCTAAATTAGATGCGACAGAGTGATTATGGGTAAATTTGCACGCAAGAGCGTTTGCTTTATCTAAATCAGTGCAGTATACATTTGTTGTATCTGTCAAGAAGGGAAGTTGCCTATTTTTGTTTTTTAATACCTTTGCAATATTCCAGAATGGTTTGGCGTTTTTCTCAAGTGAATTTAATTTTTTATTCCATCGGTTGTTTCGATGTTCGGAAATAAGTTCACATAATAACTTATTAAGCCCCGAAACTTGATTTTTAAAGAAAGATTGACGATATCTTTGCCAATATCTTCTGTAAATGTTTCTCTCCTTAATAATTTCAAGTATGTAACGAGGTAGCTTAAAAGAGAATATTTTTCTAGGAACTTTAGGAACACTTTTGTCGACAGCGTCTAGAATTTTTCCTGAAAAATTGCTGACAATTAAATCGACATCTTCTTTTCTTGTAATATTCTCAAAGTTATTTGGAAAGTTTTGGAGGCTTGATGTTAATAGTGACCGAAAACGACTCCAATTTGCATTATTTAAGTCTTGTACATATTGCACGCTTTTCATCCCTGATCTTAATAGTCGGCAAATAACCGGGTTGTGGTCCGAGCTCAATTCAGATAATGTTATTGGTTGTGTTACATAGCTACAAACATTTGTAATGAACAAGTCGAGGACAGAAGGACTGCAACGAGAACTAGAGAAATAAGTTGGACTAAGAGGATACAACACAGACACAGGTAAGGTAAGCGACAGACTTGAGAGTATATTTCCCCACGCATTAGCTCTTAAGCAACCCCAATCTCTATGTTTACAATTAAAATCTCCACCAATTAAAAATTCACCGTTTATTGTTAACAATTTACGAAGATCGTTTTTAAGACCTATCCTCTTATCGGCAGTTATTTTGCCACCAGGAAAATAAACGCAATAAATCTTAATGTGCCTCTGATTACTTAGTTTCACCTCTATTCCCAAATTTTCTACGCACCGAGTTTTCACTAAGGGCAAAAGCGAATGCTGAATTGATCTTCTTATGAGGATAGCTATACATCCACCTACTCTATTGCTTCTATCGCATCGATAGCATTTAAATTCAGCGGTGGATAAAGTTAAATCTTGCTTAAGCCAAGTTTCTGTTATTAAAGCAATATCAACGTCTCTTGCATTCAAAAAATGCATTAGTTCTGTAATTTTGCTTCGTAAACCTCTCGCATTCCAAGTTATTATATTTAAGTGTCTATCTACTATCATATTATTTAACATCATGATACAAGAACTTAGTGGCTAAATGTGTGATAACATTAAATTGTTCAATTTTAGTTTTACAAACAGAAAGCTTCATTATCATTTCCATTGCTAGAGAGTTTAATTCTTCAGCAGTGAATAAAACGTTACTATTGTTGTTGACAGGAATTTTGCCAGAAACATTACTGGAAATGTTGATAGGGGCGGCTGCAACATTATTGGAGACATCGTGGTTGACAATAGATTTAGAAGTGTGTGCAAATTCTTCCCACGCACTTTGCGGCGGGGAATTCACGTACTGCTGGCGTCGCTGTGGCAGTGAAGGGAAATCTTTCAGAGAAGCGATTGAAACCTGTTTTTGTCTAGAGTAAAAAGAGGGGGGGACGATCTGATGCTGTCGGTTGTTGAAAGCATTCGGTTGCGTGAATTGTTTTTGTTTAGCGGCCTTTTCCTTCAATTCCAAATACTTTGATCTGCTTATACATGTAGGGTCAGTAGATTTGTGAGATCCCTTGCAATTTGCACATTTTGACAACAAGCCATTTTCGCAATCGGCAGTCTTATGTGGGCCGGCACAGTTTGCACAATATGTTTTAATATGGCAATTTTTTTCACCATGACCGAACATCTGACAGTTGTGACATTGGGTTAGCTTACCTTTAAGCTTTCTTTGATAGCTCCAATTTATTTGTGTGTGAAAAATCGAACGATAGTTTTTTTTCAAATCATTAAGTTTGATTGAGCCATTTTCAAGGGAAACCAAATAAAATGTGTCGGTGTATCGATCAAATTTTTTTGTTATTTTTTTAATTGTAACACACTTGAGACCAATTCTTATGAGTTCAGTTTTAAGTGAATTTGCGTCCATTTCGCTCATACCGTACAACACAACTTTGAATGCCTTCTCGCTTTTAAGATCGTGAGAAAAAAATTGACAATTTTCACTTTTTAGTTTACTGATCACTGCATTATAGGATTCGATTGATTCACATACGATTTTTATGCCGATGGATATTATTTTAATGCAGTAGTCCGAAATATTAAGGGATTTTGTTAAACTGTGAACATATTCACTGGATTTTTGCAGAAGCTTAATTGGGGGAACATACATTTTTGCTCGTTTATTATTTGGCGAAATTATTTCGTCCATATCATCAGTGTCACTGTCCGGGAGACATTGTAAAGGACTCCAGTAATTTGCACTAGAGTCCTTTTTGGGTGCACTCGATTTTTTCATTGTTCTACACTTTTTATCCGAGGACAAATATTTGTCCTCGGTATCCGGCGATCTATCACGTTTCGAAATTTTGATTTTTTTTTACTTAGAAGTCAGACTTGGATGTTGCGCAGGCAAAAGCTCCGGGTTGACTGATTCCATGATATTTTTGTAAAAAACTTTGGTATTTTTATGGGAATTTCCACTTTTTATACCCTATTCTAAGGGTATATTAATTTTGACGCATAGTTTGTAACATACCTTAATATTGCCCGTAGACCCCTCAAAGTTACTATATTTATGATCAGCATCGATAGTAATGTCGATCTAGCCATGTCCGTCCGTCCGTCTGTCGGCAAAAATTAGGCCTTAAAGTGGAGCTAGAGAGCTGAAATTTTAACCATATACTCTCTAGGGTCCCGAAATAATCAAGTTAACGAATTTTTAAAATCCGCCCACAGACACGCCCACAAACTCAAAAAAAAAAAATTGGAAAAAATCGAATTTTGAGCTAGAAAGCTGAAATTTTTTATATATGTTCTATGACTCCTAAAACTGCAAGGGATAAAAAAATTTCAAAATCCGCCCACTGACACGCCCACAAATAAATAAAACATTTTTTTGAAAATCCAAAGTTTGAGCTAGGGAGCTAAAATTTATAATGTATACTCTCTAGGGGCCCTTTATGCTCATGTGTTAATTTTAAACAATTTTATTAAAACACTCAAGTTTGAGCTAGGGAGCGTTTTTTTTTATAAAATCCTTTAAATGTTATATAACAAAATATGTAGAGCGTTCTTAACAATTCAACCATACTTAGACTTTTGTCACGCCCACTTATGAGGGATAGGAATAAGAATAGGGTATCCAATAGTTCGCCCAAGCGGACTGTAGCCCGTCCCTATGTTTTTTAGTTTATTTTCGGTTTTTGTTCATAACTTTTATTTAATTTAGTTAAAAATGAATACATTTACTTTTTTTATAATAACTTAAGGTATTTTAGCTATATTCATACAAATTTATAATAAAGTTGCATAAAGCAAAGAAAAAATGCGTAAAAACCATATGTTTTTATGGGAATTTGTAGCTGTTTGAAAAAATGTTCTTTATAGGCATTACCTGGGTTTCGCTTACAAGAAAGATGATATGCTAAATGTTTACCAAAGGTGAATATTAAACGGAATAAACAATTTAAGACTAACTTTGCCAACAATTTTAGAGTTGAGACAATACTAAGGTACACACAAGCATACACATAATGTCCGACTTCGTCCAGGCTCCGGCTGAACGATGTGCTTGGTCACGTGGTCGCTTTACGGCGATGCTTGTCTCTCCTCTGACTTTCCGTAGGGGTATCCGGGCACCACTATATGCTCCGGGTATCCGGGCACTACTATATGCTCCCCTAGATTTCTTGTAGTTGGTGTTAGTACAGGGAAATATGGTGGATTTCGTGCAGGGAACTTTGAATGGTTTGGAAATCGCTTCGAGTCCTACGGGAGGTGGTAAGTTCACGGCCGGTTCTCGTTATCAATCGACGAATATGTATTAAATCCCTTTAGGCGAAGTTGATCTCGATGCTCAGCACTGGATTGAAATTCACATGTGCGGGTGAGGAACTAACGTATGAAACTTTTTGTTAGCGGCCGACTCGGCGCATCTTTTCCATACCAGGTAGTTCGTTAGTTCATACTCTTCGCTATGTACAGGTGGGACTTCCAAATGGTTTCGTCTAAACAAGTATATTACGCCGTACATGAGACGCTATAAATTCCGAAACATATAGAAATTGTTTAAACACCAGCCACTCCAGTATAATATAATTATTATAAGTAATTACCTCCTATGACCGATATTTCAGTTTACTTCCCTTAACAAGGATCACTTTTCTTTTATTTTTTTGTTTTTTTTTTATATTTTTATAGCTTGATCGCTTGGTTGCTACTTTTCTTAGCAATCACTCTTTAACCAATTTTTGACAAAAGAATGAAAGCGTGGTTGCACATGACTTCTATAGTTGGGAACAATTTGACAGGCGAAGAATTCTCCGCTGATTAAATTGGTGGCGCTTTGAAGATTTACAGCGGCTAACCTCGGAAAGCATGCGCCATATCTATGCAAAGCTATTCTGGCCGGTAAATGTTTGAAAATAGTTGTGTAGGAAATATGCGTGGCAGAGTTTGTTAAAATAAATTCTCCCAGTGTCACGCTACAAGTGTCATGTTTTTTTTTTATAAAAGAACTGGAAATGTAACTTCACTGTGGACATGAATAAAGGCAGGAGTCCTACTTCGATGTATAGCATGTAGTTATGTGCAGTTTCTGGTAGCATGAAGATTTTTTGATAAAGTATCTCATCAACTTTTCGACTTCATCGTACTGACGAAAACTCCATAGCTGCGAAGTGTAGCACATAGTGGGCCTTACTACCGCTCCGTATACATTTTATTTTGCGCCTGATGCAATGTCCTGTTCGCCAAGCAGATTTTTACTTTGTCAATTGATTGCTGTTTTTGCCTCCTTCAATTTTTCCAGTTGATGTTTTTTGAAATCCACCTCAGATGTTACAATAACTCCAAGATACTTGAACTCCTTCACAACCTCAAGCTTTTTATTTTCCCGGAACCATTTTTCATCCTTTGCATAGCGACCCGAACCATTTCGAAAGACCATTGCCTTAGACTTGTTGGTATTAACTTGTTGATCATCATCTGCGAAAATGGTTTATAGCACAAAACAATTCTACAACCTGTTGATTTTGGTTGATATGGGACAAAATCGATGTTCGATATCTCGGGATTGGAAAGACAAAGAGAAAATCGAGTCACAGATTTAAAAAGAGCATACAAAATTACCATAAAATCCATTCCTAACTCAAAAACGACAAAAGTAGCGTATGGAACAAAACAATTCTCAGGCGACGAAATGCTGAGAGTACTTTTGTTGTTTTTGTTCACACGAGAGCTTGTAAGTTTTATTTACCTGCTGTTAGATAGTTTTTGCATAATTCCTGCCCGTTTCTCTTACTAATCGCAAATGGGGGAACGACTTTTTCCTATGACACCCACTCACGGTCATACCACAGATGTTGAAGCATTAAGTATGCAGGAAGTGAGTTTGTCTACTCCGCATATGGTAAGGAGTTCGCTTTCAGATGCAGATACGGTTCTCCTTCCATTACAGTTTTAGATCGGGATATCGGGGGATTACTGGAACATTTAACAACTGGCTCACACTTAAATAGGCAAATGATCTGAGTATGTTTGTTATTTGCGTTCAAGTCAGTTAAACATTCGAGCCACTTTCCACACACTAGACAGTAGTCGATTGTCGAGGGGGCCGTTCCCCTAGCAGATGTTAAAATATTATTTGGCTTTCTTCTTGAACAGTCAATTTTGGGAGCAGCTATTCCTTATTGCATCACCCTTCTCAAATAGAGATAACCAAAAAACACTCCGTACCACATGTTTACAAACTGATTTCTTTTTTTTCGGGGTGCGAGACTTTGTACACTGGAGTACTCAGACTCATCCATTGTACTACCAGCAAGACACACCAATTTTCCTGTGAAAATTTACTCGTTTTCCTAAAAAAGACGATTAGGTGCTTCAGTGATAGAGCTTAGGTTTGCAGTACTCACGAAATACGTGCCACCTGATACGAGCAAAAGCAGGACAATCACAGAGAAAATGTCCCGCAGTGTCATGGGTTTCTCCACAAGCTTCGCAGTTGGTGGTATCGCTTAGGCTCAGCACGTTAAGATGCTTGGCAAAAGCGTAATGACCCGTAAGAACGTCAGTAATCTGTCCGCAGTCTTTTCTGTTTTTTTTTTTTTTCATATAATTTGATTACGCTAAAGGGTTTTTTTCTGTTGTTACAGCACCCTTATAGTGTTAAGAACACAGCGTAAGTATATGTGTTTCAACAGCAAGCAGCACCTGGCAAAAACGTATTTCATTGCATGCTTTTCGGTGCTACTTACTATTAAAAAGAATAGAGAGATAGGAAAGAAGTGTTCGGGTGCAGTTTTAGGGTTTTTCCCCGCGGGTGGTGTTTAAATTGCTTAGGGAGATTACGATTTTATGTATTCGATATAATGTAATGGACTTGGCCGGGATTCCAACGCACGACCTTCCATTTAATAAGCGAATAAACTACTGCTGCACCGTTGGACCCTTGTTGACAACAACAAGATTGCCGAAGATTTTTTACAGACGTCGGGGAGAAATCTTTTAGTCTACGAGGGAAGTCGACTTCGTAGTAGCGCTTCAGCCGAAGTTCCGGTGTCATTGCATCGGACAGTAAATCCATAAGACAGCAGTCGAAGGACAGTAGCATATTTACATGAAAGCTCCTTCCACACCACAACCGCATTGGCTGTATGCTAGAAATGGTCTTATTATAGCCGTATAAATAAAAAGGACTCTTTTCGGTCATAAGCCCCACTAGCACTGCCAGAAAACCGACAGTGCCTTGGCAGTTTTCATCACAACATGATTGGACCAAAGAGGTTTGCTATCCAGGATGACTGCCAGATATTTTTCTTCATTGAAGAGTTGGATTGTGATGCCTTTTAGCACTGGCTGAGTTACCCCGATCAGCTTCCACCTTCTCGTAAAGAGGATTGACCGAGAGCCCATTCCTAGTGCACCATTCGCCGATCACGTATAGGGCCGCCTGAACCCTGGCGCAGACAGTTACTAGGCATGATCCAACAGAAAGCACGGCAAGATCATCCGCGTACGCCTGAGCGTGTACATTAAAACTGTTGAGTGCGTTCAACAGAGAGTTTAAATAGAACGCCGCCTTGCGGGCAGCTTCTGTTTACCCCCGCCAATACATAATGGCCACAATGCGCTTCCGCAACCAACGTTCTATTCATTAGCGTTGCTTTAATCCACAGCACCAATGATTCGTCTACGCCGTGTTGTCTGGCTTATGAACAGATAGCTAGTTTCTTGATTTAATTTTACTAAATTTTGTAAATCCTTTTTTAATATGGTGTAAAAAAAAGGGATCAGGCAGATAAATTAAATTTTTATGATTTTTTTTCAACAAGGTCATAAAATTAGTCCTTTTTTCGTTCCACCTGGTTACGAATGTAACCTGGTATCATATTATAAATCAAGTATAAAGGTATTAAGAGTACCCGTGAACTTAGTTCAAAACATAATTTCATAGAAACAACAACTATGGGTAAAAGAAAATTCATTAACTAAGCACTTTATGTAAACGAACTCCCATAACTTGCTAAACATTATACTGCCCTTATGTTTGCTGACAACGTCCAATTATACTTGTGCTGCCCGGTTGATATGATTAGTAATGCCATTAAAATGATGAATGAAGACCTAGGGATCATACAACAGTGGGCCCTTGAACACAAGTTATCACTGAATCCAGCGAAGTCCAAGACACTCTGTATTCATAAGCAGTCACAAGATACTACAACATTTCCACCAATAACATTAGGGCAGTCATCCACGAAGTCTCGAATCCTGGGTATAGTTTTCAACGATACTCTTACCTGGACAGATCTTGCCGCAACTACAATCGGAAAATGCCGTTCAAAACTAAGATGTTATTTGTTAAGTCCCTTTTATTACCTATATTGGTATATGGATGCGAAGTTTTCTGTTATGTTGAAACACTAGGCGTAAACTAAATGTCATATATATATCAATTTAGGAGAATATGTTTTCAACAAACAATATTTCGACCAGATATCAAGTTACTCTCTGCAAATAACAGGCCTCAGCTTCGACAACCTCATTAAGCTCAGAACGCTTATCCTCTTGCATGGTATTATACAGACCCAACAGCCTGAGTATTTGTATAGCAAATTAAATTTTGCCAGTTCACAAAGAACAGCCATCATAATTCGGCCCAGATTCTATTGCTTGCAATCTGAGCGCTCATTCTTCATCCATGCCACTCTCCTATGGAACTCATTACCCATTACACTAAGGAGAACCACAAGCACAGGCACATTCAAAACTTATCTTTTTAAACACTTGGCCAGTGACACATAAAGATTTATTTAATGTCATATATTGTTACTGTTTTTGTTATTAATTCGTTTAATTTATGTAAGTTTCCAATTAAATAAGATGTTGTCTGTCCTCACCTATTTATAATGTTTAATTTGCTTATGAAGTTACAAATTTTGTCAAGCCCTCACAAGCTATAAGATTTAATCTTGCTGTGAACCTATTCTCTTGAAATAAATATGAAATATGAAATAGGCCATATTCGACCTTACCAGGAACAAGGCAAATCTATCCGTTTTATAGCCGGTTAGATTGGAAGAGGACCAACTGTTGTTCATAGCTATCTTAAGGACCCTGAGAACTATGAAAAAACTGGAAAGGAATGGTAAGCAAAGGAACAGCAACTCAGGATCGGCGGGTGATACTGAGAGCCTGCTTCAAAATCAAGTCTTTCTCAAGCAAAATCAAGGCAAAAACTGAAGTTGAAACTAGTAGATCAACCGTTCATCACGTGATACAGCAGGCAGCGGTGGAGCGAGGGGGGACAAGGGGGCAGGTTTATTTTTTTAAATATATACAAACAATTTACAAAACGGATTCTTTTTTCAGTCCAACAAATTTATTAACTAAGTTTACCAGAATTAACAATGCTTCACAGTAAGTAATCAGACATTACGTCGCTAGAGAATTGTTTTGTTCCATATGCCATTGGCACTTTTTCGATAAAAACCCATTTAAAGGTTTGCGTACTTGGTACTCCGAAACTGTGTGATACGATTTTTTTTTAATTTGAAGTTAGTCTTATAAAGAGTTCACCTACCAATTTCCAAAGTGTTTTGCCAAACCGTTAAGAAGCCACGTTAATTAACGTAAAAGTCTCCTTTTTTGACTTGTGTCCCACTTCCTACATTTTGAAACAGATTTTTTTTCATTTTATATTATTTATTTTATTTCGTCTCCGGTTGTGTATGAATTATAAATGAAAGATCTTCAATTTTTGTTGAACTTGTTGTTCGTTTTTTATTTTTCACAACTTATATTTAATTTTATTAATATTATATTTCTATCGCGACGCGTTTCGGAGCTTGTTCTCCATCATCGGGCGTTTGGGTTTCGTGACTGATTTTGTTTATTCTGGTGTGGGTCTATTGGAGTTATTTGTGTTTGTCTCTTTTTGTCTTGTGCTGTTGATTGCGGTGTCGAATAATTGGTTTGTTTTTTATTGTTAGTTTATCGTTTTGTAGGTTGTCTCGTTCTATCTTGTAGGCTTTGTGTATTTCGAACTCTTCTATGACGTCCAATTCTTTACCTTTTTTTGTTTTATGTGTAATAGTATTAAGTTGGTTTCTAATATGAGCTAATATACATATTAGAAAAAGTACTTAAACAAAATTATTTCACGTTCAACAATAAATATTACATACAACCAGAAGGACTAGCCATGGGATCACCCCTCAGCGGACTATTAGCAGATATTTACCTAAACAATTATGAAAACGAATACATTTTATCCTCCAAAAACCCACAACACCAAAAAATAATATCTTACTCTAGATATGTAGATGACACATTTATCATTTTTGCCGGTACACAGAGACAAACAGACATTTTAAGCAAATATATAAACAGCATCAACACCAAAATAAAAATGACAACAGAAATAGAAAATAACAACACAATTAATTTCATAGATCTCAACATAACAAAAACCAACAACAAATTAAAATACAAAATATACAGGAAACCAACAACAACAGACATCACCATAAACAATAAATCACACCACCCATACAACCAAAAAATGGCAGCATATAATTCTTTAATATATAGACTTATCACAACACCAATGGACAAAAAAGATTACCAAATAGAACTCAACACAATAAAATACATAGGACAAGAAAACGGATATAAACCATCAACAATAGACAAATTACCTAAAAAGATGAAACAAAAAATCTATAATAAAATAAATATAAACAACAAAAACAACAACATCAACACAACAGAAAATAAATATACAGCCATAACATACACTAATATATTGCCAAAAATAATACAACAACAATGTAAAAAACAAAATATTAACATATCATTTAGGACAAACAACAATATACAAAAAATATTAAAGACAATGACCAAAACAGCAAAAGAAAATTTGTCAGGTGTATATAAAATAAAATGCAACGACTGTCAAAAATATTATATAGGTCAAACAGGAAGAACATTCAAAGAAAGATTTAATTTAAACATCCCCAAAAACAATACAAAATCAGCATACGCACAACACCTAATTGACAATAACCATAATTACAATAATTTCGAAACCACCTTAATACCATTACACATAAAACAAAAAGGTAAAGAATTGGACGGCATAGAAGAGTTCGAAATACACAAAGCCTACAAGATAGAACGAGACAACCTACTAAACGATAAACTAACAATAAAAACAAACCAATTATTCGACACCGCAATCAACAGCACAAGACAAAAAGAGACAAACACAAATAACTCCAATAGACCCACACCAGAATAAACAAAATCAGTCACGAAACCCAAACGCCCGATGATGGAGAACAAGCTCCGAAACGCGTCGCGATAGAAAAATAATATTAATAAAATTAAATATAAGTTGTGAAAAATAAAAAACGAACAAAATGTTCAACAAAAATTGAAGATCTTTCATTTAAGATTTTTTTTTCATACACGTGGAACACAAAAAAATGGATATGGCACAAAGCAATTCTCATCCAAAATATCTGAAAGGCAAGAAAGCAAGGAGTTGGATGCTACAATTTGAAAAGAAAAATGTCAGATCAAATCAGATCAGAAAAGTACAGCTTCGAGTCATAATGTTCTCCTCTCAGCTGCGAAATTTCATATAGATAATCCTCTTTGTTTTCTAGCGAATTTTTGAGTGAGCATTGTACCGTCAATGTTTGGCCTGATGTCGATTTGATCACAATTTCAACTCATTCCATGTTATTCTTTCGATTTTTTTTTCATATATGTACTCGTATATGCGAATATTTGTAACATTAAACTAAGAAATACGATATCTCATGCCAAAGAAATAAATCAATTGGCATCAATACAATTTGAATTTTCAAATTTGACACATTTCACTCACTTGTCCTACCTCAAAACTAGGTACAGAAAAACTTGTGCTAAACTGATCTGCACAGCTTCATGGAAGACAAATTGACAGAATGTATGAAGGAGGCCAGTCTTAGAAATTATTTCTAGAATGGTAGATATTATTAAATTTCTCGCGAAACAGAATTTGGCTTTTGGAGGCAATAGAGAAGAAACTATCAGTGGGGCAACTTTTTAGAACTGGTGTACCTACTCGCAAATTACGATTCAGTGCTTCGAGAACACATTTTACGAATAAAAATGGGTGGACAAACTATCACTTATATGTCACCACAAATTGAAAACGAGTTCATTAATATTTTAGGAGATAACGTTCGTCAACGAATTTTTTGTCAAGTTAAAAAGGTCAAATATTATTCCATTATATTCGATAGCACATCAGATGTATCACAAAAAGATAACACCAGTCAAGTATTGCGTTATCTTTAAATTAAAAATTAGAAAGTAGTACTAGTGGAATCTTTTATTGATTTTATCGAAACAAAGAACAAAACAGCTGAAGGCATTTCTGACATGATTTTAATTAAGCTAAAAGCTGATGGCCTTGATATAATGGATTGCAGAGGTCAAGCATATGACAATGCTGCTGTCATGGCTGGAAAATATACTTGAGTGCAGCAAAGACTGAAAGACATAAGCCCCAAAGCAGACTTTATATCCTGCTCCACTCACTCTTTGAACTTGGTTTGTTTACATGCTGCTGCTGTTGAGTCAAATTCGGTCACTTTCTTCGGTAGCTTAGAACGCATATACTCATTTTTTCTGTGTCTACACACCATTGGGAACTTCTGCTTTGTACTTCAGGCAAAGCATTGAAGAGGCTGCAATAAAAAAGATGGATGAAGCGCAAAGGCTGATGCAGTCGAGAATACCTGAAACCATTATGAGGGCATTTTTAAAACCATGGAAAAACTGACGGAGGCAGACGAAAGACTAAGACACGGGCGGATGCAGGAGCATTGCTAATACGAGTAGCATTGCAATCGTTTTCATTTCGCTCTTTTTTGGGCTTTTGGAAACCAGTACTGCACGAAGTTGATGCCCAAATATACTTGCAAACAGAAGGACACAATATTCATTAATAAACAAAAAACGAGATGAATTGGTAGATGGTGCTCTTACTTAAATGTATGTCAAAAACTTGGAATTTTAATGGAACGTCCCAGGAAAATAAAAAAAAAACATATTTTTGGTGACGGAAATATAGATGCTGCTTTATCCTATGAAAATAAACTGCGACGAAAATTATTTTCTTTCTTAGACAGGTGCTGAAATGCAACAAAGATTTCAACAGCTCATTCATTATTTAATGCAATATAATTTACTGTAATAAAATTAAAAAATTTCAAAAACTGAAAAAAAATATAAATAAATGGAAAATAAATTACAAAAAATAATCGAATCAGGTTTTTCTGAAGAATTTTAATTCAGATAATCTATATATATATGTATTAATACGGAGTTGCCTATGACGTGCTTCGACCCATTTTTGCTATTATACGTCACATAGATATACCAACACTATATATATTTGGGTAGGGGACAATACATAGAAGTGCACAATACAAAAATTATCCACACATATAACACACATTATGAATTACAGCAGGTAAAATGAAGCGAATTGGATGAAATTACAACAACAACAACATTGCTGTGTGAGGCAATAATCTGCCAATCGGAACGGAAAAAAATTATATCATGAAGTTACTTGAAAATGCTGGAAGTTACTTGAAAATGCTTGAAAATACTTGAAGTTACTTGAAGTTACCAACAACAACATTGCTGTGCATGTTATGCATTTGATAATGCTTAAACATACTTGAAGCTAATTGGACATGCTTGAAGTTACTTGAAAATGCTTGAATGTACTTGAAAATGCTTAAAGTTACTTGAAGTTACTTGAAAATGCTTGAAAATACTTGAAGTTACTTGAAAATGCTTGAAGTTACTTGAAGTTGCCTGAAAATGCTTGAGGTTACTTTAAGTAACTTGAAAATGCTTGAAAACTTGAAGTTACTTGATAATGCTTGAACATACTTGAAGCTACTTGGAAATGCTTGAAGTTACTGGAATATGCTTGAAGTTACTTGCAAATGCTTGAAGTTACTTGCAAATGCTTGAAGTTACTTGAAAATGTTTGAAAATACTTGAAGTTACCAACAACAACATTGCTGTGCATGTTATGCATTTGATAATACTTGAACATACTTGATGTTACTTGGACATGCTTGAAGTTACTTGAAAATGCTTGAAGGTACTTGAAAACGCTTGAAGTTACTTAAAGTTACTTGAAGTTACTTGAAAATGCTTGAAGTTACTTTAAGTTACCTGAAAATGTTTGAAGTTACTTTAAGTTACTTGAAAATGCTTGAAGTTACTTGAAAATGCTTGAAAACTTAAAGTTACTTAGACATGCCTGAAGTTACTTGAAAATGCCGGTATACCTATCATGTGAAATCAGAGAAAGCAATGTCGAAAAATTTAGTTTTCCGATTAATATGTATAACAATCGACTTTGTTTATTTTTTCAACTTATAAAATAAATTGGTCGAATTTCGAATGGGAACTACCGTTGTATATTTGATATCCTGAGGTAAGTAATTTGTATCCGCTTAGAGATTGGGAAATAGGAAAGTAACCAATATTAGAACATTTTGAATTTGCGGATTAATTTTTGCTTCACTTGCTAGAAAGAAGTACGAACAACAGTTGACAAAATTTGAAGAGAAATTTTACCAAGTTCATTGACATACATATGTGTAGGTATAACTAGTTGAAACCGTAGACAATTATTATTTTTTTAAGTGTGTGCAAAAATTACCAGGGGCGGCATAAATTGGGTCTGCCCCGGGCGGCCCCAAGGCACGCTATGCCACTGACAGCAGGCCAACCATATTATATGTATAGAGTGGCATTGGGATTCCATCGCACCATCAAGTTAAAGACGTGCAACAACTGTGCATATTGCTGTCATAGGATACAGGACAACCACCACCATTTTACTATTTATATATATGCGGAAGCACTGAAGGCCGCTAAGTCCCTCGCATGCATACATATATCGCACAGTAAAACAGACCTTCCTTACGAATGAGCACTTGGTGACGGTGGTAGCTAAATTGAAGCAATTATGAACTCTCGTTTACTCTAAAAAGAATTTTTTTTTATCCAAAGATTTTTTTCAATGAGGTCCCTTAGGTGTCCGTCCCATATTCAAGAACCGGCAATCCAAGCTGAAATTCCGTTGACAAGCAAATGCTTTATTGAAATTAGTCTGCATTTTTTATCAAGATGATCAGTTAAGTAGGTGCCTACTTGCTGGAAACGTCAACGTCAAAGCGCTGGTTGCAGATGGGAATTTGTTAACCCAATAATGGCTAATGGAATGTGAAGTGAAAGCCATTTCTGGTGCTCGATAATTAGAGTTTGCCGGTATCAAAGCCAAAGAAGTATAGCTCCCTTAACATTGAATTGAATTAGGAGATTGGATCCTCTTAAAACCCTTAAAAGTGGGCAACATGCTTACGCACAAACAACAACGCGAACGTATACACATTATGAATAGCATAATTTATTATTCGTAAGTCTACTTATAATTTGTTAAAGTTAATGATTAAATTTTAAATTGAATTCAAGTGAAGCTGTTGAATTAAAATCCAAGTATAAAAGCTTCCAGAAATATTCCCTACACTGAAAACTGTTCGTTAATTTGAGTAAAAAAAACAGTTGATAATTCGCTTTTATACCCGGCCAAGGAGGAAACATCGCTTTTTAATCATTCTCTGTTCCTAATTTCTTTTCTACACGATGCTTCCAACCTTCTATAAAATGATCAACAAAACGTATCAACAAAAAATGTTTTTTTTCTAATTTTCATCAATCCATGTCACACAGCCCTAAATTAGCCCTCGTATCCACTCAAACGAATTTCCATATCAATCCTTTCCACAAAAAAAAAACTCCAATTATTGCATCAAAAGTCACCACCAAAATGTCTACTCTCTTAGTGCACGGTCTGTAGCAAAGTCCACCCCTCATTCTCGTCACCATTAAAGCAAATCAAATTAAAAAAAAGGATAATATGTGCATAACGAAAAGAGTAAGAAAGGCAAAGGACCCTTCACTCTGCCATTACATTACTCGCTGTAAGCACTTTTTAATAACCTACTTACCGTTAAATCAATTCCAAACGCACAAAGTCATTATTATACAGGCTGAAAGGCCAAAAAGGAAAAGCCAAACAAAAAAATGTCATTTTCGTCACCGTCATCGCTTTACGAATGAAGCCTGTCCAGGTGGTTGTCAATGAAAAGCATTCCAATTGTACCCGCTCGCTGCCTCATCTTCCTTCATCATCATTCACCGACTATAATCATTTTTATCGCTTCATCATCTTCGGCAAGGACACACTTTGCAATAAGTTTAGAGTCCTTTCATTTGGAACTGGTTCATGGTCAGGAGGTGTTTCAATTTGTTGTTGTGTCTTTCTTTTCCCCTGAAAATAAGTAACCGTGTGTTTTTTCTTTAAAGGATTTTCGTACTTTTAGTAATCATTCTTTATTGCTTCCTGTGTCTTTGTCGTATTTGTCCTAAATTTAAGGGTAGGTAAATAGAATTTAAAAAAAAAGGTGAGAAGGTTTAGAAAAATAAAGAGTTGTATTACCTTCCAATATTCAAAAAAGGGACATTAAATAAACTCGGCGAAATTAGGAAGCATAGACCAGCTAACCGTGCAGATTGGGGACGACTCACCCTTTTTATGTGCAAGTTTTTTTGGTCTGGGTTATTACCCCCGCGGTAATAAACCTTTGACGAACTTCTTGTTCCAAATAAGTACTGCTCGAAAAGCCAAACATTTCGAAAGTTTAATCAGTCGTATCTTAAAGCGCGAGTCAAAGTGGCCCTCTTAGAGAGATGAAAAGGCTCGTTCGTACTGAAATACCTGAAATACAGGCTTTGCAAGCGTCTCGCGTAGAAATGTAAACCCAAATAAAACAAAGTATGTTTTAGGAGTTGAAAGAGAATTGTTTTTTGATTTCTGATATGGACCAGGCTATCTACGAACTGCGATAAACGAGTTTGAACAGGTGCACAGCCATCTTCTATATAGCCACTCTGGAAATCTGTTCGCCAAAAATATCAAGGGCTGCTTTCTATGGATGACGAAAAAATACTACACAGGAGGCAACAGTATCTATCTGAAGGAAATCTAAACGTACAATTTCGTCGGGTATACTGTCCAAGAAGTGAGGAGGGCTATTAGTCCTCGAAAAAAATGGGAGACATCGCGTCCAGATGGATCATTACTCTCATCTTCAAACTGATGAGAGGCGACAGGCGACCCAACGCCTAACCAGTGAAGGGAAAGTTATGTTAAGTTACCAAAAGGCGATATGCGAGATAATGAGAATTAACTTTGTATTAAACTGATTCCATATACCATGAAGATCGTTGAGCGAGTATTAGATGCCCGATTGAAGAAAATTATACGGATACCTGATCCAGTGCGAATTTGTCGCGGGTAAATCACCACAGGTGCGATTCAGAGTAAAAGGATCGTAATGGGAAAACATCGTAATTCCTTAAAGGACTCGAATACGGTTTTAATTAATTTTGAAAAGGCCTTAGAAAGACAACCAAGAGATCTGTTATGGACGGCGCTAAGACAGCAACGAGTTCCAGAAACCTAAGAACAGATCATTAATGACATACCTATGTGAATGTGTAAGGACAAGAGTATGGTGCCTCGCTGGAGTCACCGGAGAGTTGATATTTATTACACTGATTGATTAACTGCTTGAAGGAAAAGTGACTCCAAAGTAATCCGTCCGTCTTCACTGACAATCATAAGCGAGCATCAAACGTCCTTGCAACGAGCACTTGATGTATGTGTGGATGTTCTGGAGGGGAATGGCTATCGTATTAGTCCGAAAAATATATAATACCTGTTTTGCCCGTTCACTTATTCACACCGACCTATTCCAGACATAATATGAACAGAGGTGATTCCCAATTGATTCGGAAAAAAACAGACCAGCACCATAGGAAGAAGGAGTCTGATGATCGGTTGTGGCGAGCCGTGAAACAGCGCTGTAACTCCAGCCGTCCACTTCACGTGGTAGCGATTGTAAGAGATATAGTTGTTCACTCAAAAACAACATAAAGGAAATTGACGTAAACAAGCCAAAAGGGAAAAAGTTGTGTGCTATCACATACAAAACCATTTAAAAAACTCCGACCTATTCCAGACAATTATATGAATGGAGGAGTGATTCCCAAGAGCGAAAAGTTCAAATATCTGGGATCTATGATCAACAAAGCGAAGCAAGCTGTGATGACGACATTAAGCATTGCGTAAGCGTAGGGTGGATGAAGTGGCGGGAAAACTCAGCCGTCTTCTGTGATCGAAAAATGACCACTAAGCTGAAAGGATGGCTCTACACCACAGTTGTGCGCCCGTAGCTGACATACGGCTCACAATGTTGGACAGTGTACAAAAAGTATGAGAGCGAATTAGCGGCAGATGAGATGAAGATAATTCGCATTACAGCAGGAGTAACGAAGATTGATCGAATAAGAAGTTCCAAGATCCGAGGAAGCGTTCACGTCAAAGAACCCATCTCAAAAAATTAGAGCGAGCCTTAAACTTCTGGATCACACGCATGCAGCAACACCATCATTTGATTGGCCTCAGCAATGAAGTGATTCAAAATCGGGAGGCCTGCAGCTATTTTCTGAGGTCGAACCGGGTAACGTTTGATCCCTTTAATCTTGATCAAAGCTTACCGCCATTAAAGAAAGAAGAAGAAGAAGGAAGGAGAAGAAGCAAACAGTTACATAGCAATCTAGAATTTCTACAATTGTACTAAAATTATGTAATTTGAAAAAGGGTAAAGAGAACATCCCCAACTAATCAAAAGATATAGTGAAAGAGCGAAGGCTAAATATTTAAAAGCCTGTAAAGAAAGAGATGGGTTTAAGCAACTCAACAAGACACTGCTTAAGGAAATAAATAATCTTAAGCAAAAGTTTCTTACTTGGGATGAAAATTGAGATTCAAACCTTAGGTAAATCGAAATAAAGTACCCCAATGCAAAAATTGTAAAAGGTATGGGCATAAGCATAAATACTGAGGCTCTACCCAAGATGTGCAAAGTGTGCAGAAAGTCACCTAAATGAGCAAACCTAATTGAGCAAATGAAAACAATCCTGCTCAATATAGAGGATGTTTATATACAAAAGACAATAAAAAAAAGAAACCACAAAAAAGCTTAAATAAGAAAGCACGACAAATCAAAAAGACAAATCCAAAAGAGCCCACAAAAAGAAAAATTTAAAGATCAGGTGATCCTCATAAAGGACACAAGACAACAGGCAGTGGGCCCAAAAATGGCATATGCTCAGGCAGCATCAAAACCAGCTGAAATACCTGCTGAGAAAGTCGTAAAACACAAAGAGAAGCTTAAACTTGCAAGGAAATCTTCTTTAAACAATTCCTAAACAGGATTGACTCCATGGAAAAATGCAATAAAAACATAGGGACGGGCTACAGTCCGCTTGGGCGAACTGTTGAATACCCTATTCTAATTCCTATCCCTCATAAGTGACAAAAGTCTAAAAATGGTTGAATTGTTAAGAACGCTCTACATAAAAAAAAGCTCCCTAGCTCAAACTTTGGTTTATCAATAAAATTCTTTTATTTAATTGTGGGCGTGTCAGTAGGCGGATTAAAAAAAATGTATACATGAGTATAAAGGGCACCAAGAGATTCTATATTATAAATTTCAGCTCCCTAGCACAAATTGTTTTATTTAATTGTGGGCGTGTCAGTAGGCGGATTTTAGAAATTTTATCTCCCGAGCAGTTTTAGGAGTCAAAGATCATATGTAAAAAAAATAAGCTTTCTAGCTCAAAATTCGATTTTTTCGATAAATTTGTTTTTTTGAGTTTGTGGGCGTGTCTGTGGGAGGATTTCAAAAATTCTTAAATTTTATTATTTCCGGACCCTAGAGAGTATGTATATGGTTAAAATTTAAGCGCTCTAGGTCCAGATTAAAGGCCTTAATTTTTGCCCACAGACGGACGGACGGACATGGCTAGATCGTCATTATTATCGATGCTGATCATAAATATAGTAACTTTTAGGGGTCTATGGGCAATATTAAGGTACCTATGTTACAAACTTCGCGCCAAAAATTAATATACCCTTAGAATAGGGTATAATGATATTAGATAGAATATCATTGCTAGAGAGACAGAACAGCAACAAGCTGTACCGAAAAGGCAAACATGCCATTTGTATCGAGAATCGAAAGGACGGGATGCAAGCGACTCTCGATAGAAACAAAATAGATATATATTTTATTTCAGAGACACACTTTTTAATGACAACTGACTTCAAACTGCAAGGATATACTTTATGCCACTCTCCACATATTCGTAATTGTGCCAAATGTGGGGTTGCAGTATACATAAAGAATACGATTGAACACCATATAGAAGCAATTTCATGCAAACGAGCAGTGGGTAAATATCTATTACATCGGTCTACTGCTGTCCTATGTATTAAATACACTTGGTGATAATATAATAATAGAAGAACCTAGCCTAAAACTTGTGAATACATTGACTGATTGGAACTACATCAGACAGTTGGGAAAACGTATCCAACCATCATCAGCTATTCGCAGTCCAATTATTTAAGCTCAATATTCAAAAAATTGCATGGGCTGCAACTCCCAAAACATCAAACAAGATTACACAGGTCGCAAGTCGCGCGTTCGAATCCCGACACACAAAATAAAGATCTCCCTTAAGCAATTTAGGCGCCACCCGTGAAGAAAAACCCCTGCTAAAGCACCAATACTCCTACCATATCCTCCTAATCTTTCAAAATGTAGTAAGAAGCACATTAAAATAGGCAATTAACCATTTACTAAGCAACAAAACAAAAAATGCATTCCCTGTCTTTACACTATAAGGGTACTGTAACAATTTCAGAAAAACCCTTTTAGCGTACGCACAATATATGTACGAGTATATATAAAAAAAACTCTTATCCTCGCGAAATATGTGAAATTATTATAGAAAAGAAGAAAGCTAGAAAACGTTTGCAAAAGACAAGGGCGCCAAGAAACAAAACCATACTGAACAATTAAATAATAAGCTCAGAAAATCTATAAGAGAATTTAATAATGAGTCTTTAAAAACTTCCCTTACCTTACCTTAAAATCACTAACAACAAATAAATAATAAAATAAAACAAATCCATTACAATAAACTTATTAAAACTAGTCAATCAGATTCCTGCCGACTTCCCTTTTAAAATTTCCACCAGACAACACAATCTACCAAACACACATGAAAACATTCCAAATGAACTATTGATATTCAAAAACCACGCACACGTAAGTTATCGATATATTTTGTGTGTATCAATATCTTCATACGCATACTCATTGTCGCTGAAAAGCGAAGGCAAAGGCAACACGGACTGTGTCGAACTGAAGGTTGTGTATTCCGTTTTCTACCTAAGCTCTCTATTTGACTCCTCTCTGTTCAACACCCGCTTTTCAGAAACAAATAACACGCCCTTCTTCGACTTATTTATTATGAATGACTACGAGAAGAGGGTATTTTGTGTAGAATACAGTGCAAGTCCTGTCATTGACAATTGTGAAGACATATCTTCAAAATGAAAATTCTTTTCGATGAATTTGCTAATAATCGATTTATTTTGGTTTTAAATTTTCCCCTTCAACTTCAATACATGTAGGTACATTGGACATCCAGTATAACGAACGCTTGGTAAAATTCCATTGGCATCTCTAAATAGTGAACGTTCGCACAAACTTACTTTTCCGATATAACGAACGTATTTGAAGCTGCACATTTTTTTAGCGTCAATTCTTGTTTCATGCAATATGAGTTGTTATTCTCAGTATTTATTTGATGATGGGTGGCAGGGTTCGCAGCTCAATAATAAAATTTTGAAGCAGATTTGTAAAAAAAAGGAAAATAAATCGAAAATTTCCGGAGTAGATTTGAAAACGCAAGAAAAACTCAATTTTTCAAAAACTGTATTTTTAACATAAATTTATTTTAACAAAAAAATCACATAAATTCTATTTGTTGCAGACTAATTATTAATTATCAAAAATAAATCACAAATTGCATTATTTTCGGAATAGAAGAACTAAAAACTATCTTGACTTTGATCTCATACCAATGAGAACGAAATGAACGAGGAACGAAGAAAGAAAAAAATGATTCCGTTCAGAATAGAATTTCAGATTCAAGTATTCCGAGACATTGGTCGCGTTCAATTTACTAGGCAACTGCTATACTCTACTCGTATCCAACAAAAATTATCAGTACAGGCCTTATGGAGGAGCTTTTTTTCTACCACTGGTGCCTGTAGATACTCTCACGGCACTCAAACGCAAGAATTGCCACTGAAATCAAAAACCAAACCACTGTCATACCAAGGAATTGTTGTTGTAATTTTCCTAAAATTCGCACACAGCCCACCACACAGCCGAATGGGAATGAGCATGATCGTCTTGTGTTCGGTTGCTATTATCATCCACCAAAGCATTGTGTGTGACTGAAGCACATCAGAAGAGTATTACCATCTCTACAATGAAGCATATCATTAAGGGTTTTTCTGTGGATTTTGTTAAAGAACTTTCGGTTTTGGTGCTTTTGAGAACGAATTATTACGTGGGGTGTTGCCATTCGGTTTTAATTTGATTGTATTTATATTGTACAGCTGCACAAGTGCAGTTTTTTTACAATCTGTTTAGGTATATGACATTGCGTCGTGGTTATATAATTTGGTATTCTAATTGCCTGATTGTGCCTACCTTTCACAATATACATATAGCGGAAAGTACTGGGAAATGTTTTTAGAAAATCTTGCTGATTGAGTCGCAAACTGTTTAAATAAAAAAAAAACATAAATACTCGTACATCCCTTCATCTCATTATGTACCTGTTTGTATCATGTCTTTGTTTTTCCGATGAATGACGCCTGTTTTGCCAATGAATACGGGAATTCCCAAAAGGAAGATCTCAAGTTAGGTAGGGATGCAATCATACAATGGGTTAGTTGAAATCGTTAAACGTTACAAAGCCAGGTATGAACCATACGTCGTCGATGAAATGGCTCAAAATGCAGGACATAAAGTGCTACGCTTGCCGCCTTATCACTGTGACCTTAATCCAATAGAATTGGTTTGGGCTCAAGTGAAAGGGTTTGTAGCAAGCCAAAACAAGTCATTTAAAATTGCTGAAATAAGAGACTTACTAATGACAGCACTTACAAGGGTTGACAAGGAAAAATTTCATCGATGTGGCCAACACGCAGGTTGTTGAGCCAAATATATGGGAAATGGACGTTTTTGCCGAGGAAGCAGTTGAAAGGTTTATAATAGACCTAAATAACGAGAGCAGTAGCAGTAATTACTCATCGGATTAGTTCAGTAGTGATATTAGAAATTTGTATTTTATGTTTTACAATATTTATAATGAATAAATTGGATTACAGTGATATATTTTTCGTTTTGATTTTTTGTTTGTGCTACGAAATTTATATATTTTGTTGGTCTACTGGATATACCCTTAAAAAACGGGCCTATTATTATCTTACCAGAAAAGGAAAAAGATAAACGGAATTTATTTCGTTCCGCAATATTTTTATTTTAAATTGGAAGATAGTAACCCTAATAGAATTGCTCTCTGAGTTATGGCGAATTATCATACACACTACGGTAACCCTGTGATAGATTTAAAGACGGATCGATTTATGTAAGTCATTCCAACCAGACTGAGAGACAAACATCCTATCTTCCCTGTACTGACAATTTTTGTTAGATAGAGTATAGTCCCTACTATTTCACCCATCCTCTTTGATTGATTAACTCACGGACCATCGTTTGGCAAGTGATAGAGGTTTAACTACTAGGGAACTCACAGTTGCCTTGCAAATTGAACGTGCCCATTCAGTGTCAGAGTTGGTTGGAAAAGTGAATAATACACTGCTGTCATTTAATTTCATGTTGTTTGGCAAAGAATTTTTCACCGTGAAAAAAAGAGTAGATCTGAGAAAAGCGGAGTGGCGGAGTAGATGTTTTTCTTTCTTAAAATTGGAGTAAATTTACTCCCTAATTTCAGCGATCGGGATATGACAGCTGCCAAACTAGAGACTGCTGGCTACATATACTGGTTGGCATCGGCGTATCGTCCCCACGACAACTTGAGACCTCTCCCTGGTGACAACCTGGAGAGATTGATCGCGGAAGCAGAGGCGTTGAAAGCTGCACTCATCATCGCTTGCGACGCTAATGCACATCATACCGTATTGGGCAGCACTGGACATCAACAAAATAGGTGAGTCGCTTTTTGAATACATTTTAAGCACCTACTAACCTCATTGTGTGTAATATAGGTAATGCACCTACTTTCATTACCAGAAATCGACAAGAAGTCTTAGACATTACTCTTGTCTCCGATACGATCAACAAAATGATATCGAGTTTGAGAGTCTCGGAATAGAGAGTCTAACCATTCTTCCTCTGACCACCGATATCTTTAATTCAACCTTAACGTTGATACCCCCTGTCAATCCATGTTCCGGAATCGTCGGAAAACAGACAGGCCAAATACAGACAAACTATAAGTAAACTAGTTACCTCTGAACTCTTAAGACCTCCATTCAATTCCAACGAGCTTGACAGTACAGGCAATAAGCTTACCACGACTTTTAGCGAAGGGCTGCTTCCTGTCCCCTCATACGACAACCAGGTCAAAGTTTATATACGAGTATCTGATATATTCACGCTAAGGCGGCTCCAAGAAAAATCGTAACACATGAAATTTCTATTATTCTGTTAATTCACTTATTTTATACAACAACTCACTTTATACTTCATCACAATTAATAAACAATCAAATCGCACTACTTCATCGCTGTTAAAAAGATCGATGTCTTAAGTGTTCCTGTGAAGCGTATTTAACCCAGTGACTGCTTTTCGAGAGTGCTAGAATATTCCCGACGTTTCGTGTATTAGAAGGTTCGAGAAAAGAGATTGCTATAATTGTTTATAGCTTTCCAAACTTAGCAACCGTCTGCTTTCAAATATCGCTATGTAGCTCTCTACTAGATGTCAATATATTGCAGATTGCTACTTAACTGATTATCACCTGAAGAAAGCAAATCATTTTAGTAAAAACAGATCTTTAAAAAAATAAGTTTATGAATTATGACATAAATAGGGCCGCATATGTACCCCTTCTATAAAATAACTGACAGACGGAAGGTTCGTTTTTCTCTCATTGCAATAAGTCGTATAATATAAATTTAAACAATAGTATCTTGAACTATAAAACAGTGGCTTGAATAATTCCATTATTGCTTGTGCTAAGTTAATGTTGGAAGCAATACAATTGTAATTTTTTTTTTTTTTTTTATAATTTGCTTACGCTACAAATGCTTGTATTTCAAGATACTAAAGAATATATAAAAATAAAATAAATATTAGGCATTAAGGTCCCATACAGGGTCTAAAACATAGCTTATCCAACTATTTGCTTGTGCGTAGGGAAGGGTTCTACAATTTTAAGCCGAATCCGAACGGCAAATCCGAGAAGTTTCTCATGACAATTGATACTCTTGGATGTTTGTCAGACGTTCGCAAGAGGCTACTTGGCACGGGGGGGTTTGAACCGGGGACCTTTTGATTGGTAGTCCAACAGACTTACCTGCGCCCCACGGTTCAAGGAACATATAATATAAATGTTTGCTTACGCTTTTCAGCCCCTCAAGCCTCCCTCTGGCTACGTGCAGCGGCACTTATTGATTCTATTTTATATTTTCTGTGCTATTTAATATCTTAATTTCCAAAACAGGATACACTTTGAATCTACCAATTACAAGTTTTGCGTGAAATCCCTTTCATTTCTATGCCAACAGACATTTGAAAGAACAGGACCACTACCTTAAACTATGTACCAACCTCATTCTAACGCACGTTCTTGTTTTGTTTACTCATTTTCCAATTCATTTAATTTTTTCTCCTTTGTTTCCTTTCTCATTCATTGTTTGTCATTCGTAGACAATTTGAATATAACTCAAACTCCAGCGTTCGGGCTACATCCGATACAAAACAATGAGTCATCGATGTTGTGGTGGTGGCCGTCGTGGTAGATTGTTGCTGGTGTTGAAAAGAAAATATCCTTACGACTTTACAAAAGGCATCCGGAAACAATTCGTATTGTTTAAGGGGCGAAGTCACTGGAAAAACGTGTTGATTGGTGCTGGAACTCAGTCACTTTGAACCTGGTAGTCAATTTTTCATTCTCCTTGTTGGTTTGTTTCTTTGATACCGACCATATAGCATTGATACCCATTTTAGACAAGCAACGAAATATATACACCCCCAGGAAGTTGAAAGGTGTGTGTAAAAAATATTTATTTTCTGAGTCGCAACAGGAAATTAGTTGAAATGTCCAAATTAAGGTACATGGATGTTGACACCAGTTGGTTGTGTTTAAGGCATGAACCATTTGGTAGCTGGATGACCGAAAATTGACCAGCCGTGGATAGGGTTTTTCTCGGAAGGTCACACTACACCTCAGCCTCAGCATGAAACAAAATGATTTCAATATTAATAATGAGGAGTAAGATGGGTCAGTCTAATATTTTGTGATATAACCTAATTCTCATATTGTTCGGTCACCAACTACTGATATCGGTAAATTTATAAACCGTAACATGACCTACATTCTTTTCTCCATAGATAGATTACGCAATTATCTTCATTGTCACCCAATCCACAACCAATCGTCCAATCGTCACCATTCTTCACGCGTTTATCTTATACCAGTTACCGATGTGCTCGAGAGTAACTCAATTTTACCAGACGACAAGCCGTTGACGAATGCTGCAAGAGCTTACAGTCAGTCAGTCACGCCATCTCTAACTGCACACACTCGTCTTGCCTTGAGGAACTAGTTATTACTTTTTACATTCCAATCATTTTTCGTATCTTTTATTAAGAATTTCATGAAGTTAATTTAAAATGCTTTTTTAAAATGAATCAACACAAATAAATACATTACAGCGTTAGTGGTTTCTTTGCTTTATGCCAACCGCTACCTTGGTAACCCGGACTTCAGCAAGTGTTACGCGAGTACGACTACAGTCAATTCGTATTAGCGCGATATTTTTATATTTTTTTTGCCGGCATATTTCTTAACAACTTAAATATTTAAAGCGACTCTTAGTTTATTAACCATGGTAAACTCACCACCACTAGATGATACCCCTCAACCAAGCCAGCCAGCTATTCAACAGTTTTTTTTTCCTTCCTATGTTAGAGCACCGCCAGTCAGTGCCAAACAGCCTGTTCTGTGGTTTTCACAATTGGAAGCGCAATTTACCAATAGCGGCATTGTTCCGAAAAAGGCAACTTCTTTCGCACGATTCCGTTAATCGATACTAGGCACATCAGAAGTGGAGTATTTGATAATCAACCTATCGTTATACACTCCGTACAAGACGGTAAAAAGTCACGCCCCTCAATGGAAGCAAGGAAGCAAAAAATTTTCCTACTTTCGGACAAAGAGAGCCTATGTGACCGTTTTCCATCTTAACATTTCCGGCGCCTCCGAAGCCTTACTTCAAGTACCGACGAAGACGTGTTGAAAAGCTCGCTGGCTGTCACACCTTCCAACACTAACTCAAGCGCGTCTAATGTCCCAAAAGGCGTTCTCTGTTACAGGGCATGAGGTTTTTTCTCCACACGACGTTGTTGCAATAACATTGTAGCTTATTCATATCGAAACTATTTCGCATGTTTAATTTACCACCTAAATGTTTAAACTAAACTGTCAATAAAATTGACAAGAAGTAAACACCGGATATGGTAGGTATATCGAACACAGCTTTAAGACCAAATTACAATTTCAGTTCGATATCGAAATCACGTTCGATTCGTTTAAGTTCGAGACGGAAAGCTATTTAAACCATCGCGAATCGTCCTGTCCTTTTTTTACTTTTAACCCATACCACTCGGCTGAGTACAATGTGAGTACTTTTTTTTTTAATTTTTGTTAGGTTATTTGTTCAATTATAATTAATAATTCTAGGCAGAAATTGCTGCTGAAAATTATAAAAAAAGCTTCCAAGTGCGAGTCGGACTCGCCCATGAAGGGTTCCGAATTATAATTATTATTTACTTAGGCACCTATTACAGATTTATTATTAGAAAATAATGGTTCAGGGTTTACGCATAAGGCGTATGTTTATGGAATTAAAGGGTTTTTTTTTATATTTGAGTTGATTGAATGAAAGGTAAATTGCGGTTTACGATTTATGACGTATTAAAAAAAAACTGCTTACTAGATCTCGTTCAAACCAATTTTCGGTGGAAGTTGTCTCTCGCGCAAACTATTCAGTTTAGAAAAAAATGATATTAGAAACCTCAATATCATTTTTGAAGACCTATCCATAGATAGGGTAACTTCGGGCATTATGGTGCAGGGGGCATTATGGCGCACCTTGTAAATACCACATATCCGATTCCCTCATAATAAATTGAACTATGAGAAAACTTTAGTTTTTGTCAATCGCGCATAGTGTCAGGTTGCTGGGTTTAAGTGATTTTTTTTGTGGCAGTTGTGGCAAAAATTAAAAAAAGTTTCTATTTTCTCACCCAGTTATATTTTTGCCTATTTCTCAATTGTATGGTGCTTGGTAAGTATACATCGCAGGTGTTTCGTGTGTATAGTGAAGTGAAGATAAATGTATCTGTTTTCGTTTGGTGGCATTAATAAGTAACAGGAAATGAACACCTGCCGATTTTTTTTATGTGTTATGCAAACACGTATTTTTTGTTATATGGCGCACTTGCTGTAGGGGCATTATGGCAAAGATGCGCCATAATGCCCTTATGAAGTTTGCATGTTAAGTGTCCGCCATATTGCCCCAATTGAAAACCATTTGTACAGCAATATTTTACGGTCAACTACCTATATTTTATGTCTTATTTCCATAGAAATGCCGACTATCCGCAAAGCAAATAAGGGCTTGAGAGCCACATGATTGGAAAGTAATCTGGTTGCTGCATTTAACGAGGTAAAACAGAAAACTCTATCAATAAATGCAGCTCCAAAGCAGTCCAATGTTCCAGCGACTACCCTTAGAAGAAGGCTTCAGAACGGTGACGGCAAAAAATTCGGTATTAGAAAAGGGCGGATCGAAAACAAAGAAAAATAAAAGGAAGCGCGACCTTAACTCTTCGACTTCTGATGATGAGAACATTGAAATCCAGTTAGCCGACGAGTCCGATGGGCCCGAAGATTTCGAAGAAAATATTTGTGCAGGTTGTGGGGGAGACTACAATATAACAACAAAAAAAGATGATGGATGCAGTGCATTATATGTAGTTTTTGGTCCCACGACTCCTGCGCTCATTTTAACAACACCGGTGATAGTTGTGGCAAATCCAACCACAAGTAAATCATCACGCCATATTGCCCACTAGGGTACGCCATATTGCCCCATGCATTGGGCATTATGGTTTTTTATAAAACATCTTTGACTTATTTTTTTTATATCATATATCCTTGAATCTGTAGTTTTATATAATTTGTTTTGGTTCTTTGTTTCCTATATTTAATAAATCGTTTTGTTTTTTTCATAAAAAACTGTTCTTGTTAAAGTTATTTGGGAAGGAAAAAAAGTGCGCCATAATGCCCGAAGTTACCCTACATAAATTTTTTTTGAGTTTCAGTTCTAAGTATGGGGAACCCCCAAAATTTATTGTTTTTTTTTTCTATTTTTATGTGAGCATCTTAATGCGGTTCACAGAATACATCTACTTACAAAGTTTCAACAGCATAGCTCTTATAGTTTCGGAAAAAAACTGGCTGTGACATTCCCGGACAAACAGACAGACAGATAGACAGACAGACATGACGAATCTATATGGGTTTCGTTTTTTGTCATTTGGCTACGGAACCCTAAAAAGGGAAAGCAAAAATAAAGAAAACAAAGGTGTCTGCTTTGATGTCAATTGCGAGGAAATCCAGTAATCCGGCAATAAACGTGTTGGCTATGCAGAAACCACGTCAAAGGAGAACGTAAAGACCATTTTTGTCTGCCCCTGGTAAGAATTATTGACTCAATAAAATTCTGTTAAGCAAAATTAATATCGAGCTGACCTTTCCCCTAGGCATTTTGAACGACCTTAGCAGAGAGTGCCATAGAGCCCCGCTAAGGTCATCCTCATTTTAAAATCGAGTTGTTCAGCAAGTGGTTCGAAATATTAGCAACATACTGGGACTTCGCAAGACCACATGCTTAAATCTCGCCACAGCACTGCAAAAGTGATTAAAACAGCCGCCCATCATCCCCCTAAGCCGTAACAAAAGAAATATAAATAAAACCCGGACTCATTCTAACTTATTATTTCGTTTTATAATGCAATAATCATACATGCATCCCACCAAATCAAATTCATCTTAACTTAAATACTCTTACATACTTAGGGTGGCGCTATAGTCCGGGGTGGACCTGGGCCTCAACCAACAAGCGTCTCCAGCCAGCACGATCTTTGGCCGGCTGTCTCCATTTTCGCACGCTAAGTTGGTTAAAGTCCCCTTCCACTTGCGTGCGCCACCTGAGTCGCGGTCTTCCTCTACTGCGCCGTCCCTCGGGTGTGGATTCGAAGATCTTCCGGGCCGGAGCATTCACGTCCATTCGCTCTACATGACCCAGCCACCTCAGTCGTTGGACCTTCACTCTTCTGGCTAAGTCGATGTCGCTGTACGGGCTAGTTCATCGTTGAATCTCCTCCTCCATTCACCATCTATGCAGACGGGACCAAAAATTACCCGAAGAATTTTCCTCTCAAAACGGCCAAGAGTGACCTCATCCGCTTTTGTTAGAGTCCATGGCTCTGCACCATAGAGAAGGACTGGGATTATTAAGGTCTTATAAAGGGTCACTTTAGTTGTTCGAGAGAGGGCTTTGTTACTCAATTGCTTTCTTAGCCCAAAGAAACAGCGATTGGCAAGAGTTATTCTTCGTTTAATCTCAGCGCTGGTGTCATTGCCTGAGTTCATTGCGGAGCCTAGGTAGACAAAGTCCGGAACCACCTCAAAGTTATATCTGTCTATAGTGACATTCTGTCCGAGACGTCGGTGTTGGGTGTCCTTTCTTGATGATAGCATATACTTTGTCTTGCCCTCATTGATCGCCAAACCCATCTTCGCCGCCTCCGTCTCAATACTCACGAACGCGCCAGTGACATCCCGCTGTGTTCTGCCGATTATGTCGATGTCGTCGGCGTAGGCGAGTAGATGCACGGACTTTTGAAAGATTGTGCCTCTGGTGTTAGCATTTGAGTTTTGCACTATTCTTTCAAGAACGATGTTGTAGAAGTCACATGACAGCGCATCGCCTTGTCTAAATCCTTTTTTGACATCGAAGGTCTCGGTGAGTTCTTTACCGACCTTGATGGAGCAACGTGCATTCTCCATCGTCATCCTGCACAAACGGACGAGTTTGGCAGGGATGCCAAAACTAGACATTGCTCTGTATAGCTCGTGAGTGATAAACTGGCATAGTGGCTTGCAAAATTAAGTAATGCTCCTCTTATGTTTGTATATAAACGCCTAAACTAAAAATTACCTAGAAATCTTGGTTCAAAGCCTTAGAAAAAGTAGTATTGATGAAATTATAACGAAAGTACCTACCTAATTAATTCTTGAATCAACAACGGAAATTTGTGCACACATTTCGGAGCTTCAAATCAGCAGATCAAAACATGAGTACATTGCTTTTAACTACTTTTCTTGGACTGTTTTATTTTATACATAGGTACCAACTGTTGCTTATTGTACATTTAACAAGTTATACAAGGAGTATATGTACATTCACAACTCAAGATTGAGTACATTTAATTTAATTTAATTTTAATTTGGTTTGGTGGGGGCATGCGCCCCCATTTATTCAGCTTAATACAAGCTATAATATGTCTTAAAACAAAACTAAGACTTATTGCTAGACTTAAAAACTAATACTTACAAGCTAGAGATTAAGTTAGGGTTTATGGAGAAGGAGGTTAAGTTTAATGGAGGGAGTGCTGCGGTTGAAATCAAAAACAGAAATGTTTGAATTTACCTTCCGTAGCATACGGGAAATTGGTTCGTTGGAGCCATAGAACGTGCGGTGGGTTGGTAGATAGAACAGACGGGGATGTCTTAAATTACGAGGGTTAGTACTCATATTAAAGGAGATGGAGTTGTAAAGGGACGGGCAATCGATAGAGCCTGAGAGGAGGCGATGAATGAAGAGAATGTCTGCTGCATCCCTGCGATCTTCAAGGCAATTCAAGTTAATGAGTTTGAGGCGGTCTAAATAGGGAGGAAGAATTAGGGGATCGTTCCAAGGAAGTCCGCGGAGGGCAAATCGAAGAAAAAGTCGTTGTATGTTTTCGATTCTGGTTACATGAACTTGCTGAAAGGGTGACCACGTTTGGCTGGCGTATTCGAGGAGGGGGCGGACAAAAGGAATGTAGAGAGATCTGGTAACGTATGGATCAGAGAATTCCTTTGACCACCGTTTAATTACGAATTATCTCGTCAATGTGCGAACGGAAGTTAAGCTGGCGGTCGTACAATATGCCAAGGTCACGAAGAGACTGTACGATAGGTATAGGTTGATCATTAAGAAGGTAGAGACGGGGAGGGGACTTGTTGTATTTACGTGATAAGGTTATAGATTGGCATTTCGCAACATTGAGCTCTAGGCAGTTTTTGAGACACCAAATAGAAAAACTGTCTAGATCTTGTTGTAGCAAGCAGGAGTCTTGCGATAAAGATATGTGTTTGAAAAATTTGGTGTCATCGGCATAGAGAGAGATAGAAGAGTGTTTAATAACCCTTTCCAGATCGTTTATAGTAAAGATGAAGAGAAGTGGACCTAGGTGACTGCCTTGTGGTACACCAGAGGTCGCCACGAATGGGGCAGATAGGACGGACCTGAAGCGAACATTGTATAAGCGGTTTTCCAGATAAGATGATATCCATTTCAGCAGTATTGGTTCGAGACCAAGGGTGGACAGTTTGAAAAGAATTAATTTATGGGATATCTTATCAAAAGCTTTATTAAAATCAGTCGCAATAACATCGACTTCTTTACCACTTTCTAAGGCTGTTAGCGCAGAGGATGCGAATTCAACGAGGTTAGTGGTGGTTGATCTACCTTTTAGAAAGCCATGTTGGTTCTGGGAAATAAAAGACTTGCATTGAAAGCTTAAGGATTCGTACAAGATGCTTTCCAGGAGTTTGGGTATATGCGAAAGTTTGGCTATCGGGCGATAATTAGTAACTTCACTTTTTAATCCCTTTTTATGGATCGGCGTTATGAAGGAGGACTTCCATATCTGAGGAAAGTCGCCTTGAGATAGTGAGAGCTTAAAGAGGTGCGAAAGGGGGTAGGAGAGCACTAGGGAACGCTTCTTAAGAAGAATAGCGTTAATACCATCTGGGCCAGGTGAATATTCATCATTAAGTTTTTGCAACTTATTTTCAATTACAGAAGGTTCAAAAGTTTGAGAGAGAAAGGGACCAGTGGAGTACTCGAGTAGGTAGTTGAAATAAGAATGATCTGGTACAAAGGAGTTATCGGCAAAAGATTTTTTTAAAAAGGTGGCAAAAAAATTAGCAATGGTTTGTGGATCACTTGAAGATATGTTTTCGTTAGAGAGGGATGGGGGGGTAGCCGTCGGATTTTTTCTTGTAGTTAACGAATCGGAAAAAAGATTGAGGGTCGCTTATAAGATTGGCTTGCGCATTGTTAATATGTCTTTGATAGAGGGAGTTATAAGCCTGGGTGAATTGAAGGTATGAGCCGAGATAGTTGGAATAGTCAGAAAAAGACTTGTTTCGAAGGAAAACTGACCATAATTTGTTTCTCTTGTTACGTAACGATCGTAGTCTTCGATTATACCAAGGGGGAGATGTAGAGAATTTAGTTTATTAGATTCTTTTATAAAACCTTCCCACAAATATTAATTTTCATATTTATTACCTTGTACACACACGATCATTATCATTACACCTAATCCATTTAACCTATATTTTTTTATTATAATCTATTTTTTTTTTTTTTTTTTAATTATCATTTATTACGTTCTTTTCAACTGGCTTATTATTCTATGCACCTATGCACTTTATTTAATTGAGTAATAACTACGTAATGACACATTTTCTTTTTTTTTGGTTGACATGCATAAACATTATGTATGTATGAGTATAAATGCATTCGATTTCCCCTCCATTTTTTTATAATTAAACGTTGTGAAACAGAAATAGTATTTGAAGTTGTTTCCTTGTATACCTAATGTGAACATGGGTATGTGCTAAGTCGCTCCGAAAGGTCGTTGAGATGAGTCGCTGAGTGAAGTGTTCGGGATCCCGAGTTAGGGACTATTCCAACAAAGATCGAGGAAGGAATAGTCATGGTGCAATAGTTACTGCCTGTTGTAAAAGGGGAGGATTTCTCCTGATGTCAAAACACACATGACATCACATTTAAGTTTTAAGAAAGTTTATATACCCCTTTCCATATTCACAATAACACCTGACCTTCAGTCACAGTTTCTTTTACAAATATTTTTCTGGATCGCTTCTCATATTCGGCACGATAAATTTAGTAAGCGTTAGGCTACAGCAGTAAGATTCCACCCCACCGAAGAGTATACGCTGTGCAACCGCAAGCGTGCCAATGCTGCTGCAAACAAGGAATTACCACCTATTCCTGACCCCCCTATGCTTACAAATCTACCATCAAATAGCTGAACTCACCAAAAAGTTGCTACACTTTCGGCCACAGTCGCAGGAGTATATTCACAAAAGTCCGACCCAGTTTCGAGATATGGCAGATCCAGAAGTAGATCCCAAGCAAGGAAAGTACAACCCAATTTAAAAAAAATTGTCGAGGTCCCTCTTAGTTTGATCGAAATGCGAAATCATACGCTTACCCAACATGGGAGGGGTGCCGTGACATAACCCCAAGCGTCATAAGCCCAAATCTCGAAATTTGGCCTATATCGCTTTTTGAAAGTGACATAAGGCCAAATTCCAGTATTTGGTATTATGTCACTTTCACAAAGCGTCATAAGGCCAAATCCGGAAAGTGGCATAAAGCCAAATTTTCGAAACCGTACCTCGCACCTACTCCAAATCAAACAGTGACCCCAAGCAGGGGGGTTGCAGGGGGCAGCATGGCCCCCCATAGGCATTGTACTGTTTATGCAATCTACTTGCGATGCAACTAATCCCATAAAAAGTGCAATGCATATGCGGGGGCATGCTGCCCCCCTGCAACCCCCCGCTTGGGGTCACTGTTTGATTTGGGGTAGGTGCGAGTGCAAATTGTTGAAAACAGCACCAAGCGAAGGTGTCATAAAGCCAAATTGGCATTATGACGCTTTTCCAATGTGTCATAATACCAAACGCTAAAATTTGGCCTTATGTCACTTTCACAATGCGACATAAGGCCAAATTTCAAAATTTGGGCTTATGACGCTTGGGGTTATGTCACGGCACCCTTGGGAGGTATTGCACCGAGCCCCACATTAAGACATTAAGACATCAAATGGACAACCTGTTTCAAGAAAACCCAGACGACTAGCACCAGACTGGTTCAAGACTAAGTTTGATATAATGTTAAAATTCGGAATTGCCTGCTGCTCGGATATTGTATGGTCCTCACCACTACACTTTGCGCCCAAAAACTTAGGTGATTGGCATCCATGTGGCGATTACCGACGCTTAAACGATCGAACGATGCCGGATTCGTATCTGCTATTTGGCAAGCAAATATTTTCAACCATAGATTTTGTTCGCGCTTTTAACCAGATACCAGCTGCTTCTGAGGACATCCAAAAAACGTCAATTATCGCACCATTTGACATTTTTCAATTTCCATTCATGGCATTTGACTCGCGCAACGTTTCAGAGGTCAATGGATAAGGTAGCTCGTGATCTTTCCCATTCACTTTCGCCTACATTGATGACTTGCTTGTCTCTTCGTAGAATCAAATGCAGCACCTGAGCGTTTTGTTTCAATGCCTTCCGCCCGCAGGACTCGTCATCAAAGCCGCAGAGTATTTTTTGGTAGACACCTAGTGTCCGCTTGTGGAATTACGCCTCTTTCTGAGAAAGTCTCTGCTATTTAAAAAGTCCCCTAACCCCAGATGCCAGAGACATTTCGTGCGTTCATAGGAACGATTTATTTCTGTCGCAAATTTGTCAAAGGGCCTGCACAACTCCTGGTACCGCTAAACAAAGAGCTTGAGACACCAAAAATCAGGGGTTCTCAACCCCAGTTTTGGAACAGAATTTCATAGCAAGCAAGCTCTTGCGGCAATAACCCTCCTTGCAAACCCGAATACCAATCGTGTTGATGGTTGATTTTGGTGCAATTGGTGCAGTACTACAGCAGCGTTGTAAGGCTAGATTGCAACCACTTGCTCTTTTTAGCGCAAACGCTCTCCTTCTACCAAGAAATAGTAAAAATATGATCGAGAGCTACATGCAATTCCTTGGCAATTCTGATGGTTGGTTTTTATTAGCCAGTTTACGAAGGATATCAGACATATCTCTGGTGAAGATAACATAGTTGCAAATACCCTCTCGCTCGTGCATGCGATTGCATCAGCAATTTATAATCACGAGCCCAAGCCTAAGACGAAGAACTGCGTAAAATCCGAACAACCCGAGCTCGCACCTTCAAATTCGACACCTCAGATGACAGCACCCCTAAGTTGAAATATTTTTGACGTTTCCATTGGTGTAATCCGCTCATTCGTAACTCAATAGCTAAAAAGGCAGGTTTTTGACGCCCTCCACTCTTTGGCGCGCCCAGGTCAACGTGCTTCGCATAAGCTTGTTGCTCAGCGGTACGTTTAGTCGTCAAAGAACAGGTACTGCGCTCAGTGGACCAAATGCTGTATTTCTTGCCAGGCCACATGTCACACACACTCGCCGATTGCTAACTTTGAGTCACCCTCAAAACGGTCCGAGCTTATTTACATTGACCTAGTTACTCTGACACCATCGAAGGGATATAATCAGCATGTCAGTATTGTCGATAGGTTCACACGTTTTCCTTAGGCCGTCGCGCTAGCAAATGGAACTGCAGAAACCAATGCCCGCGCGCTTGTTTCATCGGGACCTCTCGCTTTGGCGTTACACTCCGAATTACATCGGACCTAGGCCGATAATTTGAATCGGACATCTTTAGGAGCCTATTCCTGCATATTCTCGGATGTAAACACCTTCGGACTTCGCCATAATATCCGCAACCCAACTGACTGGTGGAACCTTTGCACAGAAAACAATGCAACAAGACAAGAGTACAATGCACTACCGTGAGGCAGCGTTAACCGCGAACCTATCCGGCTACCAGGTGAATTCTTATACCAAGAGACATACCAAGAGGCATTCCTGCTCCGAGTTAGTTCGCATAATTCAAGACAATTTCCAACAGTTAACCCCCAAACAAATATTTCGTCTCGGACAACGAGCGACATTTGTGTTTGAGAATTTAGCAGATGTGTAGCAATCCCTTGTACACAAAAAAAAAAAAATTTATTAACTCCATGTTTTTAAAAAAATAACGTAAGATATTTCAAGCTTACGTCACATCCCATAAGCGCCACAGTTCCCCTGAGAAACAATCATGTCTCCACTGGAGTTGGTAAGCGTGTTTTTTTTTGCTTTGACTTGCTCTTCCGGCATTTTACTCCCACTCTCTTTTCCACAATAACCGCAGAGTGTGACTGAAGAGCATGTGAATTAACCAAAAAGTTATCTCAATCCCCTGGTTAATTAAATTGGAGTTATACAAGGTGGGCCGAAAGAAATCACCCTATTGGAAGATGCTCTTATTTTTGCAAATGGCCGCCAATGTCAAATCTGTTTTGACATTTGTGGACTAGACAGATGTAGAATACAAGTGAACAAGCCATGGAGCGATACACTCCCCAAGAACGCGGAAAAATCGTGTCTATTTTTTTGCGTAACAATTCGTCTGTAGTGTTGGCGCAGCGCGAATTCCGTCGCCGATTCCACGGCCGTCCGACACCGACTGCGCAAACACTGCGTCGTTTGGCCACCAACCTTGAAGAGTATGGGATCACACGAGACGTTGCCAAGAGTGGCCGGCCCCGGAGCGCCCATTGTGCCGAGAATATCGGGTCGCCTCATCTCTCGTTTTGGCGATTTGCACTAGCCCGCAAGATCGCCCTATGTAACCGGTCCAGATTTTTTTTTGCGGGGTTTTTTGAAGTCCCGTGTTTACATGAACAAGCCCGAGACCCTAGAAGCCCTCAAGGACAACATTCGACACGAGTGCGAGAATCTGTCGCCCGAAGTTCTCGCCGAAGTGATGAAAAATGCTATAAAACGAGCCCGTATGGCAATCAATTGTGACGGCGCCCATTTGGCCGATATCATCTTCTCGACTTGACCAATAAAATTCTAAAGGTTCAAATAAACATAATCAAAAAACAGAATCGAAGTTCTTCATTTAGAAAAAAAATGAGAGCCAAACAACATCGGATGACTTCTTTTGGCCCACCTTGTATAACCACACAAATAATTGCGAAGGATTTTTATACATTTCAAAGGTGAGCGTAAATTTGAACATAAATTCAAGCCAAAAAGTGCAATTTGACTTTTTCATCTCAGGCACGTCAAGACTTCAATCCGGAGACATCCACAAAAATAAGCTCCAGTCTTATTAAGTGGAGCCTGGGAATTCTTCTCGGAGCCACAAAAAAAACAATTCCACGGAGGTATTTTGCGGAAATTTTGGTTAGAAGCTTGCCCGGCGTATCCAGAACACGGCGCCTTGGAGAGACAATCGTCAGCAGATGGCTAGTGTAGCAACGGCAGTCGCCACGAGTTGCCAAGTAGATCGCTCCATCAACCAAAACGCTCGGTCCAAGCAATACAAAATTTCGGCGGACTCAATCCCAATTAAAACCCAGATTAAACAACAGAAAAAAAAAACATTTTTATAGTTTAAAAGTACCTAACTCAGAAAATTACTTGCCTTAAATCTAATATAAAAAAAAAACAAAAGAAAAAAAAAGGAAAAAAAACGTGTGCTAAAATATATAGGTTCAATTTTGGCATAAAATTTCCTAGTCTTAGCTGAACCAGTGAAAAGTGCCAAGTGTTAAGAAGTATGTAATACAAAAAAATATATAAAGCTCAATTTACTTCAAAATATAAAAAAAAAGGAGAAAATATAATAATAATAGGTGTAGCAGAACATCTCATCAGCGATCCAGAGTGCACTCCAGATTTGCGGTTGATTAAGGTAAGCCATTAATCATTTTACATACCTTGGCACAGTTCTTTGGTGAATACCAATTTAGTGAACATAACTATCTTAACTTTTCCGATTGGAACTGTGTATGTATATCGATACATACCGAAATAAGATTAAGCCTATATATTTTAAATTATAAAACAAAACAAATATACTTACTCACATACTTAAAATTAGTTACATACTTAAACATAATTATAACTTATCTAAACCATAAAAATATCTAACTACCTTTTTTTATTTCTAAATTCTAAGCAAATGTTGTTTTCCTTATTTCATGCAGTTGAAGATGTCATTGCATGTTATGGATTTTAAATCTTTTGAAATTCGGCAATGAATAAAACAGTTTTCTTGATGCAATCGCTTCTAAAAATAATGTGTCTTTAAATAAATCTTACTATGGTGTGACGTGGTTATAAGGTGTAGTATTGGGTTGAGGCGCGATAAATAAAGGGGGTTGCTTACAGTATACACAGGCAATGTAACCATGGTGTACTTTCACCGGTACATTAAAGGGCGGGAAAGGCCTGTTTCGAAGTCTCGATCTTCGTCTGTCAAAACACCCGACAGTGCAGAGTTGGTTGCGATTGTGTGTGTGGCTCTTCCTTCAGGCACGATATTTATTTTGGTAGCAGGTTAGTGTCAACAAGATCCCCCCATCCGACGAGCTACTGCCGTGCATAGCCAGCGTGCCACCAGTTGTCACAAGGGTAGCATCCACCATAACCCGGCCTGCCACAGATGCGTCATATCTTTGTAAGACATGACCACAATCGTCAGTCATTCGCTTTCCCGTATAATCGCCATTATCGAGTTTTAGAATAGCACGAGAAGTATTTTAATGTTCTCAGCTAAGGAAACAGCACACCCGCTTGAAACCAGCATTTATCCTCCGAGACGACCTGGAAAGTGGCGACCGCAATCCACTAGCACAAGAGCTTCCAGCAAGTCCACAGCCATCGACCAGCTCAACAGCGGCACACAGACCTCGAAAAAGCATCCATTTTGGGACATAGCCCAACAAAGTCCCAACAAACTATGGGCAATCTATCTTCTAACCAGAACTACTACAGATTATTCGAATTATCTCGGTTCGTACTTACAGTTCTCTAACCTTTTTCACTGTCTCTATCAACGCTATCTTTCTGATGCTCAAGCTAACCTCATCAAGGACCCACGGTCATTTTTTCATTTTGTTAATTATAAAAGGAAATCTGATGGATATCCCTCCTCACTCTTGTTTGAAGGCGAGTCCTTAACGGACCCATTTGTAATCGCAAACTCTTTTGCTACCGTGTTCAAGCAGTCCTTCACTGACGACTGCCCTGAACCGGATCACTCTTACTTCAGTTATCTGAAAAATTATACCGTTGGCCCATTCATTTTACCCACCTTTGACCATTCCATGGTGTGCGACAGACTTCTTCATCTCAATGATGAATTTGTACCCGGCCCAGACGGCCTTCCAGCCATTCTTCTCAAAAAGTGTTCTGCGATTCTTTCACCTTTCATTGCCAATCTTTTTAAACATTCCTTATCTCTTGGGAAATTTCCTAAAATCTGGAAAACGTCCTTCATTTCACCTGTTCACAAAAAAGGGCCAAAGAATGACGTATCTAACTATCCACCTATTGCCAAGCTGTCGCATTTACCCAAGGTTTTCGAAAGTATGATGTACGATTCATTATCCTTTCAGTGCAAGTCTCTTATCTCCCCCCTTCAGCACGGTTTCCTTAAAGGTAGATCCTCAACCACCAACCTGGTTGACTTTGTTTCCGTTACACTGTCTGCTTTAGAAAGTGGCAATGAAGTGGATTTAATCGCTACTGACTTCAGTAAGGCCTTTGACAAAATATCTCATCGTTTGATTCTTTTCAAACTCTCCTTCCTTGGCTTCGATCCCCCACTATTGAATTGGTTTTCTTCTTACCTTGAGAACCGATCTTATAATGTTCGTTTTCGCTCTGTTCTCTCTTTGCCTTTTAAAGCCACCTCTGGTGTTCCCCAAGGTAGCCACCTTGGACCTTTGATTTTTATTCTGACTATAAATGATATTGACAACGTTCTAACCATTCGCGACCTAGGTGTTCTGTGTGACAGAGAGCTTAACTTTCGGTCACATATTGACGAGATAATCAATAAAGCTAACTCAGCCCTTGGTTTCGTCAAACGGTGGTCTAAAGAATTTACCAATCCCTACGTGACAAAATCCCTTTACATTACCTACGTCCGCCCTCTCCTAGAGTACGCTAGCCAAGTGTGGGCACCATACTACCGGGTCCACATTACAAGAATCGAAAGCATTCAACGTCGATTTCTCCGTTTTGCTCTTCGTGGGCTCCCGTGGAATAATCACCTTATCCTTCCACCATATCACGAACGCCTTAATTTAATAAACCTTCAGACCCTTGAAAAAAGAAGAGATGTGGCTGACATTCTGTTTATACATCGTCTTCTCACTGGCTCCGTTGATTGTTCCTATCTTTTGAACTACATTGCCTTTAACACTAACCCTCGGAATTTAAGATCCCCTCCTCTTTTCTACCTTCCCACCCGTCGCACGTCATACGGCTTGAACGAGCCGATATCCCGTATGTTGCAGAAGGTCAATTCTAACCACCTCCTCTTTGATTTTAATCACTGCACTTCCTCCCTCAAATCTACCCTCCTCCACCCCTCACCACCACCTAATTAGTTTTAAGTATTAGTTTTTAAGCCCTAGCTGTAAGTCTTAGTGTAATTAGTTTTTAAGACCTAAAGCTTGTATTAAGCTGAATAAATGGGGGTGTATGCCCCCATCAAAATTGAAATTGAAAGTTATTCTGTAAACGCTTATTATTTGTTTCAGATTTTCTTGTTTCTTTTTCACAGAAGGGGAGACATAATCAACTCAAATAAATGGATGATAACGTTAGTTGCTTTATGAAAACCGCTACATATACATTAGGTGCGTTTCTTTGAGAAATGTATCCACAGGAGTGATCGTATTTACACGTTACACAACAACAATATTGTATCGCCAGCAATACTAGTGATAGCTGTCGATAACATCCACAGCAGAGTTGCATTGGATGTATGCTGCAAATACATCCAATAATTTGTGTTGGAAACGAAAATCCACGGCATAATTCCTTGAATCGTAGATACTTATGAGCAACCATGAACCGTGAGCAACTGGTTCATTGTACTACCAGAAAGACACACCAATTTTACTGTTTATATTTACACGTTTTCCTAAGAAAGACGAGTAGGCACTTCAATGATAAGGAGCTTAGATTTACAGAACTTACCACATCAACATCAGCATCAAATATCTGCCACCTGATACGAGCAGAAGCAGGACAATCACAGAGGAAATGTTCCGCAGTGTCATCGCTTACTCCGCAGGCTTCGCAGTTGGTGGTATCGCTTAAGCCTAGCACCTTAACATGCTTGGCAAAAGCGTAATGGCCCGAAAGAACGCCAGTTATTTGTCTGCAGTATTTTCTGTTGAGAGACAACAAAAATGCCGCAGATTTTTTACAGACGTCGGGGAGAATTCGCTTAGTCTGTCTGCACCCTGGAGAGTCATGCCATCTGTGATTGTGTTTATATGAAACCCAACCGTCTATGGAAGCCTTGACCGTGGACGCAGGCAGATATAATGCCGGTTCAGGTCCTGAGAAGTCATCTGTTGAGCCCTGTCTAGCAAGTTCTTCGGAGATCTCACTTTCTGTAAACCCGTTATGCCCCGGGATCCAGATAAGTCTAAGGGAATTGAACCTTCCGACCGAATTCAGAGAGATCTTGCATTCACGAACTATTTTGGGGATGGTTAAAGTGTTAACAAAGGCCTTATGCGCAGCTTGACTGTCGCTACAGATGCAGACACTTCGCCCCCTCCACATGTTCCCCGCAAAATAGTCAATAGCCATTAGGATAGTATAAGTCTCTGTTGGAAGACGTAAGCAATGTTTGCCCAACGAGAAGAAAAGTCTAATGCTTTCGCTCTCCATGAAAACACCAGCACCAGATCCTTCATCGGTTTTGGAGCCATCTGTGAGGATTCGACTCAGAGTCTGGCCAAAGCCAGTCCAGAACACGAGGAAAGTCGACTTCGTAATTGTGCATCAGCTGAAGTTTCGGTGAGCGCGTATCCATAAGACAGGAGTCAAAGGGCACTCGTCGCGCAAGTTCATCAAAACTCCAGTGCGAGTTATACCAAAAGCAACCTCTTCTTAAACGTGACATAGATTTGATTGCGCAACCCATGATGTACACATCAAGAGGCGGGAGGTTCCATAATGCATCTAGGCCGGAGCCAGACGATCTAAGGAAGGCCCCCGTGCGGCCGAGACATACCTTCCTTTGGATTTTGGCGAAAGCATCAGCATTAACGTATTTACGTGAAAGCTTATTCCACCAAACAACCGAGGCATATACTAGAAATGGTCTTATCATAGCCGTGTAAACCCAAAGGACTGTTTTCGGTGATAATCCCCATGTCTTGCCGAAAATGCCTTTGCACTACCAGAAAACCGACAGCTCCTTGACAGTCTTCAGCTCAACATGCTTGGATCAAGGAAGTTTCCTATCCAGGATGACTCCCAGATACTTTGCTTCATTGGGGAGTTGGATTGGGACGCCTTTTAGCACTGGCTGAGTCATTCTGATCAGCGTCCTCCTTCTCGTAAAGAGAACAACCTCAGTTTTGAGAGGATTGACCGAGAGCTCATTCATATAGTGCACCATTCGTCGATCATGACTAGCGACTGTCTGCGCTTTGGCAGGCGGCCCTTGACGTAGAATAGAAAGTACGGCAACATCACCCGCATACGACTGAGCGTAAATGTTGGAACTGTTGAGTGCTTTTAACAGAAAGACGACTAGCATGCATCACAGCATGGAGACAGAACGTAGCCTTGCGAGCAGCCTCTGTTTACCCCCTCCATCACATAACGGCTACATCCGAAACTAACGTTCTCCACACCACCAATGCCTTTTCTAAACATGCTCTCAAAAGTCGCAATGTTAAAAGCACCCTAAATATCGATGAAAATGCCCATCGCATATTCTTTCTTGTTAAGCGCGCCCTCAATTCTACCAACTAGATTTTGAAGGGCAGTTTCGCAAGATTTGCTGCGTTGATAGACATGTTGCATCTGAGATAGTGTTTGCAATTGAAAAGCAGATCTGCCCACACAAAAAGCTCGACCAGCCTTTCCATGCTTTTCAGCAAGAAGGAAGTCAGACTGATTGGTCTGAAGGTCTTGGCGAGTATGTCATTTCTGCCGATTTTTGATTGAATTGCCACTTTACCGTCACGCCAGGGTGTTGGCATGTATGCCAGTGCCAGGACATCTGGGAAGATTCTCTTCATAGTCTGTTGCAACTGGTTTGTACCTTGTTGCAGCATGGCTGGGTATATTCCGTCCGTACCAGGTGACTTGAAGCCGTTAAACTACGCAAAAGCGTAATTGATAGCCCCGTCCGTTAACACAGCCTTCGCAATATACCAGCTACGCCGAGTAGAGACCCGATACTGCACATCGTCACTGGGGCGATCATTAGCAGTGGCGAATTACGCTGGACAAATAAATACAGCAACGAAGGCGACGGGATATTCATTTCCCCGAATATCCACGACATACAAGACCCAGTGTTGATAGTGGCTGCGCGGCGAACTTGTGGATCGCGTTAGTAATAATTTTGTTCTCCTTATAATATTTTTTAATTCTTTTAATTCAATTTATTTATTTGGCAAGGTAAGAACAAAGGTCTTATAGTACATGAAAGCTCATAACAAAATATTTTAGCACATTAATCTATATATATAAAAGAAAGTGTCCGAAGCGATGTAATCCCATAACTCGAGATTGGCCGAACCGATTTTGATGATTTATACGTTGTTGGAAAGGTATTTTCTCAGTACGGGTTTTTAAAAAAAAAAAAGATCAAAAAATCTAAATTTCAAAAAAAAAAATTTCGTTTTTTTTTTTAATTTTAATTTTTTTTTTATTTTGTATTTATTTATTTTGGCAACAACCAAACAAAGAATTAAATTTGAATGTAACATATCGTATCACAATTGAACTGTCAGATAGACACGCAACGTAACGCCATCCACTATTAATCAATGGAGAAGTGAATTTTGTTTCATGTGTGGTGGCGCTGTCCACGTTGACTGTGCCATTTGATTCAGTTGCGCAGTTTCTTCATTCGTTGCTATTTCAGCGTCCATATTGCACTTTGCTAATTCGTTTTTTTTTCGATCGAATAACATTTGCCGGCCATTGCGCATTACAGATTCGGATTTCTTCATTGCGATTTTGTGATTTTTTGTGAATTAAAATTGATATGCGAATATATAGAAGAATAGAAATGAGTGTATTCATATTGGACTATTTTCATTTCATTTGAACAGTGGCGATTGAGTGATTGAAGCATTTTGCGAATTTGTGCAGTGTTGCATTGTTGGTTGGCTATTGGGATTTGTCTGTAAGAAGTGGTACGTTTCTATTGGTGTTTCATTGTTTTCAAATTTTCTATTCGGGATTTCATTGTATTGCAGTTGTTCTTCATAATGCCACCAACGAAAAGATCTAATTTAGGCCGACGTTCAGCTGGTGCACGAGCAGTGTCGACTCATCGTGCGAACATGAGTCAAGAAGATAGAGAGATTGCGCAACAACTAAGAAATGCAAGCCACGTCCAAATTCGTGCGCAACATACAGAAGAACAAAAGCAGGCGGTAATCGATTCGCGTAGATTGGCACAACAAAGTCGTCCAGTAAATCGATGTGGAAATTTATCGATTCAAAGTCAACGAATAAATACTGAAAATAGACAACAATAGCTGGCAATGTCAATTTGCTTCGAGTAGCATTCCGATATGATTGTGCATTCGATTATCGATCTCTTCCTGCCGTTCAAATTGGATCAATGGTTGTAGTATGTCCACATTGCAACGCATTGAAATTTCCAGGAGAAACACCTGGATTGTGTTGCCTTAGTGGAAAAGTTAAATTGGCAAAATTGCCCTCGCCACCGGAACCATTGCGATCGTATCTAGAAGGCGTAACAAGAAAATCAAAGCAATTTCTTGCACATGTTCAGAACTATAATGGGTGCTTTCAAATGACTTCTTTCGCTGCATCAATTATAAATGAAAGCGGATATAATCCGTCGTTCAAGGTTATTCCTGCTCGAAAGAGTACTCATCCGTTCGCATTTTATTAATTTTGAATTCGTCTCTTGGTAACCAGATTCAAGGGCAGGTGCATCATCGTGCTGGGTCGTTATTGCCGCTTTCTGATGGCGAACAAAATTTCTTACAAATCTATTTCATTGGGATCGAGAGCGATGAAATAAACCGTCGTAGTGCATTGTACAACAGAACGAAAGAAGACATCATCAGGGAATTGCGACGAATGCTCCATGACCATAATGAATTGATTGGATTATTTAAGAATGCGTTAGACAGAATGCTAACAGATGATCATAAAATCGTGATTTAAGCGGATAAAAGGCCTAACGGAGCGCACGAACGTCAATACAATGCACCGACAATTGATGAGGTTGCCATTATTGTAGTCGTTAAGCAAATGGAGTCGCGGGATATTGTACTGACGCGTCGAAACAATGGATAATTGCAACGTATTAGTGAGACGCATCGGTCGTATGATGCACTTCAGTATCCACTCATTTTTTGGAAAGGTGATGACGGCTACCATTTTATCAAAATGTTAAATTGGTGTTAGTAGACTTCTTTCTTCAATCATGTCACCAAATCAATCAATTAAATGGAATCTTGATTTTATTTTGAAACTTTGCATTTATTTGTTACTTTCGATTCATTTGTTATTAGGTGAAGAAACAACGAAGAAAGTAATAGACGGAGAGCTAGCGACCGATTTACTCACCTCATTTTAGCAAGGCTAAAACTTTGGTCATAAAAAGATTTAGGCCCGACAATTATAAAAATGCCCGTCTTACACTCCGGTACCCTCCATGAGGCCTTAAGTTTAAGGCTTGAAGTTGTAAAAGCAAAGTGCCCATTCACCTCATTTTAGCAAGGCTCATCTTTTAATATATCGTTTATTGATTCAATATATACACGAAAATACCAATGTAAGACGTTTTAGCCCTCCATGACATGCTGCAAGACGCTCGTGTATATGTAAAAAAAATGACCCCATTCACCTCATTTCAGCAAGGCTGGTATTTACACATAAGTAAGATGACAGAAAAACAAACACACATTTCAAGTGTATTCGGTCAATAACCCTCCGTAAGACGCTGAAAATTAAATTAAGATAGAAACAATTACATCCATTTTAGAACGAAATAAATCGCGTATATTTTTGTTTTTAAATTAATGTTTTGAAATACATAAATATTTAAATAAAATTTTTAAGAAAAGAGGATGTATTAATTCTTATTCACACATACTATATGGATGCGATAAGTAAGAAAAGCGAAGGACTTGCCAATTATGACACAGATTTTAAACCAGAGCATTTACAAAATAAGATCAATAAAACCTTTGAACAAAAATTTAAAATATCAACTGTTCATAACAAATTAGTAGTAATGCTCAAAAATTGTAGTTTATCCGAAGACTTCCATCTTACAAAAAGCAGCATTTATTTTGAGAAATTCGATATTCAAAATAGAAAAAAAAAAACCATTATCTCATCAGTTTACCACTCAGAAACTAATTGAAGGAGAATGCTCAGTCCCACAAGAAATTAAAAATTTTTATGCATGGCTATTAGCTGGTTCAAATAGTCGACATTCTAAAAGCTTTAATTGTAAAAGGAAAATATCGTCTCTGACACAAGACCTTATATTTAATGTAACAAATGGTAAAATTAAGCCTTCCAAACATGTTTCTCTAGGAATTACCCTTAAAAGTCTTACCAGCAGCAGAAAAATTATTGACATAGTCAATCGATTTGGTCATTGCTGCAGTTACAATGTTGTTGAAGAATTAGAAACAGAAGCAACTTTTTCTTCGCTACAAGAATCAGATTGCAGCCCAAAAGGTATAACTCGGTCACCTAATTTGTATACAGGAGTTGCATTTGATAATTTTGATCGCTATGTTGAAACAAGCACTGGTAAGGATACTCTACACGATACTGTGGGCATTATATATCAAAATCATAACTACAATTGGAATGAAATAAGCCATCAGTTTGATAATAGTTTAGAAATAACTGAACAAGAAGTTTCATATGAACATCAGGTTAAAAGAAGACGTACGTTTGAAGCCATTACACAAGAACTTGTTCCGTATTATAAAAATCCGAAAATGGTTTCTTTTTTATTACCAAATGAACACGAATTACGATATTTTTGTCCTTCAAATCTTGAAACTGTTAAATAAATTGACTTAATATGGATGATTAGTCATGCGCTAACTATTCCAAATACACCAGATTGGGTAGGTTTTAATAGTAAAATTTCAGATGATATAAGTCACAAACAAAATATATGTTATTTAACACCTATAAATGTTTCACCTACAAACGTAGCAGTTGTTTACGAGATATTGCAACGGAGTCAAAAAATTGCTGTTGAATTAAGTCAAGACACATATGATTTAGCCATAGCTAAAATTGCATTGCAAATTCAAGAAGTAGAGAAACCAACTTTCAATAATGTATTCATTCATCTAGGATCCTTTCACGTAATGATGTCCTATTTCAAGGCTATTGGAAAATTTATTGAAGATTGTGGCCTTACAAATATTGTGGTTGAAAGCGAATTAATAGCAAATGGCTCCGTTAATGGATTTATAAGCGGAAAACACTACAATAGATGTAAGCGTTTATGTCCGTTGGTAGCTCTTGGGTTAGAAATTTTACATTTCCGTGAATTTGAACTAGCTGAGGGTATTGATGACAAAAATGTGATTTTCCAACAAATCGAGGAATTTCAAAAATCATCCCAAGAAACTCCCATTATATGGAATGAATCAATCATCAACTTGTTAGAAAAATACACTGCATTTAAAGAAAAAACATTGCGTGGAAATTTGGGGAAAACAGCTCAATTCTATATGATATACAGTGGTGGTCCAGTATAACGAATGATATAATGTCCAGCAGTATTCGTTAAATCGAAAAATTCATAATATCGAGCACATTTCACTTGTACGAAACGTTAAATAAAATGTGCAAATATTGTTTCTATTCATACGATTTTTTTCATTTATTCATAAGTTAAAAAAAACAAAACTTTTCAAAGTAAAAAGTAAAAAAGTCTAGATACTATTATTAATTTTTTGAAAAGAAATCACCAATAATCGTTTGTTTTCGTGAACTTTGAACAGAGCAATATATAGCTTTTTCCTGAAGGCTTCTTAAGACAAATATTTTGGAATGTTCAACGTTGTTTTCTTCGGCCCATTTAATACACGTGTTAAAATTCTCAAGCGCATCGGTATGTTTTATTTTCTGAACAGAGTTTGGACCCGTTTCTGAGGAGCTATCATCTTCATCATTGTCAACATCAATAACATCGTTTTCTTGAAATGTGCTAATACGACTATCTTCTGCAAGAAACATTTCAGCATTGTTCCAGGACTCCAAATCCTCTCCAGTGAAGTTAGCCTAAAGTACATTACATATGTAATGTAAAATGTATAGCTTATAAAACAATACCTCATTTGAAAGTGATTCTAACCTCTGGGAAAATATTTTGGACAAGAGTCAAAGTGTTCGTTATTACGACCATCTCTTCTTGGGTCCGTAAAACTGACAGGGGAATATCATCCTCCTCATCAAACTCCGTATCCGGCGTTGGAGCTAATAAGTTTTTCCAGCACTTGTGAAGCACAACCGCTGATACATTTTTCCATGCCAAGGCAATGAGTGAAACAGCCTCAAAAAGATTGAGCTCCTTCAGAGCATCTGTTATGCCTTTTCCCAAACTCACAATTTTGCTCAGCAAGCTACTTCTATAAAATAGCTTAGTTAAGCGGATCGCATTCTGATCCATTGGTTGGATCAATGGTGTAACATTAGGTGGCATGTACTTGTACACCACCCAAATTTTTCCATCGGCCGTTTCTTTTACTAATTCCTCTTCGGGACGATGACTAGGCGGATTATCTAGAAGCAACAAAGCCTGTATTGGTAGATTTTGCTCTTCCAGAAACTCTTCAACCTATAAAAAGTAGGTAGGTCTAGGTACATAGAATTAAAGAACAATTTGTTTTTTTTTTTTTTTTATTTCGAACATGTGGTATAAAATTCTTGAAAAACCAAGTTTTGAAAAGACCAGCATTCATCCATGCAGATTTAGAAAACGCATAGTCAATTGGTAGAGTTTTATTTTTAAAAGCCCGCGGCTTTCTTGCCTTCCCGATTATAAGTGGCTTTATTTTTTTTTAAACCAGAAGCATGCGAGCATGCAAGGAACGTAAGGCGTTCTTTGGAAATTTTCCTCCCTGGAGCGCTTGCTTCTCCGGCATGAACATACGTACTGTCTGGCAGCATGTTCCAATAAAGACCAGTTTCGTCGGCATTGAATACCGCATCTAAGCTGAGTTTATTTTCTTTTATGATTTCAGCCAATTTTTTTTTAAATGGGTTAACAAGATCTGCTCGTGATGAAAGCTTTTCGACAGACTGTTTAAGAATACGAATCCCAAAGCGCTTTTTAAATTTTGTCAGCCAACCGTTGCTCACTAAAAATTCTCCGAGGTAATATTTTTTTTGATCTCCATAGCTTTGGTTTTCAGAATGTTTCCATTTATGGAAATGTGTCTTTCACGTTGGGTAATAAACCATTTGTATAATGCCTGTTCCATTTTTGGGTATTCACCTTTCTTTAATGATCGTCGGTGAAAAGATCCACTATGTGTATCTCTCAGATTTTTGAGAACCTTGATAACATTTTTCTTAATGGTACAAATGCTCGATTTTGGAATATCAAACTTCTTTGAAATGTCCTTAAGTGGGACTCCCTTATTGCATTCGTCAATGATTTTTACTTTATCTTGAAGCGAAAGGCGTTTGCGAGTTAAAGACATTTTTACCAATTTTACCGAACTACTAGCGCAAAAAAAGAACCCGACCGATATCTTTTGAAAGACGCGCCTACTAACTCGTTCTTACTCGAAACATAGATTCATATATGGATACCAAATGTGCATGTGCCCCAGACAAAACAAACAAGAACAAACCTGCAAACCGAAAGCATTGTGAGTGCAAATACATACTCAATAACAAAAAGTTATACGTAGTAGCTAACAGTTTTACAACAGGCCCATAACCATACATACATAAATTCACAATCCAGAGAGTTGCTTTACACCTGCCTATATATGTATGTACATACATATATGTTTAACAGAAACATTCGTTATATCGAATGTCAACCCTTTTTTTCATACGTTATATAGAGACACCAATGGAATTGAAAAAAGTGTACGTTATATCGATCATTCGTTATATCGGCATTCGTTATACTGGACCACTGGCAGACGGCAGTATTGCCATGTCCTTATTCTTAAGTATACCAATTTATAAACTTTATGATGAAAAAATAAAGAATCTATCTATCTATCTATCTATCTACTGGACCACCACTGTATGTCAATCTTATACAAAACTTTTTAATACTCAGCAGAAGTATTCGACAGGGTGATTTCGAACTTTACAAATATATATTATCTAAAATTGCTAATACTGTTACAAACCATCAAAACTACGAAACTACTCCTACTCCGATTCTGATGAATCTGATTCAAATTGCGAAATTGAATAAGAATTAATACATCCTCTTTTTTTAAAAATTTTATTTAAATATTTATGTATTTCAAAACATTAATTTAAAAACAAAAATATACGCGATTTATTTCGTTCTAAAATGGATGTAATTGTTTCTATCTTAATTTAATTTTCAGCGTCTTACGGAGGGTTATTGACCGAATACACTTGAAATGTGTGTTTGTTTTTCTGTCATCTTACTTATGTGTAAATACCAGCCTTGCTGAAATGAGGTGAATGGGGTCATTTTTTTTACATATACACGAGCGTCTTACAGCATGTCATGGAGGGCTCAAACGTCTTACATTGTTATTTTCGTGTATATATTGAATCAATGAACGATATATTAAAAGATGAGCCTTGCTAAAATGAGGTGAATGGGCACTTTGTTTTTACAACTTCAAGCCTTAAACTTAAGGCCTCATGGAGGGTACCGGAGTGTAAGACGGGCATTTTTATAATTGTCGGGCCTAAATCTTTCTATGACCAAAGTTTTAGCCTTGCTAAAATGAGGTGAGTAAATCGGTCGCTAGCTCTTGGTCTATAAGTTCGATGAACTACTATGCATATCGTTTGATGATTCGTCAAAATGAGGATAATTATCTGTTGCTATTTCGGCGATTGCCGAAAATTTTAAGAAAATAATTTATTTAATGTTTAGTTTAATTGCATTGTCTTGCAATAGTTTCGTTGTATTTTTGGGTGGGACGAAGTCCGCCGGGGCCGCTAGTTGTATTTATGAAGAAAGGAGCACAATTAAAACATTAAGTGAAAGTTAAATTTAAAGGGGCTTAAACTAAATCTTAATTAAATTTTAAGATATGCAAATGCTAGTACACAGGAAAGGAAGCAAAGATAGAAAAGTTGGAAATGAGGGCGGCAAAAGAGAAAAGCTGATAGATTACAATGATGAAAAATGCGCAAATAGTGCACTTTTAAATTGATTAACTCCTATTACTTGTTTAATGGTGCTAGGCAATGAATTCCAAAGTCTGGTAACATGAACAAGAAATAGGCGAGACGAGTTCAAATATTTTGAGGACGGCGTGATACAATTGAAAGTTTTCGGCGACTGAACAAATTTTAATTTTTCAAATAAATATGGTGGTGATTGTGTATATGTATTAATTTATGCATAAACACACAGCATCTAATTTCCCAAAAATCAAGGAATGAACACCCAAGGACATGCTTATGGTAATGAGATATAAGGTCATATCTTCTTACCAAAAGCATATCGAGTGATATCGTTGAAAGCGACAAGTAATTTCTGCTGGGAGAGGGAATCTAATTTATTATAGATAACTATAGCATAGTCAAAAATCGGCAAAAGAAGGCACTTTACCATCCTCAGTTTGGTGTTTGCAGATGTAAAACTAGAGAGCAGCGAGAGCTTTATCAATCCTGAATAAATACGGGCTATAATGTAGTGTACATGATCCGAGGCGGAAAGGGACCGATTTATTTTATATCCTAGACTTACCGCAGTGTCAGAAAATGTAAGCCTAGTGGAATTGAGAAAAATAGGCTGCTCTTCAGTGTTATAAAGTTTCTTTGAAATCAATATTGTATCCTTCAGTAAAAGACCTTTTGCAGTTGAATTTTCAGACAAACAACGAAGAAAATTAAACCAAGATTTGTTTGAACATTTATGTAAAAGCTAGATACTCATTCTCATCTTTGATTATCGTGCAATACCCAAAATATCAGTGCAATGTGTCCGTGTTTTTTACAACAGCATCAACAAACAATGGTAGCAAAATTTAAAAACAAACTTTTTTCTCACTCCACCTTCGACTGCTCATAAATAGCGATCACCCCGTGTTCTTCATCAACTGGCAAGGACACATTGGCCCTAAGATTATCATCCACAGTCACCATCTTACCCGTGCACCCGCCATCTACCAAACTGCCGCTTATTACATCACAATAATCACCTGGTGGCACACATGCATATAGAGTTCCATGTAAATCTGCCTCCGGGTCATTGTTCAGCACAACGAACCCCTTGTTTCCCCGACAAAATGCAACATGATTCGGCCCTGCATTGCGAAAACTGTTGATGCCCTCGCCTGCGACACAGTTAGCGAATGCAACCATATTTGAAATGGCAATCCAGCGATGCTCACACACCCAACCCGACTCCTCGGTGCACTGTACGTCATCGTCGTTGAACTCTGGTGATGTAATGGCATCATTTTCATCGGCTGGCGGTCCTTGGTCGCTATTTTCGAATCTGAACGAACTCATAATCCGCTTTAATCCGTACGGATGAGCCAACATAAACGCCACGGCCATTGTATATTTTTTCGCCTCCTTATGGCTTAGGACGGTTGCACCAGACCCAAGACCATGACCCCGTTGGGTGTAGTGGGTATCAACAAAGACTACAGCGTCCGCTGACTGCATGAAGCCCATAGTTGGTCCCCAGTTTAAAAGTGAACTAAGCGGTTGTTTCCCATTAAAAATATCTGCGATTTGAACGGAATGCTGAGACTCAGTGACGACGCCATACCCGGTGTATTCCGTTCTGAAATAGAGAAAGTTAGGCATTCAAACACCAAGAAACTATGTAACTTACTTGGAAATAGCTTGATTCCCCAAATCGACAACTTCTTGTAAGAAAAACGGACGAGTTTCACTGGGAAAATCGTACTCGGTATTCAAGTCCTTGACACTTGCGAATATATCCCTCAAGTCCACGGGCCAAATGTACTTTGCTGCGTCCACTCGGAAGCCCGCTGCCCCCAAATCAACAAGTTCATTCAGAAAGTTCACAATTTTATCCTTGACGTAATCCTGCGAATGATCCAAGTCCGGTAACAGATTGAGCTCGCAATTGCGAACTTGATGTCCATCAGTGAAATCCACAATACTGCACCGCCTATGAAAATGCTCATCTCTGTACGGTACCGCTGGGTAGTCACGACTAGTTGCATTTGCTGTATTCCCTCCAGTTCCCTCCAATATTCCAATGTAACCTTCATCGTCCTCAGCCTCTCCCTCGTCGTCACCACTATCACTCCCAAACTTTACGTTACCATTTAGTGGAGCAGCCATTTGATTAAATTCAACATCAACATACACTCTCACCCCAGCATCGTTGCATGCCCGCGTCATAGCTTGAAACTCTTCTCTACTCCCTGAACGCGAGATAATTTCATACGATATTGGATGATAACGCTCCCACCATGGTCGTGCAAAATCCTTCCGTACAACGTTCTCATTCACAGGCGAAACCTACTCACAAAGAATAAAAATATCACCAAAGACTTTACGAACCCTCTCGTCTTACCTGGATGCCACCGAATCCATGGGGCCCCAAAAATTCCTCACACTCCTGAGCGATATCATTAAACTTCCATTCAAAGAGCTGGACGATGACGGTGCGATTAGGCTTGAAATGGGGGTCATGCTGAAGTGTTCCAATATCCGCGGCCACTGCTACTCCAGCAGCAGCTTCAAATACAAGGAGAACAATACCTAGCATGGTGTAGCCTCTATTAACAATGTCAACTTTTAACGGTGTCTGGTGTCGCACTGAATGAAGTCATGAAAATGCAGTGAAATGTTTTTACCAACGCCTTTTGTAAATACCGATGTTGCGTGCGTTGGACTTTCATCACGCAAGTGGGTGGTAAATTTGCCATTGTTCGGAAAGTGCAGAGTTTTTGCTGGGGTTTTCTTGTGTGCATAATAGCAGGGAAACTACACTGTAGAGGTCAACTTTAATGCTGAAATGGAACTATGTATTTATGAAATTGCATGCATATAGAAATCGTGCCTAAATGTTTGATGTAACGGTCGAGCGGCAACAAACAGCGGCCCAGACGACGAATTAATTATTTCATTTGATCCATAGTTGTTGGAGTAAGCCATTCGGCTTTTTGGAGCTGCAACTAAAATGCCCACACTCGATGCCCAAGTCTGGTGGGTCAAGAATTAGGCATTAGAAAAGCGAGAACACTTCATTGCTTCAATGTGCAGGTCAAAGAGCAGTCAACGTTGAAAGTCTTGGCGGCCTAGGAGAAGATTGTCATATTGTGGTTGGTTTGAATAACGCTAGATCAAAGATAAAGCCATTTCAATCATTTGAAGCGAAGGACTCATGCTGGATAGGGGTTGGAATATTTTTGTTTAAGACATACCTCTCGTAAAGGTGTACTAAAAATCACCCGAAGAAGGAATGGGCGACTATCTCTGTCTAATGTCCTCTTTAGAACTCCAGTAAGGTAAGAAAAACCCGAAGGTTAAAAGCCAAAGCGTCGGATGCTCACTCTTGCTTAAAACTGATGTGCAGCAAGACCCGTGCAATAAGATGATTTTGACACTTGACTTACTGCATGTCAATTCGTGCTGCAAGTAGTCTCTATTTTTAATTTTAATGCACCTACAGTAGTAAAACAGTAGTAGGTATTTGGTACAATATTTCCTATTTGACGTTTGGTGCTGTGAAATTCTATGGCATAACCTAACATTTTAGTCTGTTTGGTCGTTCAGTGATATTAAAGTGAGGCAAAAAGCATACTGAACGGTGACAATCTCTTAGTGCACATCTGTTTAATGTGAGTTACTGCATGCACTACTGCGTGCGTCCATTCGGCAAATCTGTCCCAAGCATTAGTTAGCATCTGACACCAGAGGCGCTGCAAAAAACAAACAAGCATATATAAGAGAAAAAACTTCAGGAAATGTACAAACAAATACATATTAGTATCAGAGCGCTCGACTCAACAGATTCTGGTTTGGCTGTAAGATACCCTTTTAGAATGAGATCAGTGCTGTTACGATCAGTACCTACTGCTTCTTGCTACGGATAAGATGGCTGATCAGCAAAAACGAATGTCTGTGTAAAATAAGCAGGCCATGTGTTATAATAAAGTTTTTGTCAAAGATTTGCAAAGGTGGAGAAAATAATGAAGAACGAAATAAAGACATTCACATCCACCAAGGCATGGAAAAAAACGGCACGTAGGTTAAAACAAACCTGCAGAAGTGACTCGCGAACGCAAACAAAACAGCAACGATCAGAGGACCTTAGCCTTACCGATCTTGATGAACAAGAATCTGCAGCAAATAACGCTCTGCGGCTAGGCCAAACGGGAACCAGGAACCCCAGTAGGCTACGCCCACGCAGTGAGCGATGAGCGACTGATCAATTCACGTCGCACCCACAGATTCTGCGGAATTATGAAGGCAGTAACGCATGCACAGATAACGCTTCTCCCAGTCCAGATTTTGAAAGGCTGTTTCGATATTTCCCAGAAAGGGAGAGGTGGCATGGAAATCAACGACGGATGGCTCCAAAATTGATATTTGCTTTGGCGCGAGCTATTGCTCTGATCTCGAAACATCCCGCTCAAAAAGACTTCCTGACTATAACAGCGTTTACCACGCTGGGGTCCTGTTAGTTGATGACAGCAACTGAACAGGTCGCAATAGTGGACTACCACAAACTGATATTTCCTTTTTCATTGAAATCCAAGCGGCAAAACGTGGCAAGTCGTAAAAAAGCTGCGGGCTCTTGGCGTGCAGTAGAAAGTAAGATTCCGCTGAATTCTCTCGCACAGTAGTGTGCCTTGAAACCAAAGAGTGGATAAACTGGCGAGAATGGGATCATTGCTTGATTTAAATCAGGCTGTAAACTGCTGTAAGGTTCCCAGTTTGTTATGAGGAAATCTGGAACAAAATACTGATAACAGCAAATAAAAGATTAAGTGCGCTCGACTCCTGTGTTATAACCAGGAAAATGTGGCCAATCTAAAATAAACAACCTGAGAGAATCCTATAAATAAAAAATAATACTTTGTCCTCCCATGTTGGTATTATCGCCAGCATTGCCAGCCACTTGAGGTTAAATTCCTCTGCGCAGACCTTAAAATTCATCTCTTTTACCACACAAAAAAATTTCAAAAATCAATATGAGTAGTTAGTATAATTATAACTTAAAACGAATAAAAAACAATTATATATTTTTTATTAAAAACAAGAAACAAAAATTAAGACAGAGTTAATTTCAAAATAAAGATTAAACGACACAAAAGAAAATGTAATCATAGCAGGACAGTACAATTTTAAGGTATTATCCTTAATCGGCTTGAGCCAACCCGGCACTCCTAGCGAGGATATTGAAAGGCTGTTGAAGACGAACACCTCAACTTTTGCTTTACAGATTTGTCATTATCTGGCATGAATTAAACATATTTAGTCTTATTTTTTGACGATTAATATACATAATGTATGTTTCTTGTAACCTTAAACTGCTGATGAAATCAATAAAACATACATATTTTCCTTAAATTTAAACAACCCAACTCAACAAATAACTGCATTAATATGTGGTTTCTTATACTTTAAGCCTAGGTTCTGTAAGCCTGCAATTTAAATTTATGGACAATAGCCAAACCAAAATCAAAACATAGGGACGGGCTACAGTCCGCTTGGGCGAACTGTTGGATACCCTATTCTTATTCCTATCCCCCATAAGTGGACGGGACAAAAGTCTAAGTATCGTTGAATTGTTAAGAACGCTCTACAAATTTTGTTATATACCATTTAAAGGATTTTATAAAAAAAAACGCTCCCTAGCTCAAACTTGGGTGTTTCAATAAAATTGTTTTATTTAATTGTGGGCGTGTCAGTAGGCGGATTTAAAAAAAATTAACACATGCGAATAAAGGGCCCCTAGAGAGTATATATTATAAATTTCGGATCCCTAGCTCAAACTTTGAATTTTCAAAAAAAAAAAAAATAATAATAATTGTGGGCGTGTCAGTGGGCGGATTTTGAAAATATTTACACATGAGCATAAAGGGCCCATAGAGAGTATATATTATAAATTTCAGCTCCCTGGCTCAAACTTTGGATTTTCAAAAAAATTGTTTTATTTATTTGTGGGCGTGTCAGTGGGTGGATTTTGAAAATTGTTTACCCCGAGCAGTTTTAGGAGTCATAGATCATTTATAAAAAATTTCAGCTTTCTAGCTCAATATTCGATTTTTTCCAAAATTTTGTTTTTTTGAGTTTGTGGGCGTGTCTGTGGGCGGATTTCAAAAATTCGTAAACTTCAATATTTCGGGACCCTAGAGAGTATATGGTTAAAATTTCAGCTCTCTAGGTCGAGTTTAAAGGCCTAATTTTTGCCGACAGACGGACGGACGGACGGACATGGCTAGATCGACATTACTATCGATGCTGATCATAAATATAGTAACTTTTAGGGGTCTACGGGCAATATTAAGGTATGTTACAAACTATGCGTCAAAATTAATATACCCTTAGAATAGGGTATAAAAATGTGTGCGTCTAATCAAGTGAGGAGTACTGTATGTGTTTTCGTGCCTTCAATTTACTGAACTACTCAATAACTTCTGTGAAATCGATTTCTTTGGAATTTTTTCTTTCTATTGAAAGCTTGGCTACATTAACCAGTCGCTCTTGATCCATTGTAGATCCAATATAATTTTTAATTAGTTTAAGTTTCGAAAACTCCTCTCGCATGATTAAACCGAGATGAAAATGGTCAGGAAGTATTGAGGTATGAGCGATATACAGGGTAACGATTCACTGAAGTCCCATTTATATATATAAAAGAAAGTGTCCGAAGCGATGTAACCGCATAACTCGAGATTGGCCGAACCGATTTTGATGATTTATACTTTGTTGGAAAGGTATTTTCTCAGCACGGGTTTTAGAAGAAAAAAAAAATCTAAATTTCAAAATGGCTTATTTTGACCACCCAGCGTGTTACGACAGGTTTTTTCGATTTTTTTTAAATTTTTTTTTTTTTTTCATTTTGTATTTATTTATTTTGGCAACAACCAAATAAAGAATCACATTTGAATGTAACATATCGTATCACAATTGAACTGTCAGATAGACACGCAACGTAACGCCATCTATTATCGATCAATGGAGAAGCCAATTTTGTTTCATGTTTGGTGGCGCTGTCGGATTCGGATTTCTTCAATGCGATTTTGTGAGTTTTTGTGAATTAAAATTGATATGAGAATACTCGTATATCTATATCTGTTTATATATATATGTATATAAAAATCAATCCATATTTGCGTTTGTTGCCGGTGTTTGGCCAAACGCGTTAACCGATTCCAATGAATTTTTTTTCCATGAAAGGCGACGTCTGCACGAAGGTTGTTATGTTTGGCTATATCTGCATCGGTGTGTAAGATATGGGCATTTGAGTGAATACACATGCATATGTGCCAGTGGCGTGGCGTCCATATAACACGATTCCTACCGTCTTCCCTTTTAAAAATCCACCAAAAGTAAGCACTATCTGCCAAATAAATATATGAAAAATGAAACCCGTCCCGTATTTTAATTATAAAATAAAATCTACACACACACTCACACATAAGCTATCGAATAAGTTTAATATTTTTATTCTACCTCTCGTCTGTATCTTCATACCTCATTCAAGAATCAAGATTCAACCACATTCCACAATCCACAAATCACAAACAACAAACCAACGAAGAGTCACAAAAATACTCTTAGTAAAAAGTTTTCAACTACCGCTGCTCTCTATAATAGAATAAAAAATATTTTTCCGTCTTATTTACTTGTTTTATATCCCTTTCTTCTACAAGCATTGCGGTTCCGATCCTCTTTGTTCAACACCCGCTTTTATATTCAAAGAAAAAGACGCTACATTTCGTCTTATAAACCAAATCTCACGCTGAATACTTGGAATTGTTTCATTTCATTCTCCCTTTTGCGATTAGCATTGCGTTTCAATCGGAAGATATCAACATGTTGCAGGAATGCAGGTGCTGTGCTTCGTTTGACTCGTTTTTTTTGCAACATTGTGTCTAATAACACGGTGTTCTTTGACTTATTTCTTTTTTCTTATGACATAATATCTGAATGTGTTATGTGGGTTGATTCTTGATTTTGAATTTGATGTTGATATTGATATGCGTGTTGATGTAAGAAGTTGAGCTTTCATTTTTCTCTCTTGTGATAGTTAATGCTTCGATGTTTTTACAAATTTATTGTTATACTTTTGTCTTATGAAATAAAATATGGTAGAATATTATGGCAATTTGTCAGCAGAGTAAATTCAGCATATCGCTTAAGAGAAGTTCATGTCAAATAAAATACCGACACTTGTTTTTTTTTTAAGCAGGAATTCAAATTTTAATTGGAATCTATTGACAGACTGCGTTGCACAAGTGCAATAACTTGAAAAAATCTAGTGTTTTGTAAAGCCAATTTGATAAAATCTTAAATTAAAATAGTGAAAAGTTAGATGTGAAAGTGAAAGTGAAGGTTAATGTGTAATTTTTTAGTTTCTTTTATTACCAACTTACTGATAAAAACATTTTAGCTTCTTAATTTTAGTGCAGTTTTAGATTTTTTTTTGGAAATGTCTTTGATTAGTGTAGATTGCTGTTTAACTGATTTCCTCCTGGAGGATTCAAATAGTTTTAGTAAGCTATCTTTTCTTGATAAAAAAAAAGTTATAGACGTAGGGCGCTCTATGCCTTTTATAAATATTAATTACCAAAGGAGAGATGGTTTTGTGACACATTTTAATGTTTCCTTATACCAAAAATATAAGTGGCTAACTGGGAGTTGCAAGCTTAATAAAATGTTTTGTTTTCCTTCTCTTCTTTTTTCAAACTCCGCCAGTGTTTGGAGCCGAACGGGTTTCACTGATATAAATAATTTAGTTAATTCTTCGAAAAAACATATTAAGACAGAAAAACATATTCGTTGTTGTTTATCCCTACACGAATTCGGCACGAATCGCATTGAAACTTCTTTAGGAAATTCTTTCGTTGTTCATAATAAAAAAGTAGATAAAAATCGGAAACTAATGGAACGTTTTATTGACACGGTCATTTTATTAGGCAGACAGGAGTTAGCATTTCGCGGTCATGATGAAAGGTCTAGTTCAGATAATCGTGGCAATTATGTAGAAGCGGTTTATTTTTTATCTAAATATGACACTTTATTGGAATCCCATTTAGAGCAGTGTTCAAGTACACACAATCCAATTTTTTCAGGTTTATCCAACGATATTCAAAACGATTTGATACATAGTATCGCGGCGGTTATTAAATCCGAAATTAAAACGGAAATCAAGGATGCTCGGTTCGTGTCGATTATGATCGACGAAACACCAGATTTGAGTCATAGGGAACAACTGAGTGCCATATTTCGGTACTTGTCAGAGGATGGTATACAAGAAAGATTTCTTGGATTTTTTGACGTTAGCGCAAGTCGTAATGCAAATGAGTTATCCAATCATATATTTAAAATTCTTGAAACATACGACTGCAAGGAAAAGTTAATAGGACAATCCTACGATGGTGCCGCAGTTATGTCCGGCGAGGGGGGTGGTGTTCAAAAGAAGGTCCTTGATGAATGCCCGATGGCAAATTTTATTCCTTGTTATGCACATGTTTTAAATTTAGTACTATCCCGATCTCTAGAAAACATAGCAGAACTTAAACTATTTTTTGGCTATACTAATAGCATCGTTCGATTTTTTAATAAATCCACAAAGCGGTCCAATCTTTTAAAACAAATTTCCAATCGACGCATGCCAGGAGTATCGGAAACTCGATGGCATTATCATTCAAGAATAATAAACGTAATCTTTAACTGTAGAATAGATATAATTGAAACTTTTAGTAAAATAATTAATTACTCTAGGGAATGGGATACTGACACACTTTCGATGGCAGAAAGTTTATTAAATAAATTAGAGAGCAAGGAATTCTGTTTTTTGCTTCATACCCTTTCTGAAATATTTGCAAAGACCGATGTATTATTTAATTTAATTCAAAAAAAACAAACAGACGTTAGTTATGCCAAGCAAGAAATCGAACGTTTTGAGTCATGGATAAGCTCTGACTTTTTAAATATGTTTGAAGTTATTTATGACAGCGTAAATGATTGCATCGAACCTCCACGTAAACGCAGGTTGCTTGACTTCGATTTGAAGACGAATTATAAGCGCCTTTTTGTTGAAATTAAAGACAATATAGTTAGCCAAATAAATGCCAGATATAAATCATTTAGTAATCTTACATTTTTGGATTTACTAAATAATTTGAAGTATGACACTTTTTCTCGTTCCAGTCCAGATGTAAAAATATCTTCCCTAATTAAGTTTTTTCCTAGAATTTTTGACTTCACGGCATTAAAAAATGAACTTAATGTTTTATATTCTTCGTCGTCACTTCGGCAGTTTGAGGTTCTCGACCTTCACAACCATTTGAATAGTGAAGCATTGAAAGAAGTGTTCCCTCAAGTCTTAAACTTAAGTAGTTTACTTTTAACACTTCCCATTTCCGTCGCCTCCGTTGAGAGGTCTTTTTCTGCTTTAAAAAGAATTCATACTTATTTAAGAAACTCACAGGGCGAGGATAGGCTCTCTGATTTAGCCCTCATATCGATAGAAAGAAGACTTCTTCTTAAAATTAAAAATAGACCAAACTTCTATGAAAGGGTATTGGCAGAGTTTATCAAAAAAGATCGTCGAATAGCATTAGAATACAAATAATTATAAAGAACTAATATTTTAACAAAACTTTTCACTTTTTTTTTTTAAGTGTGTGAATTTTAGCTGTTTTTAATTTTGATTTATTTTTATTGCTGTCATTATTATTTGTATCGTTTTTATATTTTAACAAATATAAAGAATTATCCATATAATTCTTCTGAATTTTCTTATTTTAAAATTACTATCCACATTATGCTGAATTTTTTTAAGTTATTGTATCATGCGTCAGTCAAGACCGGCTTCTTTTGAAGCCACTTTTGTTATGCTTTAAGCTCATTGTTGATTGAAATATTAATGTCTTGAAGTATAAAAAATGTGGCTAGAATATTTTTGCTAAGTCAATGTGGAATGCATATTATGTAGATACAATATCCCCATTAAAAATTATTTTATTTCAGGTTTTAAAGATTTTTATTTTTATAGGTGACTAAATTTTTCAACGTCTTCCCTTTTAAAATTATCCACGCCACGCCACTGATATGTGCGTATGCGTGTAAATTACGACGCAGATACAGAGACCGTACAGACGTCACTTATTTTGTTATCCGAACAAGCATATGAAAGAGGGAGACCACACGAACGTTTCAAGCTTATTGTGGAATTTGTGCGCACTTTCATTCTTGAGATATCGTGTGTTCAATATTTTATTCAAATAACTCTTATTGAATTTTTTTGCATTTTTTTGTGAATCGGAAATCGGAAAGTTGCTTTTCCAACATTGATAACAATCGGTGTGGAAGTGAATGAAAAGTGATTCAATCGAAGTTTTTTATATTCGCTTTGTTGTTTGATTCGCAGAAGTAAGGTGACATAGGCGCCTGCCAGACAACAAGCACCTACCCTAAACGGAACAACGAAGTTGTGTGAGCGGCCTAAGCCATGCGGAGAAAAACGTTCAGTCCCTTTCACCGGTTGAGCTCAAATCAGGCAATCTGCGGTATTGGCCAGAGAGTGTTTCTGTGAACTTTGGTCAAAATCGGTCTTCTTTTTTAGGCGCAGCAACATACGCCGGATACCCGCTATAGACAATTATAGGGAAGTCTACTCGAACATATTGGCCAATAGAATTCTCGGGCACGGGCAAAGCCGGGCAGGTGCAGCTAGTTTTATTATAAATTGAAGGATTTGGGGCCACCCAAAGACCGGCCGCCCCTTCCGCCCACTGGTTAGTCCGCCACTAACCATTATTGTTTCACTCAGTTTTATCACGTACTACAACGCAAAACAATTAACAAAACATATTACAAAACTCGTGTTTATCCAAACAATTTATTTTGATTCCCACAATCAATATTTGCAGGTAATGAACTTTATGTTTGCACAAACAATTTCAACTTCGCTGTTATTGGCCGATAGAATTTTACATGCAATCATCAATAAAGTGGCCGAATGGAGAAAAAGCGTCTGTTTCACTATAGGTCCGTTCGCGGTTCGCGTACTTCTATGTGTAGAAAGATGAAAACTGTCAAATCTCCAAAATCGATAAAGAATCCTATCATTTCAAAGAAAAGTGCGCGATCGCTTTTGTGTAAAAAGATGAAAAACGTCAAAGCTTGGCTTGACAAGAAGCAACCGCTGTTTTTTTTCATATCTGATAGAATTTCATCATTTGATAGTTTTTATTTTCTTGCCAGCTGAAATTCTGTGTGAAGAAAAATGAACGAAAGTACATAAAGGGTATTCAAATTTGACATATCATTTTAAATTGGCCGACACTTTTTTTACAGCTATAAGATTACACCGAAGTATTTTCAGGTATGAAGTAAATTCATTCGGTACACTATTGAGCAAGGTGTTTTTATTATTAAAACTTATTTTAAATATGGTGAAAGTTTTCCAGGAAGAAAATTTCGTTCAAAATACGGTAGAGAAAATGCTATGTCAAACCGCGCTATTAACTTATCGTTCATAAATTTGAAGAAACTGGTTCGGTTCAAGATCAGAGAAGTAAAGGCTGTCATCGTAGTGGTCGTTCGAGCGGAAATATTGCAGCTGTTAGCAGAGGTGTTGCTGTGAAGACGTCAATTCGTCGTCGTTCACAGCAATTAAACCTCAAACCAACAACTTTGTTTAACATTTTGCACAAAGATCTGAATGTAAAGGCTTACAAAATACAGTTAAAACAAGAATTAAAGCCAACTGACCGCGCAGTGCATCGGCAATTCGTTAATTGGGCCATAGAGAAGCAACAACCAAATGACAATTTTTTCAAGCAAATTTTTCTTCGGAGATAAAAATGGCAATGCAGTTACCGTGGATGGAGCTCCATTTCAAGTGATGATTAAAAAAATTTTGGAGAGTCAATTGGAAGATATTGATGTGCAGAAAATGTGGTTTCAATAGGATGGTGCAACATGCCAAACGGCAACGAAATCAATCGATCTTCTGAAAGAGAAGTTTAACAATCGCATAATTTCCCGAAGAACAGACGTCAGTTAAGTTCGCCACCAAGATCATGCGATTTAACACTACTGGTTTTTTTCTAATTCGGTTTCTTGAAGAGTAAATTTTATCCCGATATTCCTCAAACTGTTCAACACCTCAAAGACAACTTCATCGAGCAAATATCACATATTGAACCATAATTATGCGAAAAAGTTATTCAAAATTTTGGTAAAAGGTTGACAGTCTGCCGAGCTAGCAGAGGAGCTCACTTGGACGACATTCTTTTTCATTATTAACCGGAACCAATGTACGCTTATTTCCAATAAAAACAAATACAGATTTCACATATTTATGTCTTTCATTTAAAATTGAAAATGATACCTCAAATTTGAACACCGTTTATACGAGTATCTTTCATTCATCTTTTTATCATTTTCTCAGTACGAGAAGGAGAATGCGTTTGTATAGTTTCGCACGAAAGTTTATATAAATATACGTTTGCATATTAGTACGCGAACGGACCTAATGTAAAAGTAAAGTACTGAGTAGTTAACCTATACTTAATTACTCAGCAGTTAAATCCTTTCTTTAGCGAAAAGTGATTTTCAAATGCATCTTTCTCATTTATTAATGCCTTGTAATTCTTTTCGTTATTCCAGTTTTCCAGTAGCTACTGACAGTTTAAAGAAAATAATAAAACGTTAATACACATCCTGTTCTACGTCCCCTGCCAAACGGTTTGGCACATAGCGATGTTATAAATGTACTCGTATATATTCTAAGATATCAATCGTTGATAATAATGTCTATGAATACAACAAAATTTTTGACTTTTGAACTACAGCCATACAATGTTTTGAACATATTTAATTAGTAGCTAACCACAATTTTATGTTCGTTCAGTAGGTAATCGTAAGTTCTTATTAATAACTAGTTTATGAATTTATCCGCTGGGTGAAAACTTAACTCACTGATGTGGATTTTTTAACGAGTTGATAAATGTGAAACAACTGGGCGTGAATGCAAAAATAACTGGCACCATTGTTTAGTGAACGGTTTAATGCAATAACTGAACGAATTTCCATACAATTTACTACTTAACGATTTCCAATTTGCATACCATTTCTTAGTCAAAGACAGTTAGTTAATCACTCTTATTACGACTGGCGTTAAAGTTCATCGACTCTTGTCGTTTTTTGAGTCATGGCGGTATTGTGCCGTTTCAGAGTCGATATTACGGAAGTGAAACACCTTAATTGTCGTTTTGGATGAAGTTCCTGGTATGAATTGCTTAAGTTTTTCAAATGTCTTAAATTAGTAGCACCGCATTTTGTGCTATTTTTGTCACGGCTGGAATATGGTACCAAAAGTAGCGGTAGGTATTACTGATTATATTGCTAGGAAAGGCATCGATACCAGTAACATAAAATGCCACTGCTTGACAGCGGATAACTTGTTAGGTCGTTTGTAATCATCTTTTAGGCTGTTATCACCTCAACCAAGTGGGAATTTGTTAGTCAATGTAAGTTTTAAGTCGAAAGATATGCTTGTGAAGAAATTTGTGAGCAGGCCTAGCATCAAGAAGGCTCAGCCAAAAAACCTTTCAAAAAACTGATATCCACTGACGTAACTCGCTCAACCTTCAACCTTTATTACCAAAATACTGGTGGTCTTCGAAATAAATTGAGCGATGTCTTACTATTCTCCTCATCTTGTCAATATGATTTAATTGCTTTTACTGAGACCTGGCTCACTGGTGACCATCATAATGAAGAAGGAAGTTCGACAAGGACCAATGACAAGGACCAAGACTGTGAAAGGGGTGGGGGAGTATTAGTTCCCGTGCGAAAATCATTGCGCAGTCACGAAGTAGTTATACCTTCATAATAGCTCTTGATATGGACCAACTAGCAGTTAAAATCAAATGTATTCCAGTTACAGAAATTTTTCTTATTGTAAGTTATATACCACCAAGGGTTCTTATTTATTATATAAGGCGCATGTCCATAATTGTTCTATAATTTTAAATAATTTAGATGATCATCAGCATGCCATCCTACTTGGAGACTTTAACTTGCCTAATTTAATTTGATTACCAAGAGTCCACCCTTTTTCGTTTTAACGAAAACTTAGATTATTAGCGTGAAGTTGTTGATATCAAATATCATTTTCCCAATGAGTTCAATAATGTTCTAGATTTGGTTTTTGTAGATTCTGAGCTTAGTATTAGTATCAGTAACTCTATGATTACACTTTTTTATAATTCTGTTTTCAATGTAGCTTTATCAATGCAATTGGAATTTTATGAGTATTTCCAACCGGGTCCTTGTGTCAATAACTATCTATATATTAATACGGAGTTGCCTATAACGTGTTTCCACCCATGCTTGAAGTTACTTGAAAATGCTTGACAACTTTAAGTTACTTCATAATGCTTGAACATACTTGAAGTTACTTGGACATGTTTGAAGTTACTTGAAAATGCTTGAAGTTACTTGAAAATGCCGGAAAAAATGTACCTTTATCATGTGAAATCAGAGAATGCAATGTCGAAAAATTTCATTTTCCGATTAATATGCATAACTTTTTTTTTTTTTTTTTATATAAAAAAGGAAATCCAAATCCCAGATGATGTTGAAGAAGTCACATGAAAGCACATTACCTTGTCTAAATCCTTTTTTGACATCAAAGGTCTCGGTGAGATTGCTTTCGACCTTTATGGAGCAGCGGGCGTTCTCCATCGTCATTCTGCACAATCTGACAAGTTTGGCACGGATGCCAAAACTAGACATGGCTCTATATAGCTCGTCTCTTTAGATGCTGTCATATGCGGCCTTAAAATCGATAAAAAGATGGTGGGTATCGATTTGGACTTCTTGGATTTTCTCCAGGATCTGCCGTAGTGTGAATAACTGATCGGATACAGCACTGGTAGGGACCAATCAGGTCGTTGACGAATGGTTTCAGGCGTTCCCACTGTAGAGCAGACATGATATTATCGGCAGTATTCAGGATACTGATGCCTTTATAATTGTGTAGTTTAGAGGGTCTCCTTTCTTGTGGATCGGGCAAACGATGCTGAGGTTCCATTCATCAGGCATACAGCGTTAATTACTATACAATAAATTCTAAATTAAATAGGCTTGGATTTCACTCCAATTTTCTAGAAGGGATTCTCTCCTATTTTACGGATCGTATTCAGCATATTCGCATTAAGGACGTACTTTCATTACCAGCGTATGTAACGTCTGGAGTCCTCAGTATCTCAGGGAAGTGATTTGGGCCCTTTGCTTTTCCTTCTATTTATTAATGAAATTCCTGATTTGTTTTTGAATTCCCAGTGTTTAATGTTTACCGATGATTTGAAAGCGTTCCGACCTATTAAGTCTGAGCATGATTGCATTATTTTGCAGGAAGATCTTGAGAGACTTTCTATGTGGTGTCAAAATAATGATCTTCGACTCAATGTCTCCAAATGTCAAAGCTTTATTTTTTGTCGTAACCTCTCCCCAGTTTCATTAACGCACGTGATCGATAATTCCCCATTGTCCATTATCTCCTCTAAGAAAGACCTAGGAGTCATATTTGACAAAAACTAAATTTCTCTAAGCATATTGACTTCTTGGTTGCTAAAGGCAATTGAATGTTAGGTTTTATATTGCGGAATTCTAAAGACTTTCATTTCATGATCCACTTACCCTTAAATGTCTATTCTTTGCATTTATCAGGTCTAATCTCGAATAATGTAGAATAGTATGGAATCCATGTTATGAAGTACCTACATTCCAATAGAATTGGAAATACCTTCGTATGAGGCAAGATGCAAATTATTTGGTATCTTTCCTCTTTTCAGGCCCAGGCAATATTTTTCACTTATGTTTATTCGCGATTTAATTAACAATCATATCGATTGATTCTTTCTTTTATCATTAATTGGATTTTCTGCTCCATCAAGAGTACTTAGAAATTGTTTATTATTTTATGTTCCATATCATAGAGTCAATTACGGTTGTAATGAACCAATTACCAGATGCCTTAAAGAATGTAATAAGCATAGCAGTTTTTTCGAGTTTAATCTCAGTAGGGACTCGTTTAAAAATAAATTAATTCTGACGTAAGGCTTTGGTGGTAGATTTAAAGTATTGAAATTTTGTATTAGGTAAATGTTTCCATTCGATGATTAAATAAATAAATAAAAAATAAAAAACATACGTTCCACAGAAAAAACTGGCAATGACAGACTTCTATTTTTATACCCTACTAGCTGCACCTGCCCGGCTTTGCCCGTGCCCGAGAATTCTATTGGCCAATATGTTCGAGTAGACTTCCTTATAATTGTCTATAGCGGGTATCCGGCATATGTTGCTGCGCCTAAAAAAAGAAGACCGATTTTGACCAAACTTCACAGAAACACTCTCAGGCCAATACCGAAGATTGCCTGATTTGAGCTCAACCGGTGAAAGGGACTGCACGTTTTTCTCCGCATGGTTTAGGCCGCTCACACAACTTCGTTGTTCCGTTTAGGGTAGGTGCTTGTTGTCTGGCAGGCGCCTATGTCACCTTACTTCTGCGAATCAAACAACAAAGCGAAAATAAAAAACTTCGATTGAATCACTTTTCATTCACTTCCACACCGATTGTTATCAATGTTGGAAAAGCAACTTTCCGATGTCCGATTCACAAAAAAATGCAAAAAATTTCAATAAGAGTTATTTGAATAAAATATTGAACACACGATATCTCAAGAATGAAAGTGCGCACAAATTCCACAATAAGCTTGAAAATAAGTTACGTCTGTACGGTCTCTGTATCTGCGTCGTAATTTACACGCATACTCACATATGCATGTGTACTCACTCAAATGCCCATATCTCACACACCGATGCAGATATAGCCAAACATAACAACCTTCGTGCAGACGTCGCCTTTCATGGAAAAAAATTTCATTGGAATCGGTTACGCGTTTGGCCAAACACCGGCAACAAACACAAATATGGATTGATTTTTATATATAGAAAATATTACACAAAAAAACTTTTTATTATTTCACTTAAATTTGTTTTTTTTTTTCAAAGCACATGATACCTACATATGAAACACACAGTGTATAAATACATTGTCAATTTTTTTTCCTTTTTTAAGAAACACATAATTTACACACCGATGCAGATACAGACATCGCACATACATAACATCCTTCGTATAGACGTCACCTTTCTTTAAAAAAAAATTTCATTGGAATCGGTTAACGCGTTTGGCCAAACACCGGCAACAAACGCAAATATGGATTGATTTTTATATACATATATATATAAATAGATATAGATATATTCTCATATCAATTTTAATTCACAAAAACTCACAAAATCGCAATGAAGAAATCCGAATCCGACAGCGCCACCAAACATGAAACAAAATTGGCTTCTCCATTGATCGATAATAGATGGCGTTACGTTGCGTGTCTATCTGACAGTTCAATTGTGATACGATATGTTACATTCAAATGTGATTCTTTATTTGGTTGTTGCCAAAATAAATAAATACAAAATGAAAAAAAAAAAAAAAATTAAAAAAAATCGAAAAAAAAACCTGTCGTAACACGCTGGGTGGTCAAAATAAGCCATTTTGAAATTTAGATTTTCTTTTTCTTCTAAAACCCGCGCTGAGAAAATACCTTTCCAACAAAGTATAAATAATCAAAATCGGTTCGGCCAATCTCGAGTTATGCGGTTACATCGCTTCGGACACTTTCTTTTATATATATAGATTCTAAGGGTATATTAATTTTGACGTATAATTTGTAACATACCTTAATATTGCCCGTAGACCCCTAAAAGTTACTATATTTATGATCAGCATCGATAGTAATGTCGATCTAGCCATGTCCGTCCGTTCGTCTGTCGGCAAAAATTAGGCCTTTAAACTGGGCCTAGAGAGCTGAAATTTTAACCATATACTCTCTAGGGTCCAGAAATAATCAAGTTTACGAATTTTTGAAATCCGCCCACAGACACACCCACAAACTCAAAAAAAAAACAGAATTTTGGAAAAAATCGTTTTTGAGCTAGAAAGCTGAAATTTTTTATATATGATCTATGACTCCTAAAACTGCTCGTGATATAAAATTTTCAAAATCCGCCCACTGACACGCCCACAATTAAATTAAATAATTTTATTGAAAAACCAAAATTTGAGATAGGGAGCTGAAATTTATAATATATACTCTCTAGGGGCCCTTTAAGCTCATGTGTAAATATTTCAAAATCCGCCCACAATTTAAAATCAACATTTTTTGCAAATTTTTTCCAAAGTTTGAGCTAGGGAGCTGAAATTTATAAAATATCTCTAGGCAGCCCTTTATGCTCATGTGTTAATATCTTCAAAATCCGCCTACTGACACGCCCCCAATTTATTTTTATTTTTTTTAAATTCAAGGTTTGAGCTAGGGAGCTGAAATTTATAATATATACTATCTAGGGGCCCTTTATGCTCATGTGTTAATTTTTTTTAAATCCACCTACTGACACGCCCACAATTAAATAAAACAATTTTATTGAAAAACCAAAGTTTATGCTAGGGAGCGTTTTTTTTTCGATAAAATCCTTTAAATGTTATATAACAAAATATGTGTAGAGCGCTCTTAACAATTCAACCATACTTAGACTTTTGTCACGCCCCACTTATGGGGGATAGGAATAAGAATAGGCTATCCAACAGTTCGCCCAAGCCGACTGTAGCCTGTCCCTATGTTTTTCAATGAAGTTTGATACTTACAAGTTGTTTTCTTTTTTTCCTGTTCTTGAGTGCATAAGTCGATTGTGTTTTTTTTATTGAAAAATTACATTTTGTGCAACAAAATATGGACAGCATTTTGATGGTTATGTCGTGGAGTAGCGAGGATTAAGGCCAAGAATAAACACGGAAAACGCGAATACGGGGAAGTCTTCCTTTTTCTTTCCATCTAACTACGAGGTTATGATCTGGACTTAAGCAATCATAGCCATCGCATATTTCTGCATTCCTATTTCCCGATTTCGAATCACTTTGTCACTGAGGCCAATTAAATACTGGTGTTGCTGTATTTGTGTTATCCAGGAGTTTTTAGGCCTTCCTCTCGTTCGCGATCGTGTGGGAACACTGATTGATATTGCTTTTTGGACATGGTTCGTCTTTATAAATTTTTATATTAATGTCTTTAATAATTCGGAGTGAGTCAGAAAAGGGGCAGCACAAGTATTTTGTTTTTTCGGCCTAACACGATAGCATTTCCCCTACAAAGCATCTGCTTATTCATCGAGTGGTCGCACCAAACCCATAAAATACAAGAATAAACGGTTTTCCCTAACTTTGCATTTTATACGTCACGTAGGTGACTTTTGAAATTCTTAATCTTCCCGTATTGGTGGTCTTAAGCCATTAAATACAGCAGCTACACAGGTAGCTCCACACCCAATTTTCTGCGAAGTCGTTCGTTCAACACCTATTTTGAAATTAGTTGCAAACCTAACAAAAAAATTTCATTAGCTCTACTAACAGGAGGTACGTAACAGTACGTCAACCCTAAAAAATACAAATCTATATATTAATACGGAGTTGCCTATAACGTGTTTCCACCCATTTTTGCTATTATACGTCACATAGATATGCCAACACTATATATATTTGGGTAGGGGACAATACATAGAAGTGCACAATACAAAAATTATCCACACAAAATTATAACACACATTATGATTTACAGCAGGTAAACTGAAGCAAATTGGATGAAATTACAACAACAACAACATTGCTGTTTGAGGCAATAATCTGCCAATCGGAACGGAAAAATTTTATAACATGAAGTTACTTGAAAAAGCTTGAAGTTACTTGAAAATGCTTCAAAATACTTGAAGTTACTTGAAGTTGCCAACAACAACATTGCTGTGCATGTTATGCATTTGATAATGCTTGAACATACTTGAAGTTACTTAGACATGCTTGAAGTTACTTGAAAAAGCTTGAAGGTACTTGAAAATTCTTGAAGTTACTTGAAATTACTTGAAAATGCTTGAAAATACTTGAAGTTACTTGAAAAAGCTTGAAGTTACTTGAAGTTACCTGAAAATGCTTAAAGTTACTTGATAATGTTTGATCATACTTGAAGTTAATTGGACATGCTTGAAGTTAATTGAAAATGCTTGAAGTTACTTGAAAATGCCGGAAACATTTTATATCATGTGAAATCAGAGAATGCAATGGTGAAAAATATTATTTTCCGATTAATATGTACCTATAACAGTCGACTTTGTTTTTTTTTCAACTTATAGAATAAATTAGTCGAATTTCGACAATGGGGCGACCCCTAGTTAAACTAAATGTATCGAGACAGCAAAACTTACATTTTAAGCCGATTTTTAATGGCTGGCGTTAAAAACAGGCGTTTAACTAGGCGTTTAACTGTCGAACAAGAATTAAGTTCCACAAAACAATGACTGCCGTATTCTGACGAGGCGTTCAACGCCAGTTGTAATATGGATGATAAAATTTATAACTTTTTATTATTAATAAGAAAATTTAACAAACGGTTAAATATCTAACCTACGTGCTAGCTACCACATGAGTTAACGAGCGGATAATGGATTGTAATGGTTTGTTATTAATGCGGGGGCAGGAATTTATTCAAAATCTTATTAAATATTTTCTTCTCTAATGATTAAATATCGGCCTCAAATAGTCATGATTTTCGGTTCGAAATATAAAAAAAGCCTGCAAGTGCGAGTCGGACTCGCCCATGAAGGGTTCCGTAGCAGCAAGTAACATAATATAAAAGTTCTTGTAGTTCGTTGTAACTTTGAATGGTTTACGCATAATGTTTATGTTTATGAATTTTTTTTTTTTATATTTGAGTTGATTGAATGAAAGGTAAATTGCGGTTTACGATCTATGACGTATTAAAAAAAACTACTTACTAGATCTCGTTCAAACCAATTTTCGGTGGAAGTTTGCATGGTAATGTATCTACATCATATTTTTTTTTAGTTTTATCATTCCCTTATTTTAGAAGTTACAGGGGTGGGTGGGGGGGGGGGGGCACACATTTTACCACTTTGGAAGTGTCTCTAGCGCCAACTATTCAGTTTAGAAAATAAAATATATTAGAAACCTCAATATCATTTTTGAAGACCTATCCATAGATAACCCACACGTATGGGTTTGATGAAAAAAAAAATTTGAGTTTCAGTTCTAAGTATGGGGAACGCCCAAAATTTATTGTTTTTTTTTCTATTTTTGTGTGAAAATCTTAATGCGGTTCACAGAATACATCTACTTACCAAGTTTCAACAGTATAGCTGTTATAGTTTCGGAAAAAAGTGGCTATGACATTCCCGGACAGACAGACAGACAGACAGATATGACGAATCTATAAGGGTTCTTTTTTTTGCCATTTGGCAATTTTTACAAAACCCTAAAAACCCAATTAGGGAAAACAAACAAACATAATGGTTTCGCACGTGGGCACTCAGACTACTAACGGCGAGCCTGGCAGTTAGAATGAACGCATGCATATCATAAATTGTATCTAGTCGAAGTTAGTTACTTTTAAAAACATCCCTGAAATTACTTAAACTCCTAAAAATTGCCCTTCGGTGGAAACCTTTTCCCTGTGGTAGAATATCACTTCCCTTTTTCAAGTAAACTCATTAACTTCGGACGAGAATGGAACATTGAAAACCCTACTCTCAACATCTCCATCAATTCCAAAATTCTAGTAAAAAACACTTCAAGCACTTCTACTCTCTCTATCTCTCTCAATCGTCCGCGCCCTATATATCAAAGGTGTGAAATGCATTTCAACCACCATCCGTCTAATGGCTTTTGCAAAGTCCATTTTGTTTTCCCCACGTCCTTTATCGTATTTACACCTCTTGAAAAGTTAATTTTCTTTTGCTGGGAGCAGGACCTCCACGCTCCACCCACCGACACCATGTTTTGTAGATTACCAATTTCGATCACACACTTTCCTGCATCCTGTTCCTGATATCAATCAGTTTCTTCATTTTAATCGATTGAATTGCAGTTATTTACTTCCCTATCCGTATGTTGTCTTTTTTTATGTATTAATTTTATTTTTTCCTTATTCTGTCCATTTCCATCTTTTTATATGGCTTGATGGACACATTCTCTTTGATGGGACACTACATCCTGGGCAGCTTCATTATTGAGCAGATCGAGTTGCTTTCACTATGGGTTATTGTAGATGAAGGCGATTACACAAACACGACTTTTAAACGGTTGAAGCGAATATCTTTGCCATGGTACTCTTGTAAGATGGAGGATGGCAACTATCTGAGTGCATGTTGGGTTAAATTTCTGCAGAAGAATGTCATTAGATAGAAATTGAAAATTTTATATCTGAGATTGGGATGGTTCGATACCGAAGCAGTGGCAAAGTCATCAAGTGGTCCCGCTTATTTTAAAACGAAAAACAGCTCACATGAGCAGAGTAGCAGATAATAAACATAATAAGGACGAAATTTGAAATGACCATACATATTGTGATAGCTGGGTGAAAATACTGTATATGCATTTTTGATTAACTAACTTCCCAGTATTGGATAAATTTTTGTTATTGGTCCGAAAACGATAATCGTAATTGATAATATATTTTAAAATTTGAAGGTTCATAATATGTTTTTAACCCTTTCTCTTGCCAACTGCGATGGTTATCATTTTAATCTGGTAATATCTTAAGCCTTTCAAATGTGAGAAGGTTGACATTTTGTTTATGCGGCAAATGGACATTGGTTGTTTTTGTCTGCGTATTCGTTTTTTTTTCTAAATTTGACAGGAAAAAATAATTTTGTAGAACATAAAGGAAAATGAAGTTAGGTCAGTTAAACTTTTTCGAAGAAATTGTACATTATAGGGTAGGTTTATTTTATCGCAAAACTATATGTTATTTATTGACAGCAAGTTTATAAGCTTTAATAAAAATATAAAGTGTCCAATAAATGTAAGATCCTCTTGGCTGGAGAGTCATTGTGCATTCGCTCAATGTACATCTTGGTACAACTCATAGAGTTCACGGTTGTATTTTTCTTTCAAAAGAATCCAATAATAGCTCCGCTTTCCTACTTATTGTCCAGCACTCGGCACCGTAAAGTAGGACTGGCAGGACTAAGCTTCGATAGAGCATGCATTTTGTTCCTCGAGTGACAAGTTTTTTTTGTCTATTCTAAAGAATTTAATGACCCTAACGTCTCTATGGCATTGTACAATTGTTTTGTCCGTCCGAATATACCTATGTTCACAAGTTTGGACACCATTCAACGTAAATTTATTCGATTTGCCTTTAGAGGACTTCCAATGGAAGATCCATTCAACCTTCTTCCTTACAGTCAACGTATCAAGTTTCTCTAAATGATACCTCAATATGATATCTCAACGAAGGCTTAACAGCGATATCAGTTTTTTACGGCAGCTTATATCCGATTATATAGATGCACCTGACTTGCTCTCTTCTATTGGTCTTTTATTCGCATGAGTAGAATCTATAATCTAAATGATCATGTGATTGAAATACATGTTAGTAAAATTAAGCTTAAACATATTTTGCGTAAAAATGAATCAGTGTCTTTAATTATTTGAATGATTTGTGTCTGTGTTAGTATTGAATATATACATAATTATTGTGTTTCTATATGGTTTTCTTTGGTTATGTCCTTAGTAACACCTGCACTAAATGATGAGCATGTAAGAGCACTTTTAGTGCCGGAAGATATCTGCTCCTTCGACAGGCGGCATAATGGCCATGTCTATGTAAATTCTATGAATTTTGTTAATTAATCTATTAGATGTAAATAAAGAATTTGATGAAATCATGCTCCTTGTGATAATAATTGCTTGCTTTAAACATTTCACGACACAAAACTGATAGTGAAAATAAAAAAAAAAGTAATACATGCACATCCTGCATAATTTTAAGGATAAGTACACTCCTTTTTTATCCACTGGGGCTGTTTTTTTTTTGATTTAATAACAAGGGCGTAACATTATTTTTAATTTATTTATAATTTATTTAAGTGTAGACGTCTTACGGAAAAGATAAAGGTTTTATTTTGCAATGCTATTAGAAAGAGAAAAGAAGAAGAGATCGAGTCTACAGAATATAGCGAATCAATCAATTTTTGCGGAATTCCAAGTTCAACCATCGCCACAGTGAGCTCCTGATATGAATGATATCATATGCGGCTTAAAAGTCAAGTCGATGAAAAGATGGTGTATCTCGACTTTAAACTCATTGGCCTTTATCAGGATTCGCATATAATATATATATTATACATATTATACATATTATATATTTATTTTATTTATTTATTTATTTATTTATTTCAATCTTTATCAATTTACATCTATTACAAAGCAAAAATAGAAATGAAAGACATTTAATAAGAAGCTTTAAAGTAAAATTGAAACAGTTAGGACCATTCTTTTGCCGGAAGACAAGTGGCGAATGGACCATTAAATAACTAAAGATTATTTTTAAAATAATTGATGGGGGTTAATTTATAATATGTGTATTGAAAAAAAGATAAAGAGAAAAGGAAAGCAATTGTTAAAATATTGTGATTAATGCAATTCACCGTTTATGATAAATCAAACTACGATATTTAATAAAGAGTCTATTTCCACATGATTAAACAAAAAGAAAAAGGATATTAATTTTTTTAAGAAGACTGATTTGCGTCTCTCACACCTTAGACTTGCAGGTAAAATATTGAATAAACGTGGAGCGGTGACATCGTAAAAGAGTGAAAAGTGTGCTTTTAATATGGTGGGCACTATAACTAAACTCTGGTAATTAACACGTAAGTTATAAGAACCATACAACCTAGAAGTGGAATACCCTGAACTTTCAAAAAATGTTTTTAAAACTTTAAAAAAATATAAATGCTTGAGTGGAAGAATCTTAAGGCCTCTGAATAGTTCAAAGCTAGGGGTTCTGCGGTTAACTTTGCATAAGATACGAATCGCATGCTTTTGCTTAACAAATAAAGGCTTAGTTTTATTAGCGTGAGTACCACCCCAACAAGTTAATCCATACTGAAGCTTAGATTTAAACAAACCATTAAAGACCAATTTTAGAATATTATGACTGCAATAAAGACTGAGGTGATATAACTGTCTTAGAACACTATTGAAGTATTGCGTCAGACTAGCAGTGTGCGATTTCCAGCTTAATCTACTGTCCAAAATGATACCTAAGTATTTGAAATTGTTTACAAGCTCAATATTAATACAACCGTCAGAGCAAGTTTCATATGGTTTGTAAGTGGAATCGCAAGACTGATAACTGCAATTACCCAAACTGTATTTAGGGAAGCTTGGTGAGTGATACCACAACATTATATCTTCACACACCGAACCGCTAGAACTAAATATCATGAATTTAGTTTTATCACTAATGATTAGATTATGCACGAAAAACCATTTACGAAGAATATCTAAGTCACTATTGAAAGCAATAAATAAGTTAAAATAATTCTTTTCCGAATACGCTAATGCAGTATCATCTGCAAATGCTGTTAATTTGCCTTTAAACTGCTGAACGAAAAGAGAAATTATAAAAATTAAGAAAAGGATCGGACCTAAAACGGAACCTTGAGGAACGCCTACATTGATGACTATTTCCGAGCTTAATTTATCCCTAAATTTAACTTTTTGTTTGCGGTCCCTTAGATACGATGCAAACCAATTATAAACAAAACCACGGAAGCCTGCCCTAGACAATTTTTGGAGTAGCAACATATGATCGACCGTATCGAAGGCCTTAGTTATGTCAATAAACAAGGAAGCGACGATATCCGATACATTCATGCTGTTATATACTCGTAAAACGCTACACAGACTTAAAACTGCTTGTTCAGTCGACTTATGATTTCTAAAACCAAATTGAGCATCACTAAAGAAATTATACGAGTATCTATTCAAAAAAGTTAACATCCTGGATTTTATACCTTTTTCAAAAACTTTAGAAAAAACGGATAAAAGTGATATGGGACGATAATTGTTAGGGTTAGTAGTTTCACCTTTTTTGTATAGCGGAATAACAATTCCTACCTTGAGGCCATCTGGAAAAACGCCTTTTTGTATACTAAGGTTGAAAGTATACATAAAAACATCAGAGACATAGTGTGAAATTATTTTCAAAATTTTACTAGAAATCATGTCATAAGATGAAGAATTAGAGTTTTTTAGTGACATTATAATATTATAGATTTCTAGGGAGGTAAAACTTTCAAAGAAGAAGCTATCGGTGTTAGAGCACTCTTGAATGATGCCAACAGAACATTGACATGACATCAACTGAGAAGATATACTAATATTATTGGTTATGCTGGAAAAATGCTCGTTAAATAGATTTGCCACATCTGTTGGGTCATTTACTAAAGACGAACCATTTTTTTAAAGAAATAGTAGCTTCTGTTCCTTTTTTTTATTAAGGATTTCGTTAACAACTTCCCACTCTTTTTTAGAATTCCCTACATTAGCAGCAAGTCTGTTTGTGTAATAGTTATCTCTGCAACGAGGAATCTCAATTTTAAGTTCACTGCAAAGCTTATCGTAACATCTCTTAATCCTAGTGTTTTGAGGATGCCTATTAACCTTTGCACGAAGCTTATTTTTTAAATTAACTTTTTTGAGCAGTGAAAAATTCATCCATGGTTTTAGTTTTTTTACTTTCATATCATTTTTGTTCATATATTTAGAACATTTTGAAATGTAATATTGAAGCTTTGTTAAAACAAATCAAAAGCAAATGATGGATCACTTGCGCGGTAAACGTCGTCCCAAAACTCAAAGGTTAAGTCAGATTTAAGAACAGCAAAATCAATTTTCAAGGAGTTAAACGTGTGGGACTCCTTAAACCTCGAAACACAATTATCCATTTGGAAAGCGGTTAGGCTATGATCAGTTATCCTAAGATAGAGGACTTCAGTGTTAAATATAACTTCATTGTATCTATGCAGCTGTATAAATATATGATCCAAGCAAGACGGACCTCTAGTAGGTTTGTTAATTAAAGAGCTAAATCCAAAGGAAGACATGACAGCCATATTATACTGACTCAGCTTGTAAATGAGCCGACACGAATACCGGACATTAGCAGCCAAACTGCCAACACATTGGACTTGTTTCTTACCTCTCACCCTGATAAATACGCTTTGAACGTGTTATCGCCTCTAGGTTCGTCAGACCATTGCATCATATCAGCAAATTTCTCGTACTCCAACCACATAGTTAAAGAACAAACTCCTAAAAGAACCGTATGGCAGTACGAGAAAGCCAATTGGGAAAAATTAAACGGTTTCTTTAAGAGTTTTAACTGGTCGCTGTGCTTCCTCGACAGCGACGTGGATGCTGCTGCTGATATGGTCACAAACATAATTCACCTGGGTATGAAGACTTTTATCCCTAACAGGATTAAAAGTATCAAACCCAAGGTTAACGCGTGGTGTGACTCGAGCTGCAAAGAGGCAATCAGGTTAAAAGAGGTAAGTTTTCGGCTATTCAAAGCCAACCCCGTCTGAGGAAAGCCGTAAAAAGTTTAAACGAGCCAGAAATGACTGCAATGCCCACATTAATCGTGTCAAATTCTCCTATGACCAAAAGTTGAGGCAAAAAATACTACAAAGTCCCACTGGTAGTAAAAACTTTTGGTCATTTGTTAAAAACATCAAGAATTCGGCCTCGTCATCTATCCCGACACTCATTTACAACGACATTCCAGCTGTCAGCTCTACAGATAAGGCCAATCTGCTTGCTGCTCACTTTGCAGTCAGCTCAACGCTCCCAGATTGTGCTTTGTCTCCCCCTGTACTCGAGCGCGTAGAATTCTCTATGGGACCAATCCACTTTCGCACTCGTACAGTGGCTAGAGTACTTCAAGATCTTGACGTTCACAAATCCGCTGGTCCAGATGGTATTTTCCCTATCGTTCTGAAGAGGTGTTCTTCTTCGCTGGCAAAACCATTGCGTAAGCTTTTCCATCTGTCCTATTCTTCAGGACTCTTCCCGGGAAGATATAAAACAGCATTTGTCCAGCCTGTACCAAAAAAAGGCGAATCTTCTTCTCCCTCCTCCTACCGACCAATTGCACTTACGTCCTTTCTTTCTAAGGTCATGGAAACGCTGATAAACCGTCAGCTAATGAAATATCTTGAATCGCGAAAACTTCTTAATGACCGGCAGTATGGTTTTCGCAGCAACAGGTCCACTGGTGATTTGATGACATATCTAACCGAAAAGTGGAACCATTCTCTTCACCAAGGTGGTGAAAGTAAGATCGTTGCGCTTGATATTTCAAAAGCATTTGACAGAGTTTGGCACCAAGCTCTCTTGTCGAAAATGCGTGCATTTGGAATCGATGATACTCTTCTTCAATGGATTAGAAATTACCTTTCGGAGAGTTCAATTCAAGTTGTTTTGGACGGCTTCAAGTCTGCAACTCACCAAATAAATGCTGGTGTCCCCCAAGGCTCTGTTCTGTCCCCGACTCTCTTTCTCATTTTTATAAATGATCTACTGTCTGTTACTTCTAATCCAATCCATTCCTTTGCTGATGACAGTACCCTCAGCTTCTCATATTCGTTTCTTGGGTCACGCCCCTCATCTTCGGGTGTGGAACTGGAACGGCAACGTATGTTAAGCTCATTAAATTCCGATCTTAACAGCATAACTCAGTGGGGTAAAACCAATAGAGTGGAATTTAATGCTTCCAAAACTCAATGCTGTCTCCTGTCATTAAAGCAAAACCCACACACACTGCCATTATCTATGAATGGCACTTACATCGCTGAAACCGAAAGACATTCTCGGTATGTGTGTTAATGACAACCTTCGTTGAAATGACCACATATTCGATGTCGCCAAGAACGCCGCGAAATGTCTAGGCTTCCTTAAGCGTTGTAAGAAATATTTCACCCCTTCTGATCTGGCTACAATTTATAAGGCGTTTATTCGACCGAAACTCGAGTACAACGATCATATCTGGTCCGGTGCACCAATAACTTATTTGGAGCTACTTGACAGGATCCAAAAACGCGCGATAAAACTCATTGGCGACCGAGACATCGCGAGATCGATTGACTCTCTTAGTCATCGTCGTAATGTCTCCTGCCTGTCGTTATTTTATCGTTATTTTCACCATAAGTGCTCAAACGAAATAGCCAGTTGCATTCCTCCCCTTGAACATTTCAACCGCAATACCCGCCATGCAGGGAATGCTCATCAGTTCACCCTCAATCCTGTGTTCGGACGTACAGTGAAGTTCAAAGAATCTTTCCTCAGCCGTACAAAACGAATGTGGAATGCTCTTCCCCGCTCCATTTTTCCTACACATTATAACCTACAGACATTCAAAACCAACGTGCATCGGCATCTCTCCTTTTCCTCTCACCCTAATTTCCTTAACGCCCGCGCTGTGTAGCTAATACATTATAAGGGTCCCAACAAATTCCTTTAGTGCGTGCTTATTATAAAAAAAAAAAAAAAAACATATTATGTGTATAGCTCTACATATTGCCGAGCTGCCGGGAGAAAAAGCTACACCGCTACGTGCTGATAAGTGTGTAGCAGTAGCAGAACCGCCTTAGACGTTGACAAGTTCGTTCATGTGTAATGAAAGACTATTTGAGTTTTATTTTATTGACAGACGACAGCATTGCGTTTTAGAGGCATTGAGATTCACTCTATCGCTTGTACCATGATCCGTACCGTATCTGCCACCATGACGAAAAAAAAATTTGGCAATGCAAATTGCTAAGAAAAAAAATTCAATTTCATAAATATTTTGTATTAAAAATTTCCAAGCAGGAAAATGAGGAACCCGGAAACGACTATGTAAAGCTGAGGGTATTATCATCAGGGAAGGAATTGATTGGAATGGAAGTTACAGACAGGAAATCATTTATAAAAAAGTGAAAGAGAGTTGGAAACAAAACAGAGTCTTGGGTAACACCAGCATTTATTTAGTTTATTTAGTTGATTGCCGTCCAAACCAACTCGAAAGGTAATTTCTTATCTATTAAAGAAGTCTATCATCGATTTTAAGTTCACGACATAAGAGCTCGGTGCCAAACTCAAATGTCTTTGAAATATCAAGCGCAATAATCTTACTCTTTCCACGGTGGTGGAGAGATTGATTCCGTTTTCCGTCTAGACATGTCATCAAACTGGACCTGATGACCGCCGGCCGCCCAGGGAGTATTCGGCATTTATTTCCTAAGCTGACGGTTTATCCAAATTTCATGGCCTTGCGAAGAAGGGCGTAAGTGCAATTCATCGGTTGTTGGAGGAAGAAGATTCGCCTATGTCGGGACGGGCTGGACAAATGTGCGATTCGTCGATAAGAACGGAAGAACGGAGAGAAGAAAATTTGTTTTCTTTTTTGGGACGGGTTGGACAAATGCAGTTTCCCACTGTCTCGGAAAAAGCTTTGAATAAGAGGATAGATAGAAAAGCTTACGCAGGGGTTTAGCTAGCTAAGAATGTGTATTGTCAGGTTTAGAAGTACCTTCTCTTGCTGTACGTGTGCGAAAGTTGATTGTTGCCAAGGAATTTTCTACGCGCTCGAGTACAGGAAGAGATAAAGCACAGGGAGCGCTGAGCAAGCTGCAAATTGAACATCAGGCAAATGCGACTCGGAATTGACAACAAGGCCGAATTCTTTAAGTTTCCAGCAAACGACCAAACGTTTTTCTGGGACTTTGTACTTAGACTTCCTTTGCCAGGTCACATCAAATTTACTTCGAACCGCCACAAGAATCACGTCTTCCAATAATTCTAATCAAGGAGGTTCATATCACTCCGTAATATGTTATAGTTTAGGGGTGGTGACGGTGTTAAGGTTAGTGTGTTGGCTTGTGACCCGTGCGGTGCAGGTTCAATCCCCATGGGGAGCAACAACATAGATACGTCACATATTAATGGGAAGAAACGAATGACGCCTTGTTTTCTCCAACCTCTACACCAAAAAGAGGATTTCTGCCTGGTAGTACAATGGACCGTTACGGAGTCTGAGTGCTCTTGGATTTGGATTTTCTTTTACGTACAAAAAAAAGTTATAGTCTGATCAATTAAAATGCCTAAATAGGAACCCGATTTTGTCAACGGATTAATGAGCTCATAGGTTCTTACTCGGAGTGAGAACATACATATTTCGCAACATTGTTCAAAGGGATATTTCTTTTGCAATATTTATTGATGGAATCCAGCATTTAATCCCGAAATCCAAATCAGAAACCCACAGCACGCGATCGCAGAGACGTAAGGACCGCGTAGCGGATGATTGCGTCGGTGCTAGTGATGGCAAAAAAAAATCATAAATCGATTAATTGATCATGTGATTAATCGAAGAGAACGATTATTAACCGCGATTTTTTGCAACAAAATTAACCGATTAATCGGTTTTTCGGTTAAAATTTGATATTGTCATGAAAAAGAAAATAATTTTAAAAATAAATTGTTTGCTGAGTACGAAAATAATTTATTAAGCGTTTAATTCACTAAATTTAATTTAATTTATACATAAAGAAAAAAAATACATTATTTGTTAAAAACTGAATTCAAAAACAAGAGTTCTGACAGGTGTTTCGTCGTTAAACGGATACGTTTTTTCGTAGCAGTTGCACCTGCTTTGGAAAAAAGCAGTTCGGATGGTACAGAAGTCCCAATCAAAAAGCAATATTTTTCGGAGAGAGTGTATAGCTTAGGGTAAACGGAGTTCATCTCTTCCCAAGCATTAACCACATTTCGTTTTAACTCGAGAACCGGAGCTTTGAGGAAGAAGCTTATTTTGTCTTGAGGATGTGCTAATTCAATGTCCGTTCTTCGTCGTTTGTGGGCCAAAGTCTTATGGTAAGCCCATAAATCGTATTCGTTATCACCCGTGGAAGACGATTCACTTCCATTCCCAATGCTGTCGTCACCATTTCCAATTTCAGAAATTTGGCTTCTGATGGTTCTCATAAGTTTGGACAAAGCTATGGGATCCTGAAAATGGATTTGTTTGAATCGTGGGTCTAGGAGTGATGATGCTGCCAGTAGCAACGAATGTTCCATTTATCCAAAGCGGCGGTCAAATTGGTTCAAAATATTTGTTTTAAATTTGTTTGCTACCCCGGACAACCAACAAATTTTTATTATTTGCTGACGCCCACAATCAGCAAGTGGAATAACTTGACTTAATGTGGCGTATTTCTCTGCTCTTATTTGAGTAGTCATAGCTTCCAATGGTCTCAATAAGGTAAGCATTTCCACAATTTCCTCTTTGTTTTTTGTTGTTATCATGAGTGGTGCATCGGAATGGTTTATTACAATTTGGCTGATGTATGGTACTAATTAATTAGAGTCGTCCTCGTCGGTCGTCTAATACTGATTACTTGTGCGCGCAGATGTTTTATTGCTGGTGTTTCCGCAATGATCTGGCTGTCTTGTTCTAAACAGTATTGCTTTAGTAGTGATGGTTTTTTTTCGATTATTTTCGATTATTTTTTGAATTAATCGATTATTTTGTCGATTAATCGAAAGGGAAAATCCGATGCAATTCAATCGTTAACCGAAAGAAAATAACCGATTAATATAAAATTTTCGATTAATCGTGCTATCAGTAGTCGGTGCCAATTCTATTTGTAATTATGCAATGGCAATAAATGGTCCTACATTGTATTGTTCACTGCTGCCCTCATTTTGAATGTGAATTCAAGAAGTAACACGCAGACTACATTGAACGACAAATAACCTACAACACTTTAGTACAATTTGCCATCTAAGCATCTGATAAAAGCTGTAACCCCAGGCAGTGGTCACTAAATAACGCAATCCGTTCGTATTCGCTTAGGTACTTTTGTTTAAAATGTTCCACCGCACAGCAGACAGCTAACGATTAATTAAAATTGGTTATCAACACGAATTAATCGCACACCATGTTAAATGCCAAATGCATGCATGATCCGTCCGTATAAATGCCGCATCAGATAATCGTATTTTTTGATGGCAACCCTGCGGACCGGCGGACTATGCCAACCATAACAGTTTATGAATAAATATGAATGGTTACACGCCACTTAAGGCAAAAAAAAGGATTTGCCTTTGTTTATCCGTGTCCCGATGAACGCAATGCTAATTGAGTTATGCTTTAATTACACCTTTGAGCTGTAATTCCGCAACCGCATGAAAGGAAATGCCACATGACACATTAATCAAGTTGCGCACGTAGACTTTCTTATATGTAGTACCTATATCCCTGCTATAAATAGGATCAAAGAAAGGATTTATGGGAAAACTTTGTCTTTTTTTGTGGTAATGTAATGTTTCCATTATCGCGCGCGAAAATATTTTTCCGATACTTCAATTACCATCAGAGTTAGTTGTAATCCTTCCTTCCGTACTTGCACCACGGTCCAGGAATTTCTACTATGCACTTCTGCTCCTTCTTCTGCAAGGAAACAAGCAGAGCATAAAGCGGCGCCAAATGTGTAATGGTGCAGAAACGACGAAGGATAATTGAATTCAAATACGAAAGGTGGGATGCAGCGAGCACCCCGGACACGAATTCATTTAAAATGCCATTACTTAGGTCGACTGTGGGTTTGTGCTCCAGTCGTTATTTATAGGAAATATCCTTGCACTGCGAAAATCCAATATAAAACGAATTTTCACTTATCTATCGATGGCGCAATCAAATTTAAAGATATGCAAAGTAGCCAAAAACTAGAAACGAGTTCGAGTTTATTGTATGTTATTAGGTTCGCCTATGTAAATCCCTTTAGGATAATTGAGATCCATTGTGACCAATATACTGATGCGTTTAAATTAAAGTCGGCTGTATTTTAATAAAAAGGCAACAAAAGATTGGCATCGCCTTTATTCCTTCCACCTCCTGGGCGGGTGAAAAAGTGTCCTTTTTGTTAAATGTTTCACCATAAGCAGATAATGTAAACATTGTTGTTGTGTTTGAATGTTTGATTTTATTGCTTTGAATCGAATTAAAACGCCCCCCAGAGTGAAAGACCAACTAAAAGGTAGTTCCCGGTTTTACTACTTTTTTGTTGCTTTCAAGGGAAGTGTGGTAAAAGTGGTCCACCAGTAGTGAAAAAGAAATGGTAAATTAGATTTTGTTGCACATAGTTGCAAGAAGAAGTTGGAATGGATTGAGTGTAAAGTTTAACGGCAGCATTCGACATGGTGGTGTAAGTGAGGATGCAATCGCGGAGAAATCCAATCGGCATAAATCACTCGATATTGAATGAATAAAATGAACGGAACGAGTGAATGCGTTTTAGATGTGCGGAAACTACCCTGGATATGGTGGTACCCCATACACAGGAAAACGGCTATTCAAATTGAGTTTTAAAGTTATGGAATTTTTTTAAGGACCTTAAAATGACAACGACTTTTTTGTAATACAAAGTTTCGTGGATAATTTTTGAATAAAATGTTTGTTCGCATTACTAAATTTCATCTTGAGAAAGATTAACTTTTTCCAATTGGATATTGAGAGTTATATTTTCATTGTGAACTTTCGATAGTTGAATTAAAATAGTTTTTCTCTAGTTTGTGCAATCTTATAATATGTAGATGGTGGTCTTTTGTAATTACGTAGAGAGTTTGTTCCTGCGGTACTTATTTATATCCGCTTTGAATAATGCAGATTTTTCAGGTCCACGCTGTTAGGAACATTTTTTTCAATATTACTTTTTTAATTAAAATTAATAGAAATAAGTTATTCAATAGGGAAGATTGCAATGATTTCCCTTGCGTCCAAAACCTCGCAGACAACCGACAGACAGTATTGACTGCTGGAATAAGTCCGCAAACTGTCGCATCAAACGACAGATTTCTTGTAGTCGAGTACCCTCAAGAGAACGTAGGGTTCCTGGCCTCACGTGTATACGCTAAACAGTCCTCTTCGCCGTAACTACGACATTTTTTATTTTTTTTTATAATTTACGCGCACTAAAGGGATTTTTTTGGTACCCTTATCATGTATTGGCTACACAGCGCGGGCGTTAGGGAGATTAGGATTAGAAGAAAAGGAGAGTTGCCGATGCACGTTGGTTTTGAATGTTTGTAGGTTATAATGTAGAGGAAAAATTGAGCGTGGAAGAGTGTTCCACATTCGTGTTGTACGGCTGAGAAAAGACTCTTTGTACTTCACTGTACGTCCGAATACACGCTTGTGGGTGAACTGATGAGCATTCCTTGCATGGCGGGTATTGCGGTTGAAATGTTCAAGGAGGCGAGTGCAACTGGCTATTTCGTTAGAGCACTTACGGTGGAAATACCGATAAAATAACGAAAGCCAGAAGACATTGCGACGATGACTAAGTGAGTAAATCGATCTCGCGATTTCTCGGTCGCCTATTAGTTTTGTCGCGCGTTTTTGGATCCTGTCAAGTAGCGCCAAATAAGTTATTGGTGCACCAGACCAGATATGAGCGTTGTACTCGAGTTTCGGGCGAATAAACGCCTTATAAATTGTAGCCAGATCAGAAGGGGTGAAATATTTCTTACATCGCTTAAGGAAGCCTAGACATTTCGCAGCGTTCTTGGCGACATCGAATATGTGGTCATTCCAACGAAGGTTGTCATTGACACACATACCGGGAATGGAAAGTCTTTCGGTTTCAGCGATGCAAGTGCCATTCATGAATAATGGCAGTGTGTGTGGGTTTTGCTTTAATGACAGAAGACATGATTGTGTTTTGGAAGCATTAAATTCCACTCTATTGGTTATACCCCACTGAGTTATGCTGTTAAGATCGGAATTTAATGAGCTTAACATACGTTGCCGTTTCAGTTCCACAGCCGAAGAAGTGGGGCGTGACCCAACAAACGCGTATGAAAAGCTGAGGGTACTGTCATCAGCAAAGGAATGGATTGGATTAGAAGTAACAGACAGGAAATCATTTATAAAAATGAGAAAGAGAGTCGGGGACAGGACGGAGCCTTGGGGAACACCAGCATTTATTTGGTGAGTTACAGACTTGAAACCGTCCAAGATAACTTGAATTGAACGGTCCGAAAGGTAATTTCTAATCCATTGAAGAAGATTATCATCGATTCCAAATACACGCATTTTCGACAAGAGAGCTTGATGCCAAACTCTGTCAAATGCCTTTGAAATATCAAGCGCAACGATCTTACTTTCACCACCTTGGTGAAGAAATTGATTCCACTTTTCGGTTAGATATGTCATCAAATCACCGGTGGACCTATTGCCCGAAAACCGTACTGCCGGTCATTGAGAAGTTTTCGAGATTCAAGATATTTCATTAGCTGACGGTTGATCAGCGTTTCAATGACCTTAGAAAGAAGGGAAGTAAGTGCAATTGGTCGATAGGAGGAGGGAGAAGAAAACTCGCCTTTTGTGATACAGGCTGGACAAATGCTGTTTTCCATCTTCCCGGGAAGAGCCCTGAAGAATAGGACAGATATAAAAGCTTACGCAGTGGTTTTGCCAGCATAGAAGAACACCTCTTCAGAACGATGAGGGAAATACCATCTGGACCAGCGGATTTGTTTATGTCAAGATCTCGAAGTACTCTAGCAGCGAAAGTGGATTGGTCCCATGGGTACAGGGGGAGATAAAGCACAATCTGGGAGCATTGAGCTAGATGCAAAGTGAGCAGCAAGCAGATTGGCTTTATCCAAAGAGCTGACGGCTGGAATGTCGTTGTAAATGAGTGTCGGGATAGATGACGGAACCGAATTCTTGATGTTTTTGATGTTGTTGATGTTTTTACCAAAAGTTTTTACTACCCGTGGGACATTGTAGTATTTTTTGGTAGTAGTTTTTGGTCATGGGAGAATTTTACACGATTAATAAGGGCATTACAGTCATTTCCGGTTCGTTTGAATTTTTTCCGGTTTTCCTCAGATGGGTTGGCCTTATAAGACCGAAAACTTACCTCTTTTAACCTGATAGCCTCTTTGCAGCTGCAGTCATACCACGCGTTTACCTTGGGTTTGATACTTTTTATCCGGTTAGGGATAAAGCGTTCCATACCTAATAAAATCATATTTGTTATCATATCAGCAGCAGCATCCACGTCGCTGTCGAGGAAGCACAGCGACCAGTTAAAACTCTTAAAGAAACCATTTAGCTTTTCCCAATTGGCTTTCTCGTATTGCCATACGGTTCTTTTAGGAGTTTGTTCTTTAACTATGTGCTATGTGGTCGGAGTACGAGAAATTAGCTGATATGACACAATGGTCTGACGAACCTAGAGGCGGTAATACGTTTATATCTTATTTTTCAGAGTGAGAGGTGAGAAACAAGTCCAATGTGTTGGCGGTTTGACTGCTTATGTCCGGTATTCGTGTATGCTCATTTACAACATTTACAAGCTGAGTGAGATTGTTAACCTCAGCAAAAATCTCAACATACCTTCCTTCGGGTGTTGTCTGTCCAGAATGTCGAAGCCAATGTGAATTGTGTATATTGAAATCACCGGCAATGACGATTTCAGTACGAGGATGAAGGGTTACAGTTCTTGTGATGGAGTCAGGCAACGCATCCAACTCATTATAAGTTGAATATCTGTCCAAATCGAGGCTTCTGTATATTAAACAGTAGTGGATTAATTGCCTACGGACATGAAATTTGAGCCAAATGAAATTAAATTCCGGATTGGAACATTGAGGCTGAAGTTGGTAGGCTACGTCACTACGTATATAGACGGCGAGACCGCGATGCGGAAATAATAATGGCACTAAGTTGTACCCAGGCAGACTAAACTCTGTTAAATCAGAGCCAACGCTAACCTGAGTTTCGTTAAGTGACAAAACAGCTAGTTTGTTGTGGAAAGCGTGGGCGTATAACGAAAAAAAAAAATTCCTCAAGCCACGAATGTTACTAACATCCACCACAAAATTCCTACACATTATAAAATACAAACATAAACAAAAACACAAACTCCGACGCTACCTAAGCAAGAACCGTGAATTGAAGACCCGCGTTAGATTTCCAAAACAAATTGCCGCAGGTGTTATGCCCGTACGGTAATTTTTTTTTTTGGTCCACCAACAAAATCAACAACTCACGGGCCGCTATCCGTCTGATGATGCTGCCTTTACTCAGCCATTATAAGTGTACAGGCGAAAATCGTACGACACCTACAATGGACAAGCAAATGCAACAGGGATGAAGTGGGATGGGAAACGGAGGGATACCATTGTATATAAACTCTATAGTAAAATCATCAACACGATTTTAAAAAGCTCAACCTCCACGAATTTGGAGACCAAAAGGAAGGAGTGATTGCTTCTCAATTTAAGCATAAAATATTTGTATGAGCTTTGAATTAAGAAAAGAGAATCAAATAAACTGTTGGTTATTAAACAGAGCGAAGAGTTTATTTGATCCTCTTTTCTTCGATAAGGTATTTCGTAAGGATTTCTGACAAAAATAAGATTTCTATCATTGTATGGAATTTTGTTAACTTGTACCTATATGGATATCTCGTCGCGCCATATGATTTTCATTCGCATGGACGTGTAAGTATTTATTTTTCTGTGCAACAGCGTAACAGCCGAATACTTTTTGGTAAATGGAATATATGATGAGAGGCAGATGGTGTAAGGGGAAAGGAAACATTTTTCTACAGGATATCGAATAAAAGCTGATTTCGTTATTTTGGTATTTTCCATCAAACAAGGAATTATGAGTTTATGATTTTTTAGGGTTTTGCTATTTTCGCTGTATCTCGTCCAAAAATGCACCGATTTTTATCATTTCTTCAGTATTTGATTCAGAAATATTTAATTTGTGTAGTTCCATTATTCAAAGAAATAGAGTTGGATAAGTATATTTATCTTTTAGGGAATCGATCATATTGTAGGTGGCCTATGTTGAGGCAGGTCACTTGTCATTTTACAGTTTTTTTTTCTAGAATATTCGGCAGCATCGATAGTAACGTGTATCTACTATCTCAAACTCAAGCTAGAAAGCTGAAATTTTAACCATATACTCTCTACGTGCCCGAAATAATAAATGTTAAGAATTTTTAAAATCTGCCCACCACGGCCGTAGCCAGGACCAAATGTATGGGTGAGTTCCATTTTTTTTGTGTGAGCTGACATTTTTTTTAAAAGAAAGTTAAAATGTATAGTCTAGAAAAATTTAATTTTTATTTAAACGGTAGGTGAACGTTCGGATGTGTTTCCGACTGTCAACCGCGGGACCTCTACTTGACCTTCGATTAGGAGTAGGCAGATCCTGGCTGCTGCGTTGGCCGATTGCCAAACGGGTGCGAAAATATCGACTAAGATTTCGAAGAGCGACAACGAACGACAAACGATTTTTTGGTTTTGTTAAATAAAATGCAATTGTTTCCCCCAAGGGTTTTCAACTATTAATTCATTAAGCTTTATTTGGGCGAGGGTTTTTACACAATCTTTAACTAACAGGTTTCTTCGTTCAAGAGAGACATTACGTTACTTTCAAAAGTTCAAATAATGTGGCGAATTCAAAAAATATATTAATTATGGTGACTGGTCTAACAAAGGCGCCAGATTTAAATTTACAAATGTATAAGAATAAATCTCATTACAAAATAATTAGGATGATAATGACTACAATTGTAATGATGATGACTAGAATGGTGATGATGATGACGATGACTGCGATGGTGATGATGATGACGAAGATTCTGCTCCAACAGTAGGTAAAAGCAATGTCAAATTCATGTTTTTAAACTACGAATTAAACGTATATGCTATAGATCAAGAAATGGGTAGGTATATAATGTTATATGTTTTTTATAACACACAAGTAAGTAGTACGAATAACTACTTAGAATTAAAAAAGGTTGTATTCCTCGGTCTTTTTCGGCGAATTTATGTAAAATATTATTTATTTGCAACGAATTCAACCGGTTTTTTTTGCAAGCAAGTCAAGCAGCTATAAACGCCCTTAGCTCGCATACCATTGACTCCAAATCAGTCACATTACTGCTTCAATACCCTTCAAATACTGGGATTAAGAAACAAGACCAAATTATGGTGGGTTAAGGGTCATGTCGGGGTAGAAGGTAACGAAAAGGCCGACGAACTGGACAGAAAAGGTACAGAAATACCATTCATAGGTCCCGAACCTTTGTGCTGCAGCAACGGCAGCTATATAAAGCTCGGAACATAGAAAAAGTATCTATCTTTGGGAAAGCATCCCAGGTCTAAGGCGAAATGAGCCATTCGGCCCTTCAATCAAAATGCTCAATCTACTGGTAAAATTTTCCGCTTTACACGGAAAGTGGAAATTCTACTAGTTTAAATTTGTCTGGCCCATACGGTACAAAAGATCTTTTTAGGTCGAAGTGCCCCCCCCCCCCCCCCCCCTTAAATAAATAATATATAATATATAAAATAAATTTATATAGGTAGATATATATATAAGTATATTAAAATTTATAAAATCGTAACAAAATATATAAATATGAATATTATAAAATATATGAAAAAGAATGAAATAATAATATAATAATGATAAATAATTTGATACTTATCAGAATGAAAGTCTTGAAATCGGATAAAAACTCTTATTCACTTTGTTTCACTTTGTAAGTTAAAATTTGTGGCTTTGCAAAAGTACGAAGTTCAACCGGCGGAAATTTGTCTTTTTCAAATACAGCTGCTTGCAATATGAGATAACCTACCCCAAAATTCCTTGAAAACCAACACATAATACACCAACCATATCCCCCAACCCCTCTCAGGATCACATCATAATCATATCCTGAGAAGTAAAGAAAAATTAAAGTGACAAAACACACACTTATGGAAATCTTCTTTATTATCGAAGGAAAGAGTAGCTACTTAAAGAGTATGCATTGCAAATATTAACAATAATGGAAGCCAACAGAAATAACTATATACCAATATGCATAATTAAATATGTATACCCCACACCTCTCACCAATTCCCATCGTGAGAAGTAAAGAAAAATTAAAGTGACAAAACACACACTTTTGGAAATCTTCTTTATTATCAAAGGAAAGAGTACTAAAGAGTACGCACTGCAAATATAAACGAGAATGGGAAAAGACAACAGAAATAACAACAAAAATGCATAAAAGCTTTCTGAAGGTTCTTTTTTACGGCGTTTGGTGGCGTATCGTCGTATACACGAAGTGAGAATACTATAAAGTTCATATACAATGCTCACACGATGTTGCGGCGCGTACAATAATTTGTTAAATTAATCAACAAAGAAACTTTGTAGCGGAGGCGAGCACGAAATCGAAAAAAGCTGCACGTGCGCTTGCGTCGGGGTGCAGACAACAACTCCAACAACTTCGCCGTAACTACGACATAGAAATTAGAGCGCTGGCGATTCACTTCTATTTAGCGTATCAACTGGAAAATTGGGGTTCTGAGATTAACGGTCTTACCGTCATCAACGATGAAAAACATGCTTCGCATTTGTCGCCAATGGACGAGATATACCTCACTTTTTCGTCTCGAAAGATGATCTCTTGAGGCACAGACACCTGCCCCTGGAGGCTGCAAATATTTGCATAACGCTGTTTATAGTAGGAGGGAAAAAAAAGATGGGTTGAGTAAAAAAATTAAAGCTAGCTAGTAGACTTGGACAAAGCACACATGTTTGTCGGACATTTTTGCCCAGGGGTGGAATAAATGTGCTCCTTTCGGTAAGGTTTTTTTTTTCATAGGCATACAAAGAATTGACTAAATTATATTTTTTTTTATAATTTACACTTGCAAAAGGGAATTTTGTGTACCCCTATAATGTAAATAGTTACACAGCTCGGACAGAAGGGAAATTTGGATTTGAGAGATAGTGGAGATGCCGATGCACGTTGCTTTTAAATGTTTTTAAATTGTAATGCGAAGGAAAGATAGAGCATGGTAGAGCATTCAACATTCTGGAACGGTTCTTTGTAATCTTAATTGTACGCGCGAATACAGGCTTAAGGGTGAACTGATGTGCATTCCTAGCATGGCGGGTATTGCGGTTGAAAAGTTCTAAGGCAGGAATACAACTGGCTATTTCGTTTGAGCACTTATGGTGGAAATACCGATAGAACAGCGAAAGTCAGGAGACATTGCGATGATGACTTAGAGAGTCAAGTGATTTCGCGATGTCTCGATCAGCACTGAGTTTTATCGCACATTTTTGAATTCTATCGAGTAGCTCCAAATATGTAAATGATGCACCGATCCAGATATGAGCGTTGTAAGCAAACTTTGGGCGGATGAACGCCTTTTCGACATCAAATGTATGGTCATTCCACCGAAGGTTGTAATTAACACACACACTTTCGGTTTCAGCGATGCAAGTACCATTCACGGATAATGGTAGACAATTCGGGCTTCGCTTTAGTGGCAGGAAACAGCATTGCGTTTTGGATGAATTGAATTCCACTCTATTGCTTATACCCCACTTACTTGTAAATATGATATATAGATCGGAATTCAATGAGCTTAACATACGTTGCCGTTCCAGTTCCACGCCCGAAGATGAGGGACGTGAATCTGGAAACGCATATGAAAAGCTCTTCATACGAATTTAAAAACAATATTGGCGTAAAAAAACCGTTATGAAATTTTTAGGAATTTTTTATCTAAATATGTACCTACTTAATTATTTTATCTAAATACTCAACAAACAATAGGATAGGACTTTCATGTCTATTTAAAATAGTGGGCGCGGCAGAGGGCTAGAGAGTATATATTCTTAATTTCAGCTTTGTAGCTCGAATTTTGATTTCTTCGCCAAAATAGTTTCTCGAAATAGCGGGCAGATCTTAAAAATCTGTACATCTATTATTGTGGGCCCCTAGAATATATATATATATATATGTATATATATGTATATTTTCCCCCTGCAGACAAATGCTTTATGCCTAACCGGATAACAAGTATTAAACCAATGGTAAAAGTGTGGTGTGACTCGAGCTGCAAAGAGGCTATCAGGTTAAAAGAGAAAAGCGTTCGGTCATAAAAGGCAAACCCGTCCGAGGAAAACTGAAAAAAATTTAAACGAGCCAGAAACCATTGGCTTGCCCACATTAATCGTATCAAATTCTCCTTCGACCAAAAGTTGAGAGAAAAAATACTACAAAGTCTTACGTGTTTCAAAAACTTTTGGTCGTTTGTTAAAAACATCAAGAACTCGGCCTCATCATCCATTTCCACACTCATTTACAATGATAATCCAGGTGTCAGGTCTTTAGATAAAGCCAATCTGATTGCTGCTCACTTTGCAGCCAGTTCAACGCTCCCAGATTGTGATTTATCTCCTTGACATACACTAACCCGCTGGTCCAGCTGGTATTTCCCATATCGTTATGTGAAGAGGTGTTCTTCAACGCTGGTAAAGCGACTGCGTAAGCTTTTCTATCTGTCCTATTCTTCAGGGCACTTTCCGAGAAGATGGAAAACAGCATTTGTCCAGCCTGTCCCAAGAAGAGACGAATCTTCTTTTCCCTCTTCCTACCGATCAATTGCACTTTCATGTCTTCTGTCCAAGGTTATTGAAACGCTGATTAACCGTCAGCTTATGAAATATCTTGAATCCCGAAAATTCGTTACTGACCGGCATAACGGTTTTCTTAGCACCAACCATGGTGGTAAAAGTAAGATCGTTGCACTTGTTATTTCAAACCCATTTGAGGGAGTTTGGCCTCAAGCGGTTTTGTCGAACAGGCGTGCATTTGGAATCGAAGATACTCTTCCTCTGTTTTGGACTGCTTTTAGTCTACAACCCACCAAATAAATACAGGAGTTCCCCAAGGCTCGGTTTAGTATCCTACTCTCTTTCTCATTTTTATAAATGATCTCTTGTCTGTTACTTCTAATCCGATTCATTCATTCGCAGATGACAGTACCCTCAGCTTCTTATATACGTTTCCTGGTTCACGCCCCTCAACTTCGGGTGTGGAAGTGGAACGGCAACGTATGTTAAGAGCATTAAATTCCGATCTTGATATCATAGTTCTGGATAGGGATCTCCCCATGTTTCTGGAGCGAATACCATTTACCGTAATGTGACGGCCATTTTCATCGACAAAAAAAACGACCCAATGACGCCACCGGCATGAAAACCGCACCAAGCAGTGACTTTTTGCGGATGAAGTGCTGTTTCATGAAGCACATGAGGGTTCTCACCTGTCCAGTGACGCACATTTTGCTTATTGACGAAGCCGTTTAACCAAAAATCCACGTCATCGCTGAAGATGCTTTTGCGATGAAATTCTTCATTTTCTTCCATCATGTCCAGAGTCCAATTCGAGAACGTACGTCGGCGTCGCTTCAGATGATCAAGCGGCTTTAGTTCTTGAGTCAGCTTGATCTTATAAGGGTGTAGGCCAAGATCCTTACGCAAAATTCGCCATAGTGTGGTCTGGGAGAGGCCCAATTCTTGAGATCGCCATGAAATTGACTTATTTGGCTAATTTTCGAATCACACTCTACTCTACGGCAGCAATATTCTTCACATTTTGAGCAAAACGTAGTCTCACTGGCACGGCAACATCAAGCAGCGAATATTCTGACTCAAATTTGTTCACTAGACTATGAATTGCTTGTCTTCTGGGAGGAGAATTACGGCCGGAAATTGGCATTAACGATTTTAAAGTTGCGACCACCGACTTGGAATTTTGGTAGTAAATTTTAATTATTTGTAAACTTTGTTCCTTCACCATTGTTGTACTTTATGATGAAAATGTAGAATATTTAATTGAATTACTGAATATTTTGACATTGACAGTTCGGTAATCGGTTAAAGGGTGCGTTCACACTAAAAGTTTGAAGTTGTCAAGTCGCTAATGAAAGACCCTTTATTTAGATGAACTCTACAAATGCCGCTCTTGTGTTACATTCTTAGTATGTCTGCATTTTTTTTAAATGCATTTAAAGTGGTCCTCTCGACGGTTTATCTGTTCGTTCATTCGCAAAAGTCGCGTTCATTTAAAGAGTCGTTTCCTTGAAAACGATAGTGTACTTTTTCATGCGATAAGAATGAACCAGTCATAAAGCTTGTAAAATATTAGAAAGTGCAAATTGAACGCTTTTGTTTAAATAATTCGTTGAAAATAAGAAATACAAATATTTGTATGTTAAATTTTAATAAAACAACAATGTTTTGCCAGATTCCGATCAAAAAAAAATTCCAAAGCTAGACTTTGGAAACAATTGAAATTTGCATTCGATACGTGATGCTTTGCAAAACTTCGACTTTTTGACTTTGAAATTCATTTTTTTATTCATTGATAAATATCTACTTACATACTAGACAAAAATGATTAAACCTAACTTAAAATTAACAGGATACTTATTCTTATTTATTGGTCCTTATGCGAACGCTCTAAACTTAACTATATCTTAGAATTATTGCCTTTCGGCTTACGAACTATTTTACGAACTAATCTTACATATATATTCCTCGACAAAATTTACTAAAACTCGGTTTCATTATTGAGATTTTATATAAAACAAATTACAAACTACCTATTCTACTTACTTAAACTACTTAACGTATTCTAACTATAATTAGGATTCTGAGCACTCGTTGCCTTGCGCAACAAGTGGTCAAAATCCCAATTGCTTTCCGAGCGCCTGGCAGTCGTCAACGTGCACACGCGCCGCCGTGAGCCGACTGAAGCCTTACAGCGTCAGTCAACTCCCAGAAGCACCACCACACGTTGGCGAGCCCGGCCTCTCCCAAAAACGCCCTAGCTGACTTAATCTAACTTATAAGCTAAGAGGAAGTTACCTAGAGTAACGCACCGTCCTGGGAGGGCATGTTGACCCCTCCCCCCTCAATGATGCTTTGCAAAACATCATCTCAATGTGTTCATTCGATTATTCGATAACGTATAGATATCACTCAATCTTTCACTGATGCGTTGATTCTGTCCCAGAAATTAAGATTTTTTCTTCAATTTGATATAGAACATGATAAATTGTTAAGAGGACCATCTTCCATCTACCTAATACTTCACAGTTATACGAAGGTAGGAGTTTGAAATACGTTTGAGTCATTTTATCTAATCAGTAATCAGTTGACATAGTAGAGATAGAGAGATCAACATAACTCAACACATAAAAAAGATGATGACTGAGTTGTTATCATTGTTAGTAATGCGAACACCTGAAGCAAGAAAGGGATTTTTTTTTTCTGTTACAGTACCCTTATATTGCTAAGAACACAGTGTAAGCTACTTGGTATTAGAAAGAATAGAGAGATAGGAAAGAAGTGGAAGACACATCTCGAGTAATTTCAATAACCGATAAGCGTATTCGATATTCAAATGATTGGATATTTAATTCAAAATAATCCATCGACCACTACTTGAATCGATCATCCTCAAACGAAATACTGCATCCATACGCAGAGTTGATTGCAAACAACTCATCTATTGTGAGTACTATGTTACTGTGAAGAGCTATATAATTTGACTTTTAAGTTATTGAATTCTTTTTTCTGTGGTTCGTTCATTTTGCAACCATCAGCACCGGATCTCCAATATTTTTTAGGCGGGGCAAAAAGTGAAAAATACCGCCCCTCCCACTTATATTTATTTTAACCTTTATCATCTATATAATTTCAGCTATCAGATGTCCACTAATTGATTGACATTTGGACCTACATAGGCCTTCGGGAAATAATGCACCCATCGCTGTTCTTTCGGTGTTAAGCCTATTTATTTACAGATATATAGACATGAACGTGTGGGATATATATTTTATACACAGCACGAGCACAGGATAGGATTTAAAATAAAAATATGTATAATAAAAATAAAAACAAATATATTGCTGCATTTGTGAATTGAAATTACAATTTTTTTCTTCGAGATTTTTGTTCATCAAATAAATCGCTCATTGAAGATCGCCAATAATTTTTAATTAGTTTTAGTTTGCTTAAACTTCGCTCACAACATGCGGATATTGTAGGAAGCGTAGAGTAAATTCGCAGGGCAATACAAAAATTAGGAAAAGCATCCGTCAAATCATGCGCATAGATCTGTTGCAAGAGATAGCAACCGTTAGTCTTTTCTATATCACTAAATAAATGCGGAGCTTGCTTTATAAAAACGTAGAGCTCCTGGCAGAATTCAACGGCGCTTAAATCTCGCTCGTATTTTTAAGCCAGATCTGCTCCATCCTCCATACATTTGCAGTTCTTCAATTGACATTTTCAAAATATTAGTAGGGGAAGGTAGTGTACCTTGGTCCGGATTTCAGTTTTTTGCCAATATTTTATGTGTCGTTTTTTTCATTACTTTTTCTTCTTTTGCTACCTGTCTTTTCTATGATATGGCGAAACAACCAAAAGGATATTGCTAACCATTCCTTAGAAACCTTTACTTTTATATGCTAACCTCAAACGGTCCAAGGTACAAGACGTGATTGTACCTTGGTCCACGGAGTATTGTACCCTGGACCGAAAATATTATTAAAAGTTTTCCTATAGTTTAAAGGGGAAACTTTACTTTATTTCAATAAAAAGTAAAAATGGTAGCATTCTTTATTTATTTCAAAAAAGCAGCAAAAAAAACAATTAGGTATCTTAAAGTTTTCGTGCTTGATTTAAAAAAAATTATTTCAAATAAAAGTATGTATTTAATAAAAAAAATCTTTTACTAAAAAAAACTTAACAAAGTACTTCAATATTATTTAAAAACTTACTTTAAGGGAACAACATAAAAGAAAAACCAATTTATCACTTCAATATTATTTAAAAACTTACATTAAAGGACAAACCAAAGGTCCAAGGTACACGCGCTATGATAGGTCCAAGGTACACTAACGCCACTTTAGCCAAACAAATTAGATTTTAACGTAGTATTCAAACCACATACGAACGGCAATGTGTTCCTACCAAAAGATTATTAATACACTTACCGAAATCGATTAAAGAAGCGGAAAAGAGACAGAAAACTAAGCACTACATAACTTCAGAAAAGAGATAAAAAAATACTTTTATCACTGAAAACTATGTTTATTTTTTTTTTCTGCCGACTCGTGCAGCTGTGCCTTCAAAAAGAAACTAAGAAGACAAATCAACAGAAGATCAACATTTCACAGAAGGACCGGTTTTTGCGTGCTTTGTATTTTTCTGAAATTTGGCACTCGGACCAAGGTACAATCGGACCAAGGTACACTACCTTCCCCTACCATTAAGAAAAGAAAAATTCAAATTTAGCATAATAGCACAATTAAATCTCTTTTTAATTTCTGATATGATTCGATCAAATACCATCATTATTTCTTTAGAAAATAGTTGAACAGGTTAAAGTGTTTATAATTCGTCTTCACATATCTCATCGAAATGCTTTTTACGTTTCGGAATTCGTTTGTTTTGCAAAATATGGTCAACACCACTTTTTTCAGCAACTTCTCCAGCCTCTTTTATCCAATATTCCATTGGATTTTGTCTAATTTGTTGCAAAGTTTTGAGCAGACCACCCATTAGTGCGACGGAACGGGCAAGGATAATATCTTCTTTCTGAATTTCTATATTCACTCGATTGATTGGCAGAGAATATTCACCCAAATAAAATAAGTTGCTAAATAGTGTAGGTAGCTATTAAAGCAAAAATTATGAGTGGCGACATTAAAATTACCAACAAAAGAGGTAGGAGTAAAGTATGGGATTTATTTGGAACAAGTAGTGCTGCTTCAGAAAGAATATTTTCTTCAGCTAGACAATTAATATCTGTAAAAAGAAGTTTAATTGGTTCTGACCCAGTTTTGGTAAACCAAATAATGTTCAAATATTAAAAAATGTGATATTGATAAAGATCTGGAAGAAAACTTAAATATAATAAATAAGGTACGGGAAAAGATAATGAATGTTTTGGAACTGGTTTCAAGACATTCATTGCAGATGTATAATGAACATGAACGACAAAGAGTTGTCGAGTTGCGACATGTTACAACACGGCTGTCTTATCACTCTTTTATTTATTTTACATGAGTTTACTAAACAGATAACTTGCCGTTTATTAACTAAAGACTTTATTACCTATGAAGCCTTAAACAAGTGTAATATGGAACTATTTCAGTGAAATTGATTCGGATACGGCGAAGCGCAATGTTTGTGAAAAAAAATACTCTAGGAAAGGTAGCACCACGACATCGTTAAAAGGGCATTTGAAGTCGCTGCATACTGATAAATATGAAGAACTTTTGAAACTTGAGAAAAACAAAAAGTTAGTTACTAAAAGTGTCTCAAAAACTCCATTAGAAGAAGCTAAAAAACAGGTATCATTGCAGGACATCTTAAATAAGATGCAAAAATGGGATGCGTCGCATTCTAAATCTAAAGAAATTGATAAATATTGGGCTCATGCAAAATATTGTGTCAAATTATGATATGAGGGGACGCCAGTTTTTTACCGACAATATTTGTAACGAATTATATTCTAAAATTACTAATAAAATTACTGCATTACTGAGAAACTTGCATAAATTGTCATTCACCGCGGATATTTGGTCTGGACCAAGTGCTAACGTATCGTAAATACACTCCCATGCACATGAGTAGGGACAAGATTTTCCAATCATTTTATGTTGTTTTTCTCTTTCTCATTCTTATCTATTGATATTTGCTTTGTGCTTTCACTTAGTACATAGTTATAGGCAACTTTTAGGAACGGAACAAAATTCCCACAATTTTACCGTTATATGTTATTTTCGTTTTTCTTTGACAATGCAAAAAACTGTACTTTGTTTTGCAGCACTCTTGAATAGGGACGGAAGCAATTCTTTCACTGTGGATCAAATTATTAAAGCTTAAATTATTTTTTTTATTTCGCGGATATTTTTTTGTATTGTTTTTAAATTAAATGGGTCGAGGAAAAGTTCTAACGGCAGAAGAGAAAGCCAAAATACTTGCCTATAAGGATGGTAATCTATCCTATAGAAATATTGCCGAAATAATTGGAAGAAGCAAGTCAGTGGTTTGCAATTTTCTTAAAAATACGAGTGGCGTTCAATATATTCTCGGTATCGATATGAAGGAAAATGCGAATTCAATTTAAATTGTCTTTATTTTTCAATATAATTTCCCCTAACATCAATGCATTTGTTACATCTTTTTTAAACTATCAAAAAAAAAGAAATTTCCTCTTTCTCTGCAAAATACCCATTTATTGCCGACTTGAGTTCTTCATCATCCGAAAATCTTTTTCCACGAAGACATTTTTTCAAATCCGGAAACAGGAAATAATCACTAGGGGCAAGGTCTGGACTATAGGGTGGGTGTTGGATTTCTTCGAAACCACAATCTCGCGCAGCAGCCTTGGAAACTCGCGCCGTGTGAACAGGAGCGTTGTCATGAAGAAGCAACACACCCTCTGCGAGTTTACCCCGTCTTTTCTTTTTAATTTCCTCCCGCAAATTATGCAAAGTGGAAGCGTAGGATGTAGCGTTGATGGTTTCACCTTTTTTTTTGTACTCAATGAGCAAGATTCCCTTTGAGTCCCAAAAAACTGTGGCCATGAGCTTCCCGGCAGACGGAGTGACTTTGAACTTCTTCGGGTGGTCTGTTCCTTTTTATGCCACTGCATGGACTCTTGTTTGCTTTCAGGGTCATAGTGGTGGACCCATGTTTCGTCCCCAGTAACAATTCGATCCATAACACCGTCCGCGTTCTCACTACACATCTCCAAAAGCTCTCTACAGCATGCGATTCTCACTTTTTTCTGAGGTGATGTGAGCATTCGTGGCACCCACCTTGCACTGACCTTTGAAAGGTTAAGATGTTCATGAAGAATGGTGTAAATGGTACCAATTGAAAGCTTGGTGATCTCTGCCATCATTTTCACCTTTATTCGGGCATCCTCAAGAACAAGTTTTTCGACTTCTTTGATGCTTTCTCCCGTACAAGCAGTAGCCGGGGCGCCGGAGCGGGGGTCGTCTTCAATGCTCTCTCTGCCTCTCTTGAACTCACTTGACCACTTTTGCACGGTTGATAATGAAGGTGCGGAACCCTGGTAAACAGCCACCATCTCTTCATGAATAGTTTTTTGACTTTTTCCTTGCTTAGTGAGAAATTTAATTACAGCGCGATGCTCAGTTTTCACCATCATCGTCTTAGTTGCCATTATGATTCTGTTTAACTAGAGATAAAACGCGAATTAATAATCGCATTTATATGAAATTTTACATGATTACCTGATAAACAAGTCAATTTATATATACAACCACAGCTTCACCCCGATGCCGAGAATATTTTGAACGCCCCTCGTAATTGCAATTATGGAAACAACATGAAAGGAAGGACAAAAACAGCTACTACATCTACTGAAAATAGACAGATTGTTAGAGTAGCATCAAGTTCTCACTGTTCTGCCTCAAAGATCCGTTCAAATTTGGGAATCACTGCTAGTGTTGACACGGTAAGAAGAGTAATTCGAAGAGCTGGATATCTGAAAAGATTAAAACTAAAACAAAAACCCCCTCTTACCATTGCTCGTAAGGATTTTTTGCTCGGAATTGCATGTCATGGAATAGCGAGTGGCGTCAAATAGTCTTTTCGGACGAAAAAATATTTAATTTAGATGGCCCTGATGGTTACAATCACTATTTTCATGATATACGCAAGGAAAAACAGTATTTTAAACAGTGTAATGGTATGGGGTGCGATCTCTTACTATGGCCAATGTGAATTACAGTTTTTGCCACCAAGAATGAACGCGAACAAATACAAAGGCGTACTGCAGGAGGCTTTTCCTTACTACGCAAACTTATTAACTCCCCTATTCATACAGCACGCGTGGTAAAAGAATGGATTCGGAACCAAAACGTGCCTGTACTGGAGTGACCACAGTATTCTCCTGATCTCAATATAATTGAGAATGTTTCGGGATGGTTGTCACGGAAAGTTTACGAGTCCGGCAGACAATTTGCAGACGTTGAAGCATTAACAGCAGCCATCAATACCGCATGGAGCGACATTTCCTTAAATTACCTAGAGTCTCTGTATGATTCACTTCCAAATCGAATTTATGAAGTAATTTCCAACAAAGGCGGCTACACACATTATTAACCAATATTAAACAAAATAAAAACTAAAAAATTTAACAGAATTTTGCAACATTTTGGTAATTATTCTTGATTTCAGTTATTGTCCCTATTCATGTACGGCAATAGAAAAACGCATTTTTCAAACAACCTTTCGAGAAACATTTGTTTAAAAATAACGGAAAGATTTTGGTGAATAATTTTTTTTTGTCTTTAATAAAAAAATGATATCCTAACATTAAAAAAATATATGGCTATACAAATGTTGTGTTGTTTTATTGGAAAACCGCAAAAGGCACACACGAAATCTTGTCCCTATGCAAGTGCATGGGAGTGTAAGTTTAACGACATATGGAGTAACCAAACAGTTCGAACGCGTAAGAGTTATATTAAAATGTCAACTGCTGTATGAACGTCACACTGGGAATATAATCGCTGAAGAACTTAAGCACAAGATGCATGAGTAGAAAATAGAAGACGACACAATTCACTACTGCATTCATGAAGGTGGGTCCAATATGGTACGAGCAATGCAGTTAACTAATATTCCTGATGTGAATTGCACTGTACATCAAGTACAGCTTTGTGTTTGAAATGCTTTGATCAAAGAAAACTATGCCACAACTTTAACAGCTAAATGCAAGAACATAGCGACACATTTCAGCCACTCACTTATTGCACAGTCTGAAATACAAAAAATTCAACAAAAGCAACTTAACCAGCAACCTTTGGGTGTAATACAGGATTGTAGTACAAGGTATTACTATTAAATTATCATTAACTATTGAATTTTTCCTTTCTAATCAAATCCGATTTTATTTATTTTTTTTTTAGGTGGAGCATTACCTATTATATGATAGAACGTTTGATTAAAATCAAGGATTCGATCTGCTTCTACGCTAGCAAGCAAAAATTCCATTTGCCGGAAGAATGGCTACAGCTCGATGGAATAGTGGCACTGTTACAGCCATTTGAAGAAGTCAGTAGAAATATGAGTGACAGCAAAGCCTGTATTTCTTCTGTAATTCCTTTATTTCACGTGCTCAAACAGAATCTTCACATGCAAGTATCCGAAACTAAACCCAATAAAAAATCACAAGTTTAATAAATGACTTAAATGCAAGATTTGGTGAAATATACAAGGTGGCGCAAAAGTCATCATCCTATCGGAAGAAGCTATAATTTTTGCAAATGGCAGCAAATGTAAATTCTACTTTGACATTTGGGAAGTTAACTATACAGAAAAAACTTAAGACACCAATTAACATAATCCAAAAGCAGAACCAAAGTTTTTCATTCATAAAAAAAATTACAGCGAAAGAACATCGGGTGACAACTTTTGCGCCACCTGACAACTTTTGCGCCACCTGACAACTTTTGCGCCACCTGACAACTTTTGCGCCACCTTTTACACTAATAATTTATTTGCACTTGCTACATAATAAAATTTAACAAAGTTGTTAAAGAACAGGTGGAATTCCAATTATTGCATTTGCTTGATAAGTTTTACTGCACCGAAACTACTAAACTTGATACGGATATTATATTAAAAAAGGACTGCAAATCTCCTCTAATTATAAAGTCAAGAATTGAATCGGATGAGCCCACCACAAGTTCTCAGTCTCGAACGTTTCAAAACACGTCAGTGAGTTTCCATTCTTGTCTGGCCAATATTTTTATGAACAGTGATGAAGAGGAGGATAGTTCTAAGACTGATTCTGCTGCGGGCAACAAACTTTTTATTTGGAGAGCGCTTTTAAATGAATACAATAGAGAAAAGCGTCTAAGTGGACAGAAGATCCTTTCGTGTGGTAGAAAGTAAATACAAAGTTCCATGTTTTGAAGCCAATCGTGCGATAATTTTTGTCAGCTGCACCAGGGTCCGTTCCGAGCGAACAACTATTCAGTGGAGCTGGTTTGCTTTATAGCCCACTACGGAACAGATTGTATCTCGACAAAGCAGCGAAGTTGCTGTTTATAAAACATAATTTACCCATTTTGAAATTTGACTATTAGTTTATAATTTTATTAAGTGACAATAATATTTTGTATTTTTTTGTTCTTTAATTTTCTAATAAAAATTATTTTTTTCAAAATTTATATTTTAATAATTTGTGTCTGAGTGCAACCCCGGTATGAGGCTTCCGACTCCGACTCCGGTAAAACCACCTGCGTAACATCCCTACTCTGAACCAGCAGATAAGATGAAAATGTTAGGAAACGAAGACCGGCATTAACTTTCCTTATTGCATTCCTTACTGCATCACAGAAACCAAAGGGATGAGATAACACAGAAACCCAAATATTAAACCTTAGATACTGACGGAATAGTTTTTCCACTTAGCTCAGTCGAAGGAAAACCAATTGCATTAACTTGAAATCTCGAGAGGATCATACACCCCTATCGTGGAATCCGTCGGATCTGAGACTTCACTTATTCGATTCACGTGAACAGAAAATTGCTATAGTGGGATCCGTCGGATACTCTCCCTTACCGACCACTATTCAAAATTCAATTGTGACAGCTCATTTCAAACACATTTGTTTTGTAAAAATTAAATGCAGCGAAAATAAAATAAAATAATTCACCTTACCGATATGTGGATGGTTCACGTCTGCGGATTGCACGATGCAAATTGTTCACTATTCCACGATAAGGGTGATAGCCTAAGTTTTCAATGGATTAAGCAGAAGTTTATTTAATGTAGTCCAGCTTTGAATCCTTCATAGATCTTCATTAACTCGAGCAACACAATCTTCTATCAAACCTATAGGTCGAGTTAGGTATATTGAGACACCATCAGTATATATCAGCACTTTGCAGTTTACAATCGATTCAGGAAGGTCAGTCGCTTATAAGTATTAAAAACAGCAGGGGACCCAAAACTGAACCCTGTGGCACCCAGAATTTACAACATAAGGTAAGGATGTTCCAGTTACAGTTTCTACAATCTCCACCCTAATTCTAAGATATTCGCTCAATAATTTGAGCACAGCAGAAGAAAAATTAAACTTATTCCTAAGTTTGACCAATAAAATTGAGTGATCAATGCTGTCAATGCTTTAATGAAGTCTAAAAAGACCATAAGCCCAAACTTGCCTGTATCAAGTTCAAAACTAATATCAGAAGTTACCTTCCACCGTTGATTCGCAGCTATGATTGTTTCGAAACCCGGACTGCCATTCCGAATTTCGATAACATATTGTTGAAAGTTAGATAATTTGTTCTATTTAGCAATGGCCAAAAAACACATAAAATCTTAGGGGCCTGACAGATTCCCTCTTTTCGGATTGATAGAACTGTGGCTCTTTTCCATTGCTCAGGGAGCTGACAGGCGTAAATACTTGCATTGAAAATATGCAACCTAAACCTTAGTACTAGGGGTAAAATCAGCTTTACAAATTAATAATTTACTAAAATAAATATATAGTAGTCCTTGTTCGAAAATGTAAATCGAATGTGGTGCGGTTGTATTCCCACCGCACTAGAATTTGCATTATCGGCATGATTACTTTTCGTAAAAAACAATTCAACTGTGGACGTTTTGCTTTGAAAATCTACGTTTCCAAAGAAACACAGCGAATAAATCGTCAGTAGTTATTAATTGTCAACGACTGAAAAAATGAATAAAAACTAACTTCAATAGAAGTGTTCACAATAGATCCAAAAACCTCGTAAAATTCACAGTTGATAAGTAATTTTAATGATTGATCACGCTATATAAACTTAAGCCAATATGGACATATGGTGTCAAACTTTGGAGCAAAATATAACAAGCAGGATAAACCTACAAAGAATACAATGCTTTCAGAACAAAGTACGACGCAAAATTGTAAATGCGCCATAGTAAACACTGATCTAGAAAGATATCTAAAGTGTAAATGGTAGAAGTCAGGAAGGTCGCAAGAAGATATGAAGTCTTGCCAGCCAATTTAGAAGTATCTGTACTACTTGATTATATAAATTTTGTAAGAAGATTAAGGGCCAGTTTCAAAGGTTTCGAATAAAGTTTCGGATAGTTAGCCCGACACATAACCCTATCCACCAGGTAAAAGTTGCTGATAATTTTTTCTGTTTCATCGTCAAAATCTCTGGTAAAGTAACTGGTGAAAAAATTTGTTAGTCACTAAGTTTGTTTCGAAACACATATAATTTGTTTTGCTTTGTTTGTTTCGTGTTCTAGAAGCTTAACAGATTAAACCCATTTTTAAGTAGGTAAATTGTATTGTTGCGTTTAAAATGGATAAAGTTAGCAAAAAATGCGAAAATTCAAACAAGCGTGAAAGAAATACCAATTTCTCTCAAGAAGAAACGGACCTTCCAGGGTCCCTTACGGAATATAATCGGAAACAAAAAATGTGACGCTATAACTTGGAAAGAGAAAGAAAAAGCCTGGATGGATATAGAGAAGGCGTTCAACAGTACATCAGGTTCAGTATTTCGCGATAAGTAGCTATTAGGAAGAAAAGTGCTGCAATTCAAGCTGAGCGTTACAAAACTGGTGGCGGTACCAGCACAGGTCCGGTTTTAACACCTACAGAGGAACAAGTAAATAAGTAAATGTCATATTTGGTATTCTACTTACTTGTCAATTGAAGTTTTTATATCACTTTCAATTAATGCAAGGATATTTCTTACGTAAGCCGGAATCGAATTCTGAAATCTTCATCGTCGAGTGTTTCAAAATAATTTGGCCTTGAGCGAAACACTCTGTTCCTACGGGGCCGTGTAATAAAATCGTAATATTCCTCAAATTCCTCTTCTAAAAATTCAAACAAATCCATATTAGGGCACTTGTGACTGCTGTCTACGGTCGTCAACGAAAGAATGCTTTGAAACTATATTTTTTCCAGTCACTTCAAATAAATATTTTGTTTATCTTCCGGATAAAGGATTTAACAGCCACTTGACCCGGCCGATAGGCTATCCGAGGCTATATCTGTTGGATATCACTATTCGAAACCTGAGAAACCAAAAGTTCATGTTTAGCTGACAGATAAGATTCGGATAGGCTATCCGATGCTTTATCAGCTAGTCTTAAAACTAGCCTTAAAAAGGGTAAAACCCTTCGAGCTAGTATACCAGGAAACAAAAAACTATAGATGCCTTTATAAAATTAAATTACAAGAAAAGAGTGATGAATTATACCTACACAAGATAAACTAAATTACCGATTAGTTGGACGACTAGGTGCCTACTCCGGTGTACAAACGCAAAGCTCACATGCGATGTCTGTTACGATATTTCCGATTCAACAAGTTTGTTGTTCATTGTCATTTGTTATGACACCCATGCTAAGACCCTCAGACACAAGAACTCCGATTTGTGCAAATCAATAATTTCGCTACACATTAAATTAAATTTAATTTATTTTTCATGACTTTTTTTTTTATTTTTACAAATAATTTATAAACTAAGAATTTACGATTTAATATTTTTTTTTTCACAAATTTTACAACTACATTCATATAAAGTTAAAAATAAAAAAAAATAAAAGAATAATATAAAACAAAAATTATAAACAAGAAATTGGAACAATTGTGCAAAATATTATCTGCCTTAATTTTTTTGCAATATAGTATTTTTTTCTGCGTGGAGCATATATTTAATATTGGATTATTTGGGGGGAGTTGCAAATATTTCATGTACAAAAATATATAAATATATATAAAAAAATCTATTTATCCCGTTCTGACGACCTATTAGAAGGCAACTTGTTGTGTAGAAACTCAAGCTTCAGAAATGTACTTTTATTTTAACTAGCTACATTGTTTTAATGAAAATAGTGTACTTCTTTTTAATTGTACATATAGCATTAGCTATTTATCAACTTGGTGTGGGTATATTTAGTGCATGTAAATTCCCAAAAATCATACTTTAATGTCAAAACCTCAAACTGGCACTTTGCTTATCTTTTCCTCAGCTTGCATGAATTTACTGTGATTGTTTTTTTTTTTAAAATAAGCATCTTTCTTTCAAGGTACAGAATTTACTTGTAGTTTTTCTTGTTTTTTTTCAAATAGTTTTTTTTTGACTTAAGTGGTAAATAAATTAATTCTAAATCTCAGCTTGCTGCTTTCTCAAATCTTACTGTCCCAAATTGAGTTTACCCAAAAGGTTGGCAGTGGTATTTCCAGCTTGATCAGAAACTTTAGCTGATGTGTCATGGATGCTCTGAAATTGTAATCATGTATTAGATTTAAATGTGAATGCAAAAAGGATTAGTTACCTTTTCAAGTCCTTCGCGCTTTTGGTCAACGTACTGACCGGCTTCATTGAGTTTCTGGTCAACAGCTTTGCTTGTAGTTTTCATGGCTCCATCGATTTTCTGCTCTGTTTGGTCAATAGCTTGGCCAACAACCTGCTCACCAGCCTTGACACTTTTGTTGATAGCTTCATGAGCGGCTTTTTTGGTCTGATCGGCAGCATTAGCCACGGCCTTAGCAGAAGAGTCAGCAATGTTTTGAGCAGCTGTCTTAGTGTTATGTGCAACAGTATTCACTTGGTGGACAGTGTTATCAACAGCGTTTGCTGCATTCCTAACACCGGTCTGTCCAGCCTCGACGGCGTTACCTACAGCATGTCCAGCTTCATTAGCTAGAGAAAATAATAACTCGTTTTAGAAATAGGTTTTATTATTGATAATAGCATTTTCTTTATCTTACCGGTGGAAGCTGCAAAATCTCCTACTTCTGACTTGGCAGAGGAGATAGATTGTCCAACTTTATTGGCTTGTTCTTCTGCCAATTTTTGGGCTTGCTGCGCCTTGTCTGCAGCTATCTTTTCTGCTTCATCCTTCTTCCTTCCGAACAAACTGGCGGTCTTGTCGCCCAAGTTCTTCAAAGAGGCTATTGGAAATAAAAAAAAAACATTTAAAGTGAGTTTAGTGGTGCAAGTGGTGGAACTAATAGGAAAATCTGTGATCTAGCCTGGAAATAGGGTATATTTCTATCAAGCTTCGTGCAGTGCTAAATCTGTTTTTCAAGACGCTTACATCTATATATTATTGATTTTAAAGCTATAAGAATTGATTTCTCCTTTACGGAAACTTTCTGTAGCCCTGCCTCCTCTGATATTTTCGTCGGTAAAGAGTTGGATTCGCCATCACCTTATATCCTTCACTTTGGCATATTTTTCGATAATTGAAGATCAGTGTAATTAATGAACCAATTCGAGTATTATTTTTAACTTTCTGACGGCTGAAAGCCGATTTCAATATTGAAGGTAAATACGAAAAAAAAACATTTTCAATCCTGTCGCTCCGAGCTGACTGTAAATCGATGAACCACTCCAATTTTGCTGGGTTCAATTACCTTTCGGCAAGACTGTGTTGCTGATATATATATATATTTTTTTTTTTTAATTCACTAATAATTTCCATTCCCCTTCCCAATTTCTATATTCTTGATCCGCAAGATGTTTACGCCTTTGGGACACCTACATAGTCCGCAAAAACTTTCTACATTATAATACGCGAAAGTAAAGTAGAAAAAAGATACAAATTTTCTCTTTCATTTGTTAAATGATGTTTGTGCGGCAAAGATAAGTGGCACAGCGTTGCGCCCACATTTTCCGCAAATGGTTGCTGCGCTGGTAATCAACTCGTCTCCTCCATGGACACTTGATTTTGTCAAATTTCCGGTTAATGGTGATTAATATTCCAGTAAAGTATCGTATTTGCATTAATTACTATTGAATTAGATTTATTTCTTGTATTGTTTTTAAGAAACAATAATATTTCTATATATATATAGAGACTCAAAGTCCGGCAGCAGGTGAACCGGAGAATACACGCTATGTGTCTACATATCTATATATATTTAAAGATGCGTAGCACGTATTCGTTGTGTTTAGTCAAGTGTATTTAATATAAGACGCAATTTTAAGTCCAATGGACAGTGACGTAGGCCCTTGAAAGCGAAGACTGTTGATCGTTTTTTGTGAAATGGCCAGAAATTGGGTGGAGGGGTACAGAAAACGGCAGCTAATTTAAATATAAAAAAAAATAGACAACAACCCATATAGGGCTTAAGAAGGGAAGGGACCAACAAATTGACACCTACTACGAACGGCAATTTTGACAAGTTTCGCATAACAATTGATACTGATGTTTGTCAGACTTTCGCAAGAGGTGGAAAAAAACTTAAGGTATTACGATGTGCCGGGATAATTTGAACCTTATGCCCTCGGCTAGTAGTTCAATGCAATAACGAATGAGCCCACCATTTAATAGTATCAGAAAACTATGTACATATAAGCAAATTGTTGGTAAATAATTAGCGTGCATTCTGTATGAAAAGATTTGGGCCTCAGTTTGACGTGAAAAGCAGTTAATGCTTGAATCTTCCCCATTTTGTTTACATAAAAAAACTAGTCCATTGTCCATTCCATCAACAAAGAACTACTGTTTTCATACCCTACTTAAATGCTATATTGATTTTGACTCATAGTTTATAATATACCTTAATATTGTCTGGGGGTCTACTGGCCCTCGAAAGCACATTCAACATCCCAGCCTATCTCTTGCGGAGGGTGAAGGACTACCTCAAGGACCGGGAGCTGATCTATGAGACCACAGGGGGCCAACGAAGAATGCAAGTCACCGGACCTCTGGAACATCTCCTATGATGGCATTCTTCGCATGGCGATGCCCCGAAATATACCCTCCTGGTGGTGATATCGCCGTTGTGATAACGGCGAAAGACACCGAGAGTCGCAAAAATAGCCAGGTTATGCGACGAGTAAGTTGCTGGATGGATGAACACGGCCTCAGTCTGGCTACAGAAAAAATCGAGGTAGTCCTTCTGACGAAGAAAAGGATGCAGACTCTAATCGACTTCCAAATCGGCCAGGTGGTAATAAGAAGCAAAGACGCCGTTATATATTTGGGTGTGACCATCAACACCAAACCTTGCTTTCTGGCACCAGATGAAGAACGCGGCGGAACTAGCGTCGAAAGTGACCGCATCACTGAGTAGGCTAATAGCGGAGTTAGGCGGTCCAACGGCCAGCAAGAGAAAGCTTCTGATGTCGACAACGCATGCCATCGTCCTCTACGGATGTGAGAATTGGGCAGACGCGCTTCGACAGGAAGGGCAGAAAGCAGATGGCACCTGTGAAGAGAAGCGGAGCTCTACGTGTGGCAAGCTCCTATCATGCAGTGTCGGAACCAGCCTTCCTTATTGTCGCTGGAGTGACCCTAATAGACACCCTAGCGGCAGAAAGGAAGTACGTCTACGACAAAAGGAAGAAAGTTGGAACGGAAATGGCAACGGAAGAGGCCAAAGAGCTCACGAAACAAAAGTGGCAAGAGCACTAGATCTCGGAAAGCAGAGGGTGATGGACAGCGAGGCTGATCAGGAACGTGTCTGAGTGGAATACCCAGAAACACGGTGATGTGGACTATAACGTCACCTAGTTACTCACCGGACACGGATATTTCAACGCCTTTCTCCACAAGATCGGCAAAACGAACATTCCAATTTGCCAGTACGGGGACTCCCAAGAAGACGACATACCATATACCTTCTTCGCATGCAGCAGATGGAAAACCGAAAGAGGAGAACTGGAGAGAAATACCGGAAACATCACTCCACACAATATTGTCGAAAAGATGCCGGCCTGTGAGGATAACTGGCACCAATTTGCACGTACGCCAAACATATTCTCAGAAGGTGACGTGCCATAATCCCAAGCGTCATAAGCCCAAATTTTGAAATTTGGCCTTATGTCGCATTGTAAAAGTGACATAAGGCCAGATTTTAGCATTTGGTATTATGACACATTGGAAAAGCGTCATAAGGCCAATTTGGCTTTATGACACTTTCGCTTGGTGCTGTCTTCAACAATTTGCCCTCGCACCTACCCCAAATCAAACAGTGACCCCAAGCAGGGGGGTTGCAGGGGGCAACATGCCCCCCCCCCCATATGCATTGCAATGTTTATGGGATTAGTTGCGAAATCGCAAGTAGATTGCATAAACAGTACATTAAAATTTGGCTTTATGTCACTTTCCGGATTTGGCCTTATGACGCTTTGTGAAAGTGACATAATACCAAATGCTGGAATTTGGCCTTCTGTCACTTTCAAAAAGCGACATAAGGCCAAATTTCGAGATTTAGGCTTATGACGCTTGGGGTTATGTCACGGCACCTCTCAGAATAAAGAAAATAGAAGAAGAGCAATAACGAGTTACACAGTGAACCAGAAAGGGCGTATGATTACAGACCCCATGAAGTAATGCGAACAGTGATAAAGGGGAGGTGGGCCAGAAATCATCAGCAGGCACAGACGTCTTAGGCCACAGAAGACTAACAAGACGGCGTCCTTTAACGGACTTATGAACGGCACCACCCTAATGTAACGAACGGTTCCAGTGCGGATTTTTAGTTTAGTCCGCGGGTGTCGGACACACCAAGTGGTGATGGCCTGCCACTCGACGGTACATAACGTATTCTCTCAACAACAAAAAATAGGGGCTAAGTAATGGTTGGCTCTTCGAAATTAGTTGAATTTTAGTATGGAATAATTGCATAAATTTAGGAATGAAATGGCTACCTAGTGCTATCTACGACTTCTAGTGGGAAATAATGAGAATTTATTTACTTAACGGCCCCCGACCGGGGCAGAGTCTTTGCCTGAGAGACTGCAGCCTTCGATCCTCTGCGATCTCGGGCACGCTGCTTCCAGTTCACCAGACCAAGTGCTCTGTCATGCGCTATGGCTTGGTCTTTAAAAAGGAGCTTGGGTCTTCCTTGCTTTCTCGAACCATTGTGCTGGGAGTGGAAGATCCTCTTAGGTTAGGTTAGGTTGAGGTGACTGTTAGCTGAGAGCTAACACACTTAGACCAGAGAGGTCCATTATGATGCCACTAGGATCGGGAGTATCTACCACTACCCGCTAAAACCATTTGGAGCTTCTAATGAAGCGTGATAGACTTCTCACATCTGTGTTAGCCAAGTCACTAAGTTCATTAAGGAAGAAGGCTCCCAAATAGAGATTTCTTTTATGGGAGAGTGCAGGACATGTGCAGAGGAGATGAAGTGTAGTCTCCTCCTCCTCCTCATCCCTGCAACTTCTGCAGAACTCATTAGAATAGACTCCAAGCCTTGATGCGTACTTGCCTATTAGACAGTGTCCTGTGATGACACCTATGACAGAGCCAATATGCAGTCGGTTAAGTGAGATCAAGCTAACTCAGAGAGCGTCGCAGGTCCAGCTTTGGCCAGATATGCTTAGTATCAATACCTGTCCACCACCTGTCTCGACTGCGGCTAGCTTGAGCATGAGTTTACAAGTAGCGATGGGCATACCTAGGAGACATTTATCAGGTAGAAGAGGTAATGCTGTTCCTTTTTTGGCGAGTTCTTTGGAAGTTCTTTTCGAACTTATTTATTTATTTATTTATCTATCAAGTACATTCGACTTTCTTAGATCGCTAATACATAGTAACTTAATATTATTAATTGAATTTAATTATAAAATTTACAATGAGTTTAAGATAGTGGCTTTACATACATCTCTATTCATGTTAAAGTCAATTACATGGAAGTGTTGATTAAAATGAGAACATGCTCTAGTTACAGGGTTGTTTAGACCATAAATGGTTATATGCCTAGGAATGTAAAAGAATTCATCTTGTCTAGGTCTAAGAGAACGTTGCGGAGCGTATATGCCAAAAAGAGATAACAGTGCTGGACACTCCACATAACCAGATATAACATCAAAAGCAAACATGGTAAAATAGTAGGATCGTCGTTTGACCAGAGGCTTTACATCAATAAGCTTGCATCTTATTTCATACGAAGGCAATAGAGGGTATGAGTATATTTTACGGAGAGCAAATCTCGTAAATTTCTTCTGTATCCTTTCAATGCGGTACAGAGTTATTGTAATAAGGGCACCAAATAACTGAGCAGTATTCAAGAACCGAACGAACTAGCGCAACATATAACGACTTTAGAGTATAAGGGTCAGTAAATTCCCTTGAATTTCTAAATATAAAGCCAAGCATTACATTAGCTTTAGATATAATGTAATCTATATGTGAGTTGAATATAAGCTCTGGTTCAAAAATTATTCCAAGATCTTTTTGTTTATGTACTCTGTTCAGGACAATGTTTGAAATACTATAATCAAATATAATTGGATTTTTTATTCGAGATACAGTCATAACTGAATATTTCTGAATATTAAGATGCAAACAATTTTTCTTACACCATCTAGATAAGCTATCTATATCTTGTTGAAGTTGGCCACACTCCAATAATGATCTTACTATCATAAATATCTTAAGATCATCTGCAAATGAGAGCTTTTGTGCAGATATACAAACAGACGGTAAATCATTTATGAAGAGTAGGAAAAGGATTGGACCGAGATGGCTTCCTTGTGGCACTCCAGAGTAATTATTGATGATTTAAGATGACAGTTCGCCTATTTTTACGGACTGAGTGCGATTATTGAGATAGCTTTTAATCCAATTCAGAAACTTTGAATGCGAGCCAAGGGATACTAACTTCGAAATGAGAACATTATGTTGAATACGGTCAAACGCTTTAGCAAAATCAGTATAGATTACATCCACTTGGTAGCGCTTTTCCAACGCCTGAAGGCAGAAACTTGTAAAGATTGCTAAGTTAGATGTAGTAGACCTTCCACTAACAAAACCATGCTGAAAGTCCGAGATATAGTTTTTGACCAATGCATAGACTTTCTTTTTAACAATGGCTTCAAAGATTTTAGGTATAACCTGAAGTTTAGCTATAGGCCTATAGTTCTCAACTGCTTGCTTAGAACCAGATTTATGAATTGGAGATATAAATGAATGCTTCCAGCAATCTAGAAACACACCTTCTGTGAGAGAAAGGTTAAAAATTATGTGAAGTGGGGTCGCAAAACAAGATTTTAATTTTTTCACGAAAATTGAAGGTATATGATCTGGACCTAGGCTAACAGAGTCGTCTAGACAAGATAATTCGGTAAGTATATCCTCAACTGAAATGTTCATCGCACCCAGATCAACGATCGAGTTACCAATGTTTGGTAAATCATAAGGGCAAGATTCTAACACAAAGTTAGATTGGAAGAATTTAGAAAACATATCACAAATTTGAAGAGGGTCACTACTACTACAATTACAATTACAATTAGTTTTTATTGAGACTTATTTCTTTGATCAATACATTGGTTGTGTAAAGTAAATGTTTTTTTTGTAGCTATGACTAATATAATGTCTGGCTAAGAAAATATAAAAATTGATTTTTCAACAATTTAATCTATTTTAAGCAAAGTATGAGTAAGAAATTACGTTCTACGTACGCTTGCTCCCGGCGTAACTTCAACATTGCTTCAAGGAGCACTTAAAACTAAAGTATAATTATGACTAGATTACAAAAAATAAAAAAATAATATAAGGTATTATATATTTTTTAAGTACTTTTTAGGTCTTTATAAGACATATTAGGTCAATAGTTCTTAACAAATTGTGCAAGTTATTAACAATTGTAAATGTATGAGTGTATCTATAGTAATTCACTTTAGCTTGTGATCCGCTTAACGAATACCATATTAAAGCCATAATATGTCCAAAAGCAGAGCAGAAGCTGAAGCGGTTAGAAAAAAAATTCTGTACGCTACCGCAAAAAAGAGGAAAAAGTTATCGCCGCAAATTGGACGGGGATGCTTTTTCGTAAAAGGGAACGGAAAAGTTTCGATTTTCGTTTGGTCTAAGCGTGTGTAAAGATCTTGGATTTAACAGGTTAAATGGTGAAAGGTAATAATGTTCCTCTGCACTATCGGTAATATTTGAGTCCATTAAACATTTAACAAGCGGGTTAGGATGTTCACGTACACTCTCTAATTTTTTAACAAGTAGTTCGGTTTGGTATGTCATTAAAGGTTTGATTTTGTTTTCAAAATAAAGCGTTTTGTTCGAAAACCATTTTTTGTTTGGTCTCCTGAATTTACCGCAACAGAATCTTAAGATTTTCCTTTCACTACTACTTACTCCTTCATAGCTCATTGTAGATGGTATGCCTGAGGATTTCTTTTTAATATTGATGTACCTCCAAAAATGCTTTGGAATTTTTCTTTATTGAAGACTCCAAAGACCAAACATGCTGACGATATAGAAATCTTTTTAAAAATTCATATTCATTTCATAACCGATAAAATTCGTTTCTAAGAGTGCAATCCACTCTGCTATTTCTTAAAACACGGTACATAACATTTTTCAAATTGGAAAGCCGTTTGTTAAACAAAACTGGTTTATTAGAGTGAACAATTCGTTTCATAGGAACAAATCTAGAGAAAATATCTTCAATTACATTCCCAAATTTATCATATTTCCATTTAAGATCACCGTTATTTAGCAAACACAACCAATTCAGCGAAGACATATAATTCATTACTGCATTGTAATCAACTTTACGAAAATCATAATGAACGTGATTACAACCAGTATTAATTTCCGAATTAAATATAGAAATACGAGTATCAAAACTAATATTCAATGCTTTGTGATAAATTCCATGTTATTGATCAAGAAATAGTCTGGTTCAGTAACCAAAGCATCTAACTCACCATAAGTAAAAACCAGATCAAGTAATCTACCCATACTGTTCACCACGGAATTAATTTGAATTAAATTAAAAAATTAAACTTTAGCTGGGGTATAGTGTAGTTGATGTTCCTTGGTAGGGACCCATGTGAATCCAGAATGATAGAGTAGCCAATACTCGTATTGATCCACTGTGAGGTGGCTTTTAAGCGGACAGTGGAACAGGCAGCTAATTGCCTGCTAAAAATATCCAGGAGTGTTAGATGCAGTAAAATGTCCAGTGCTGCGGAGGGGGTCGTTCGGAGTGCTCCGCAGATACACAGACAAGCTGTGCGTTGCAACTTGCTCAGCGTATCACGGTTTACCGCTTTGTCTAGAGCACTCCACCAGACAACCACCCCGTATGTCAGGATCGGTCTAACTACCGATACGTATAGCCAGTGTGATATGCGGGGCTGTAGGCCCCACTTATTGCCGATGGCTTTTTTGCAAGAGAAAAATGCTACTGTAGCTTTCCTTACTCTTTCTTGTACATTGGGTTTCCATCTGAACTTCCTATCGAATATTAGACCCAGAAATTTAGCTTCGTCGGAAAAGGTTAAGCTTGTACCGTTGATAGAGGGAGGGTCGACATGAGGGATTTTATATTTCCTGGAGAAGAGGACAAGCTCGGTTTTATGAGGGTTAACCCCCCAGACCACAGCTTCTTGCCCAAATTGACAGCTTGTTGAGAGCGTTTTGAAGGAGTTCCTTTAGAGTGTTGAGGTATTTCGCTGAGACGGCAATAGCAACGTCATCCGCATAGGCAATCACCGTGCAGCCCTCCCCTTCCAGGCATGTCAGTAGTTTATTCACCACCAAGTTCCACAGAAGTGGGGAGAGGACACCACCTTGTAGCGTGCCTATACTGACAGACCTCCTAGCTGATGAAACGCCCAGTTTTGAGTTGATAATCCTGCTTGTGAGCAAAAGATTGATCAATACACCAAGCGATCCATCCACATTTAGTTAGGAAAGCAACCATAGTGTATTCCTTGTGATGAAGGGAGTATTCAATGGTGCGTACCAAGGAGTGAAGGGGAGCTTTCACTGATTTACCCTTATTGTACGCATGTTGTGCCGCTTATATTCATACGAAGATGGATATCGATCAGACGCTCCAGCGTTTTGAGGAGGAATGATGATAGACTGATGGGTCTGAGGTCTTTTGGACGAAGATCCTCTTGGCTGGAGCATTTTTTTCCATTCGCTCAATGTGGCCGAGTCAATTTAGTCGACATGATTTAGCTTTTTGGACTACATCCACATCTTGGTACAGCCCATAGAGTTCGCAGTTGTATCTTCTCCTTCATTCGCCCTCCACGCACACAGGACCTCACAGGAATACCAAGAACATGTGTATTTGTTGTAAAATTAATTGATTATCTATAAAAATCGTTTGGAGATAATAAAAAACGGCATAATAGCAAAAAACGGCAAAATGATTATATCCGTCAAAACAGCAAGCAGTTATTTCCTACTTGCACCCGTAAATTTAGTCTCTTCCTAATAATAAATGTTTTTATTTATTTTTTGTCGTAAGTGACCCGCGATACAACCAAATAAGCAAATGACATAATTTCCTTTAAGAAATTCCTTTAAAAATAAAAATTACTGGTAACAACGTCATTTCTTTATTTTGTTTTTTTTATAAATAAATTCATCAACACAGGCACACAGCGGCTAGCTCTCTATAGGTCATTAGCTTAGCACACTAAATATTTATAAATCTTTTTTCATATCTCGTGTAATTGTAGAAAAAAAAACGAAACTATGCAAACGACAACACGAGAGTGGAGTGTGGAAGAATGAATGAATATTCTGGCCATGGCACTGCTTTGAAACCTAGGTAACCCATAATAATTTGCATGGCGGCAACGAATGTGAAACATTTTTATGCGCTGACATCATCAGCCAACCTCCCCAACACAGTCGTGCTATTCATTGATTTTGTAACAACATTTTAATGCGATGCGTTGTTTATTTATTGTGGTGTGTGGCGCTTGCTTTTCAGAGTGTTGGTAGGTACTTATGGCAGCTGCTGGGGAGCAGAAGCAACAATCCGTTTATAAATAAGTTTGTTAAGAGGAATCTCAGAGACTTGTAGAGAATGCTTACGGTGATGTTTTGTAAATAACGCCATTTGCCGGGAAGGAATTTTAATGAGACTATACAAATTTGATTATATCTACCCCAAGACAAGTGCAATTAAAAATAATAGAAATAACTTGTATTCACAATTGTCACTGGAACAAAAATATCTCTGCCCTCATTCATTTTATGCCTGACCACTTTATTCAACTTAAGTAAGGCATCAAATGATCTGTCCACCACGTTGGGGCTCTCTATGAGAATATCAGCATTCCTTTTTCATATGTACCCAATTATGAACAACATGAAGCCAGCATGTTGCATCCACTCACAAAAAAAATAGGAATCTTTTAATTCGATAAAACTTCCTTTCCGAAACCACTATCGCAGATAAATTAAATTACAGCACTTTGCAGTGAGCTTCAACTTGACCTCCCATTTATAAATGGATTCAATAGATAGTGCAACCATAGTAGGTAGGTACGCATCAAAATATACTTAGGTGCATACTTTAAGTAAAATTCCAACTCAATTACTGAAATCAAAATAGGGGTTTTGAGTTGCACAAAAACAAATAATATGCTCCCATGAATATCTATTATTATTGATCCAATTATGGGTTCGAGTGAAAGAAAATATATCACATAGTTATACTCGTCAAAGTTTTAGAGTTCCGTAGTTCGAAGGAACTCTTTGAAAATACCGAGAGTTTGTTGGTAAACAAAAACAACACCGGCACCCTGCAAGCAATATGATTCTGACTAAGAATGTGATTTTAACAAAATAAATATGTATATAAAAAAAATGCTGACAGAAAATTGCGCGCTATGCGAAACGAAAAGATATACTTTTTGTGCGAGGGTAGACATTTTTTTGATTTAATCATTTATGAGAAATGACTGTATATTTATAGTAAGTTTATTGCGCAATTACTTACTTAAGAGTCTAGCGTTTGTATTGCGCCAACTAATAGAATATCGGAATATTAAAAATGCAATGAAGCCTATCATTTTTCACAGTTAGCGAACATGTCAATTTAGGTAATGAGATATAAATTTAAGCTGACAGTTCTAATCAAACTTTTCTTATGACAGGACTTATAAGCCATTTTCTGTTTGGTTCAGAGTAGAGCCAGAGTTGTCAAAAAAAAGGAAGTGCTCAGACACAGAGCTTTGAATTTATGTTTATTTTTGCATTCGCAACATGATCAGAGCACACCCTCATGCTTTCGAATAAATTTGTTGAGCAGTCTGTGTCAAAAGCAGGCAAAGCCAATGTCAACTTGACAGGGTGGAACATAAAGGACATCAAAATCAACTAAGTTGAAATGGCGGATAAGTGTTGTTGTTTTGCTAAAGAATGTAATACAATTTTAGAAATTAATATTATATTTATGTATAAAATTAAATTGAGGGTTAAGCTTGGCTTAGCTCTTCAGTCATCTCCACTGAATTAAAAAAAAGAAATTCCCATTTAAGTGGTTCGCCTATATCGGTTGGCCGGCTTCACATCAAAAAATATGCGCTGTAACCTACAAACATTCAAAACCAACGTGCATCGGCATCTCTCCTTTTCTTCTCACCCTAATTTCCTTAACGCCCACGATGTGTAGCTATTACATTATAAGGGTCCCAACAAATTCTTTTAGTGCGTGTATTATAAAAAAAAATGTGACCCAGGAGTTCTTAAGCCTGTCGTGATTGTATAGGAACTTTAATTGCTACTTTCTTTTGACGGAGTTTGCAGGACCACTCCTTTTAATATGACAGTACCAACCAATGGGAGGAACTCGCAAAGGGGTGGTGCGAAGTGCTCTCTCGAATTTCCCTAGCGGTGAACATATGAGAAACAAATTAATGACGTTAAATGACGTTTATTGCAGTAATGCTGTCCAAAAACGGCTGAAATTACATTTTTTGGGGGAATGAAAAAAAATTATTACATGTGCCATTGATGCTGGTAGTTACTTGAGGTAGATTACTCTAGCATCTATGCTTTTAATTCTGAGAAATAAGTTTGCTCCGTACTTCACATTTAGGAAAATTGCTGCGTCCATGAAAAACTCATAAAGCGAATTCCAATTCGATTTCTTTGCTAATAATCCATATACAAGGTGGCGCAAAAGTAATCCTCCTATCAGAAAATGCTATAAATTTTGCGATTGGCCCCTAATGTCAGTTCTGTTTTGACATTTGTGTAGTAAACACATGCGAAATACATGTGAATAAACAATGTTACGCTGCACTGCTCCAGAACGCGGAATATTGGTGACTATTTATTTGAGCAATAATCGGTCGGTGACTTTGGCACAACGTGAATTTCGTCGCAGATTTCCTACCCGTCCAACGCCTACTGGTGAAACACTGCGACGTTTAGCCGCTCGCCTCGAAGAGACTGGCACAACACGAGATGCTGCCAGGTGTGGCAGACCCCGGAGTAGCCGTTCTGCAGAGAATATTGCTGCTGTAGCCGAAGATGTCATGGAAGCGCCGTCGACATCGACCAGACGACGTGCCACGCAAATGGGTATCAGTCGACGGTCTTTACAGCGAATTTTGGTACAAGATTTGAAGATGTTTCCGTACAAAGTCCAGACGGTGCATCAGCTGTTAGCTGCTGACCGCCAATCGCGTCTAACATACGCTCAAGCCATCCTTAATCACCACCAAGAGGAAGATGATTTTTCATCAAAAATAACCATGAGTGATGAGGCCCATTTCCATCTTAGCAGGTACGTAAATAAGCAAAATTTACGCTTCTGGGGCACTGAAAATCCGCGTGTAACCCACGAAGAGCCATTACACCCGCTCAAAGTCACTGTATGGTGTGCTGTTTTCGCTGGAGGAGTCATTTGACCTTTTTTCTTCGAAGACGTCGCGGGCCAAACGGTTACTGTGAATGGTGAGCGCTACAGAGCAATGATCAACAAGTTCTTTTTGCCGCAACTTGATGAACTGGGATTGGAAAACATGTGGTTCAACAGGACGATGCAACGGCACACACTGCACGTGCCACAACCGATATGCTGAAGGTTGCATTTCCCGGGCGCCTAATCTCCCGTTTTGGCGATTTGCACTGGCCAGCAAGATCGCCTGATTTGACCGCTCCAGACTTCTTTTTGTGGGCTTTTTGAAGTCGTGGGTTTATGTCAACAAGCCTCAGACTCTTGCAGCTCTTAAAGACAATATCCGTCAACAATGTGAGGACCTATCGCCGGAAGTTTTGGCCAAAGTGATGGAAAATGCCATAAAAAGGGCTCAAATGACAATCAACTGTGGCGGCGGCCATTTACATGACATCATATTCTCGGCTTGATGTAAAAAAAATTAAAAGACCAAATAAAAATAATCCACAAGAAGAATCAAAGTTTTTCATTTTTTTTTTAAATTATAGCCAAAAAACATCGGAAGGTTATTTTTGCGCCACCTTGTATTATCACACGGCGTAATGGGCTTTTCCAGCTGTTTCTTTTTTTCGTTTGGGGACAAATTGAGAGACGCTCTCGAAGTCGAATATCTCATTATACCTTAACAGTGGTACCAACGAGCCGGTCGCGCTCTATTTCCTCTGTTTAAGGTTGTTTGAAGTAAAGAATTGCCCGGATCTTTGAACTTTTCTTTAATCAAGCTTCCTTAATCCTGCTGTCATTCTATGCAACTGCTTGCGTTAATCTGCCTTCGTACTTTTTGTATGGTCTCCACTATATTGACAACTGTGTCCTTGTATGGGACATTTTTCGGTCACAGAAGAGTATAGATCACAAACAACTGTATATTATACCATGTAACGAGGGGGAAAGTGGCTGTGTTTTCTCATACAGCTTAGCCTCTCATTCCGGAAAATATGGCGATAAAAGAAGCCACTTCGTAGCTGAAGAGAAACGTGATATCCGCTAATGACATCCGCATCTTTTCGGATAGTCAAGCTGCAGTAAAACCTTTGAACCAGTAGCTTGAATTGCCAGATTAACTCCAGACTGTCGATCATCTCCTTAGAAGATGGCGTATCAGTTCAAAATTCAAGCATGAATTCGCTAAACATGGAACACCACAGCCTTTTTTGAAGTAAAACTTCTTTACGCACGCTTGACTTGGGGAGTAAGCTGGTGAATGCGACACGGAAGTGTAGACCAATGTAGACTTCCTGCGTAACGGAAGGGTAGACAAACGTAGACTTCCGTTACAACCCATACAATTTAGTCGGCGGAAAGGTTCGTGGAATGGGTAAACACCCTTGAATCTCCTCAATAGAGGGCAATACTAAGCTCATCATCTATCCAAACCGATCCAAAGGAGAAAGCTATATCTAAAACAGTTGCAGACAGATGGAATTTACCGGAAGTAAGTAAAGTCATTGTGTCCATGAATCGCAGTTCATTAGTTGCAAATATAGAGCGTTACCGTCATCGTCAGATTTTCAAGTCGGAGGGCAAACAAACCAAAGTTTGAGCTAGGGAACTGAAATATATAATATAGACTCTCCCTTGATGCTCATGTGTAAATATTTTCAAATTCGCAAACTGACACGCCCACAATTTAGAACGTGTTATCTCGAGAAACGGACCCGTCTATTGCATGGTTGCCACTGGACTGGAAAGTCAGGGAACAAACATTTGGTCAGGGAATTTCGAAAACAGTCAGGGAAAATTCCCTCTGTGTGTATTTTTTTTTTTTATAATATTAAAAAAAAAATTATGTCGAGCTCTGAAATCTGGAGCCTCTGGAGCAAAAATAAATAATGAATCCGCCTTTTTTCTAATTTTTGGATCACATTTCGCAGATCTCGATATCATTCGAGATATAGCTACGCACCATTTCAATAATCCACCATTTATATCTAATAATGTTGGACATTTTATTTTAATTTGATTGATTGAGACGATTTTAGTTTCGAAAAAGTATAGCGTTTGCACGCAGTTGTATTAATTGCTAAACAGCTAATGGAGATGCCAAGTAGCATTGAAAAGCAAATCAATCCTATTTTTCGATCCATGCGCTACGAAAAGTCTGAGATAATGCTTTAATGGAAAACCACATCTTCATGCTTTCCGAAAAAAAAGACATGCAAACTTATATGTAGGTACACCAAAAATAAAAAAAAATTGTCTATTTCGATTGACTTTGTTTAGCGAAATTGTGTCCCTTGGTTGGTTGGTTGGTTTAAGTGGCTGTAATTCCCGTCATCTGACGAGGGAAAACACAAGTAGCGCAATGAGCGCCGTTTTGATACCACAACTAACGGAACCTAAAATTAAAGGGCGAGATGGATATTATTAAGGGGGCTCAAAACCATCCTGTGGAGTTGAGGAATTTGATGATGTTGTTGAAGTGGATGGTATGAATGGCCGAGAGGTCATTGTAAAACGGATGACCTAGTGCGCTGCGTCTGGTTTTGGCTAAGGCCGGACACTCACAGAGAAGATGGAACACTGTTTCACTCTTTTCTATGTCAGAGCAGCTGCGGCAGTGGGTGTTGTGAGGGATGCCAAGCTTGGCTGCGTGAGTGCCTAAAGGCCAATGGCCCGTACTGATTGCCGTTAGTCTGGCGACATCAACACGCGTTCTGGCTAAGAGGTTGTTTGTTCTGGCATCATCGTAGGTTGGCCAAATCTTTCTTGAAATGACACAGTCCGAACGATTCGTCCATCTAGTCTCGGCCCCTGAGATGATCTTTACATATCCCAGCGGAGGGAAGACTTCCTCCGCATGTGATACGCACAGAGCAGAGCCACGTCTGGCGAGTTCATCGGCTCTCTCATTTCCATCAATGTTCCTATGGCCGGGAACCCAGACGAGAGAGATATCTAGCCGATGACAAGCCTTATTCAGCGTATCCCTGCATTCCACCACAAGCTTGGACGTAGACTTAGTTGAACTAACAGCATTAATGGCGGCCTGACTGTCGACGAAGATGCCTATTTTTTTTCTGTGTGTCAATATGTTGAGAAGCAGTCTACACGCCTCCTTAATTGCAAATACTTCTGCTTGAAAGACGCTGGCTGCGTTGGGAAGGCGAAGGGTTTTAGAAATATCTAGCTCTGTAGAGAAAATGCCAGCTCCTACTCCACAGTTCATCTTGGAACCATCTGTGAAGATAGGTATGTCGAATTCATTTACGACCGCATTTTCTTTCCACTCTGATCTAGAGGGGAATCTCACAGAGAAGCTTTTATGGAAGTTGAGTTTGGGTGTAATGTAGTCTGTACCTATTAGACCTATGCCTTCGGGAATTTTGTCCCTTTGCTAAGGAAGATTTTGTATAGAATAGTTTTTATTTTAAGGCAATAACGGCAAGGCAAGATGCGAATTTTGCACAAAAGAATTTGAGTTAAGCAACATGGGCTAAAGGGCTTTGGTGTCGCATTAAAATGAACTAGCGCATAAGTCAAATTTTAAAGCTTTGACGTCACGAAAAATTGATACTTTCTTCACTGCGTCTGATTCATTGGTCGCCTCAGTAGTCAAAAAACATCTCAAAACACACCAGAAAATATTAACGCTCAAAATACAGAAAAAAAATATTTTACTTTCGACAAGACCGATTCCATTGTCGCAGAGATAAGGTGGTGTCTCTATATCATTTCCACCAGAGCTTCCTTGAACTCGTCTTTTTCGATTGATGTGAAATGAAATTAATCCGGATGGTACCCAGCTACTAGTATGTGGTGTGTATTGTTAGACTGCAAACTTGCATTTTTAAATACAATTACACCTGATTGTGAACCATTTTTATCAAAATTTCAAGATGAGAAACCATTGATATTTTACCTTTATGAAGATCTCTTCATAATGGTTAAAAACTTATTGCATCGCATCGTCAAAAAAAGTATATAATATCAGCGAATGCTCCATAGGATCTCAACTTTTGTCCATCGATCTTTCAAGTGAATCCAATCTTCTGGAAATAAACAACGTTGACGTTGGCTTCAAGGCAACCAAAATCATCAATGCAGTGAAACAAAAAAGACAATTTTTCGGAAAAAGATATTTTAAATTTTAAACTGGATTGCCGCAAAATTATTATAAGCATAATATCAAAAATCGATGAATGAAGCCCATTAAAATACGATTTGATTGTAAACGTGAGCAGTCTTAATCCTAGAAATATTTTGCAAAACAACGGACTCTACAGTAAAAGATTCAAAAATTTGCTTCAAATTTTATATAATGCCAACCGATTGTTTGATACATGCGCGGAAAGGGCAAAATTGAAGTACATACATAAATGCATTTACAGATGCAAAGACAGCCCTAAAAAGAGTAGTACAAAAGCTTTATATCAACGAATCTACTTGTAGAGTTCTACTTTCAGCTTTATGGCAAAAATGAAAATATTAAAGATCTTTGGCATGTTATAAAAATGTGTTGCATTTTATCGCAGGGAAACGCCTCAGTTGAGAGTGGCATCTCAATTAACAAGACTCTTTTGGTCGAAAACCTCCTTGAGGAGTCACTAGTCGCTCAGAGAAGAGTCTTAGATGGATTCAAAATTAATATTTAATGTTCGATCCTCTCATAGCCTCTATGCTATACACAGCAGTTAGAAGAAAAACTTAAATTAAAAAAAAAGAAGATGGAGTAAACGTATAAAGAAAAAGGGAGGAAGAAATAAAAAAACTTCATAAGAAAAAAGCAAAAATTCGCATTCAAGCCCAGGTTGAAGAAGAGAAAATAAATTATCAACTCTCCCTTTTGAAAAAATAAGGTATGTCTTGTTCTCAACGGTTATTTCATTGATATTTTTTAAAAGGAATATTTAGAAGTATACAATTTTTCTGTACTCTAAATATTTGGGACTAGTGTTTAAATGCGTCATTTTTGATTCCTATATTTGCAAAATTTGGTCAGGGAAAGCCAGGGAAAGTCAGGGAATTTTTTTTTAAATAATACATAGTGGCATCGTGTGATTTAACGCCCCTAGACTTTTTTTATGGGGCTACATTAAATCGTTGGTCTATGCCAACAAGCCGGCGACGTTAGAGGAGCTCAGAGCCAATATTGAACGAGAAATAGCGGCCGTATCGCTCGAAATGTGTGGCCGAGTCATCGAAAATTGGGTTCAACGTATCGACCGCTGCATACGTTCCCGTGGTGGACATATGAACGAAGTGGAATTCCATTCATAAATGTTTTGATAGTAATTTAAGCCAATAAATTTAAATTTTTTGAGATATCTCAAGTAGTTTTATTTAAAAAAAGAAGTTGACGAATCCTTAAGGAAGGACTCTTATTAAGAAATCGATAATTTACAGCTTATATGAAATGCTTAACTTCTTTCTTACATCAAAATACATTAGAAACAAACATTTTGTTTTATTTAAGTTCAATAAGCTTGCCAATATTGTTTTTCTTAAATTATCTGCACGCTCTCTGTGGCTCAAAGGCAAACAGAATGAATTTTCCCCTCAGGTAAAAATCCTGGGTGCTTCGACTTACAACATTTGCATGGTTTTTCACGCTTCGTCGGTTTATGTGAACAGATAAATTTGACGCTGCTGCAGCAAAGAAGTTAATTTAAATTATGTCTAGTCTCTGCATGATGATGCTGTTTTTCTAAAACAAACCTTAAACACGCAATTAGCCCAGAACCTTTACTAATGATCTATTTTCGCACAAGTTATGAGGTAATTTTTCTCATGATCATCATATTCGCATAAACCTACATGCACCTGGTGAGATCAGTTTCATACGCCAACGCCAGACAAATAAAACTAAGTTCAATGGTATCCAAAATATTCTAGTAACAAAACAGAACTTCTGTTGATCAATAAAGAGTCTAAATGTGCACATGGTAAGAGCATGCGCTTAATCAAAACAAAATGATAATTATTTTCATAATCTCGCCGTCAGGAGCTAAAATGCGCAAAAAGTTTCACAGAGAAAAGTATAAAAATAGAACAGTAACCACATAAAATAAAATGAAATTAAAACGAAATTCGATCTGCCAACAGAAAAAACGGGCACACACCATCGCGTGCTCGCGTTTCCCTCTTAAAAACTAAAGCTGTTCGCCACACCACATACCTCTGACCAAAATCATCTAACTACGAAACGGCTCTATTGCAGCCTCCTAAGCCCAGTTGTAATAAAATGACGACCAGGCCAGGTATGGTGTAGAACTCCACAACATGATGTCATCCACCTGGCCAAGGTTAGAATATGCTCGCTAACACGCACACGTACGAATGTTTTTGATGGTTGACGGATTTCTAGCACAGTCGACTGAGAAAATTACCATACAAACACATACACAACTATTTCATTTTAAAAATCGATGGATATCAGCTGATCCAGAAGGTTACATCGACTATGGCACCAGAACTAGGAACAGAACAACAGCAATTCGAGTCGAATTGATGAGCTTCGGAAGTTGGACAATTTGTAGAGAGGGTGGAGATGATGACTGATGGTAAATAGTGAAAAACTTGATGTATGACACGTTTTCGTATGTGAAAAACGTGCTTGACGATGTTATTATAGCTACACAAAAGTTTGTAGTCCTTCACATCGGTTATGGGCAAATGAATGCATGGTCGAGAGTCGTCGAAGGTGTTTCTATGAACTCTTTACGAATTATTGATTGAGACTATGGGTAACATCGTAAATCAGGATCTGAAAATTGTTATTAATGTTTCCCTGGTAAATTAATGTGTGCGTGCTGTTTGTGGGAGAGTGCAGATTGCCCTTGTTTGCCCTTGTTGATTGTGTTATGCTTGGACGAGGCAGAAAAAAATACATTATAAATGGAGCATTTAAAATAGTCTCCAAACAATTCATACAACAGCATGTGCTCCCATCAATATTTTTCCGGGCAAAAATTGGGAATTAAGTATTCGCATCAAAGCAGATTTTTAAATCAAATTTCGTTCTGGCAAAGCACCAGTTGTATCGGCACAAGCGGACCAGTAGGGATGCAGTTAAGTGGGAGGGTTATGAACCCTTTAATCCTGATAATAGCCTCATCGCCATTAAGGAAGAGGAAGAAGAAGAAAGCCTTTGCCAGCTGTCCAATTTAAAAACCAATATCTTTCTATCATTATCATTATATCTTTTATGGTAGTCGTTTTTTCCGATTTCGTTTCTGGCAGATTCAGTACAACTTGACCCAAAAGAATGTTCTAAAGTACAAGATCAAGAAGCCAGGCAGCAAGCGCCAATACTCGTAGCTTTGACAGGAAAACTGTAACACATTCATTGGGAACGTGTTTGCACTGTTTCCCAGAAGAAAGGACTTAGATTAGATTAGATTTAAAAGGAGGTGGGACTTAGTGCGCTTATCACCGCGGCCGCAACTGGGCCTATTGTGATGTCCTCATTTTCAGAGTTCGACAATGAAGCCAGATTTTTAAATAAATTCAGCTAACAGAAATGTCCTCTGTTTCAAGGTAGGGTTTGCCTGAGAAACGTACTCGTAGACGTGACCTTGCTAAGAAGAAAGGCCTAAGAACCAAAACGTAATGATCGGAAGAGAGAATCTTTCTACATCACGACAATGTACTTTTCAATGGTGTCGCATCTGAAACCTGGAACTTTTAGCCGCTTCAAATGTAATGCCTTGTTCACATTGAAGAACATCCAGACTAAGCAGCTTATGACTTATCTTACTCATTTATAAAGGGCATTTATCAGCTCCTTAGCAGAAGGGCCTTACAGGACTTGACACTTATTTTCGAAAGAATCAAACTCTTAAAGCTAAGCTCCAGTCTTACTTGGAAACGTAACACAGAAGAAAGAACAAAAAAGACACTATGCGCCTTCTACGCATGCAAGAACACCTTTGATAAACGTTGGGGTATGCGCCCTTACAAAACCCATTGGATGTACGCAGCGATCATACGACCCATACTTACATACGGTTCAATTGTATGGTGGAAGGCTACAGAAAAGACTACCTATCTCCATAACCTCTCAAAGGTACAGAGATTGGCATGTATCGGCACAACAGGAGCAATGAGATCAAGACCTCAAGCCGGGCTGGAATGGTAAATATATTCGCAGCATGGCAGCCAAAGGAGCCCTCCGCCTCAAGGAGGCAGACATCTGGAAACACAGCTCCTATGGACACGGCTCAATAGCACAATTACTTGGGTATTGATCTATCCAGAAAAACGGACTATATAAATCCCAAACGAAACTTCTAGAAAAACTACTCTACATACATACCCCAAAGAGAGAACTAGAACACTAACACGCTCACTAGCGTACAAGAAATCCATAACTATACGGACGGGTCAAAAATGGATGAAGGTACAGGAGCAGGAGCTTTCTGCAAGCCCCTAGACATAAAGGACTCGTACAGACTCCCTAATGAATGCAGCATCTTTCAACCTATCTTTCAAATAGTCGCCATCAAGACAAGGCAGCAAAAACAATTTGCGCTAAGAATCTGGATCCTTCCAAGATTTCAATCTTCATAGACAGTCAGGCGGCGATCAAAGCACTAGACAGCGAAACCATAAAGTCAAAAACAGTCAGGAATTGTCAAAAATCCCTTAACGAAATAGGCGAACGACACAGAATCACTATCTGCTGGGTCCCCGGTCATAGCGAAACTGTTGGGAATGTAAAGGCGGACGAGCCAGCAAGAATCGGGTCAGAACTTGACGCAATGGACGCCATTACGTCAATAGACATCCGAATTAGTGCAGCAAAAAGAAACATTGACCAAAAACTGAGAGAACAAATTAACACTACCTGGTCCAAAAGGCACGACTGTGTTATATCTCGCAGTCTATGGCCAAGAATCGACGAGAAAAGAACAAAACACATTCTGGGAATGAACAAACAAGAAATACGTATCCTAACCGGCATACTGACGGCCACTGCACCATAGGTGTAATGGCAAACAGGCTGGGCATCAGCTCACCAGACTACTGCAGGAGCTGTCAGGATACAGAAGAAACCGAGACCATCAAACACCTGTTCTGCGAGTGTCCAAACTTCCAGACATCTCGACTTCGCTATCTGGGCAACAGATTCTTCGAAGACTTAGAGGACGTAGAGCAGGTACTATTGCCGGACACAATCAGGTTTGTCGAGAACTCAGGCTGGTTCCAATAGGCCAACCAGCAAGAACAACTTTAACTGAGAATGATAAGTGTTTATAATTGTAAGAGTAGTTTTTAATCCACGGAAGTTTATGTCGAGGCTTACCACTTTTTTATCAACTTTAAGGCCGCTTATGATAGCATTTATCGTCAGGAGCTGTACAAATACATGACGAAGCCCGAATTCGAGACTACGACAAAACTGATTCATTTTCTTCGCATGTAAAACACGAGGAAAATATCCAATTTGGGAACAGCTTTTCCGAACTATTCCATCGGATTTCGGCATTGAGATGCGCTATTATGTAACTTCTTTAAGCTTATTCAGGAGTAGATAGTGCGTGAGAAGCGTACTGTGGTAGAAGATTATATGGCGATTGAAGAACATGCGAAATTGACTGGACTTAAAGTCAACGTAGACCGGACCGGATTATGTCAACAAATAAACAAAGCTAATTTCACTGCAAACCTTGACCCTGTTAATAGCTGAGGTAACCATGTCGGTCGTAAGAGGCGACTTAAATCCAAACTGATTCCCCACCAGGCCCGACCCCAGGTGAATTAAAGAGGAGTCTCGGTACGATACGATCGCTATACGAGGTCGTAGGGTTATAGCAGAGATGTAAGCGATGTCTGTATGTTTATAGACTACTGTCTGCGCTCATGCAGGCTGCGCTTTACTCACTGTGAATGCCCTACCGCGAACCAAACCAAAAGAAAAAGTATGAAGGAATAACCTTAGGATATATCTACTCCAGATGGCACTCGCAACAGCGAAAATCCACCCGTGGTCTTAACGACACCGGTCGGCGCAAGGTGTCCGGAAGCTTCAACCAGCAGACTAAAAATGTACCAATTTATATTTACTCAGATCAACTTTTAACTTTCCAAGGCTGCTACTGCTCTCATCAGTAAGAAGCTTTCCGTGTTGAGTACAAAACCCCACAAAAGATCCACACAGGAACCTTCTCTCAGCGACTAAGCTTGGACAATTTTGTGGCCAAGATTTAGTTTCTGCAGCCATAAGCTACGAAACGAATAAAGATTGGAAGACCTTCGTCGTGGGGTCAGATATCTCCCCTATGATTCGGTAGCGCCTCCGCCAAAAAGGGCAATTGCTGAACTCATAGACTATTGCGCACCAGGAAGGTGGGCCTGTTATGTGTAGCGACGCCAGTGTTTGGGGCAGCAGAAATGCGAGGAAACCATCTACTGGATTTCATTCTATCGTCTGATCTTACCATCAACATTGTTGGTTCGCAGCCAACTTTTGTGACGTCAAGAAGACAGGTGATCGACATAACTTTATCAAATAGATACTTTAAGACGGTTACCAACTGGAGGGTCTCTTCGGAGGAGTCCCTCTCAGACTGTTCAAGACCTGAACAGTGCCATTATCAGTATTTTTAAACTGACGTGCCCAGTTAACAAAACTCCTGGTAGAACGCCGGTTCCCTGATGGAACTCGGAACTGCAAAGAATCCGAAGAGAAGCTAGAAAACTTCTAAACAGGTCACTCGAGACTCATTTGGAGACAGACTGGAATCTCCACTGATCGAAGCAGAAGGAATATAAGAGGTTTATTCGGGTATCGAAAAGTGTTTCTTATAGAAATTTTTGCGAAAAGATTGAAACACTTGGTGAAACTAAAGGGTATTTCATTAGCGACTTGACAACTTCAAACTTTCAGAGTGAACACAGTAACACACCCTTAAACCGATTACCAAACTATTAATGTCAAAATATTCAGTAAAATCAACATTTTCATCGTGGTGAAGTATACGAAGGAACAACGTTTACAAATAATAATTTACTACCAAAATTCCGAGTCGGTGGTCGCAACTTCAAGAGCGTTAACACCAATTTTCGGACGTAACTCTCGTCCTAGTAGACAAGCAATTCATAGTCTAGTAAAAAAAATTTAGTCAGCATATGTTGCCGTGCCAGTGAGACTACGTTTTGCCCGAAGTGTGGAGAATATTGCTGCCGTAAAGGGCGTCCGTCTCAAACTAGCCAAATCAGTCAATTAAACCGAGTTTTGGTATAACTTGGACAACGGATGTAATTCGACTCCAATCTTATGGATATATCGTCCAACGCAATGGCACCGGAACTTCGACTGAAGCGCAACTACGAAGTCGACATTTCTCGTGTTCAGGACTGGCTCTGGCCAGACTCTGAGCCTGAAAAGGAATGCCGTTGATTCTTCACGGATAGCTCCAAAACCAATCAAAATCGAAGGTGCTTGTGTTTTCTCGGAGAGCGACAATATTAGACTTTAGGCAAACATGCGTCATTCCTTATGGCCATGAACTATGTTGCGAGGAATAGGTGGAGTGGGCGAAGTATCTGCGTCTGTAGCGACAGTCAGGATGCGCTTAAGGCCTTGCTCAACCCTTTAACCACCTCCAAATTAGTTGTTGAATGCAAGATCTCTCTGAATTCGGTTGGAAGCTGGTTTCACCTAGACTTGTCTGGGTCCCGGGTCATAACGGGATCCCGGGAAATGAGTTCTCCGATGAACTTGCTAGACTGGGCTCAGAGGAGGACTTCTCAGGACCTGAACCGGCGATATGTCTGCCTGCGTCCTCGGTCAGGGCTTCCATAGACGGTTGCGTTTCATATGAGTACAATCGAAGATGGCAGGACTCTCAAAGGTGCAGACAGACTAAACGATTTCTCCCCGACGCTCCTTCTCATTAAAGCGCCTACTTGTCTTTCTTAGGAAAACGAGTAAATTTACAAAGTAAAAGTGGTTTGTCTACCTGGTAGTTCAATGAACCAGTATCGAGTCTAAGTGCTCCAGTGCAGAAAGTCTCGCAACCCGAAAAAAACATCAATGAGATCATTATACAAGAAAGCTCCCTAAAGGAGATTTCGTCGTTTTGGGAGACCAGGACACGTACAGACAAGGTGAGAATAGGCTCCTTCTCCTCTTCGTCCAAGCAGCTTCTGCAGAAATCATTTGACTGTACGCCCTTGTATGTAAATTATAGTAAAGGAAACATACTTGTACATGCGATTTCCGCCTGTTGGAATATTGACAAAAAAAATGAGATTTATTCACTTTTTAAATGACAGCTCATTGCTGTATGGTGTATCTATTGTTACAACAAAAACGGCGTCTCAAAATTCGGATTCAACATGCAAATCATTTTAGGAAACCAATTTGCTTCTATCATTAAAAGATAGTTTTAAAGTGCAGAACATTTTTGAGTTAAATTTTGTTGTACTTTTATGAAATATAAGGAACAAGTTTGTTGTTGTAGCCGGTTACATTTTTCATGCAGAAAATTCAATTATCACAGCAAAATATTTGTTTTTCAAATACATATGAAAGACTGCAACTTTATAAAGGGTGATTTTTTTAAGGTTAGGATTTTCATGCATTAGTATTTGACAGATCACGCGGGATTTCAGACATGGTGTCAAAGAGAAAGATGCTCAGTATGCTTTGACATTTCATCATGAATAGACTTACTAACGAGCAACGCTTGCAAATCATAGAATTTTATTACCAAAATCAGTGTTCGGTTCGAAATGTGTTTCGCGCTTTACGTCCGATTTATGGTCTACATAATCGACCAAGTGAGCAAACAATTAATGCGATTGTGACCAAGTTTCGCACTCAGTTTACTTTATTGGACATTAAACCAACCACACGAATGCGTACAGTGCGTACAGAAGAGAATATTGCGTCTGTTTCTGAGAGTGTTGCTGAAGACCGTGAAATGTCGATTCGTCGCCGTTCGCAGCAATTGGGTTTGTGTTATTCGACCACATGGAAGATTTTACGCAAAGATCTTGGTGTAAAACCGTATAAAATACAGCTCGTGCAAGAACTGAAGCCGAACGATCTGCCACAACGTCGAATTTTCAGTGAATGGGCCCTAGAAAAGTTGGCAGAAAATCCGCTTTTTTATCGACAAATTTTGTTCAGCGATGAGGCTCATTTCTGGTTGAATGGCTACGTAAATAAGCACAATTGCCGCATTTGGAGTGAAGAGCAACCAGAAGCCGTTCAAGAACTGCCCATGCATCCCAAAAAATGCACTGTTTGGTGTGGTTTGTACGCTGGTGGAATCATTGGACCGTATTTTTTCAAAGATGCTGTTGGACGCAACGTTACGGTGAATGGCGATCGCTATCGTTCAATGCTAACAAACTTTTTGTTGCCAAAAATGGAAGAACTGAACTTGGTTGACATGTGGTTTCAACAAGATGGCGCTACATGCCACACAGCTCGCGATTCTATGGCCATTTTGAGGGAAAACTTCGGAGAACAATTCATCTCAAGGAATGGACCGGTAAGTTGGCCACCAAGATCATGCGATTTGACGCCTTTAGACTATTTTTGTGGGGCTACGTCAAGTCTAAAGTCTACACAAATAAGCCAGCAACTATTCCAGCTTTGGAAGACAACATTTCCGAAGAAATTCGGGCTATTCCGGCCGAAATGCTCGAAAAAGTTACCCAAAATTGGACTTTCCGAATGGACCACCTAAGACGCAGCCGCGGTCAACATTTAAATGAAATTATCTTCAAAAAGTAAATGTCATGGACCAATCTAACGTTTCAAATAAAGAATCGATGAGATTTTGCAAATTTTATGCGTTTTTTTTTTAAAAAAAGTTCTCAAGCTCTTAAAAAATCACCCTTTACTTCCTATTGGATTAATTTAGACATTAAGCTCATCGTTTAGTGAACAATACAGTGTGACCGAAAAATCTACGTATACTATGGTAAATATTCTTTCTAAATGTCGGGATTTCGGGTCTGTCATTTAAATGCGCGGAGCCTTAATGTTTGTAAGAAAGATTATTTGGAATATTTGTTTGCAAGTTGCTGTGTTGATGTTATCTGTGTTAGTGAATCCTGGTTTCAGAAGGATGTATGTGATACAACTTATAACATACCCAGCTACAACCTATACAGAAATGATAGGCCATCAATTACAAGGGAGGTGTAGCAATTTATTGCAAAACCTCAATTAACTGTAAAATTGTCAGTAAGTCTCTCGATTTAGGTGTAGAATATAATAATTGTTGCAATATGTGATGGAGTAAATAAATGTTTGGTGTCCTGTGTCTACAGCAATAACAGAAGCTGCTCTGTTGCTCCATTCTTTTCATATCCCTCTCCAGTGTGTCTGCATTGTATGAGCACGTAATTATTTGTGGTGATTTTAATGCAGATTTGCTTAAAAATGATTCCCGCTGCTTCCAGATCCGCGACTTAGTTTCCTCAGTGACACTTCAAATAGTCAATACCACTTATCCTACACGTTTTGCCAAAAACTGTACACCCAGTCTTCTTGATCTAGCTATTGTTTCTGATCCGTCCTTAGTTATTCTATTTGACCAATTTTCCCTTGATTGTGTTTCTGATCATGACCTTATTTTTTGTACTTACAACATTATTTTTTCCCGCTTTGCTGTTCCTTTGTCTTTTACGTATAGAGATTTTCGTTCTGTTGATTTAAATGTACTTCAACTTGCAACCTTGTCAGCCCCTTGGCATAGATGTCGCCTAAATGCAGATCCTGACCAAAAATTGAACCAATTTCAAGCAATTATTTTAGAACTCTTCAATCAATGTGTACCTATCACAGTGAGTATACGTAACAGAAGCTGCCCTTGGTTTACAACTGACGTAATCAACTCACTGAAAGCTTGTAACAGACTGTACAGTAGATGGAAACATAGGCCAACAAATTCCAACTGGGCTTCATATAAAGTCGCGCGAAATAACACAATTGATATCATACGTACTGCCAAGCGAAATTTCTATGCTGCAAAATTGAATACTTCGCTACCCTCAAAAACACTGTGGAGTAACCTTCGTATGATTGATTCGTGTTCCTGGCAGTAAAACTGATTCAAAATGAACAATAAATGAACATTTTCTTGGTGGTGTTGCTGGGGCGATTCATTTTCCATTCGATAGAAATCCTGACGTCGCAGTTCCAAGACTGGACGATTTTGAAGTGGTTACGGAAGATGGTGTCCTTAAAAGTGTAGCTGAAATCAAGTCGAATGCTACTGGGGATGATGGGGTACCAATTCGTTTTATAAAATTAATTCTACCCCTAATCGTTTGCCACTTGACTCATGTCATTAACCATTGCATCACTACGTCCACCTTTCCCCAGACTTGGAAGGTTGCCCTAGTTCTACCCATTGCAAAAAAGGCCAATCCAGTGTCTGTTGGAGACCTTAGACCCATCAGCATTTTACCATGATTGTCAAAGGCTTTCGAGAAACTCATAGCTAAACAGATTAACAAACATTTATCGCGTCATCAGCTATTAAGTCTTTATCAATCCGGCTTTAGAGCCCACCACAGTTGCTCTACGGCAATGGTTAGCATTATTGATGACATAAGGTGTAAGTTTGACAAAGGATATATGACATTTCTTTGTTTGCTTGATTTCTCGAAGGCCTTTGACATGGTTAATCATGAAGTCCTCTGCTGGACTGGAAACTCAAAAACATGTTTGGCCTCAGCGAAAGAGCCACTAAACTGGTTCGTAGTTTTCTTTCCGGTAGACCGCAACGTGTTTTTTCTGGTAACAGTTGTTCGATTTTAAAGCCCGTCAAACAAGGCGTACCACAGGGATCAATTTTGGGGCCGATTTTGTTCTGTATGTTTATTAATGATCTGCCATCCATCTGTAAACATTCATCAGTTCATCTTTATGCTGACGATGTTCAGCTTTACTTGTCTCGTCCGGTAAATGAAATAAATGAATTGGCGTCTCGACTGAACGATGACTTGTCACTAATTTATCACTGGTCGGTTGCTAATGGCTTACGGCTGAATCCATCCAAGTCCAAGATCATCCCAATATCGAGTAAAGTTATGGAACTCAATCATCTTCCTGATCTTTGGCTCTCCGACAAGAAAATTGCATCCGTCGAATCGGTCACAAGTCTTGGATTTATTATAAATCGCAATTTGAATGGCTATAATCATACCAACGTCATCATTGGTCGTATCTACGGCTGCCTTCGCAAACTGTGGCAAACTGCAAGTTTTACTCCCATTGAAACTCGAAGAAAGCTAATTATTGCCCTAGTTTTACCCCTCATTACCTATGCTGAGGTGGTTTATTGTAAACTCGACTCATTGTCTTAGCGAAAGTTACAGGTAGCTCTTAACGACGCAGTGCGGTACATATATGGCCAACGTAGATACGACCACTCCAGGGGCCTCCTTGGCTGTCCACTACAACAGCTCATCAATGCCAGGAACTGTATCTTCTTGCATAAAATTATTAATAATCGGTGTCCTCCCTATCTTTTTGACAGGCTCAATTTCGCTCGTTCTACAAGGACTTTCAATATTGTTTTACCATATTATCGGTACTTAAACTCATCACGTTTATTTTTCATTCACGCTGTAAGATTATGGAACTCATTGCCCTCTCAAATGAAAACTACGAGGGCGGGTCAATAAGTCCGTGACTTTTGGAATAAAACACAGATTTTTTGATAAAAAAAAAAATTATTTTTCACCGTAGTCTCCCTTGAGCTCTATAAACTTTGTCCAACGCTTCTCAAATTTTTTTATCCCTTCCAAAAAAAATGATTTGTCGAGGTCCTCAAAATAGGCCTTTGTTTGCGAGGTGACTTCATCATTGAAGTCAAATCTTTTTCCACCAAGCCATTTCTTCAGGTTTGGGAACAAGAAGTAGTCGCTCGGAGCCAAATCTGGAGAATAGGGTGGATGAGGGAGCAATTCATAGCCCAATTCATGTTTTTTTGCCATGGCAACTGCACATGTGTGCACCCTTGCATTGTCTTGGTGGAAAAGAACTTTTTTCTTGGCCAAATGAGGTCGATTTTTTTTCAAATCGTCATTGAATCGGTCCAATAAGTTGGCATAATATTCCTCATTGATTGTTCTTCCCTTTTGAAGGTAGTCAATGTGGATTATCCCGCGTGCATCCCAAAAAACAGTTGCCATAACTTTATTGGCTGACAAACCCACCTTGGCCTTCTTTGGCGCCGATTCACCCTTAGAAACCCACTGTTTTGACTGTTGTTTGGTCTCTGGTGTGTTGTGATGGATCCATGTTTCGTCCACGGTTACAAAACGGCGCAAAAACTCCTCCATATTGTGATTAAACAACGCCAAACCTTCCTGTGAAGTTGTTACACGATTGCGTTTGTGGTCGACTGTGAGCAAACGCGGCACCCATCTTGCGGAAAGCTTTCTCATGCCCAAGTGATCATTCAAAATTGAAACCACTGAGCCATGCGAGATCCCTACGGCTTCCACAATCTCTCGCACTTTCAATCTTCGGTCGGCCAACACCATATCGTGAATTTTTTCGATTGTTTCGGGTGTAGAGACCTCAACTGGGCGTCCAGGACGTTAGGCATCTTCAGTGCTTGTACGGCCACAACGAAATTCAGTAAACCACTTTTTTACCATTGAAATCGATGGTGCAGAGTCCCCATAGTATTTTTCAAGCTTAGCCTTGGTCTCGGTAATGGTTTTTTTTCGCAAGAAATAATGCTTAATAAGCACACGAAATTCACTTTTTTCCATTTTCTCCTCAAATTAGTGAGTAGTCTGATAAAAATAGCTGTCAAACACAAACTAACTGACGCAGCAAAATTAAATTTTGACAGGAGTCAACTGACAGATGCCTGTTGACAGGAGCAGTGTTGCTGTTTCAGTAAAGAGGTCAGAAATTCAAAAAGTCACGGACTTATTGACCCGCCCTCGTATAACTAACGCCACACATTTTAAAAGGGCAATCTTTTGTCATTTCACTATCACAAATAAATAATCCTCCATACTCTGTCCTTACTTATTTTTCTTGTCTGTTACCATATTCTTGTCTTGTTAACCTACTTTCGTTTATTCCAACTACATATATCCTTATTACCCTTCCATATGTTCGCCCAACTCTTAGGTTAAGTCTAATTATTGTTTATAGTTTTAAGTTTTGAAACATTGTCTATCTTCATATTTAAATTACTACTAAGTACTAAAAAAGATTTTATTTGTACATCCCATATTAATTAAAATAAATTGAAAAAATTAAAAATTAAAAATTAAAAACAAAAAAAAAAAAAACTTCCGCCATTCGCTAAAATGTATAAAATGCGCCAGATCTATTCCATACGTATAGGTATACAAATATATTTCAACTTCCAGTCAAATGCAAATAAAGAAAATTGTTTAACCCATTTATTGATAGAAACAATTTTTTCAAATTTAAATAACATTCAAAACTAGAAAATTATTATTAATTATTTTTTAATTCTACGCCGCGCCGAATGAGCGCATATACACAAATTTCCATCCAATTTGCTCCCAATGTAAAATCAGAACAAAACGCGTACAAGTTTTTGACACTCAAAATAATATTTCATTACATGTTCGGTGCTCGTGTTAATATATATTAACAGATCACTTACTCTATTGCAGGTGTATACATTAACACTTTTAAAATGGCTCATACTAGGAATACAACTGGTACTTCTGTGAAATGTGTATACATATCTACAAATCTTTTGTTTGCTTTTCATGCCCCGGCATTACCACAAACACAATACAAAATCAATTCAAAATAAAACATTCAAAATACTTAACTCGAATGAAATGTGTTCAATGAAAAGTAAATAAATAACCAAACGTTTGTCTCATTTCACCACTCACAGTGAAAAGAACTAAATTAGCCGACGAATTTAAGAGCAGAAAAACGAGGGGGCTAAGTAATTACCATATGCGAACAAATTGACTACAAAGGCGTGGCCAATAAAAATATATAAAATTAGAAAACAATTTTTTTTTGTGGAAACTGTACATGTGTATGTAATTAGAATTTTTTTAATTGCTGCTTTCTGACGAAATACTGAGCTCTACTGGGATAAAACTAATAAATCGAATGCAATGCAAAAAGAAAATGTATTCTACTATGTGTCTATTTTACTTCAAGGAAATGATTTTTTTTTTTTCTAAAATTTAATATCATAGATTTATTTTATTGTACACATGTATACTTACATTTCGAACTGTCTGCGTGATAATTAAAAATAAAATTATAGAAAAAGAAAATGTTTGGTTTTTATTTTTTTTATCGTAAAAAATAAAAATTATTTCTTAAAATAAAAAAAAAGTTAAATATAAAAATGAATTAAAAAATTAAATTCGATGGTAGATATGCAAAAATGGATAAAGTTGGAAAAAATATATGAGGGGAAAATGTGTGTGTTTTGCTATTTAATTTGATTTGCAAAATAAAAATGTCTTAAAATTAAGTTTTACTAGGTAGAGGGACAGATTGCTTTTGGCGGTATAAAATTGTTTGTTGTACACAATCGAAAAGACTTTGAATTTTCAATGTTCTTAAATTTGAAAAGCATACGACATACATTTTCGACATACTAGACAAGAAATTAAATTGGAAAATCAACACCAATGAAAGAATCAAAAAAGCCACAATAGCCTTTTACTCCTGCAGCAAAATCTTTGGGAAAACCTGGGGACCATCTCCCAAAATTAAACTGTGGATGTACACGGCAATAGTAAGACCCATACTGACATATGGCAGTCTCGTATGGTGGCAGGCAACCAATAAAGCCACCTACCTAAAGGCTCTCACAAAAGTTCAGCGACTAGCGTGCATCGGCACAACCAGTGCGATGAGGACAACCCCAACCGCAGGACTTGAGGCTATCCTCAACCTGCCTCCGCTAGACATCTTTGTTCAATCAACAGCCGCCATTGGTGCCATGAGAATTTGCCAAACAGCGAACTGGAAATCTAATGCAATGGGCCATTCGATGATCCTACAGAAATACTTTGGCCATGTACCAACTACGGACTACATCACGCCATACTTAGACTTCACAAGACCCTTCTCGAGTGCCTATCCCAGTAGGGAAGAATGGAGAAGCGGACTCGTCCCCGACACGCAAGCCATAGCCGTATTTACGGACGGCTCAAAAATGGCAACGGGGGTGGGGTCAGGCGTCTTTTCCGCACCACTGGGCATATCAAAATCGGTACGCCTACCCGACCACAGCAGCGTCTTCGAAGCAGAGGTTCTGGCAGTTACAACAGCAGCCCCTGAGTCTGCGGTAGGGGCAATACCTCCCGATGGTATTACCTTCTATATCGACAGCCAGGCAGCAATAAAAGCCTTAACTGCAGCAGAAATAAAATCAAAGCTTGTGAAATGTTGTCGCGAAGAACTCAAGGTTCTTGGTACCCAGCATAAGGTATCGCTCTGCTGGGTCCCGGGACATGAAGGTATTCCGGGCAACGAGAAAGCGGACGAATTAGCAAGACAAGGTTCGGAAGCTGTGTCAGAACAAGCTGATCCCTCTGTACTCCCCCCGCCTTGCTCACTCAGGCTTGAAGCAGGGAAAAAGGCAATAAGAGAGGCGAACCTTAGATGGACGGTACTAGATACTTGCCACACCACTAGAACGCTATGGCCAACCTACAATGAGGCCAGAACCGAGAGTCTAATGAAAAAGGATAGAATAGCACTATCCACCCTCGTAGGTATTTTAACGGGGCACAACACTCTGCGGTACCATATGAAAAAATTACGCTTGACGGAGGAAGAACTCTGTAGAAGCTGTGGCGACGAGGAAGCTCTGGAAGACACTACCCACTTCCTGTGTCACTGCCCGGGTCTCCAACACATTAGACACAGATTCTTGGGGAGACACTTCTTCCACGACCTAGACGAACTCTCCAGCACACCAATAGACAGAATAATGAAGTTCATCAAATCTACAGGATGGTTTGCATCGAACACCACAGCGAGTAACTAATCTCAGCTGTTTATAGACAGGGTTAAAAATGAGTAAGGGACTACCTTCCTCCCCCGATGGGCATCACAATGGGTCAGCATTGACCTGAGTGTGGCACTATGCCAGCCCACCTACCTATCCTAACCTAACTTACATTTTCGACAGTCCTAAGTTCTGACGATGACAACATTTCCATGCAAGGTCTGAATTTGACAAGTACTCGTTTGATCAGATTTATTATCCAAATTCGCTACTTTTGGAGACATTGTTTTTGTGCATAGATTAATACTGATATTGATATTGATCAAACGACGTTGTTTAAAGACCGCTTAACTTAAAGGCCATTGAACGCGTTAAGAGACCAGATAATATTGTGTTGTATGTGCAGTGGGGTCCTCAGTAGATGGCAAGCACTTAGACCTAGTGGTGCATTGTACTTCAGCATAGCTGCCTGCTCGCTGCTTATTGGCGATTAGTAATAGAGTCAATGAGAGAGAACCTGCCATTGGCCTTGGCAAAGCGAAGGATATTAGCAAGCTCCACATCGCCCATCTCATCTTCGTTGAAGAATTGTTTACCTATAGTGTTGAGCCTGGTTCTGACGAAAGCAGGATATTCACAGAAGAAGTGAGATGCCGTTTCATCCGCCTATGCAGCACTCGCATAGGCCCGAGCTCCTAATGTGGATGGTCTTTAGGTGCTCGTTAAGAGAACTGAAACCAGTGATGAGACCAACAAAGGATCTCAAGACCTTCCTATTTAGTCCAAGCAAAAACTTAGCTCTGCTAATTTTTGGACCGTCCACTAGCTTCTTCGAATACCTGCATGAGACCAGGTCATGCCAGTATTCGGAATGTTGTTGGCGTAGAGCCTCAGCCATTTCACGTTTGTGGACGGATGAGCAGCATCCTATGGATGGTTTTGGGCCAATGAAGGCTGTTGAAGAGCCATTCCTTGCCAGAGCATCCGCTCTTTCATTACCCTGGATACCTGTGTGCCCAGGAACGCAGGCAAGTGATACCGAGTTACATCTTCCCAGACGGTTAAGCTTATCCATGGTTTCCTCAACGATTTTTGAGTTGGGAGAGCCAGCAGAACAAGCTTTGATTGCGTCTTGGCTATCTGAGCAGATGTATAAGGTTTTACCCTTACTCCTTCTCCTTAATAGAAAAACAGTTGTTTTTCTACCCAAGGCTGCAGATAGATTTATCCGACAGTCTCTAGAGTAGAGCCCGGCTCCGGAGATACCGTCAATGAGTTAGCCATCCGTATAGACAATGACATCACCCGGCCTAAAGCCATTCCACCCCTCACTGTTCCTGCCGTTCAGGAAGGATGACCTGATTTGCTTCGGGCACACAGCGTCAAGTGCTCCTCCCCGATGGCCAGGTAGGCTGTCATAGAGAGCTCTGTACCTATCACCTCTGGTCACATCGCCGAGGTTGAACTGCCGTCCAATTACTACACACATACGGTATAGAGATTTTCTGGCCTCTCACTCTGAGCAAGGAACTGCAAGGGAGGTAAACAGAGCAACACTTTCATAGCACCAGTGGGAGTTTCGCTCATCGCACCTGTAATGCATAAGCACGCAAGGTGTTGTAGCTTCGTCAGTTGACGTTTGAGGATGTGAGCTATAGCTCACCATACAATCGCATCAAACATAAGGTATGGCCTAACGATGCACGTGTAAATCCAGTGAACCAGCCTGGGACTAAGTCCCTAGGTTCTGCTGAACATCCTACGGCACTGCCAGAGAATGTTAGTTGCCCTCGAAATTCTAGTATCCAAATGCTCAGAAACGAGCTTTGGGTCGAAAACAATACCCAGGTACTTAACCTAGCTTGATGGCTTTAGTTGAGTGCCCTGGAAGTAAGGCCACCTCACTTGAGGTATTGCTCTTCCAGATAATAACCTCGTCTTTAAAGAAGAAGAAGGAAGAACAAGAAGAATAAGGAGAACAAGAACAAGAACAAGAACAAGAACAAGAACAAGAACAAGAACAACAACAACAACAACAACAACAACAACAACAACAACAACAACAACAACAACAACAACAATATAAACAACAACAACAACAAGAAATTCTCCTCCTACCAGTAGATAGGTAGTAGTAGGCCCGTACAGGGCCTTAAACCTAGTTTCTCCAACCATTTGCTTGTACGAAGCAAGTGGAAGGGACCTACAATTTTTAACCAAATCCGAACGGCAAATTTGCGAAGCTTCCTTTGAGTTTCAATTGACACTCTTGAATGTTTGTCTGATGTTCGCAAGAGGTGGGGCAGTGGAAACAACTTTTGTTTGGTGTTACTTGGCCACGGCGGGTACCTACCAGTAGATAGTCTTTTAAAACGTTTAGGGCTAGGCGGCCAAGACCGATACGCAGTGTGCACGCATGAACGATTCACATTTTGGGGAAGTTGTCAAATGAAAAATGGATTTCATATCAGTATAGCAAATGCGTGCATGCTTTTAATAAAATTAGTTAAACAAAAAGCAATTTTTTGAAAACAATATTTTAACATCACGGGAAAATGTCGATTATCGGTTGACAGAAATGGATCACCATTGGCATATGTGTTTGTTGGCGATGAGGCATTTTGGTCATCCGAACATCCTTATTCATAGAAAAGTTTAACATAAGCTATTTTTTAATAATCGCCTTTGTAGAGCTCGCAGGATGATGGAGTGCGCATTTTGCATTTTCGCAAATAAGTTAAGGATATAACACCGACATCTAGACATAAAAAATCGAAAGTGCTTGTTGTGTTATCCATTAATTTGTAAGAGATGATTACGAAAAAAATAAAAGCGGCAGGAAAATTCTGAAAGCATTTTTACCCTTATATCACCAATCAATCAGTGTGGAACTCAGTTCATTCCATCTTAGTGTCAATGTATCACAAAACTCCGGCCATAACTTTTCTTTTAAATGGCGGTCGCTATTATAATTTAGTTTCTTGTCATAAGAGCCCAACATACGATCAATGTTACCTGAATGAATCATCCTTTAAGTAATATTGATCGGTTGTATGCTCTTCAATTTTCTCGTCAAGTAACATTGATACATCGTTGAAAACCAAAATCAAGAATATTGTATTCCACCTTTAATGATGAAACCGTATTTTCAAATCTAAACATGTGAACTCTTTAAGAATTAATTTGTTCAACTTGCAGTTTAAGTTACCAATAGTCGCCTTGCAACACCATGTATGTACTTGGAAATCTTTTTTCGAAGAAACCAAATAAACTACGGTGACAAAAAAACACGGCTCAACTTGTAAGTGTTTTGTACTGAACTAAGGCAACGGTCTCCGATTTCCATTAAAAGACTGTGGAGACACGATAAATAACTGTTAAGCGATATAAGCGTAGCCAACAAATTTCAAAGCACATCGGCTCAGGTGCCTAGGAAATTATACGCTTCAGACCGGAGAATCTTTGATTCCATCCCAGAGAAAGCATTAGGAAATGCAGCGAAACTAACTCGGCGTAAGAAACTGGAGACAGCTACATATTATCGATGTTGCTGGAGAGGCATGTCGTTTGCGGCGCCCAAGTCCGCCCTGGACTGTAAGTGCTATTTAAAGTTAAAGTCTTTGTAGGGTATGAGTAAAAGAGTGAAATTTTATGTCTCCAAAATACAATGTTTTCTTCTGTCGTTAAAGCGAAACCCGAATCCATGAATTGTACTTGCATCGCCAAAACCGAAAGGCTTTCCATTCTCGGTATGTTTCTATATTACAACCTTCATTTTAATTACCAATATTTGATGTCGCCAAGAAGCTAGAAAATGTCTGGACTTTCTCAAGCGATACAAGAAATATATCAGCTCTTCATATCTGGCTACAATTTATAAGGCATTAATCCGCCCCAAGCTCGAGTACAACGGTAATATCTGGTCTGGTGAACTGATTACACATTTGGAGCTACTCGACAGAATTCGAAAACGCGTAATAAAACTTATTGGTGATGGAGACATCGGAAAATCGTCTGACTCTATTAGGCATCGTCGCAATGTCAACGGCCTTTCATTGTTCTATCATTTCCACAATAAGTGATCAAACGAAATAGCCAGTTGTATTCTTCCCTGCTAACATTTCAACCGCAATACCCGCCATGTATGAACTTCAGTTCAATATGAAGACTATATTGGGGTGCTCTGTGAAATACAAATTTTATTTCTATACCCGTACCACACGAATGCGGAATGCTCTACCACGCTGTATCTTTTCTTGCCATCACATTACAAACATTGAAGACCAACGTGCGTCGTCATCTCCTTTCGCTCTATAATCCTAATTTCCATTCTGCCCGTGCTGTGTTACTATTTATATAATTTTTATAAAATATTTATAAAATATTAAGGCATGAGTCAAAATTATAATACCCTAAGAATAGGGTACACAAAAAGTCAGAACAATGGCCACTATTTATTTAATTGATAATACTAATTCTTAGTTTTGTACATGGTACAAGTTGTAAGTTGTTTCGAAACTGCATTTACCTTATTTCTAATCCACTCAATAGTACCCCCTTAAAGCTGGGTGAGAAAATGTTCTGTAAGAAAATGGCGTATCCATTAACTCCACACTAAAGTCTGATGTTATGAGTTCCCGAATGCCTCTGAATCAACCCATATCCTAGCATATCGATTGAACAAAGTTCTCTACATTTTTATCGATCCATTTCGTGCCAACCGACTCGCAACAGCAACTTTCCTACAAACCCATTTATTCGGAGCAATTTGCCGCATGCGATGACTTTACAAAGTCATTCTATTGAGTTTCTCGTGCTATCATCATTTGACCTTAGTAGGTGTTCTAATCTCTGGGAAATGTTATGATCTGTCATTCATTTATCAAACTACTAATTTATATTTCCAATTGATGACTTAATATTTAAATATATGCGAATTACTGAACACTTTTAACCGACAGAACCGGTTTCACTGATGTTTTTGTTGTGCCGTCAACATCCGATTCTCTTCGATTGGTAGAACAGAACCGTAAAATTTAAAAATAATTTATGAAATAATATGTTTATTAAATTCATTTTGTTTTGGTTTACACATTACGTTTCATAATAGCACGGCTCAGCTCAAATCTAATAAGAAAATGACGCAATAGACAAGAAGTAAGTATCTCTCCAATCGATGGCTAACTTCAAAAAATAAACAATGCATAAAAGAAAAAGAGTCTTTGCGATACGCCGCAGATAAACATTTATGTAAATTGTGTTCTTGTGCATATGTTGGTGTACCATTTGTATCCTTATAGCAATCTGTACTCTAGAGACTATGCAGTCGTACATTTCATTTAAAATTAAACAGAAACTCTTTCGATATTCTTGAAAATCGTATACACCGTTGAAGTGAACAAAAAAATATATCTCCATCTGAAACTCTCATATAAATATATGAAGTTAATGCACTTGAACAAAAAAATGCTAACAATATGTTATTACAAAATTTAAAAAAAAACTTCACGTAATTTGATTTATACGAAATTGAAATTTAAAATTTTAAATTGAATAAAAATCGCCTCATAAAACATTTAATAAAATAAAAACAATTTCAATTACCTATCTATTGCAATTAAAAAAAAACATAAACTGTAAAAAATAAAACAATTTTAATGAATTTAAAAAAATAGTAAATTTGCTTTTTTTGTTAAAAAGCCGGTCAATATTGCGCTAATAAATTAAATTTATAAATTACGTAGTTATGCAGGTACGAGTAGATGAATTGTTTTTGCGGTAGGACAAAACCTAACTCATCATTGGCGAGAAGCAGTAAATGTGTTTGGGTGTGTGTGTATGTATTCGAAATGGGTTTATATGGTGGTGAAAGGGAAATTCTTAAGGAATGACATAATTTTCATGGAAAACAGAAAACAAAAAATCAATACAAAAATAAGAACGAAATAATGCAGGTCAATATCCAAAGGATTCTAACGATATATGTTTAGGTAGTTCACTGTGCAGAATTTATAAATTATAGAACAAAACTTAAACAGAAAAAAAAAAAAACTAATTGTATCTTTACCTGTGAATGAGCTGAACATATTTGAATTTTATTTTTCTTATTTTTGGTGTTGAACTGTTATTTTTTAATTATTTTATTCGATTCACTTTACACACGAGCTACCGACAAGCAACTTCTTCAACACGAGATACACTATAAACTAAACAACCAAACGAATGCTTAGGTTTCTCTCAGTCTCAGTAGATGAGTAGACTACAAACAACGCAGAAAAAACATAGAATCCAACAAATCCAAAAGGCGTTTCACAATGTTCAGATATTCAGATACTTTTATTCAATTTTTGTTGTTTGTGTATTTTTTTTTTTAATTTTCTGGTTTCCTTGCTGGTTCTCTTGTATTTTTTTTGTTTTTATTACTTATTTGATGAAAAAAACGCGAATTGAATTTTGTGGAAATGAAACAAAAACAATTATGGACTTATATTCTGCAAGTATCTAGGTAGTGGATGTGGAGTGAAGTGAAGTAGCAGCATGTGTTAAGTTAGTATATATAGATGATGCTTTCACTGATGTAGCTTCAGAAGTTCTGTGCGCTGCGCTGGCCGACACTATGGAGACCAGTTGACCCACCTAGAGCGGTGTGTGCCCATGTAGACGTATACCCTTTAAACACTTAGCAGCCGGGTGAATCGAGGGGAGTGCATTATAGAATAAGTGAAATAGGTACTAGGACAGGGGAGCCCATCCAGAGAAGACAGCCACTACCATGGGAGAGCAACTACGATGAGTAATACATTGGAGATTGTAAAAGGAAAAACAAGTTTTTTGTAAATAAATTGGGGTGGGATTGAAGAGGATGGGGAAATTAGGTTGAAATAGTTTTTATTTTTAAATGCAGGAATTAATGGTGGTATCAAGGAGAGTTGAACTGGTGACGTAATGGAAAAGATGATCGAATGGTTGGTTGGTTGGATAGGATTGCATGTTGTCATCGATGTTGTGTGATTTCGTTTAACACTGAGTTTGCATGAAAAGCAACATGTTGCTGGATTTGTGGTCGTGGTTTTGATGTATAAAGTAAACCTATCGCAAAATTTTGCGCAGTAAATAAAGTTATGAGAGCCTGTTGTGGTTTTCCCATTAAACTTACTGATTTTGCATGCAATTTGACAAAGGAACGACACCTATATCCTATATGAGCATTATTTTCCCAATGAATAGTCATACAGATGGACTTCAATGTGGCCTGCCTTAACTAACACAAGTTCGTCCTTATTCTGGAACTTATTATACCTCTTAATAATTAAAATGCGCAACTATAATGCCACAAGATACCTGGGGTGGAATCGGCTAAGGTGATAGTTGATAGTTGACAATCAAAATCATACCTTTACATCCACGTAAGGTGATAATCAAATTGACAATCACCTTTTTGTGATGAATTTCATGTGACAGCTATTTAGGTGTCGCTTTCATACATTTTTGTTATTTTCATAGGTATGCACCTCGCCTTCAACTCCAAATAAATTAAATACTTTAGTGAAAAAAGAATATATATTAAATAAATTCAGATAAAAAAGTGAAATTGGAAAATTCGTGAAGTGCAATGTTTACTTCATTAGAACTTTTCTTCACAAATGAAGAAGAAACCAGAGAAATAAAGCAAATATCTTGGAACTTTCAAACCCGATGTAAGAATTCATATAATTATAAATATTCATTGTTGATTGCTATTATTTATTATTGTGTATTTTAGATTTTTGAAAAACGTTCGCTTATCAAAAGAAGCGTTTGTGTTTGTTTTGGGACTGCTTGATTTACCAACTGGAATAAAATCAACGCATGTTACACCCATCCTTCAATTGGTGGCTATCAAAGACAAGTTGGGGCTGACTGGGCTGCATCAATTGGTCAAAGTACGGTGGCTGAAATTACTGCTGCAGTCAATACTGTGCCCATGTATGATAGTTTTTGCCGTTTTTGCCTAAGGATTCAACAAAATCATATTTGAAATATAAATTATGAAAAATAAACACACATCAGCTGCTCGGAATGACAACGTCGGCAGGGAAGTGACGTTTAAAACACTAAGTGCTGCCAATAATCAATCATTTTTTACTGATCGCTTTACGCAGAGCAAAGAGGAGTTGATAATCAAAAACGACGCAACGCTAGGAAATCTTATGTGGCGACGTCTCTAATTTTGTTTATGTCTGGACAGCCTGGAAAGCTTTTGCAAGAGCTTCCGCACGAGCAAACTTTTTTAATAGGTAGTGTTTCCGAAATGTCGTGAATGAAGAGATCAAATAAATTAAGGGCTAGCTATCAAACCAAGTCGGAGCCACAATGGATAAGTGTGTTGCAGAACGGCTTGAGATATTCACGCAGTAGGTTGGACATTTATTGCCACCCTATAAACAGCGCTTGTCGTTAAAGGCGACTGATGACAGGAATTCCATCCAGGACATTAAGCGACGCATTTATAAGGCATCTTAAAGCTGTCCCGCAAGTGTACATGCGACTCCCTGGGTTGACACTATTGTAGATCGCTGGCGTCGTATGGAAACAACAATCAATAACAAGAGCAGTATGTCAAAAACCGTGAAAAAACTGGCCTTAAAATTTATGAATCACTAAAACACATAATAGCTACATTGTGGTGTCCCGTGCATGGACGGGCTAAGAAGATCACTGCAACGCTCCAGACGACGGCGCTTGTCGTTAACATCCAGGTGAGCCCAGCGATGCATTGACAATCTTGAATTTCCCGCAAGTGAACGTGCAAAACCGTGGGTTGACACGACTGGAGATCACCGTCGAAAAGGACAATCAAACAGGATTAATAACAGCTCGCTTAAGCAAACATAGCCTTCTTCCAATTGTTTTTGCAATTCAACAGAATTGTAATAATTGTCAAAGTACACGTGGTGCCCTTTTCCATCTCAGCTTCGAGGTCTTTTTGTTTAGCAGCATCCGACATTCAGAATTCTAAAACGAATCTAGCAGACTAACTGAAACTGGCACTGATCCACACATTCTATCTGCACTGGGTAAGGCCGCCACTGAGCGTGCCACAAGAGCCATGTGGGCCTGCAGACGCCTATACGGCAGAACTTGGGGTCTAAACCCCAGAATGATATACTGGATGTACACCATGATGGTTAGACCCATCATCACGTACGCCTCCATCGTGTGGTGGCCAAAAGTACTTGAACGTACTACGGCTAACAGGCTCCAAAAGCTACAACGTGTTGCCTGTCTGGGAATAACTGGTGTCATGCGCACATGCCCTACGGTAGCACTTGAAGCCATAATTGGACTGTCACCACTACAAGCATTCATTCAGAAGACGGCTGCCAGATGCGCTATTAAGCTTCAGCTTGAATATAAGTATAACTCAAATGACCATGTGGGTCACCTGAAGATACTCAACTCTATCCAAAACTTGGATATGTTTTACACCATCCCTGACTTAATGGTAAGGGAATATAGTTTCGATAAACTATTTGAGGTAGAAATACTAGACCGTTCTAAATGGGTCTCGGGAGTTCCAGCTGTGGACCCAAAAAGTCTGGTATGGTACACCGACGGATCAAAAATGGAGTCTGGAGTTGGTGCTGGTGTCTTTGGACCCAACACCAAGGTCTCGATACCTATGGGGATGTGCCCCACAGTGTTCCAGGCGGAAATCCATGCCATTGAGATCTGCGCTATCTTAAACTCCAACAAAGGAATTAAGGGCGCAAAGATACATATCTTCTCAGACAGTCGGGCGGCACTTCATGCACTGTCGTCCAACACAATAGACTCTCTGACTGCAAAAAACTGCTGCTGCGCCTTACAAAAGCTAGCTAAATACAACAAAGTTAAACTCGGATGGGTGCCTGGCCACCGAGGTTTTGTAGGGAATGAAGCTGCAGACAAGCTTGCCAGAGCTGGCTCTGAAGCCGCTTTTGTCGGTCCAGAACCGTACTGCAGTGTCAACTGAACTACTGCTCTAGGGCTTGTCAAAGATTGGGAGCAACAGACTCGCCTTGAACATTGGGTAAGCGCCCCTGGTCTGAGACAGTCTAAACGCTTGATTAAGCCCTACTCCTATAAGGAAATCCTTACTCTAAATAAGGAAAGCATTAGACTGCTGGTTGGCTTTCTCACTGGCCACTGCGGTCTGAGATATCATCTCAACAAGATGAACCTATGTCCAACGCCAGAATGTAGATTCTGCATGGAGGACGAGGAGACCTCAGAACACATACTCTGTGAATGCCCGGCGCTACATTGGTTGCGACGACGCCTTCTCCACAGAGAGATGTTATCACTGGCAGAGCTTCGCAACTCTACCACCAAAGACGTGCTGGGTTTCATTAGGGAAGTCAGTCGCCTTTTGGCGTAAAGACAACCTTGTGGCACAAAAGATCTTTTCAGGTCGCAGTGCCTGCCCTTGGGCAAGGGTTTATTTAGAAAAAAAAAAAAAAAAAAAAATCTGCACTGGGTGGGGTTACTTCCTCGTCCAATGTAACCCGACCCTTTTTTCAAAACTTGTTTTCCCGATCACGTAGATTGAATGTGTTTGTTTAAATAAACAGCTGTGGGGTCAAGCTGGAAATGATGATAAACACTATATTAACAAACTATATTAAATCTATGCTAACAAATTATCTCCTCAGTGCCGATTTCATAACATTGCAATTAAATCGGCCCAATTCCCCACAGATTCCTACGCAGATTCGTATGGGTCGATAGGTACCTACATACATTATATCGTTCGCCAAAAATTAATGTAACGCGCAATTCCTCTGCGTCTAGGTACGGGAATATAAAATCAACGGGCACTGACTCGCGCCACAACAATCTACATGGGTATGTAAATATTTATTTAGTTTTGTTATTCTGAATATTTACATTTTGACGTCAAAACAGCAATTTGTATTCTGTATCAGTTAAGCTTCAGTCTCAGTCATCCTCCCTAATATATCCAATTAAATATTGAAGAACAGAGGTTAACAAATTAGGACACGCAGTTTCGAAGAATTGTCTGTTAAAAACGCAGGAAAATTATAATTGTCACCTCGTTTTCGACCGAGCGTTTAACTACTACCTACATTATGTAAGTACCTACATGTGATGATATATGGATTAATTATAGACATAGTACAGCAAAAGATACTTACCACAATGTGCATCGTTTTGGCGCTCACTACGCTGAGGGTGATTAGCCTATCTACATCAATAAGGGAATACCGAAATGGAATTGAATTTGATTCGAAATTGTTGTTGTTGCCTACCTAATTACAATATAAAATATCTTGTTCTAGTAGGTATTCTTTATTCCCTTATAGCGCCGACGTGTGTGGCTTTTTCATACACACATTTGGATAAGTGTTTTCATCTGGCTATAAATAAATGCCAGTGCACATGTACCAATAGCACAACAAACTCCAAAGGAAAGTGTGTGGGCACGAAACTCAATTCCATTTCATGCACAAAATTGCTCAATGGGTTATTTTGGGTCTATAAATAATAAAGTCGTATCTGCAGGAAATTTTGTAAACTGCAAAAAAAAATAAAAAAAATTGAAGCCTACTTTTTGGCACTTTAGAAATTCAACTATTTTTAAGTGTTCAATGACGTACACTTTTGAAGCAATCAATTCGTTATAAATAATTTATAGTTTCCAAATATTTCAAGTTTTATTTTAATGGTTATATATGTATATAAAAAAAGATGTTGGTACATACACTTCGCTTCAACTGAATAAGCACAAACATTTTTTTATGCTACGTTGTCCATTTTTCCAAAACGCTTGTGCCATAATACGAGTATATCATTCATGATGCTAACTGATGTTGAGAAAATAAATCGGAAAGAATAATTCAAAAAGTACCGCCATTTTTTTCCTTGCTCTCTTGAAAAGCATTCAATATGGAAAAATGCAGTGAACAAAATATTCGGCGGGATGTGTTAGTGGGCTGAGGGATATTTCCTGAAAAATTCATCGCATCGGTTCATCAGAAACGAAGAAAATGGGTTTTGGAAGCACTGTTTATCCCCGCTAACTGACTTTGCGGCGATAGCTATCCCCGCTAAAGTTAGCGTATATAGGATAAGTTGTTGTTGTATTTTACATGCAAATTTCAAATTTTCCCTATATCCGCGTGCAAAGAAACACGGCTACTGACAAGAACAAGAAATGTGAGGTTGAATGCACTCGATTATATGAAAGCACAAGCTTAGTCTTGGTAATGAGTTTGTTCAATTTCCATCTTTGAACAACTTATACAACAAGGATTATAGAAAAGATCAATCTACTGAGCTATTTTACTACCACATTCTTGAAGATCAAAAGCTACAAGCTACATTCCCAAACATTGAAATTGCACTCAGAACGTATTTGGTTTTGATGGTATCTAATTGCACTGGAGAGCGCTCATTTTCAAAAATGAAAATTATAAAAAATAGACTTCGAATTGCGATGGGACAAAACCGTCTATCAAAGCTATTCCTACTCAGCATTGAAAGTGATTTCCTGCGGAAACTGGATTTCAGCGAAATCATCAAGGTTTCATTTGTTAGCGCTTTAATAAAACTTCATATAATTCTTGTTTTTCTCTATATTTATATACGTAGGTATGTTTGTTAAGATAATTTACTTGGATTCGCAATAAATTATTAAACACTGTATTGAAAGAAATTGTTCATTTTATTAGTAAAATAATAAGCCAGGGAGCCTCCACTCATTTGTTACCCCAGGGCTTCCAATCCTCTAAATCCGGCCCAGAGCGTTTTCCTTCAAAAATTCTTTTTTTTTGATAAAATCCTTTAAAAAACGTATAAAACAGACCATATCCTTTTTGATGATTTACCCATACTAAGGTTTTTGCCACGCCCACCTTGTCGGGTAACAGATTATCCGACAGTTCGCCCAGGCTGACTGTAGCATTTCCCCTTTTTTATACCCGATTCTAATTGTGGGCGTGTCAGTGGGCGGATTTTGAAAATATTTACACATGAGCATAAAGGGCCCATAGAGAGTATATATGTAGCCGATATAAAAATATAGACATAGTGTAATCTTACCTTTGGTATAATTTTGTATCTTTTCTCCTTAAATTATCTTTCACTCACACTAACACAAATTTAAATTACCTGTTATACTGTTATACATTGACATTTTCCTTTAAATACGATACGAATTTTGATTTTACAAAAAGTCCTTCTTTGATCGTTGACGGAATCGGTAAATGAGTTTTGTAAACCAAATTTAAAAGTAATAAATGTAATATAATAAACTTAAAAGTTTGAAAAAAATAATAGTTTAATTGAACACGCTAAAAGTGGTGACCCCGACGTGATCGCAAGTACAGTGCCGTCAAATTAAAAATTATTCAAGTTAAACTGCCCACGCTGTGAAAATCGCCGTCGAAGGCGTTCAAGAACAAAGGAAAAATTATTTTTTTTCGCTTTAGGAAGTACTTGCGGTCCGCCATTTGTTTTGAGTTTATAACAACCCCAAGTCAACGGCAGAGATAATCAACGGAATGAACATTAACGACTGCGATGGCGACGGCCGCGCACCAAACGGCGGCGATGTAGCAGGCGCCGACATTAATGCAAATGCGACCATTCCACGCATGCCAATGCCAATACTCATCGACCATTTGCACAACGCGGAACTTTATTTCGTCAGCTTGGAATTTTGGTTTGAGGCGAGCAATGTGACCAGCGACTACAAGAAGTATTGCTCAGTGATGGCACAAGTTCCACTCAACGATCTTGGCACTATACAAACAGAGATCGGCACAGTTCCGTCGTCTGGTAGATATAATCTTGTCAAACCAATAATCATAGCTTTTTATTCCGACTCACAGCAAAAGAGATTTCGTGAAGCCATAAACGAAATGCAGCTAGGCGACATGAAACCTAGTCAGTTTTACCAGAAACTAAAGAATTTAGCTTCCGATTCCCTGACTGACACTGCTCTCATCGATCTCTGGGCCGCACGTTTGCCCGAAATGGCACACGCCGCCGTCATTCAAATGAAGGAATCGCCTATCAAAGACCGACTCGTTGCAGCTGATGCACTAGTGGAATCGATTCGATTGCGTGCTATTGGTGATCGCAGTATTCGCCAAACGACTTCGCAGCAACCGGGAACTTCGGTTCAAGCAAAAACTCCATCACCGACGAAAGCCGAAGTAAATGTACTGGAGAAATTGAGCAACCAAATCGCTGAGTTGGAACGAAAATTCGCTAAAATGGGTGTTGACCGCAGCCGGAGTCGATCACGCAACGCCAGCCGAGCTCAGAAGCGCTCAAAATCTCGTCATGAACATCCGAATTGCTGGTATCATTGGAAGTTTGGCGCCGCTGCGAAACAATGCCGCATGCCCTGCAAATTCAGCAGCACGAGCGCCAACCAAACGACAAGTGAATGAAGCCATCTGCCCGTGTCAGATTTAGGTAGCGAACAGCCTGAATCGAAATCCATCAACCGACTAAAGATACACGACAAATCCACGAACATCGGATTTTTAATTGATACTGGTGCCGACGTATCAGTTATGCCACTTAGTCAGTCCACCGGCAGGGGCAAATCATCGGAAATTAAATTGTTCGCAGCAAACGGCACAGAAATCAAAACATACGGCGAAACGACCCTGAAGATAAACCTCGGATTAAGACGTGACTTCGTTTGGACGTTTTTAATCGCTGACGTAACAACTCCGATCATAGGTGCGGATTTTATTTCATACTTTGGATTATTGGTCGATCTGAAGGAACACAAAATGATCGATCCACTCACTGGCTTAAATTCAAACTGTATGCGAATAGTTGTCAACGGTACTACCGAATATAAAACATTCTGTGCGAACTCGGTTTATGCTGATCTTCTCGAAGAGTACAAACAAATCACTAAACTGCCACCGCCAGGAAGTCCGATTTCTACCGCTGTTGTGCATCGAATTATCACAACAGGGCAACCCGTTTACACTCGACCCCGACGATTAGATCCCGAAAAACTCGAAGTTGCCCGCAAAGAATTCGAAATATTGATGAAAGCCGGAATTTGTCGACCTTCAAGCAGTTGTTGGGCAAGCCCTCTTCATATGGTAAAGAAGCCTGATGGTTCATGGCGCCCGTGTGGCGATTATCGCGCGTTGAACGCCATCACAGTCCCAGACCGATATCCCATTCCATATTTGAACGACTTCGCCGGAAATTTGCAAGGTAAGACCATTTTTTCAAAGATCGACTTGCAAAAAGCCTTCCATCAAGTTCCAGTCGCTAAAGAAGACATCGAAAAAACGGCAATCACGACGCCGTTCGGATTATTTGAATTTGAGTTCATGACGTTTGGTCTTTGCAACGCCGCGCAGACTTTTCAACGCTTAATACATGAAGTTTGTCGGGGACTCGATTTCGTGTTTGCTTATATCGATGACTTGTGCATCGCTTCAACAACGCCAGAGGAGCACCACGAGCACCTAAAAATAATCTTCGAGCGCCTTAAGCAATACAGTTTGGCTATAAACGTTGCAAAGTGCGAGTTTGGCAAGCAAGAAATCGCATTCCTTGGACATCATGTGTCATCTGAAGGACTTTTGCCGCTGCCCGACAAAATCGAGACCATTAAACATTTTCCGCTCCCAACGATGGTCAAGCAACTAAAACGATTTTTTGCAATGCTAAATTTTTACCGCAAGTTCCTGCCAAACGCCATCGAAACACCAGCTAGCTTACTCGAGATGATTCCTGGAAACAAAAAGAACGACCGAACGCTGCTGACATGGACGGACGAAGCGAGAAATGCATTTGATAAATGCAAACTCGATTTGTCCAATGCTGCTCTACTCGCCCATCCATCAAAAACGGCGGAACTTTCGCTTTATGTCGATGCTTCCGACATCGCTGCCGGCGCAGTACTTCACCAAGTCATCGACAAAGCGCTTCAACCACTCGGTTTCTTCTCAAAAAAATTCGACAAGGCCCAACTTCGCTACAGCACTTATGATCGCGAACTCACAGCAATGTATTTAGCAGTCAAACACTTCAAATTTATGCTACAAGGAAGACAATGTCACATCTACACTGATCATAAGCCACTCACATTCGCTTTCGCTCAAAAGTTAGAGAAGGCGAATGATCGACAAGCGCGACAGCTCGATTACATCGGTCAAACCACTACCGATATCCGACACGTAAAAGGGACCGAAAATGTGACAGCGGATCTGCTATCACGTATCGAAAGCCTGCATTCAACCGCTGAAATCGACTATGACATTTTGTCCGATGATCAAAATGTCGATGAGGAGCTGCAACAAATTTTATCGAAGGGTAATGACGCCAAATCAATTAAATTAAAAACTTTTATCATTCCAGGCAGTTCGAAGCAGATTTTCTGCGATTACTCAACCGATGTGATCCGACCGTTCGTTACAAAAAAATTGCGAAGGCAATTCATTCGGGCTATTCACGACATATCACACCCCGGAAAACGTGCCACAGCTAAATTGATGACAAAACGATTCGTTTGGCCAGGCATTCAATCCGACATCGCAAAATTTGTTCGAAGCTGCCTCCAATGTCAAAAAGCGAAAATTGGTCGTCATACGCATTCGCCTTTAAATAAATTTGACGCACCAACCGAAAGATTCTCTCACATTAACATCGATTTGGTAGGACCATTTCCACCGTCTGATGACAACCGCTATTGCCTAACTATCATCGACCGTTTCACCCGCTGGCCGGAGGCAATTCCGATTCGTGATATGACAGCACCGACAGTCGCAAACGCACTCATCTCTGGGTGGATTTCGAAATATGGCGTGCCGAAGACCATAACATCTGATCGAGGCAGCCAATTCTAATCGACACTTTTTGAAGAACTCATGCGAACCTTGGGTACTCGCCATTTCAAGACGACTGCATACCATCCGCAGTCCAACGGACTAATCGAACGATGGCATCGCACACTCAAATCAGCGATTCTTTGCCACAACACCGAAAAGTGGACTGCACATTTGCCGATGATTCTACTAGGCCTTCGCTCAACGCATAAAGACGATTTAAACGCTTCACCGGCCGAACTCGTTTTCGGTACAACGCTCCGCATACCTGGCGAATTTTTTGATGAGGAAACATCAAACAAAACTGCTGCGCAAACAGTCATCGATCTGCGAAATGCGATGAGTAATATTCGTCCAACAACAACGGCATGGCATTGCAATCCGAAGTACTTCGTGCACAGCGATTTGCAGACAGCGACGCATGTATTTCTTCGTGACGATTCTATCCGTCCGAGTCTAACGCCTCCATACAGTGGTCCATTTGAAGTCCTCGAGCGAACTCCAAAATACTTTCGTTTACGACTGCCAAAGCGGGAGGCGAACTTCACAATCGATCGCCTAAAACCTGCATATCTACCGACAAACGATGGACCAGTGATTACAGCACCAACACAACCAAAGCAGAAAGCAGAACCAAAACAGACATCAAAAGAACCGGCTACTTCTACAACGGTTCAACCATCGACGAAAGTCACTAGGTCCGGCCGACATGTACGATTCCCAGATAAATATCTTTGAAAACCGACTTTCGTCTAGGCGGAGGGTACTGTAGCCGATATAAAAATATAGACATAGTGTAATCTTACCTTTGGTATAATTTTGTATCTTTTCTCCTTTAATTATCTTTCACTCACACTAACACAAATTTAAATTACCTGTTATACTGTTATACATTGACATTTTCCTTTAAATACGATACGAATTTTGATTTTACAAAAAGTCCTTCTTTGATCGTTGACGGAATCGGTAAATGAGTTTTGTAAACCAAATTTAAAAGTAATAAATGTAATATAATAAACTTAAAAGTTTGAAAAAAATAATAGTTTAATTGAACACGCTAAATATATTATAAATTTCAGCTCCCTAGCTTAAACTTTGGATTTTCAAAAATTAATATACCCTTAGAATAGGGTATAAAAAATTTATTTTATTTATTTGTGGGCGTGTCAGTGGGCGGATTTTGAAAATTTGTTTATCCCGAGCAGGTTTAGGAGCCATAGATCATATATAAAAAATTTCAGCTTTCTAGCTCAAAATTCGATTTTTTCCAAAATTTTGTTTATTTGAGTTTGTGGGCGTGTCTGTGGTCGGATTTCAAAAATTCGTAAACTTGATTATTTCGGGACCCTAGAGAGTATATGGTTAAAATTTCAGCTCTCTAGGTCCAGTTTAAAGGCCTAATTTTTGCCGACAGACGGACGGACATGGCTAGATCGACATTACTATCGATGCTGATCATAAATATAGTAACTTTTAGGGGTCTACGGGCAATATTAAGGTATGTTACAAACTATGCCTCAAAATTAATATACCCTTAGAATAGGGTATAAAAATGAGAAAAAGGGTGGGAGACAAAACGGAGCCTTGGGGAGCACCAGAGTTTATTTGGTGAGTTGCAGACATGAAACCGTCCAACTTGAATTGAATGGTCCGAAAGTAAGTTTCTAATTAATTGAAGAAAAGTATCGTCGATTCGAAATGCACGGATTTCCAACAAAAGAGCTTGATTCCAACTCTGACAAATGCCTTTGAAATAGAAAGTGCAACGATCTTACTTTTACCACCCTGGGGAAGAGATTGGTACCACCTTTCGGTTAGATGTGACATCAAATCACCAGTTGACCTGTTGCTGCGAAAACCGTGCTGCCGGTGATAATCGATCAAAAATCATTCCTCACACCTAGTAAACCAATTAAATTTGGCATCAACCTTCATCGGTATATTCTCTTTACATCCAACACTACCACACTATAATTAAAATAAACCCTAATTGAATATTTCGCATATTTCTCTACTTCTGAGATGATTATTTATTCCTTTTTCAAAGGTAGATGTTAAAAATTTCAATTTAACATTATTCCTCAAACAACTTTTCCAGCCAGGAAGATATTCCCCACCAACCATCATAAGATAGCAGACGACTCCTAACAGTTTAATGAAACAACCTCTTTCGAAAAGTTAAACTTTTTAATTTTTTTAATTATTTTCATTTGCAATTATTTTTATATATAAATTCTTAATCTCGCTGCTGCTGGTGCCAAGGAAAAACTCTTAAATTTAAATCAGAATATTCATCTGCTTCATCCTCATTCTACAAACATGTAGCCGGAAATTTTTCATTTGACACAATAGTCCTTTCTTTGCTGGCGTATAATTGCCTCCAGCTTGATGCATCTTTCGCGCAGTGCACCGTTTTCCTTTTGCAGTAACTCAATTGTTGTGTCCTTCTTTTCGATGGCTTGTTGAACTCTGTATTTACACAATTGCCAAACAGAATACGATAAAAAAGGAGATATATAACTCAAATTATTTAACGTTTATCGTCTCCTCGTCAATAAGTTGTTTACCTTTTGTGAATCTTTTGAATCTCATTATCTCGTTCCAATTTGAGAGTCGCCACTTCTGCTGTTATCTCTGAGCGGACATTGTCCCGCAGCTGCTCTCGTTCGGCAAGGAATTCATTACACATCTAAGGATGTAAAAAAACAAAAAACAGTTAATGAACTCTGCGATGGGCGGAAAGGGGTTTCCTCAAGCTAACCTTCTTGCTATGGTCCAGTTCTATGTGAAGCTGTTTGAGTTCAGCTTGACAATTGCGTACTTGAGCATCGGATTCAGCGAGACGTGTCCTGGTGTCTGTATATTTTTCACGAAGGGATCTTTCGACAACTTCCGCTTCATGGATATCCTTTTCGTGCTTCTCCTTGAGGCGCCTGCAATTATTTAATCAAATCGTGATTAAGTGTTTAAATGATTTATGATTAGTGAGGCTTACACCATTTTAACTTCGAAGTCTTCCTGACTCTTTAGTGCCTCAGTATCCATTCGTGTGACAATTGCATCAATTTGGCGATCCCTTTCAGTTCGATAGTGCTGGCGAATTGCATTCTCACTCTCCAGTTGGCGCGTTTGACATTCGTTTTCGTAGTCCTTTTTCCAGATTTCAAAGTCAGATTCGTACTGCTTTTCGATTGAGTTGACGCGATTCTGCAACAGAAAAGGGATGGATTTTAAGTGGATGAAAACAGCTGCAAAGAGCTAAATTAATAGCAATTAGTGTAATAAAGATGAGTCTTCGGAAATTGAATTAACAACGACCGGCGGAACAACCGGACATTAAATCATAGAGTTGAGGATTTAATTTCCCTTTTCTCAGAAACTCATATAAAATTATTCTTTTGGGAGCTCAACAGGCAAGCTTAGGTACCCTAATCAGAAACAAGAATAATTGTCCCTGTCCCACTTATCAATAGGATAATCAGAGTACGAATAATAAGAAGAAGTACACTATTATCGGCGGATTCAGTAAAATTAGTTTCTGTTTTTAAAATTGTTATACCAAATAAAGTTTTTCGGTCAGTCGGTATTCTACGTTGGGGACATTATCGCACTTCGATCCTTGCATAGCCAGAACTCTGTAATGTGCACGTCCTCTATAAAATATACAATCGAACTATCATTTTAACGAAAGTTTTGCAAGGAGCTTCGTTAAAGACGGAATTTTTCTCATATCACTCCTTCATCAAAATAGCGTTACAGTTTCTTATGGTGAGGCTTAAAACAATTAAGCATTTTTTTAAAACCCATTTCGAGGACAATACTCACCTGATACTTCTCCTCCATCTTTGACATTTTCTCCATCAGCTCAGCGGTGGCATTTTCCACCGCACTTTCTTTCTCTTGTTGCATATCCTTTTTCTTACGTTGTATTTCATTATCCTTTTCTTTCAATTCTCCTTGATAACGCTCACGTTCCGCAGCAAAATCATCGACAATTTTCGCTTTCTGCTCCTCAAATATAGTACGCTCCTGCTCCAGCTGCCGTTCATATCTTTCCCTAATCGCCGCCCGCTCTTTTTCGATAATCGACTCACGATCCTGAGCACACGTCTCCCTAATAGTGTTCTCAATATGGTCATGCTTCTGACGTGCTTCTTCAACGGCATCCAGCAGCTGCTGCTGATGTGCGCGTTTTAATTCTGTAATTTCTCGCTGATGGTCGCAAGTCATTTTGTTGATTTCCATTTCGAGTCCTTTAACCGTAAGTTCCTGTAAAATAATTTCACAAAGAAATTCACAAAATTCAAGAAAGGGCAAACACACACACACCTTAATTTTCTTTGTATTGTCGCGCACCCATCGTTCGCGACGAATTTTCTCTCCGGCGAGGGTTGTCTCCTTGATGCGAGCCACTTCAGTTTCCAATTTATGCTCCCATGCCTGATTCTGACTTTCCAGACGTCGTGTAAGGGCTGCGATCTTCTCGCATAAAGAACTTTTATCCTTTAGGAGCTGTGTGTGAGTGTAAAATTGAAGGCAAGAGGATGAGTACGACTATTATTGTCTCCCCTAAGTGCTTACCTGCTCGATAAAGCCCTGATGACGGGCAACTATTCCCTCGAAGTGTTTCTTTTGTTCTTTCATACGATTGGCAGTGTTTTGCTTCTCATTTCGAAGTCCTTTTTGATTTTCATTACGAATTTTATTTAGATGCTCCTTGGAGAGCAGAACTGCATTGGCAAGTTCATTGGCACGAAGGCTAAGGCCGATAACGCGACGGGCTAGCTGGTGATTTGGAAGCATCAGGAGATCTGAAAGCCTTCAAAGAAAAAATTGGTTAGTATCCTTTTGAAATTTCGGTTTTGTTCTAAATAAGATGTTGGCCTAGATGAATGAAAGTATATTGCTCTCATTTACACTGGTCGCTCAAAAGATTTACTCCTATTTACTTTGGAACATCTTCAGCTATATCCGGCTCAACGACAAACTCTATTTCCGAACGGTTCGACTCCGGAATGGACCTCCGAGTCTCAAGAAGGGTTTTGTCACAGCTATTTTCTACGTCATCCAGGTAACTTAGGATATCCCTGTTAATGCTAAGGTTATGAGTTTACATGCGGACATTTTCAAAGAGAAATACCTGTATTTATCGGGGGATTTTACCGTGATTGAAGTTGATGAAATGGATGGTGCCGCTTCGACATGATCAGACTGTGCCAATTTGAGGTTCATTTCAGGAGCCTTCTCTGCGAGGTTATCTAGAGTAAAACTTGTATTAAGTCAAGCAGTAAATGGTAGCGTTTACCCACCTTTCCTTTTATCCTCCTCAATCTCCTTTATAACTGATACAATCTCTTCATATGTAGAATCATCTTGCGAATTATCATCCGACTTAGAACACTGAGAACTTTCTTGCGTTGATGATTCTTCATCCCCATCGATGCTGTCTTTGGAAAATTTCTCAACATCTTCAGTAATGGGGATAGCTGGAACTTGAATTGACATCCAACTATCAACCTTGTCCAACTGAAACTCGTCCAAATTGGAATCTTCTCGGAAAGTTCCTAACGTTTTCGCCTTTGCATTCATCACATGATGATGCCTTTCACTGGCTGTAGCTGATCTGGACCTTCTCTCCTTGTTCGCCGATGGGGGTCTGTTGTTGGATCTCTTCTTCGTCTGGCCAATTGGAGTTGCAGCTACCTTCAGGTAGTTATTGATGACCGACTGACTTGAAGCTGCGTCAGGGGAGCTTATAGGAAGCACTAGGTTCCGCTTAGTCTGTTTAAACATATCAATTATTGAGTTCTTGCTGTTCACCTCGGATAAATTGTTCTGTTTCTCTAGGCGGGTGTAGTGGTGACCAATTGGTGGCAGTGGGTCCATGTTATTCAGTTGCTGGCAGCTTTTTGACGGCTCCAAATCTTGAAGAATATTCTTTACTATGGAAGAGCACTCTGCCGACTGTTCGCCAATTACATTTTTATACTGACGGATGACATCGCTGTCTTGAGAAGGAATTTCACAATTGTTGGAATTTTCGATAAACTTTTTGGTATCGGGGAATTCTGTGGAGCAAGTTGGCTGCTTGCTGTATTCACATTTTTTCGGTGAATCGCGTACACTCGCAGTGGACGAGCTACGTGTGCTGCATGAACAATTCTCCGACGGGCACTTGGGATATTCAAAAGTCTCCGCTTGTACTTCGCTACTCGCACCAAAGTGAACCGATTTCTTAGTACCGTATGAGAAGTAGGATTGCTTGTCGTTATCACAGTCACTGAGGACGTCAATGTCCTGTACATCCGATGATTTGCTAAAAGACACTCTTCCTGGTAAATCAGATTTCTTGGAAAGCCAAAAATCGGACGATTGGCATGGTTTCTCCTTGGACAAGTTAGAGAGCGACATTGAAGGATTCATCCTTGCTGGAAACTGGTGTATTGAAGATCTCGTAGATGCTGTGTAATCTCCTTCTTGACTACTTACGTCTAGTGAATCCGTACGAGTTCTACTTAAGTTGTTGTAACTGCCACTCTTAAGTGTTGTGCTTGCCTCGGAATGCTGATCGTCCGATTGATCCTTACACAACCAAGAACGCTTTATTGGCTCATCAAGCAAAAGTTTCAATAAATTTGACGATGATACAGAGAGATACCGTTTCTAAAAAAACCATTAAAGATATTTAACAAGGATACAAACATTACGCAACTATCACTCACATTTCTAACCAACTTTCCATTGCACTCTCCTTCGAGGTAATGTCCTTCACTGAAGCCACCCCTTGAAAACTTTGCATCTGCCGACTGGGGCCTCTTCAAAAATGGAGACGTGCGTCCTCTACGCAATACCGAGGCCGAACCAGGTCGCTGAAGGACTGACGTATACTTAACATTCACTGATTTCGGCTTGCGTCTTGACACTAAATTAATCTGCGAATAGGTCAGCAGTTGAAATGAAACTGCACGATAAACAGAACAGACCAATATTTTCACCTGTGATCCTTTTAAGCTCAAATCCATACTAAAAAGACCTCAGCTGGTCGATTTATTATTGAGTGACTTTAGTTTACATTTAAAAATTCTCCTTGCAACTGTGTTTTGACACAGAGCTACCAGCATTCTGGACTACTTACTACTAAGTCCAGACAGTTGGGTGTTTTCTAGGTTGTTTTCATAAAATGGACTCACTCAAGCGTTACGTATCGATTCAACGTTTTGAATGTAAACAACCCTAATAGTTGGCCACAACAAAAACAGAAGACAGGTGTTTATTTTCTTTTCAACCCTCAACGGCTGTCAGGGGAGATATGTAATCCACAACCTAATATGCGTGCGATTGGTACAATTTTTCCAAGAGTTTGGTATTTGTTTTGATTGCATTTCCTTGGTGCAAGGTTAGGGTGTTGCAAATTATTGAGGAAGTTTTTGCAATAGTGATTGATTTAACATTTGGTTTTGGATCCGCATAATTATTATCGTATATTGTTAGCGCAAAGGAAAGACGTTTTCTTTGGGAAGCTATTTAACTGCGATTTGTAAAGCCTATCCTCAGGGTATTATAATATGGCTCATACTTTAGGAAATGCTTCAATAAAGATCATAGCCCCCTAAAAGTTACTATATTTGGGATCGGCATCGAAAGTTAAGTCGATGTAGCCATGGCCGTCCGTCTATCCGTCCGCCCTTCATCGATTTTGAGCCCTTAAATTCGTGAAATCCATACTTCGATACTAATATTATAAATGCGAAAGTAACTCTGTCTGTCTGTCTGTCTGTCTCGCTTTAACGCCAAAACTTCTGAACCGATTTAAATGAAATTTGGTGCACAGATAGTCTAGAGCCTGAGAATGGACATAGGCTACTTTTTACTGCGGGAAAATGCTTCATCCGCTGCCCAGAAGCGGAGATCTAAGCTGATATTTAAGAAAAGTTGTAACTCTCGAATGCTTTCTAGGTCCTAGCTTTGGAAAGACTCATCCAAATTTTAATATAAAGTTCAATTATGTACAAAGATTTTAAGATATAAATCATCTTTGTAGGTTATCCTGAAGTTGAACAATAAGCATTAAACTATAAATTTTATACAATTCAAGAAAGTAAAATGTTCGATGGAAGCTAGATCGTTGGATTTTCCCAGCGCTCAGTGGAGGGCAATTTGTGTGTGTGTGCGGCACAAATCTGTTTCTCTACCTGTACCTTTTGTGCAATGTGCTTTTTCTTTCTTTTTTTATGCACCGTTTGCAGTTTGTGTTGTTTTGACTTTGAAATTCATTTTTTTATTCATTGATAAATATCTACTTACATACTAGACAAAAATGATTAAACCTAACTTAAAATTAACAGGATACTTATTCTTATTTATTGGTCCTTATGCGAACGCTCTAAACTTAACTATATCTTAGAATTATTGCCTTTCGGCCTACGAACTATTTTACGAACTAATCTTACATATATATAGTTTGTGTTGTTTTTCTACTGGCGCATGGCCATGGGATTGACAAAGATAGGGTATGAAATGTAAATGAGATTGAGAGGGAGTCACACTCAGAGTATATCCATTATAATGAATAGGGAAACTCTCGACGTTTTCTTTATCAGTTCTTATCAGCAAGTAGGTATTTTGTTTTAAATTTGAGAAGTGGCAGACTCGCGAAGCAAGGCGAGCACGGGACAGCTAGTAAATAATAAATATTAAGCATTATTGGACCATACAGAGCCTAAAACAAAGCGTCTATAATCGTTTGCCTCTGCGAAGTGGAAGGGACCTACAATTTTGAGCAGAATCTGAAGGGCAAATTTATGAAGCTTCTCATGACAATTGATACTCTTGGATGTTGTCAGACGTTCGCAAAAGGTGGGCGTGGGGCAGTTAATTCGTGATAGAAACCTGAATTTCGGAGCGAGGGCCCCGAAATGATCAGGCATCTACTATTTGAAAAAAAAAAAAACATATTATCGAAGAGTACGATCGAAATGAAGATCGTATTCTTCGCAAACTATGTAGACAAAGTGGTGGCGATGGTGTAGAGGGTAGTGTGTTGACTTTCGATACGGAAAAGCAATTTGTCGAATTTTGGTGGCTTTTGGAGGGGTCAACATGCCCTCCCAAGACGGTGAGTTACTCTAGGTAACATCCTCTTAGTTTATAAGTTAGCTAGGGCATTTCTGGGAGAGGCCGGGCTCGCCAACTTGTGGTGGTGCTTCCGGGAGGTGACTGACGCAGTAAGACTTCAGTGGGCTTACCTCGGCGCGTGTGCGACTACCAGGCGCTCGGAAAGTAATTAGGATTTTGACTACTTGTTGCGTAAGCTAATAATAGTAAGAATATGTTAAGTAGTTTAAGTAAGTAGAGTGGGTAGTTTGTAATTTGTTTTTATATGCAAATATAAAATTTGATAAAGATGCCGACGTTTCTTAATAATTTTCTCGATGAAAACATAATATGTAAGATTAGTTCGTAGAATAGTCATTAAGCCGAAAGGCAATAATTATAATATATTGTTTAATTTAAGGCGTCAGCATAAGGAACAATAATCTAGAATAAGTATCTTATTAATTTTAAGTTAGATTTAATCATTTTTGTCTAGTGTGTAAGTTTACATTTAAAAACCAATAAAAAATGAATTTAAAAGTAAAAGCAAAAAGTAGTGTGTTGGCTTGTGACCCGTGCGGTGCAGGTTCAATCCCTATGGAGAACAACAACACATGCCACCCAATAAAGGAGAGAAACGATTATCACCTTGTTTCTCCAAACTCTAAGCCAAAAAGAGGATTTCTGCCCTGTTGTACAATGGACCGTTACCGAGTCTGAGTGCTCTGGGATTTAAATTTCCTTTTCAAAAAACAAAAAAAAAACAAAAAACGACAAATTCTCTTAATAATTTGCGCACACAAAGTTGTTTACCATACCGACTTTTTTTGAATAATTAATTAATTAATATGTAGCCAATGTCCTTTTGAATAAGACGCCCAAGTAATATTTTTTGCCACGCACACTTTTCTGGCCTTTTTTCAAATGTTGACTTTTTTTCTAGAAACAAAAAAATGTCCAGAATGGACAAGGACTCTCTACCCAATGTGACGCCTACTTTAGGAAATGGGAATATAGATACATAGTTAAAGTGGGCGTCACATTGGGTAGAGAGTCCTTTTCCATTTTGGAACTTATGGAATGATTTTCAATGCAGCAGCATTCTATAGGCGTCAAAAACCGTTTGGGTGTTCACGGGTGAAATTCAAACCTCAAACCCATGGTTCGGAAGTCCAACGTACCATACCAACTACTGAGCTCCAAATGTTATTTCTTTCATCTAAGATCCTTTCCAACGTACTGTGTGTATCTATCAAGCTGTTCGGCAACACACTTATCGGCACGTACGAATGTGACTTCCGGCCCGGCAGATCGACAATAGACCAAATCTTCACACTGAAACAAATCCTGGAAAAGATCAACGAATTTCAAGTCTGACTAGCCATCTTTTCTTTGACTTGAAATCCGCATATGATAGCATTCATCATCAGGACCTTTGACGATGGCCGAATGTGGAATCCCGGCGAAACTGATAAAGTTGTACAGTGTGACACTTGAAAACATGCAGTATAATTTCCAGTTTTAAAGCAGCTCTTCCGAATTATTCCAAACTTGGAAAGGATTTCGGCAAGGAGATGAGCTATCATGTGACTTCTTCAATCTTGTTCTGGAGAAAGGAGTGCGCAGGGCAGTTATCAACACGGGAGGCACTATTTTCAATAGATCCGTCCAACTACTGGGGTATATGGACAATATCGACATCATCGACTGTTTCCAGCGTGCCGTGTTAGAGGCTTTTATGGCTATTGAAGAACATGGGAAAGTGGTTGGTTTTAAAGTTAATGAGGACCACACCAAATGCATGACATCAGAAAACAAACAAATATCTGCGTTTTAGTTCCTTGTAACACTCTGTAAGATTCTCTTCATTAATCAAATGAGTCTACCGCTGTTGCGATAGCAATAACTTTGAGGTAGTTAAGGAATTCAAATACTTTAGAGTAAACATCAACTCCACGAATGATAGCATAGTAGAGAGCCTGTGGGGTTCGCCGGTTCGACCTTAGAAAATAACGGAAGGCTTCCTGGTTTTGAATCACTTAGTCGCTGAGGCCAATCAAATGCTGGTGTTGCCGCTTTGTTATCCAGTCAGTCTTTGTTACTCCTGCTGTCATGCGAAGCATCTTCATCTCAGCTTCATCCCACCTGCGGGCAATTAATCAATATCAGTCGCGAAAAAATGGCAGGACTGAAAACTCTTGGATTTAACCAATGCATTAACACCAGGCGTTTGATTGTGGCCACACTAACAAAGTGAATATTGATTCCGAAGACAATAACAATACAAAACACCACGATGCTGTGTATCAAATAACAATCAATAATGGGAACAGGCACGTGTCGAAATCGTACAGAGGCAGGCCTAAAAACTAGTGATGGGATGATTAGCATTAGCAAAATTAATTCACGATGAAAATTTTTTTCGCATTAGCAGTATGAAAATAACTTGCTAAATTTGATGAAATGCTATGCTATTTTTCTGCAGTATGCGGTGCGTTGTGTACAGTGTGTATCTGTCTCTGTCAATGCCAAACAAAACAACCAATGACAAAAGGATGTGATCGAGATAAAACAAGAAGACAGCAGTGAGAAAGATAAAATAAGAACAAGAAGATGAAAAGAGCTCCCAACTGCAGAGGTACACACAGCGAAAGAAGGAAGTAGGCTTTTCAAAACGAAAACACACATTATGAATATTGCGTACACACTTACTCCTTACGTTTATTTCCATTTTGAAATGTTCCACTGCTCTAGCTGCATAACTCATTCGATTTAACAAAAACGGAAAACTACGCTTTTCTTCTCATTTTAGCAACACATTTTGTTATGAAGGAGAAGGCCCCTTTGCGAATTTTTGTTGTTTAAGCAAATGAATATTTTTTGACGATGCTAATGCTAATGCTAAATGAAATAGCATTATCTTTAGGGAAATATTGCGAATAATGCGATTCACTTATTAGGTTAATGTATTAGTCTGCTAATTTCTTATATGTATTAAAATTAGGATTATTCATTTTTTATTTCTTGTGATCGTACTAATTTTTTTACCAGAGAGATTCGTAAGTTCGCTTTTAATTAGTCTCAAATAAAAGTTCAATTTTCGTTTCCCTTTTGAAAGTCAAATAAACAAATTGCGATGGCTTCCTGAATGCGATCTTTAAATGCATTTGCGATGCGATCTTGCAGGACATCTGTACAATTTGAAGACTCATTGCCGTATTGTGTGTAAATATTAAATTTGTAGGAAAAAAAATCTTCACTTTACTTTTTAATAATTTTCATATTAATTTCATATTAGTTTAGCATTAGCATTTCACATGCTAAGTATTAAAAAATCGCATGCTAATTAAATTAATCAAAAATAGCATTAATTTCCATCACTACTAAAAACTCGTGGATCATCACACTAATGCAACAACACCAGCATTTGATTGGCCTCAATGATGAAGTGATCCGAACGCAGAAAGCCTGAAAGGTGTATCCTTATCTAATAGGTATACTGTATTTTGCAAATGTATTTAATTTTCCTGTGGGTAGTTCCTATGTTATACCATATTCATATTGTGACCTGAAGTTTCTGTGGTCTTGTTACAGAATCTGCAGAGACCTTCAATTGATTAGGTACCAACTTTTCTCAGGTGTTCTATGATTCTGCAATGTGCCGTTCAGAAACCAGTTAGGATTCGTAGGCTTCTATTATTCAGACTGATGCATGCCATAAATCTTTTTAGAATATACGAGTAGTTCCCTAACAGTTGTGTAGCCTTGCAGGTTTTCAATTCTTTGCGAATGAATCAGACCCTATGAAGGGTTCATTTTGTCTTGCTGGTCAATTTTTTTGTATCGTTACATTATATATTAATTGTTCTTATTGAACAAAATAAAGTTAACAAATATTTTGCAAGGAAAATAAGATGGTGTAAAACAATATGACAACTGCCGTATGTTATTTTGTCCAACTTTGGTCTCATCACAAATACCTACTCAACGATTTGAATCTAATTGTAATTTAATCTAAGTAAGATTTCCTACTGTTCTTCAAATGCTAATATTTGTTTCTTCAAAGTGTTGTCGCTATTGAATAATTATCTGTCCTTGAATAGAATGCTTCAGATAAAACTTTAATTGTGAAAGCATTTCTTATCTAAACGAATGTAATTAGACATTGACAAATTTATTCATAATTTTTTTTTTAATCGTTAACCTCTAATGGAAAGTACTTTGCTGAAATAAATCAGCAAAGAAAATAAATAATTGTCTTATTTTGACAATTTACATTACAATGCTCTGCCGCTCTGCCGCTTCCTAGTCAAGTTTACTGCCCTATTATGATAGTTCACAGCGCTCCATAACATAATACCTATTCCTCTCAGTCAGGTGATAAGTTTTCAGACAACAACAGAAATATACGCTCTCCAATTTGTTTTATGATATAGTTGATCGACGGAGGAAGCAGGTGAAAAACAAACTCAAAAGTGATCACACCATCGAACCGATTTAATCATTATTTTTTTTTTTTCATTCATCAATCAAAGTATCAGTGCAAGTCACCTGTTGTTGATCGCTCAGTCGTTTATGACACCTTTTTTATAAATCAATTAAACGTAGAGGGTAAATCTGAAAAGTAAAGAATAGAGATATTGCTACTGCAGTTTTTCTTGGACTGCGGGAAAGAAAAGGTAATTTACTGTATTTGTTTATTCCTTTATGTGGGCGCAATGGCTCCTATACTCTCTCCAACAAAAATTGTCAGTACAGAGAAGATAGAATGTTTGTCTCTCAGTCTGGTTGCAATGACTTACATAAATCGGTTCCTCTTTAAACGGGTTCCCGTAGTGTGTATGATAATTCGCCATAACTCAGAGAGCAATTCCATTAGGGTTACCATCTTCCATTTTAAAATAAAAATATTGCGGAACGAAATAAATTCCGTTTATCTTCTTCCTTTTCTGGTAAGATAATAATAGGCACGTTTTTTTAAGGGTATCTCCAGTAGACCAACAAAATATATAAATTTCGTAACACCAAAAAAAATCAAAAAGGAAAAATATATCACTGTAATCCTATTTATTCATTATAAATATTGTAAAACATAAAATACTAATTTCCATTATCACTACTCAACTAATCCGATGAGTAATTACTGCTACTGCTCTCGTTATTTAGGTCTATTACTAACCTTTCAACTGTTTCCTCGGCAAAAAAGTTCATTTTCCAGTTCTCACATATTTGGCTCAACAACCTGTTCAACTTGTTGGACACATCGATGCCATTTTTCCTTGTCAACCCCTGTAAGTGCTGTCGTTAGTAAGTCTCTTGTTTCAGCCATTTTAAATGACTTGTTTTGGCTTGCTACAAACCATTTCACTTGAGCCCAAACCAATTCTATTGGATTAAGGTCACAGTGATAAGGCGGCAAGCAAAGCACTTTATGTCCCGCATTTTGAGCCATTTCATCCATCATGTTTCATACTTGGCTTTGTAACGTTTAACGATTTCAAGCAACCCATTGTATGATTGCATCCCTACCTAGCTTGAGATCTTCCTTTTGGGAATTCCCGTATTCATTGGCAAAACAGGCGTCATTTATCGGAAAAACAAAGACGTCATACAAACAGGTACATAATGAGATGAAAGGATGTATTAATGTTTTTTTTTTATTTAAACAGTTTGCGACATAAACTCAATCAGCAAGATTTTCTAAAAACATTTCCCAGTCCTTTCCGCTATATGTATTTATATTGTGATAGGTAGACACAATCAGGCAATTAGAATACAAAATTATATGACCACGACGCAATGTCATATACCTAAACAGATGGTAAAAAAAACTGCACTTGTGCAGCTGTACAATATAAATACAATCAAATTAAAACCGAATGGCAACACCCCACGTAATAATTCGTTCTCAAAAGCACCAAAACCGAAAGTTCTTTGACAAAATCCATAGAAAAACCCTTAATGATATGCTTCATTGTAGAGATGGTAATACTCTTTTGATGTGCTTCAGTCACACACACTGCTTATTTAGATGGATGATAATAGCAAGCGAACACAGGTCGATCATTCTCATTCCCATTCGTCTATGTGTTTCAGTGGCAATTCTTGCCTTTGAGTGCCGTGAGAGTATCTACAGGCACCACTGGTAGAAAAAAGAGCTCCTCCATAAGGCCTGTACTGACAATTTTTATTGGATAGAGTATAGATTAATGCGTTGAACGTTTAAGGTTAAAACAGCTCCAATTTTTCCAATACACCACATTTTTTGTTTTGTTTTTAACTACTGTGCCCTAAAAACTGCTTTTACAATTATATTAGACAAAAAAAAAACTAACTTTAAAAGGTGAATGAGCCTACAAAATAATAAAATAATGAGGTTTTAATGAAAACATTCACATTCCGTTTCCACAGTTTCTAAAAGCTCTGCTGTTGTTGATATAATTTTCAAAAACAATGCAGCTTTTAGCTAAAGCAAATCCGTTTCCTCAAAATAATGGATTCTCAATGCCATCAGTGCGGATGTTATTGCAATCAAGTTTAAAAGCCTGCAAAAATGTAAAACTCAGACCCAGAAATCGAAAGATAGTGATATAGGTTATTGTATGCAATGAAAAGAGAAAACAATTCTTTTTTTTTAGTTTGTAGTATTTTTGTACTTTTTGCAGAATGTATTTAACCCTGAAGGTTATTATATTTTTGACAGATAGCTTGTGATATATTTAAGTACCTAATCGACAACGAGTTTTTTAAGGTGGCAGCTCAGATATGTAGTCCGTGGATATACGATGGCGGGTCAATAAGTCCGTGACTTTTTGAATTTCTGACCTCTTTACTGAAACGGCAACACTGCTCCTGTCAACAGGCATCTGTCAGTTGACTCCTGTCAAAATTTAAACTTGCTGCGTCAGTTAGTTTGTGTTTGACAGCTATTTTTATCAGACTACTCACTAATTTGAGGAGAAAATGGAAAAAAGTGAATTTCGTGTGCTTATTAAGCATTATTTCTTGCGAAAAAAAACCATTACCGAGACCAAGGCTAAGCTTGAAAAGTACTATGGGGACTCTGCACCATCGATTTCAATGGTAAAAAAGTGGTTTACTGAATTTCGTTGTGGCCGTACAAGCACTGAAGATGCCGAACGTCCTGGATGCCCAGTTGAGGTCTCTACACCCGAAACAATCGAAAAAATTCACGATATGGTGTTGGCCGACCGGAGATTGAAAGTGCGAGAGATTGTAGAAGCCGTAGGGATCTCGCATGGCTCAGTGGTTTCAATTTTGAATGATCACTTGGGCATGAGAAAGCTTTCCGCAAGATGGGTGCCGCGTTTGCTCACAGTCGACCACAAACGCAATCGTGTAACAACTTCACAGGAAGGTTTGGCGTTGTTTAATCACAATATGGAGGAGTTTTTGCGCCGTTTTGTAACCGTGGACGAAACATGGATCCATCACAACACAGCAGAGACTAAACAACAGTCAAAACAGTGGGTTTCTAAGGGTGAATCGGCGCCAAAGAAGGCCAAGGTGGGTTTGTCAGCCAATAAAGTTATGGCAACTGTTTTTTGGGATGCACGCGGGATAATCCACATTGACTACCTTCAAAAGGGAAGAACAATCAATGAGGAATATTATGCCAACTTATTGGACCGATTCAATGACGATTTGAAAAAAAACCGACCTCATTTGGCCAAGAAAAAAGTTCTTTTCCACCAAGACAATGCAAGGGTGCACACATGTGCAGTTGCCATGGCAAAAAACCATGAATTGGGCTATGAATTGCTCCCTCATCCACCCTATTCTCCAGATTTGGCTCCGAGCAACTACTTCTTGTTCCCAAACCTGAAGAAATGGCTTGGTGGAAAAAGATTTGACTTCAATGATGAAGTCATCTCGCAAACAAAGGCCTATTTTGAGGACCTCGACAAATCATTTTTTTTTGGAAGGGATAAAAAAATTGGAGAAGCGTTGGACAAAGTGTATAGAGCTGAAGGGAGACTACGTTAAAAATAATTTTTTTTTTATCAAAAAATCTGTGTTTTATTCCAAAAGTCACGGACTTATTGACCCGCCCTCGTAATGTCTAATCTAAAATTAGTTGAATGTCCAAAGAGCAAATTTCCGTTTCAAACGGACCTAATATCGATATAATTATGCACTTTTGTGACAGACAAAATGTCCAAGCACATTATGTCCTTTTGAAACTTGGTTAATATGCAATAGACTGGACATTATGTCCGCTGAGAAAGATATAATAAAGAGTTTAAAATAAATATTTTTCCCCAGGAAATTGGATAGCCTTCCATTTTACATTTACTTTTAAATTCATTTTTATTATTTTTAATTTTAAGCTTACGTATAAGACAAAAATAATTAAATCTAATTAGCAACTACATAATATTTTAATTATTCTACATTTTTGGCTCCTGGACTAGGACTTTTACAATTAAACTAATTGCCATTCGGCCTTAAGTCTATATACCTAACGTACTTAGCTTATATAATATTAATTAACCAAGAAAACGAAAAAAAACTTGGTCTCTATTACTTAATTTTGCTTAACGGGATCCTGACCCGTGAAGAGTCTCTGCCTGAGACACTGCAGCCGTCCATCCTCTGCGATCAGGGGCACGCTGCTTCCAGTTGTCCAGACCAAGCGCTCTGGCATTCGCGATTGCTTGGTCTTTAAAACGAAGGTTCGGTCTTGCTTGCCTTCTCGAACCAGGGGGCTAGGAGTCGAAGATCCTCTTGGTTGGAGTATTATTTTCCATTTTCGCAATGTGGCCGAGCCAATGTAGTCGACGTGATTTAGCTTTTTGGACTACATTCACATAATGGTACAGCTCATAGAGTTCGCCCTAATCGCGCACAGGACCAAATATCCGACGGAGTATTTTTCTTTCAAAAGAACCCAATATTAGCGCCCCTCTACTCCCCCTACTTATCGTCCAGCACTCGGCACCATAAAGCAGGAGTGGTAGAATTAAGGTTCGATAGAGCATGCATTTTGTCCTTCGAGTGAGGAATTTTGCACCCATTTGTTTCGCTAAACCGAAGTAGCAGCGGTTTCCCAAGGTAATTCTCCGCCGGATCTTCACTGAGATGTCATTCGTGGAGTTGAGTTTACTCCTAGGTATAGGTAGAAGAACTCCTTAACTAGCTCGAAGTTATAGCTTTCATCAGTGACGTTTTGTCCTAGGCGGTGGACAGATGTCACCTTCGAGGTAATAAGGGAGTTCACCTACCTCGGAGTAAACATCAACTCCACAAATGACACCTTCGTATAGATCCGACGGAGAATCTCCCTAGGAAACCGGTGCTACTTCGGTTTGGTAAAACAAATGGGTTCCAAACTCCTATCTCGGAAGACCAAGTGTAAGCTCTACAGAACACTGATACTGCCAGTTCTGTTTTATGGCGCCGAGTGGTGAACGATAAGCAGGAAAGGCGAGCTAATTTTGGGTTCTACGTCAGATATTTGGTGGGAGGAGGGCGAATGGAGGAGAAGATATAACCGCGAACTCTAAGAGCTGCACCAAGATGTGGATGTAGTCCAAAAAGCTAAAATACATCGACTACATGGGCTCGGCCACATCGAGCGAATGGACAATAATGCTCCACCGAAGAGGATCTTCGACTCCCTGACCGGAACTCCATTTTAAATACCAAGCCATCGCGGATGAGAGAGCGCTTAGTCTGGACAACTGGAAGTGGCGTGCACAGAATCGCGGATGATGGAAGGCTGCAGAGTCTCAGGCAGAGACTCTCCACGGGTCGGCAGCCCGGTAAGTAAAAATTGGTGACGGAAGCACAGACGTACATGACTCGATCGATATAACTTTCAATGCTGATCACTAGGGATCGGATTTCCATGCAAATGCATATTTTTTTAGGAACACCTTGGAGGCAAGACAACGAATTATCTATACGAATCAGGAAATTTCCTTTAAAATGGCATTCAATCGTTAGTGCATATTTTTGCATATTTTACTACAAATGCATATTTTGCATATATTTGTGCATATTTTACTATAAATGCATATTTTGCATAGTTTTGCATATTTTTATAGTAAATACATATTTCTGCAAAGTTTGTAACAAAAGCGTTCGCTTTGAAAAAAAATGTCAACTGGATCAGCATTTGAAAAGTGTTAACCACTTAGAACTTGAAGGAAGATCTGAAGTTTGCCAGAAATTTCAACAACTACTGCCCTTTACCAATGAATCTAACACCTTTTCAATGTATTTATTTATATGAGGCATTTGTTTCAGCCGATATACCTTTAAGAAAGCTTAGTAACCCTGAATTAAAAACTTTTTTAAAAAATATGCAAAAGCAATTATACCGGATCCGGATGATTCCATTTTGGGAAAAATTACATTGAAAAAATGTATATTTCGCTATTTGAACAAATGAAAATTGATCTAAAAAAAAAGTATTTGTGGGTTTCTATTGATAAAACCACCGATATCCAAGAATGTTTTGTTGCTAACGTAATTGTTGTTGTGTTGGACCAAAATGAAGAAGAAAGTAAAAAGAAATTTTTAAGTCCAGTTAGAAAAAACGCACCATGGCACCATCGCTCGCGCATTTGATGAATCCATGAACTCACTTGAAATTGATAAAAGCAAAATACTCCTTTTTTGACCGATACTGCGCCATATATGGTAATGGCAGCTCGTGGATTAGCACTGTTTTATCCAAAATTGTTGCCCTTCACTTGCTTAGCACATACAATGCACCGAGTTGCAGAACAAATAAGAGGTAATTTTCGGAACGTCGATGGATTAATTAAACGGCAAAAAATATTTTTAAAGGCACCTCAAGCGTCGAAATTTTAAAAGAAAAATATTCTTTGACTCCTCTTAAGCCTCAGCCTATTGTTACAAGATGGGGAACTTGGTTGAAGGCTGTTGAGTATTATGCAAAACATTATGAAGCGTTTGAAAGTATTGCCAATGGGTTCGATGACTCCGATGCAGTTACGATAAAAAATGCAAAACAAGTAATGAGCCAACCAGCCGTTATTAAAAAGCCAAATAATACCTATTTATAAGTTCAAACCTCAGTTTCCTATGTGACACCATCACAAAGCTAGAAGGCAGGACAACCTTAAATAATAGTTATGTGAAAAGTCATTAAAAAAAACTTCAGTGCGTTCTGGCAAAAAATGAAGGATTTTCAAAAATGCAAAATGTAAGTAAGAGGTTCACATTGGACTGCAATGACGAAAATTACCCGAATAACTTTACCGTCGATGAGATTTGTTCTTTAAAAAATGCTCAACTAACTTCAGTTGACGTCGAGCGATCTGTTTCGTTGTATAAGGCATTCTTAAGAACGAATCGCTAACGTTTTGTTTTCGAAAACTTTAAGAAACATTTTATGATCTATGCAAACAAAACTTTTCAAAATCAGAACAATTAAGGAAACATGATTGTATGTTATTTTGAATTATTTATTTTAATTAAACAAATGAAGATGTTTATGTTTACGTTAAATTAACTGAAGAAAATTTATTTTTAAATTGAACCGAAATTAAGTTAAATTGGTTTTAAGTGCAAATTTTAAATGCATATTTTGCATTTTTAAGCGCATATTTTAAGTGCATGAAAATCCGAACCCTACTGATCACATATATAGCTATTTTAATGTGTCTTCGACCAATATTACCTATGAGGACGTAAACATGTTGTAGCAAACGTAATTTCTACAGCTTTTGGCGGGAACCGATGCACGTGACGCATACAGTGCAGTGGCGGACGGATGCGGAATTCTGTAATCTCCACGAGTTCCGTGAAGTAAGTAAGTTAATTCATATGGAAAGAATATTTGACAAAAACATGTGGTAAAACCATCGATCGATGCGGTTCAACATTTTTATGTTTTTTTTTTCATTCATCAATCAAAGTTTTAGTGTAATTTAGTCACCTGTTGTTATTCACCATAAATCGTTCACGGCACTTTCAATAATTAATTAAACTTAGAAGGTAAAAAAAATCTGCACATGGGACGTATATAATGTAGACAGTGCTATGATACTGTATTTCTGTAAATGAAACTTCATAAGGAAGGATAATCGGATTTTTTGGGGAGTGTAGGTTTTTTTTAAATATCCTATCCTAAACGACTTCGTAAGCGCTCTAACATGGTATCACTAAAAATCCGCAGACGATAAGACTTATTTACAAATTAAGCACATGTCACCTTGTCAAGATCGGACACCAGTGTGAAATAAACAATAAATTCACAAACTGATTTGCTAGGATAAATGTCGGTTACACGAGCGGCTAAGTGGTTAGGGCGTTGGACTGGTCTCGATTTGCCACCTCTTGCGAAAGTCTGCCAACATTCAAGCGTATCAGTTGACCTGAGAATCTTCGCAAGTTTACCGTTCGGAATGGGCGTTGAATTGTAGGTCCCTTCTTAATGGGTGGAGAAGGAAGGCTTTAGGACATATATGGGACAGTGTTTATTAATTTATTTGTACACGACTGCGCAGATAGTCAAATATGGTGGGTAGCCCGATAGGACTGACACTAAAATTTGATGTTTAGGAGAAGAGACAATTGGTAAGCGTACCAGCCCACAGACGACAAAACAACAGATAAAACTTGGTTTATTTTGTGTGTTTATGTACTCGTACCATGTTTAAGCGGGCTCCCGGAAATTACGCCAGGATTTTTTTATTTAGTCAAAATTGGGAAAAGCAGCAGAAATTGTCTACTGCAGAAATACTACGCCAGTAAAGTTGTGAATTCGGCCAGACAGGTTTGGCAAAGAGCCAGAAAGTAAAATGAATATTAGGCCAGAAAAGTAATGCACATACTCAGTAATATACCTTTTATGGGATCTACAAGGTGGCGCAAAAGTTTTCACCCGATGATCTTTGGCCATAATTTTTATTGTGAATTAAAAACGTTAATCCTCCTTTGGATTATGTTTATTGATGTCATGAATTTGTTTCCATTGAGTCGAGAACATGATATCGGCTAAGAGGCCGCCGACAGAATTGATGAGCATTCGGCTCGATTTATGGCATTCTCCATCACTCTTGCCAGAACATCCGGCGAGAGGTCGTTGCATTCTTAAAAAGATATTCGCTTTGAGGGCTTCAAAAGTCTAAGGCTTGTTGACATAGACTCGTGACTTCAAAAAACCCCGCGAAGAGAAGTCTCGAATGGTTAAATCAGGCGATCTTGCCGGCCAGTGCAAATCGCCAAAACGAGAGATTAGGAGTCCCGGAAATGCAGTCTTCGGAACTTCGCTTGTGGCCCGTGCAGTATGCGTTGCTGCATCCTGTTGAAAGCACATGTTCTCCAGTCCCGATTCATTCAATTGAAGTCATGCTCTGTAGTGCTCGACGTCCGCAGTAGTCGTTTGGCCCGCGGCATTTTCGAAAAATTAAGGCCCGAAGACGCCTCCAGCGAAAACAGCAGAGCATGCAGTAACTTTGAGGGGGTGTAATGGCTGTTGGTGGTATAGCCCACCTATATATATAGCTGTAGGCTTATTCACATATCCACATAGACGGGAATTGGCTGAGTCTATACGCGGATTTTCGGTGCTCCAGATGCGATAATTAGGCTTATTCACATATCCACAGAGACGGGAATTGGCTGCATCGCTCATGATGATTTTCGATGAAGAGTTGTCTCACTTCTTGTCGAGATTCAGGATGGATTGGGTTACACGCGCTTGGCGGTCAACAGCTAACAGCTGATGTACTGTCTGCACTTTGTAAGGGAACATCTTCAAGTCTTTCTATACAAAATTCTCTGTAAAGACCACTGTCGATACTCCGGGATCCTCTGCGACATATTTAGCAACATCTGCGATATTCTCAGCAGAACAGCGGCTCCGGGGCCGGCCAGACCTGGGAGAACATGTTGTGTTGTCCCATATACTCTTCTGGTGTTTGCCCAATTGGTGTGTTTGCCCAATTGGTGTCGTACGACCGGGAAATCTGCGCCGAAATTTACGCTGCGCAAACACCACAGACGAATAATTCCACAAGAAAAAATTGAAACAATTATTCTGCGTTCTTAAGGAGTATAGTGATTCATATATTGTTGACGCGTATTTTGTGTCTGTTTACTTCACCAATGTCAAAGTAGAATTGCCATTTGCGCCATTTGTAAAAATTTTAGCGTTTGGAGGCCATGTTTTAAGGAGTCTGTCTGGGTGCAATTTTTCATATAAATGAAATAATTAGGTATTGTTGGGTATGTTATTAAAAATTTTCTTTCATTTTTTCCAAATTATTTTGTATGCCCTTTTTCCATTTCTAAAAATGGAAAAACGTCAGAAATTGTTTGGAAAAAGGTCTGACATTTTTGAAAGACTGCCAGAAAAGTCACAGTAATGTACAGGTCAAATTTTCTTTGATATGCGCGCTATTCAGGCTGAACGGGTCATAGCCTGAATAACGCGCATTTCAAAAAAGGAAGTAATGTTGCCGCACCCTTTAGAAAGGGTATCAAACGATACACTTCCAAACGAATTATAGCCTATCGATATGTTTTGTTTACATTTTATTTTATGACAATAATTTACATGTTCGGGCGCAGTGGCTCAGTGGTAAGTGTGTCGAACTACTAATCGAAAGGTCCCCGGTTCAATTCCCGCCAGGGCCAAGTAACATCTAGAGTTACAAACAAAGATTGATTTTAAATAACATACCTAATAATGTCATGAAATTAGTTAACAATAAAATATGGTTATAATTATTGAATGGCGGCAAAAGGAAGAAACATTTTGGGGCCTTTTTATGTAGAAGCAGTTCAAATTTGAGTTTTCCGGCTTACATTGTTATGTTTTGTGCCTTGCCACTGTGCCCTGAAAGCAAAATAAAAGCTGATTCAAAAACAGGCGGGAGGAGAGTACTGTTCAAACATTTAGCTTGCCGCAATTGCAAACAAAAAGGAATAAAAAAACTTTCCTATATAAATCCAGACCGACAAAATTCGGAATGATAACTCTCCATCGATGAAAATATGGTGGTTCCCTATATTTGAAAGTCGTTGATTTTTTCGAAGATTTGAATCACTAAAAATTATATGAGTGCGAAAATTCCAAGCCAAATAAAAGAAGAGATAAACATTAAACTTAAAATAGGACAGGATAACTCTTCTTTCGGAAGTATGTATGTACGGCAAGGAAAATAGGAGTTCATACTCCTATTGTGGCACTTTTGGCAGCGCTGCTTCAACTGGTACTGGCTGGGCTTAGCTCATCCACCAGAAGCATAGGTAAAAAAAAGTGAAAACATCAATAATTATCGTCGTTTATCTCATTATCAAAATCAATAATTTCAATTCATTTATTTTTCATTAATAAATAATCGTTTTTACATTTTTATATTTATTTTTTTGACAATTATGGCATTTCACATATTAAATAATAACAAACAGTATTTACAATAATTAACAACAAATAAACGGATTATTGACAAACAAAAATCAACAATAATTAATAACAGTATTTCATAATAGGAATTTATGCCTCGCGAAAAAGAAACTCGCTTAGGCAACAAGCGTTTCGCTTTCACGCCGCAAAGTGGTTGTCACTTCTTGGTCGATTGTGTCGATGTTAAACTTTAATTTATTCATATCCTCAATGAACTCTGAGTTGATGCTGTCCGATTCAACTTCTTTGGTGATCACAGCCGTGTCTGGGTTGTTGTTCGGCTCGTTTGACAGATCCTGGGCGAAGAAAGATACCGTTTTTGGTCCAGCTGTGGCATCGCTACGTTTTTCTTCAAAAAGACAATCGCCATTTCGGTCTCCGTTTTGAAATTGTTCTTCTGCGACCACTGGGGCAGAAATATTATCGGGTACACTTTGCACAACGTCTTCCACAAGAGCATTTGCGGCTTGAACTACCTCTGTGTCGACTGGATGTACCACAGCAGCATGAATATCCTCGGGTACACTTGGGACAACGTCTGTCACAATAGCCTTGGTGTCTTGAACTACCTCCGTGCTGCCTTGAATTTCGCCATTGCTTTCGATTAGATCCCCATTTTTATGGTCGTTTTGTATTGGTTTATCTACAACTTCAGTCTTTACATTTTCCACTGCCACTATTGGGTTTTCAGCCTTTTTAGGGACCTCAGCCACATTTAAAATGTTTGTTTGCTGAATCGGTGCACTTTCTAGCAGTGGCAGTTTACAGGCCTTGGTAGGGGTTGTTGGTGACATCATAACATGTGTAAAGTATCCGCTCTTGCGATTCTCAAAGTCCAAATCGTTCTCCTTTGCAAGCCGTTCGGCAATCTTTCTCTGAGCTTTAATGAACTCAGGTTCATCGTCTTGCACTGGTTTGACATAAGCTTCTGGTAGCTTTGTTCGTCTCAAAACCACCTTGTTCACTCCATCATATTGTGCCGGCTTGTCGTTCGACTCAATCTTGGTCTTCCTCAAGACAACTTTATGTAACTCATTTCCAGTGGACTTATTCAATTTGGACGCATTCACGAACCCATTGACTGTGGTACTCTTCAAGATCACATGCGATGCTTCCGGTGTTGTCGGCGTCGGTGGAGACAGTGAACCAGTTGTTGACTTGGTTCGCTTGATAGTGAAATTCGGCTTGCCATGGTTAAGCATAAGCTTTGGCGATGGCGACGGAGACTTCTCAGAGATGTTCACTCCCGTGCGGAGAATCAATTTTGGCTTGATTTCAGACATTTTTAAAAACTGGTGTGTTTGGGTCTGTAATGAAAATAGAAAAAGTTGGCATCACTATTTTCACAAAGTCGTGATTGAAATAAATGTTCATCAAACTTAATTTCTATCAGATGTTAGGTTGTTTTCTACAAGAAATTTATTACAAACAATGAATTAGCAAGACGAATTGCATTCAGCTGACAATTACCTTCATTGTTCATTCGTAAAACTCTGCGAGACGAATTGTGAATTACTTAATCATTTTAAATGCTGAACTAGTACAATGTCATAAGCCATTCAACAAACATACTCGTACGGGCTCTGGGCTCAGGCCGGTGTGTAAGTGGAGGTGATTAAATTTATCATAGCCATGAGTTCGATTGTACTGAACATGCCTGGCAAAAATACAAATATAAGGTAGCTTGCCCGATCGCAGTTGGTTTGTTTAAAGTTTTATTGCTTTATTTGTGTCTATCCAATTCATGTAATCGAAGTTTGGTGATATGGTTACACATGATGGCCATCTATCGTTTATTACGTAATAAAGCAGGACTGAAATTGCGTGAAGAATTGTCATAGATGCAAAGACTGATAATGTTGCTTAGATATGACGGAATTGTTAAAATAGCTAAATATTAAGTCAAAAAAATATTTAATGTAACCAGCTTGATATATGCAAGTCAGTTGCATCTGATTCAAGTAGTAAGCCTTGGAACTGTTGATAGGTGTATGATAAATTTACCGCGAGTTTTGTCAGTCATACGAAGAGTATACAGGTTTTTTTTCTAATAAAGGAGTCCAAAAAATTGGTTCCGCTTTTGCGTGTATTTGTGTCGAAGTACGTTTTTCATCGCCTTGACGAGCCAGAAGCTTTAAAAAAAAAACAATTGTTAGTTGTAGACACCTAAAAGTTACTATTGAGGATTGCAGTATGTTCGCCATTAAGTATCGCAGATGAATTTACTATGAAGATTGACAGCTCTATTTATATTTACCAATCCCCAATAGGGCCTTTAATTGGTAAGTGTATAGCCAGCTCAGCAAACATTTTCAACTTAAACAATAAGAAATCACAAGTGAAGATAAATAGGTCCGAACAAAGAGTGAACATAAAGGCATTACAGGGTGAAGATAAAGCTTTGGAATGTTTGAAATAAAATGACACCCAAGTGGGTGTCCAAACCTTAGCTACGATTTTTAAATCACTAAGCTAAGGTACGGAAATTAAATAAATGTACATACTACCCCACAACCATCCACACTCATTCGCTCACTGTGGGTAAAGAGTAGAAAGGAAAATTGATTTGGAACGTGCAAATAAGATTAATTGTACGGGAATGAATAATTTGAGACTTGCTTTTCTGAATATTCCTCTAAAAACACATTTAATCTCACCGAAACTCAGATGATGTACAAAAGAGTGGAAACAACGCCACCTATAGTTGAGCGTTGTGTATGATTCCACATGTATTCCAAGTTTGACATTTAAATTAAAGATGGATGTACTCGTAAAAGTAAGCATATCGTTTTATTGGAACTTCCACTGCTGAAAAAGATATGTATAAGTTGCGATTTTTATTACTTACTGTCTCTTCAAAACTCTAATATTTTCCATATAACTAGGCCCTTTATTAATGGTGTTCCTTTGCACGCGTATATAGGATAGATATATAGGAAGATATCAATGGTTTATAAACTTAGCGCTTTGAGGACGATATCCGCGTTGAGAACGGTTTCAGATTCAGAGGCACTGGTCTTAGCCGGAATGGCGCCCTTCGATTTTCTTGCTGCCAAAATGAGGAGAGTGTTTGAAAAAAGTTCCTGAATCTACAGATATTTCTCAAGAAACTATTGAAAAAGCTGGTTCTCTAAAACGCACCGATTTTCAAGATAATATTTAAAAAGATATATCAGATTTGATTAAGTTTTTGTGTCCCAAAAATAAAATTGACGATGCCTTGAAGTATAAATTGTTAACTTCACCTTGGAAACCCGAGAAAACATTTATTTTCCCTATAACGGACACCAAAAGCAAAATAAAATTTCAAATGCATTGGTTTGATAACTTCTCTTGGTTAGTTTATACGACAAATGGGGAGCAAGGTGCCTTATGTAAATATTGTGTACTATTCTCCAAAGAATGTGCGGGTAAAGGCTGTCGTCAACAACTAAAATCCCTAGTTACAAACCCCTATAACAAATATAAAAATGCAATAGAGGATTTCAAACACCACAGTGGATGTCAATACCATAAAACGTGTATGTTAGCAGCTGATAACTTTATAAATGTGCACAAACGTTCACAAAAGAGCATCATAAACCAACTAAACACTGGTCGTGCTTTTCAAATTGCAGAAAATAGGAAAAAACTGGTTCCTATTGTTGAAGTTGAGATTTGTGGACGGCAAGAATTGGCCTTAAGGGGACATGTGACTCCGGTCCAATACAATTTAATGAGTCAGAACCCAATGTTAACGATGGTAACTTTCAGGCTTTGCTACGGATGCGAAGCAAATGCGGTGATGCAAATTTAAAAAAATATTTTGAAAGTTTGTCGCTGAACGCTACATATTTAAGCCCAACTATTCAGAACGAATTAATTGCTGTGTGTGGGGAAATCGTTCAGAAAAAAAATAGTTCAAACTATCAATTCTGCAGAGTGTTTCGCAGTTCTATCTGATGAAACTACTTACATCTGACGTAAGGAGCAAATGTCAATTTGTGTTCGATACGTCGATTATAAAGACGCAATTTTTATCCTGCGTGAAAATTTTTTGACATTTATTCATGTAGAAAACATTACTGGAAAAAAATTAGCCAGAACAATTCTGTCTGCACCTTAAAATATGGGCATAAATTGCAGAAACTTGATTGCACAAGGGTACGATGGTGCTTCTGCTATGAAAGGCAGTTTTAACGGAGTTCAAGCTGTAGTAACCGAGTCTCATCCAGAAGCCTTATACGTGCATTGTAGCACACACTCTCTAAACCTGCTTTAGGGCGTTATTGTCAAATTCAGCCTATTCGAAACACTATTGGTACCATAAAATCCGTTGGAAATTTTTTTAAATTATCGGCAAAGCGCACACATTTGTTGCAGGAAATGATTAAACAAAATTATCCCCAAAATAAATGGAAAAATTTAACAGCAATGTGTGAACCACTTTGGGTGGAAAACCATAATGGGTTGATGAGGTTTAAGGAAAAGAGTTGTGTAGTGATAAGGACTCTGATAGTCATCGAAGGCGAGTTGCTTTTTAAGATCTATTTCAGCCAGTGATTTTGCAGTAAGTTTGTGTTGTATGAGTGTTTTGTTTACATACACATATTTTTTCCATGCACCAATCAGTGTGTACCTTCCTGAATGGTAGCTAGATGTAATAAATAAATTTAATACAGCCCATTTTAGCCGAAAATCGACCAAACACGATTTTTAATTGGGATTATGGTACTATACTATATACAAGGTGGCGCAAAAATAACCTTCCGATGTTTTTTGGCTGTAATTTAAAAAAAATGAAAAACTTTGATTCTTCTTGTGGATTATTTTTATTTGGTCTTTTATTTTTTTTTACATCAAGTCGAGAATATGATGTCATGTAAATGGCCGCCGCCACAGTTGATTGTCATTTGAGCCCTTTTTATGGCATTTTCCATCACTTTGGCCAAAACTTCCGGCGATAGGTCCTCACATTCTTGACGGATATTGTCTTTAAGAGCTGCAAGAGTCTGAGGCTTGTTGACATAAACCCGCGACTTCAAAAAGCCCCACAAAAAGAAGTCTGGAGCGGTCAAATCAGGCGATCTTGCTGGCCAGTGCAAATCACCAAAACGGGAGATTAGGCGCCCGGGAAATGCATCCTTCAGCATATCGGTTGTGGCACGTGCAGTGTGTGCCGTTGCACCGTCCTGTTGGAACCACATGATTTCCAAACCCAATTCATCAAGTTGCGGCAAAAAGAACTCGTTGATCATTGCTCTGTAGCGCTCACCAATCACAGTAACCGTTTGGCCCGCGACGTCTTCGAAGAAAAAAGGTCCGATGACTCCTCCAGCGATAACAACACACCATACAGTGACTTTGAGCGGGTGTAATGGCTCTTCGTGGATTACACGCGGATTTTCAGTGCCCCAGAAGCGTAAATTTTGCTTATTTACGTACCCGCTAAGATGGAAATGGGCCTCATCACTCATGATTATTTTTGATGAAAAATCATCTTCCTCTTGGTGGTGATTAAGGATGGCTTGAGCGTATGTTAGACGCGATTGGCGGTCAGCAGCTAACAGCTGATGCACCGTCTGGACTTTGTACGGAAACATCTTCAAATCTTGTATCAAAATTCGCTGTAAAGACCGCCGACTGATACCCATTTCCGTGGCACGTCGTCTGGTCGATGTCGACGGCGCTTCCATGACATCTTCGGCTACAGCAGCAATATTCTCTGCAGAACGGCTACTCCGGGGTCTGCCACGCCTGGCAGCATCTCGTGTTGTACCAGTCTCTTCGAGGCGAGCGGCTAAACGTCGCAGTGTTTCACCAGTAGGCGTTGGACGGGTAGGAAATCTGCGACGAAATTCACTTTGTGCCAAAGTCACCGACCGATTATTGCTCAAATAAATAGTCACCAATATTCCGCGTTCTGGAGCAGTGTAGCGTAACATTGTTTATTAACGTGTATTTCGCATGTGTTTTCTACACAAATGTCAAAACAGAACTGACATTAGGGGCCAATCGCAAAATTTATAGCATTTTCTGATAGGAGGATTACTTTTGCGCCACCTTGTATAAGGCACTTTATGGATTGGTACAAAGAACAAAATTGAGATAACAATTAAAGATGACATTACGATGATAGGGAAGTAGAAAAAAATGTGTTGAAAATTCTGTTCGTCCGTCTGCCTGTTTGCAGATCTGCAGCCTACGCAGATGGGCCGATTTGCAAACTTGGTTCATAGTGTTTATTAAATAGTCTCAAACTAGGCGTTGTTGAAATTGGAATTTTAGCTCTAAAACAATGGTATATGTCATAAACGGTTTGTTAAAACTTAATTTTTCTAAAAACGGCCTTAACGATTTAGATAAAACAGTCTATCTTTTGGTAAGAATGGATTTTGCGAGATTTATCTTAAAACGGTACGTCCTACCTATAGAACCGATTTTTTAACATCAGAATTTCTCGCTAACAACAAAACCGATTTCAATTAAATTTAAAATTTACGAAGGCTTTTATGATCAAATTCATACATAACTTTTTTGGTTTTATGCATATGCTGGAAACGGGTATATTGAATTTTTACATATTTTTTCCAGATGAAAACTACAGATTTCCTTGTATTGAAATACTCGTATGTACTCAAAAAATTGCTAAATATTTTTCAAAAATTAACCCCCCCCCCCCCCCCCCCCCCCCCCGAAATAACTGTCTTGCTGCGGCCTTGAGTTGGCGAGATGAGCATATCAGAGAACAATGAACTTCTTTCCTACAAACATTGTTACATATAGCTAGAGTTTGTGCATTCCCTGCCTGGTCAACTTACGGAACAGTCCCACTAAGCATATACGGTGTAGAAAGCCTTCTCAAAATCAACCAGATGATCACCCATGCATTGGTTCTTGAATTTGTTCCATTGAATGTGGGAAACCATAGCAGGTTGTCCGAAACCAAACAGGTTGTCCGACATGCTGTTATTGTCCTCGATCAACTTCAATAGGGCTCTATTTAAAACCTTCTTACCTTTCCTATGTTCGGAACCAAACTAATTGACGGGACATTGGCAGGGTTCGTCTTATATATTTCCTTTTTCGGGATGGCGTGTACCACAGCTACCTTCCAATGAGTCGGATAGTGCGCATTATTCAATGCATTGTTAAAGAGCGTAGTACACATATCTTAAGCCTCCAGGGAAGGCGTCTCAATACGACGTTTGGGACACCCGTCACCCAGCCCTGCCGACTTTTTATTCTGTAGTGACTAGAAGATGCAGAAATGATCATCTTTCGACGCGATCACTGAAAACGGTGAACCCGTTTTTTTTTAGATCGCTAATTCTTAAGTGCACCCAGCAGTCAGTACTGTGTGTCGGTTCTCTATTGTATGGGAGCTTCGGACACAAGTAATATCATTGTGAATTTTCCATTTGAACAACTATTTATCTGAGCCCACTTCTAACGAGAATACCAAAATATAAATTATTATTCCAACTGTCTTATTAATAAAAAAAAAAACAAAGTTACCCAAAATCCGCCTCCAACTCTTGATTGCTACAGGTGGATATTCCCAGTTGGATCATAAAATAAATTAATTTTGTCAAGAATTTCATAGCTTCATTAAGATAATAAAAAAGAAAGCTATAAAAATTCGCTCCATTTAAATCAGCGTCAACTTTGTTTGTATCCGTTATCTACTATCTATACTTAAAAAAAAGCAACGGCACATGCTTAAGTTAACATCAAAGAGCGGTCGTCGATCAAACTTAATTAAAACTGATTAAACGCAGCCAAAAAACGATTTGCAATGCAAATCAAAACGAGATCCATGGCATTTTTAAACACAATAAGGAAGCTTAAATAATAATTAAAAACTTAAAACAAAATCAGAACTTTAAAAATCTATCATTTTCAAGTTAATGTGTCAACTCGAGACTAACATTGACCTTCATCGCAACGGATCTTAGGGCATTTTCACTGAAAAAATATTAACACTCTGCCCAAGGTAACAGTGCTGCCAGCAGCAATAATTTGAGATAAATGAAACTAGACAACCAACTTGTGTCCCTTGCAAAAGAGATAACTAGAGGGAAAAATGTGTTTGGCCTTTGCGATGCTAGTTGTAAGTAAAGATGAAATATGTTTCTGTTGCATGTACACTCTGCACCACTTAATTAAGAACAGGTAATTTTTTGAAGTAAAAGCTGGCGAGTTCGGGCGCAGGGACATAAGTCCCGAAATCAATTAGGGCCTTACGACCCACTTAAGTGGGACATAAGTCCCGAAAAATTAATTCGGGACTTATGTTCCTGCGCCGTGAATGCGTTGTGTGATCGGGCGAGGCGAACGGAAGTTGAGAGGGAAATATAAGTTAGTGAAGATAAAAAGAGAGAGAGTTACGAGAGAGGTGCGAGCACACATTTTCTTTCTCTCTTTTTCTCATAGGCAGTTACGTTTCGTATATCTAAAACACAGTGCAGGCCTATTGTCTGTATCACACTGTAGGAGCAAGAGAGAGCCAAAATGCCAGTGCATGAAATATATATATATCTCAGTCATCAATTGGTGATAGATGTGTTGCTCACTGTGTTTTGGACGATGGAACAAACATCATAATGGTACATAGTTTTTTACATTTCGCCCAATAACACAGTTAATAATATTATAAAGTTTTTATATAAAAGATTTATGATTTACGGTCGAGTAGGCTCTGAAGAATTAGGAGAAAATTATCATACGTAGCCATGCCAACGACCTTGCCACATCGAATCAATCGGTTCTCGTATAAAATACTATCCCAACAAGGTCCTATTCCTATACGATGGGGCTCAGTTGAATAGGATTGACTATTTCCTCATTAAGGTGACTCGATGGCACATTGCAAGGGCGATGGCCAGCGACAATAGCCTGATCTTTGGGGCTTACTACCCCAATGAAATGTACATAGAGAGTACGCTCCGACCTGGCTTTATCCCCCGGAGGAATTTGTCTATAATGATGCTAAGGGGCTGCTGGTCCAGACGAGGGATGGTATCCCGGTATTATACCACCGCTACCGCAGCGCGAGAGATAAGTGGCTCATCCGCAGCGGAGACATCGCCAATGCTCATAAGCTCCTCCGTTTTAGTACCGTAATAGCGGAGAGGGATAAATTCGATACGAAAAAGCAATTTGCCGAATTTTGGTGGCTTTTTGAAGGGGGAGAGGTCAACATGCCCGGTGCGTTACTATAGGTAACATCCTCTTAGTTTATAAAGTAGAATAAGTTAGCTTGGGAGGGCGTTTCTGGGAGAGGCCGGGTTCGCAAACTTGTAGTGGTGCTTCCGTTCCGGGAGGTGATTGATTCTGTAAGGCTTCAGTCAGCTCACGGCAGCGCGTGTGCACGTTGACGACTGCCAGGCGCTCGGAAAGTAATTAGGATATTGACCACTTGTTGCGCAAGGCTCGAAAAAAAAATCTCAATAATGATACCGAGTTTTAATTAATTTTCTCGAGACATACATTTATGTAAGATTAGTTCGTAAAATAGTTTTTAGGCCGAAAGGCAATCATTTTCAAATAAAGTTAAGTTTAGGGCGTCCGCATAAGGAAAAATAATCTAGATTAAGTATCCTGTTAATTTTAAGTTAGATTTAATCAGTTTTTCATTCCCCTACCAAAATATTCACTAGAAATAATTTATATGTCAAAACAACGTTTGCCGGGTCAGCTAGTGATAAATAAAAATCGGCCACTGAGAGTTGAAGATTATTACAGTACCTACTAATATCGCTATTAAAAATGGGGATTGGTGGTAGAAGGGTGAAAATTGATGGTTGTGTGTATTTTTTTTTTGGGTGGGCCACCCTTATCACTTAGGGGTAAAAAAATAGTTTACGACCTTTTCTCAGACCTATCGAAATAACACAAAAAAATTTCATCAAAATCGGTCAAGCCGTTTCGGAGGAGTTTGGTTACAAACACTGTAACACGAGAATTTTATATACGAGTATATAGATATAAAACAAACAACAAATACTACCAGTAATTAATTTACTTAAACGTTACGACGTGACAAATTTTAAATATAATTAGGATTCTCAGTACTCGTTGCCTTACGTAACAAGTGGTCAAAATCTCAATTGCTTTCCGAACGGCTGGCAGTCGTCAATGCACGTACCCCCGGGAGCCGACTAAAACTTTACAGCGTCAGTTAACTCACCAAAGCACCATCAAGTTGGCGAGCCCGGTCTCTACCAGAAACGTCCTAGATAAGTCAACCTAAACTAAGAGGAAGTTACATCTCTCCATCTGAGGTAGCTTTCGTGAGGTATTCTGAGGTGATGTTTGCTTTTACTGCTCCGAGCGGAACATGAACTGGTGAACAGTGGAGAGCTGAGCCTTGTCTGGCCAGTTCGTCGGCATGTTCGTTTCGACAAACGTTAGTATGCCCTGCAACGCAGATCAAAGTAACCTGGAACTGCTCTAGCAGGGCTAGCTTATTTCGGCATTCTAGCACTGAGTTAGAGGATAAAGTGAATTAGGTGATGGCTTTAATGGCAGCCTGGATATCAATAAGTATAGCGCTCTTTTGCCTGGGCGTTATGCATGATACCTTGCGGTATCAGGAAGTCTGTAGGACTTTGAGATGTATTAAAATTGAGAAAAGAACCCGCCCACTCCACAGTTCTTTTTTGAATGTGTAGATTGTATTCTGATATTGTGGGGAGCTATACGTCGAAATGCTTGTGAAAACCATTCTGGAAATAATATAGTCTGTAGAAGGTGGTGTGAGTTCGCTCGGTACAGAATCTTGAATAGTGGCCGTAGGGTTTCGCAGTCCAACACCCAGACGACTCAGATTCCCTGACTCTGATCGCGCTATGTGCTGTGAAGTTTGTTATGAGTGTATTTACTAGAGGTATGGGGTGCATTGAGGCTGTTGGATCATCTGACGGTGGTGATCGTAGTGCGCCTATGGTGCCTATGCCGCTATTTGCACCTTGTTGAATTTGGTTTTACTCTTTCCTTAGAGCGGGCCACGATAATATCGACGCATATGGTGAGGATTGGTCGGACCACGGCGTTGTTTATCTAATGGGTCAATTTTGGTTGCAGGCCCCACATTTTGCCGAAGATGTCGGTACAAGCAAAGAAGCCTTTGCACCTGTTGTTCTATGTTTAGTTTCCAGTTGAGGTTAGGATCTAGAATAACTCTTAGATATATACCTAGCACTGGTCGAAAGGGAGAGTTGTGAAATCATCTTTTTTAGTGTTGGTAGTGAAAAGCATCAGTTCAATTCAATACCTACCGGCTATTAATTGATAAACAAACTGAATTTTTATGGCGAGTGTATAAAATAAATAAATGTAAGGCCTAAAATCTAGCTTATCCAACCATTGGCTTGTGCGAAGTGGAAGGGACCTGCAATTTAATACCGAATCCGAGTGGCAAATTGGAGGAGCTTCTCATGACAATTGATACTCTTGGATGTTTGTCAGACGTTCGCAAGAGCTGGGGTAGTGGAAACAACTTTTAGATGTTACTTGGCCCCGGCCGGATTTGAACCCGAGAAATTTATGTTAGTAGTCCAATACTCTAACCTCTGCTCCACTGCGCCCACGGCGAGTGTAAACACTTTGTGACTTCGACAGTTTAAGATGTTCTTCAGAGGGAGGAAGGTTAAAAGGATCGCTCCAACACAGGCCACGTAATGCGAAAGTTATGAGTCTACGCTGAACGGCTTCAATTCGTTTATAATAGTTTTGGTTTTATTCCAACTGTGTTTTAAAGACACAAATGCTTTGGCATTTTATATGGTTTAGTATACATAACAAAAGTGGAGAGATAGATGAAAATGTCAAATATCTAGCCTTATTGCGAAGATCAATCGACAATTGATAATTGTTTTTTTTTCAATGTGTGCTATTGTGCACGAACGATTCATTTGGTATTTTTGTCAATCGCATTTTTTTAATTGACTGCGATTGACAAAATCCTTTAGAATCGTTCTTTCACAATAGCACACATTGAAAATAGTCAATTATCAACTGTCGATTGATCTTCGCAATAAGGCTCATCGTTCGCTTATGGCTTGTTCACAATAATGTTCAATTATTTACATTTGACAATTTTATTTTGTTAATTTAATTGTTGTGAAATAAATTCTTCATCCAGAACACCAAGAGAGCAATCTTAAAACCAATAAAAAAACTACTTTTACCTCTTCTTCTATAACAAGTGAGTGGTGGAATGTTTTACAAAATTAAAATTTAATATAGACTTGTTAGTAGGGAGACCATCCTGTGGTGCATATTAAAGGAGTGGCCTGACAAAAGACATATGGGAGGATTTTATGAATTCTTTTGACCAGCTCCAAGGGTAGAGTTTGCTTTGTTAGTAATATTATCGACATGGGAGCGAAAACAAAGTTGGGAGCCATATATTAAACCCATATCGCGGACTGATGGCTCATGATTTAAAATATATTTTCGAAGGGGACCTTCGGGAGCATATTATGGCTTGGCATTTCTTTATATTGGCTTATTGGGGGATACTCATCCCTGTCTAACTACAATAAGTTACTGCTATACACGCAAGTTCTGAAACCAGTATGGACGGGCAACAAATTTACAAACAATTCAGGAATTCCAAAATAAAGTACTAAGGAACATAGTTAATGCACCTTGGTAAATACGCAATGCCGATCTGCATAAAGATCTAAATGTTGAAATGGTTGAAGATGAGGTTAAGAAAGTTGCTCAAAGGCCATGTAAACACAGAAATAACAGAACATTTAAATAATGGCAATCAGCAGATTGAGGCGGGTAAAACCTCTTGATCTATAAGAGTTAGCTAGGGCTAAGCAATCAGTTATTGATTTCAAACAAAAAAAAAAGTTTAGAAATCCGACAAATGGCGAATTTATCTGTTAAATTCAACAAATATGTTGAACCTAACAAATGGCGGATTTATCTGTTAAATTCAACAAATATGTAGTTCAAAAATAAATTGCCGATTAGTCGTCGACAAGGTGCAATCTCATTCGGGATGGCGAATGTCAGTCCCCCGGGAGTTTTTTTAGATGAGTTAAAGTCCATCACTAATTGCAGAAGCATCCCTCGCGTACTAGCTCTGCAGTGTCTTTCGATGATTTTTTACTTCCAGCGAATTCCCACACAAAAAAAAAAAATCTTTATACTGAAATATAGAAGAGTAAATGTAGAATTTATCCAATTCAATTTGAGGCCAATCAAGGCGGGTTTTTGTTTGATGATCCAGGAGTTTTTAGGGCAGACTCTTTTACGATTTTGACAGGTGAATTCTTCCATTTTTATACCCTATTCTAAGGGTATATTAATTTTGACACATAGTTTGTAACATACCTTAATATTGCCCGTAGACCCCTAAAAGTTACTATATTTATGATCAGCATCGATAGTAATGTCGATCTAGCCATGTCCGTCCGTCTGTCGGCAAAAATTAGGCCTTTAAACTGGACCTAGAGAGCTGAAATTTTAACCATATACTCTCTAGGGTCCCGAAATAATCAAATTTACGAATTTTTGAAATCCGCCCACAGACACGCCCACAAACTAAAAAAAACAAAATTTTGGAAAAAAATCGAATTTTGAGCTAGAAAGCTGAAATTTTTTATATATGATCTATGACTTCTAAAACTGCTCGGGATAAAAAAATTTCAAAATCCGTCCACTGACACGCCCACAAATAAATAAAATAATTTTTGTATACCCTATTCTAAGGGTATATTAATTTTTGAAAATCCAAAGTTTGAGCTAGGGAGTTGAAATTTATAATATATACTCTCTATGGGCGCTTTATGCTCATGTGTAAATATTTTCAAAATCCGCGCACTGACACGCCCACAATTAATTTTTTTTTTTTTTTTGAAAATTCAAAGTTTGAGCTAGGGAGCTGAAATTTATAATATATACTCTCTAGGGGCCCTTTATTCTCATGTGTTAATTTTTTTAAATCCGCCTACTGACACGCCCACAATTAAATAAAACAATTTTATTGAAACACCCAAGTTTGAGCTAGGGAGCGTTTTTTTTATAAAATCTTTTAAATGTTATATAACAAAATATGTAGAGCGTTCAACCATACTTAGACTTTTGTCACGCCCACTTATGAGGGATAGGAATAAGAATAGGGTATCCAACAGTTCGCCCAAGCGGACTGTAGCCCGTCGCTATGTTTTTGTTTTTTGTTCGATCGTTCTTTTGTGACTCCGGTGATCTCCAACTCCAGTCGTGCCAAACTACGGAACATCTTAAACCTCACCACCTGTTAGCAGTGATATTTGTAGCCCGTCCCTGAACGGGTGGAAATATTTTTATTTTTTTTTTGGTAAATGTCTAAATATAACTGTAATCAATTTTGAAACGGTGGAAATCGAAATTTGTTCCTTAACACTCAGAGCTTTGCTTCCATAGTTGAAAGCTTCTTGCAAGGAATTTGATAAAATTATTTTGGCGCACAAAAGTGTTCGCAAAACTGTTAGTACCTATCAGACGAAACTTTAACATGCAAATCAGTTCAGCCGGTTTGTCGTGTTTCTCTCTCTCACATATAAAATCATGCTTATTTTGACATTCGATTTTGATCGAAAGTTTATCGAACTCGAAGAATCTGTATTTCGAGATTATGTGGAAGACAGACAGGTGGAATTGATACCATGATATGTCAATACCACGTATGTATTTGTGTAGCTACACTTCAATACTATATATATACAAACATAGAATACAACGCTCCGGTATTGAAATCTGCAAATCCATTACAGATCGCTATCTGGTAATTCTTCGCAGTTTTTTTAACAACTCTCCACCAATAAAAACCGGCAGCGAGGACACGAAATATATCAAAGTATCAATTCACGAGGTAGCTCGAAGAAAAATCGTGTCTTTGTTATGAAACTCTGGGTATCAGAGCTGGTATTAGTTATACCATGGTGTTCTATAGTGTCAATTTCCTTTTTGGTAACCAAAAAGTTACCCACAAAGTTTCCCCACCAATTATCTAAAAAATCTATTAATAATCGTGACCAACGTCGGTCGTAGCCACTTTAGTTTCTAACGGAGACCTTTATCAGCATTAACGGAAAATCAAGAAAACAATAATAGGTCTTCATATCTAACACCTAAATATTATGTTGATAACAATTTTTGTGGATAGGTTTATTGTTATTTATATAATGGAAATCTAAATGGCTTTATCCGTTGGTGTTTGTTTCCTTTTTGCGGTAACAGTAAAAACTAATCAATTGCTGAATACAATTTTTGTTTCTTTTGTAAACCTGCAACATCGATTGCTTTCGAAAAGCAACCACATGACACCATCGGTACCTATTCTTTGCATATACGGTATTTTTGGATAAACATAGGAGAAATTTCCCCCAAGCAATGGGTGGATACTAGTCGCAGAATTAATATTTTGCAAGTTAAAACCATTTAACTTTCCCACAACACTACAGATAGATGCAAAACTAGATTCGGTGGTAGGAGATACTTTACACTCTGTTATTGTGGTCACCTGTATTGCACCAGTGGCACACTTTATGAACGCACTTTGAAGTACATATATATAAAAATAAAACTTACAAATCTTGCAATAATTGGGGGTTGACTCACCTTTTGCCTTGGGGGTTAGTTATGGTTTGTAAATGAAATCTGCTCTCTTTTTTGAGTATCCACAGAACTGCGCGCTACAATTGTCGTCGTCGTGATTCGTACGTATGCCGTTGCTTACTGCGAACGCACATCCACAAATTCAAAAATTGCGAAAAATCCAAACCGAATCGATTTGTTTATCTTTAACCCCCAATGGGAAGCAGTGGTTGTACGGGGCAGGGAGCTTTATTTTTCTTTTGATTTATTAAGGTATATTAATCATGTGATAAGTTGAGGAAAATATTATATCTTATCGGGGTGGCTGAAAGCCGTATTGCGATACACAAACTCAATGGGACTGATAAAAATACAGAAAAACAATTAAAAAGAGATAAAAGTCTCGAACGCTTTAAAGTCAAACTAGAGCTTTTCGCCGAAGGTATAAATGGATAAATGGAAAATTTAGACGTTACCACTTGCTAACGCGGTTAAACTGAGAATGAGGCATCGCTTGGTCGATGGATAACGACACCCACAATGTGACTAGTATGGCTTAAAAGCTTATTTCTAAGGAGTGACGTCAGAACACTTTTGATGAGAAGTAATAGGTTAGCTGATGTTACCTTGATGATTCATTGAGGGTGCTCCCGTGCTGTGATCATTACTCATTTGTTGTGTGCATGAGAAGACCGACATATATTTGAATAAATTTGTGTCTTCTTGTTAGCTTATGTATTTACAATGAAAAGCTAGTGTTCGACGCATTGTTTATAAGATGTTGCACTTGTTTCTATTATCTATTTGAGTTCGAAGGTGCTAGATGTGCATATTTCCGCTTTCTCGCTTCCATGTTAGATACCACTTATACGTTCTTGAGATTGAATGAAAATATGAGCACGTACTTAGACGATATCAGTCATATCACGCACTTACAAATTCAGAAGTGTGGCAATTGGTAAGACGAAGAATTTTCACTTAGAAATTAGAAAATGTCATATTTTCGATTAGTTGCTCACTTTGGCTTTGAACTTGAGGTAGGCTGGCATTTCGATTGAAAGAGAAACGGTGTCTAGGCTTTAAAATACACGAGTAATCTGGTAGGTGCACTCAGACATGCTATAGCGTATACCGACGAACTGGTGGCATACAGTTCAGGTCCTAAAATCGAGGTCATAAACATCCTTTTGCAGCGTGACCTCGATCAAATTAATGGATGTTGCGGCGAGTGGAAGTTGAAAATCAACTTTCAGAAGACGGAAATAATCACGTTCAGAATAAAATTGGCTCTGCATCTAGGGATACCAAAAAAAGTGGAAGAAATTGGCCATTATTGGACAAAATGGGCGGTGAGAGGCGTAGTTAGATATCTGGGTATCTGACTTGAAAAGTATTTATATTTCGATAGACATATAGTTGCTTGTCTTGCTGATAAGGAGACTGTTTCATAGCAGTTAACTTGGCTCCAAAACGAAGGGTATGTGCTACGTTGCCCTTATAACCCCCATCATCGCTTATGGTTGTCCATTGTGGTTCAATATAGCGCTTAGTTATATGGAAAAGATTCGGGTTTTGGAGAGACAATGTCTTAGGCCTGCCTCCAGTCGCTCCGAACGCCGGAATCTAAATATGTACATAAAATACTATCACAACAAGGTCCTATACGATGGGGCTCAGGTGAATAGGCATTGACAATCTAATCATTAAGGGGACTCGAAAGCACGTTGCAAGGGCGATGGCCAGTGACAACGCAATTACCCCAGTGAAATGAACATAGAGAGTACGCTCCGGTCTGGTCTTATCCACATTGATGCAAAAGGGCTGCTTCAGACGAGGAATGGTATCTCGTCATTATATCACCGCTACGCCGGGGACGTCGCCAATGCTCATGAGCTCCTCCGTTTTAGTACCGCAATAGCGGAGAGGGATAAATTTGAAACGAAAATGAAATTAGCCGAATTTTGGTGGCTTGGTTTTCGGGGGAGGGGTCAACATGCCCACCCAAGACGGTGCGTTACTTCAGGTCATATCCCCTTAGTTTATAAGTTAGATTAAGGTAACTAGAGCGTTTCTGAGAGGGGGTGGGCTCGTCAACTTATGGTGATGGTGTTCCGGCAGGTGACTGTCGCTGTAAGGCTTCAGTCAATTCACGTCGACGTGTGTTTACGTTGACGACTGCCAGGCGCTCGAAAGGCAATTGGGATTTTGACCACTTGTTGCGTAAGGCGATGAGTTCTTAGAATCCTAATAATAGGTAAAATAAGTTATCTACGTTGTTTAGGCCAGTTAATGTTGTTTGTAGTTTTTTTTTTTTAGAAATATAAAATTTGATATAAAGGGTCTTATTAAGGACTTGACAACTTCTTTTTTAAATCAAATGCAAACTACTTGAGATATTAAAAAAAATTACTTGAATTCCTATCAAAACATTTATGAATAGAATACATATGTCCACCACTGGAACGTATGCAACGGTTAATACTTTGAACCCGATTTTGCTGACTCGGCCGACTGATAAGGCCGCTATTTCGTTCAATATTGGCTCTGAGCTCCTCTAACGTCGCCGGCTTGTTGGCATAGTCCTATGATTTAATGTAGTCCCATAAAAAAAGCCTAGAGGCTTTAAATCACACGATCTTGGCGTTTCTGAGACTTTAATAACTCGATTGTTGCACCCGCTGTGTGGCGTGTGGCACCGTCTTCTTGGAACCACATATCTCTGATTTCCAATTCATGCAATTGCTCAAACAAATAACGTTCCAAAATGTCTCTGCAGCGAATACCATTTACCGTAACGTGACGGCCATTTTCATCGACGAAAAAAAAGGCCCAAATGACGCCACATGAAAAGCGCACCAAACAGTGACTTTTTGAGGATGAAGTGCTGTTTCATGAAGCACGTAAGGGTTCTCACCTGTCCAGTAATGCATATTTTGCTTATTGACGAAGCCGTTTAATGGATAATGTGCTTCATCGCTGAAAATGAATTTGCGATGAAATTTTTCATTTTCTTCCATCATGCCCAGAGCCAATTCGAGAACGTACGTCGCTTCATATGATCAAGTGGCTTTAGTTCTTGAGTCAGCGTGATCTTGTAAGGGTGTAGGCCAAGATCCTTAAGCAAAATTCGCCATAATGTGGTCTGGGAGAGGCCCAATTCTTGAGAACGCCGTGAAATTGACTGATTTGGCTGGCCTGCGACATACGCCTCTACGGCAGCAATATTCTCCACACTTCGAGCAAAACGTAGTCTCACTGCCACGGCAACAACAAGCAGCGAATATTCTGAATCAAATTTGTTCACTAGACTATGACTTGCTTGTCTTCTAGGACGAGAATTACGGCCGAAAATTGGCATTAACGCTCTCAAAGTTGCGACCACCGACTCGGAATTTTTACTACCGAAATTATTTATAGACGTTCTTCCTTCGTGTACTTCATCACGATGAAAATGTTGATTTTACTGAATATTTTAAAATTGACAATTCGGTAATCGGCTTAGCAGTGTGAGCGCACCTTGCGTTTGAAGCTTTCAAGTCGCTAATGAAAGACCCTTTAGATTGATTGATTGATTGATTGATTTAACTACGCACTATCTCTACATAAATAGGAGACTTTTCACCTGCCCTTGGCGGGACTAGGCTCTGATGTTTAATTAATAGTAGTAGTAGTAGTAGTAGCAATTCATAATATTTTAAATTTAATAAAATTTTTAAAATTTTAATAAAATTTTAAGTCTAAATATCAAAAATATTATTATTGCATAGGTTAGGTTAGGTTAAAAAAGGGGTATGCAATTTGCATACAACACTAGGCACCAGAAGGGCCTATCGCGATCCCTAGGGAACCAATTGAAAACCAAGACTACAATTGGAGAAAAACCTAAAAAAACAAAAAAAACTTTTCCTAAACAATGCCTAAACTTCCTGCAGAATTTAACCAGCTTCCTATGGTCTGTGCCGCTCAGCTCCCCTAATTCCTCGAAAAGTATTCCCCTAGAAACCTCCTACGATTCCGTGCTATGCCCTCGCATTCAGACAGTATGTGTGTTATGTCTTCCTCGGCTTGTAGATCACCACAGAATCTGCACGTGTCCACATCCACCAGACCAAGCCGCCTAGCGTGCTTCCTTAGAAGACAGTGTCCCGACATAATCCCAACTACTGTTCTAAGCTGTTCCCTACTTAACTTTAGAATTTCCTTAGATATTTTCTTGTCCCAATGAGGCCACAGCGCTCTAGACACCCTATGTCCCTCTAAATTCGGCCATCTGAGGTCAGCCATTTTCAAAATCTTGTCATTGATTATTCAGTTAACAACGCCAATGGGTGGTTTAATGTTCACACCTCCGCTATTTTCATTATTGCATAGACTAATCGCTTGTTTGCAGCTAAATTGTTAAGTAAGTAACCTATTATGTTTTACAAAATGTATGCATCTAGACTTAAATACTTTGAAATTTGTTTCGTTTTTTATTAAATTGGCAAGTTGTTCAATAAAAGCATTCCCTTGTACAAAAGCGTGTTGCCAGCGGCTGCTGAAATCTGACGATTTACCCTGATTTCATTGAAGTTCCTCAATGGAAACGGGTGCACTTCTCCAACCCTTGTCATTCTACTTGTTAGGATAATGGATAATGGTCCAAATACCGAAAGAGGAAAAAAGAACTTCTAAAATTTCCTTTTTCGAGAATAACTCGCGATTTCGTCCCATGATGTCTTGACAACTTTTTTTGGTAACACCATATTGACCTTTTCCAGTTTCTAAATCTGGTTCGTTCTTGAACAGCAAAACCCTTTTTTCAACTGATATGGACTAGTTATTGTCCATTTTAAGTTGTTTTCGCAAACCATTTGCAAACACCGCACACGATCCGACATCCACAGCCAAAGACAACGCCTTTAGATTGTTTAGGTGTTTTTAGAATCGGATTTAGTTTATGGTCTTCACATTTCTCAAGGGACAAGAGGATTTTAATCTCTAAAGGTCCAGGTTGCACAATCCATCTTAAAAAACACCAATATCTGTTGCAACCTAGAAAAGATTTCCAAACTCAATTTCTTCTGTGGCGACATGAGTTTTTCAGATGTCCTCGTGGTTGTCAAGTGTGTTCCAATATGTAAAGTTTCTCTCACCAAATCAATCGGAAAACTCAACTTAATGTCGCATTATATATACTAACCCACGTCCTTTGTAAACGTCTCAATCCGTTCTGCATCACCGAGTCTGGCTTTCGGCCCGACAATTGACATTAGAATGTGAATTCTTCGATCTTTTCTAGATGACTAGAGTAGGGCAGATGTCATTTGATTTGACTCTATCTTTAACACCTTCGTCCTAAAACTTGGGTACGCGGAAAGTATGGACATCCCAGTTTCCAATATTGGAACTTGATTCAGCGTATCGTATAAAAGCTTTCAGAGGAATGAAATAATGTCACTGGTGGTAGCAGCAACTTTGATATAGTTAGGGAGTTAACTTCCTTGGTGGGACTTTAGGAATAACAACTTAGTTGAGATCAGAGAAAGAATTACCATACGAAACCGCTTCTACTTCGGTTTGGCAAACCAAATGGGTTCAATACTTCCAACCCGCAAGACCAAGGGCAGACTATACTACAGTGACCTTGCCAGTTGTGCTATATGGCCCGCGAGCTGAAGCGATAAGTAGAAAAGAGAAGATAGTAAGTTGTGGCTATGGATCCAACTTTATTCACTATGCAACTGTTTTTCTCTTGTATCACTTTTGCATCGGAGCAATAAGTCTTATTCCTCTGAGTTTGTTAGTAATTTTCCGACTATTTCGGATACTTACAAATTAGACTAGTATTGGAGTCTTTGTGTTGGTTCTAGCTATGTTGTCAGTAAATATTAAAGTTACGTTGACAAAATTTTGCCGCAAAAGGGGTTATGGTGGTCCAGTTGCAATCAGTTTCCCTAATTTGTTTAGTACCAATGACCAATATTTCGCTTCTCCTTGACCATTTAAAAATTAGCACAAAAAGGCATAGCAACTCCTACTCCAATAACAAAATACCAACTCTTCCTTAGAAACTAAACATTTCATTTAATGGCTGACGTTATCGTTTCTTCCCTTCGCTTCCTACACGATCTTTATTCTAATAAATAGTCAAAACCAAATCACATAGAAGCCCTCCTCAGTTGTGTCCCTGAATGAATTTCGAAAGAAAATCTGTTGGCTTGGGCTCCTCGGACTCCTTCCAGTAGCGCATGATGTGCCCCTTTTGCTTCCAAATGTTAATGGTTTCTTTGAGTTCCATTTGACCCTGATAAAATAAACAAATAACATACATTCGTCCAGCGGATTCAAAATTCACTCACCTTAATGACCAACATATCAATAACTCGAATATCGGTTACGTGGCGGTGTTTGATGAACTGTTCGCGCAGCTTGGCTCTGCACTCTTCCACAGATTTGGGGATGTCGTAGTCCATAACTAAAAAAAATAAATAATAATCACAGGCTCCAGGAAATAACGTTTACATAACAATCGATTCTTTTTCACATAACCTAGGTAGATGGAAGCAGATCACATACCAACGTAGGGAATTTGGCGATACCATGCCTTGTACAGGTTGACGGCCCGCTTCCTGGCTTCTTCACGATCAACCGAAAGTATTGGTCTGACTTGTTGTACAGCCTTTTTCACAGCTTCACGTCCAGCCATGGTAGCAATTTAACTTTTGAAAATTCTAAATACAAAAATAAAATTAAAACTTGACGGCTGCCAGTCGAAATTTGACAGAAGAAAATTTAACGATGTGAAGATGGCGCAAGTTGAAAAGTTTGAAGAATGTGTGCTAGGGTGTGGATTGTAGGTTTTTGTATTGGGTAGGATTTAGAACAATTTTAACATTATGGTATCAGTTTGAGAAGTAATTTACTCCCCAACATAAATCCAATCGGAGATTCAATTAAGTTTATTGTATTCGTTTTCCCAACGTAAATAATTGTTCTTCAAGGAAAAGTTAACGGAGAGAAACTGACATTTGGCTGCCAAAAAGAAAAACTAACACATAAATTGCATGTCATCGCCACATTCCGAACACACTTTCGGAATGGATTCCATGATAGGGCCTTTTATTTGGAACCAGATGTACTCCATATTTTGTGTTGATTTTTTCGAACTATGATCGCGTACTATTAAAACGATGAAACGACTTCCTTTGGACGATAACGATAGCTTTCGCTATGATGTCCATGGAGGTAGATCAATATAATAAATCGTCTTAAAGACCAAATAATATTCTGAAAGTTAATTGTGTCCCCGGTATTTTGGTTGTGAATGAGCTAGGACAAGAAATAAACAATCCCCTATTTATTTGTATTATCTTTTTATGCTAAACCAGTAACGTTCTGGACAGCATTATTTTTTAAGCTTTTCGTCCTAGCTGTAATATAATAAATTGCTCGTTTAGCAGATTTGAAGCCATTCACGAAACAAACAATCCAAACAATAAACTCTTCCATCTTGATCTTGTGTTATTATTGTGGTGCATCATGTATTGAATGCAAATCCAATCCGGATCAGATCTGGGCATTAGTAAAATGCATCTACTGTTTTGTACCGATGCAATTTTGTAACTCCGCAGGTAGAGTTCGCCGCTAGACTTGTGGGAAACTTAAGTGATGATGAAGGAAACATTCTTAATTGTTTCATTATCCTGACCCGAAGAATAAAAATAAGGAAGGAAGAGTTATATATGAAAATATATATCAAAGGCATTCAACCAATACAATATAATTTATTTATGTAAAACTATTTGAATACCACTTAAAAATATATATTTTATCCGTTGAATCCGTTTTCAACAGACTGATTTGGTTTATTTTTCGGCTGTGGAAAAGGCACAATTTTAACTCCAGGCTATGTTTCCACCGGAGATTAACTCCGAGATCAGGATTAATTTTCGTTAAGCGTAGTATTACATGTAGAATACGTATATGTTAATAGGACATTGATTAAGTGTGCAAACTAGTCGGTTGTGACTACGGGAGTGAAATTCGCTACTGGGAAAAGTTGGCTCATCTTTAACATTCAACGCTTCGATGCGTTGCATTTTAATTCCCATATTTGAAATTATTTGATTGTGAGAATAATGGCAACATTGACTTTTAACTCAAATCTTGTGTTTATTAACGCTATTTATATATATTTGTGTATATATAAATAAGATTTACCAATTGACGGTCGCAAGCAGCCCTCTACGTGAGTTTATGTGAAAACGCACAGGAGTAGTGTTCAGGTAGTAAATTAAAGAAAGGGATTTAGGTTCAGTAAGCATATATTTTTGTGTAAATTCTCAATTATTTTGCAAGTTCAAAATGATTTAAGGTATTAAAATAGAAACCATTTCTTACAAGTACATTAATCTCGTTATTTCTATTTATATGCTTGTTTATCGGACCCGCCTAGTTTCGCTCGAGTGTTTTGATAGCCCAACCATAATTATATCTTCAAAATCAGCACGGACAATAACCCAACGCATTCGGGCGCAGTTGCTCAATGGTTAGTGTGTCGGACTACTAATCGATACGTCCCCGGTTCAATTCCCGCCGGGGCCAAGTAGCATCTTGAGTTTTTTTTCCACTGCCCCACCTCTTGCGAACGTCTGACAAACATCCAAGAGTAGCAATTGTCATGAGAAGCTTCTCAAATTTTCCATTCGGATTCGGCGTAAAATAGTAGGTCCCTTCCACTTCGCAAAGAAAAGGGTTGGAGAAGCTAGGTTTTAGGCCCTTTATGGGCCGTTAACGCCTAATAGGTATTCGACTTAATACTTCTTAATTTTGTGACAATTTTTTTTGGTTTTGGAAGCTACAAACTATTTAATAGTTGGTTCAAAATCGCCACCAAAAAACTGTCAAAATACTTTTTCCGACAAAATGTAAGTGACGACATTTTCCGCGGAGTTTGTAATGAACACAACTTCAATTTACATCAGCTCTGATGTCATAACGATCCAAGTCACACTTTTTACAAGTTCCTTGCTTACATCTGTTTGTATTGCTTTATTGACATCTTGTTACAATACAATGCAAATTGAAACTGCTTTACATTGTTTGCTTTTCTAATTCATAATTGGGCAATCATCCGTCAAGAATTTCACTTTATAATTGGCCTTCTTAGAAGTCCGAATGGTGCCGTGTAATGGTTGATTTACACGGTCACACATTCCTAACATGTAAGATTAAAGGGATGCTATATACTAAATATCCGTATGACTGAAAGGGACAGCATTACCTAACATGCAAAAAAACGTGACACGTATTCAGGTCGGCCATCTTGTTTACGTGGTAGGAATTATGGGAAAGCTATGCATGTTGATATTTTTATAGCGATGGCTTACGAAATTTCGATTTGCTATAAAACAAAATGGGCGCTGCTATCATATGTTTTAATCGCCATAATACATTTTTGACATTTCTCTGCTTCACATCACCGATTGTACTTACTCAGGATGGAAAACACTATTAATACGGCAGCCTTTACGAGATCCATGTTTTTATTTATTTTTTAATTCTACCACAACAAAACCGATGAAAATAAATAAACGGATCTCTCTTTTCGGTTTTGTTGCAAAAATGCGCGTGCGTGATGGTGTAAATGCGCTATAAAGGAACTTGCGTGGTCCCAAAGTTTAAGCTATATTTTCCCTTCACCATATCTGCACAAATGTCTCCAAACATCAAACATCACCAACTTCATTCCCACCCAGCTGTTGTGCAATTTTCTCCATTCCCATTTTGTTTCTTCGTTCAATTTGCGGAATTAAATATCTCTATCTCGCTCACACGGCTGCAACCTCAACACAATGTCAGACAGTGACAAAAGCAATCACTTCTAGAGTCCAACGGAGACAACGTCTCGCTTCGTTGTTTTTCCTCATAAAAAAAAGGATTCCTTCGAATGTCAACGCGAAGAACGTCAAAAAAGTCCATTTTTGTTTTTCTACCTCCTGCCGTTCCACTTTCCTAGTTGTGTGCATCGAGGAAAAATGCAAAATTTTTACCAAGCGTTTTTTTGCACATAAATTCAATTCGGTTCGCGTTCATACAATATTGCGCAAATTTTGCAATAGAAAAGAAACAGTTTCATTAATCCGAAACTCGACAAAAATCATGCAGAAAACTACTACAAAGTGATGGACCAGTTTATAGTGTGAAAACTGTGCAGAACGCATAAAAAGATAAAAAGAAATTCGAATAAAACAGTCGCCGTCGTCGTCGGTCGTACGTACATAATATATTGGTCAAAGAATGTAAAAATGTGAACTTCTTTTTTGTTTTTTTTTCGCATTTAGTTAAAACTATTTAATCTTTAGAAGTCGTTGGTTTATTTATGAAACTATAAATTAATTTCACCTTCGATAATTAAATGTTTTATAGAACTGTACATGTACATATGTATGTATGCAAACGAGTGAAAGAAAAAAATAATTAATTCCGCACGTCAATTTTCGTAACTTTTGCTTGTGTTTTTGCTTATATTCGTGTCAACTTTTTGTTGTTGTGTTTATCATTTTAATGAAAATTAGTTAAATAAGCAAATTGTACAACAACAAAAAAGTGCGAAAAGATAACTTGGGGAGAAACAGCGAACCAAGAAGAAGCATTCAAGGTGAGTACAAAGTTTGCACAATTTTTTTTTTAAATTGATTGCAACTGCAAGTTAACTATGCAAATTGAGACAAGTACTGTGTGAGTCACAGTAGGGTTGTTGGTGGCAAAATGAATTGATCTGGCTCCATTACACCAGCTGCTGTCTGGCCTATTCACATTGGAAGGTCGTTGCGACGAGTTTGCGTATGCACCTCGAGCTTGAATGTTGATCTTCCCTGTTGTTATCTTTGTTTTAAGAGATCCGTCATTAGATTTCTGCTGTATATCTGCATAGCTGTTGTAGAGCTAATTAAGTTTCAACCTTGCTGTCAGGACAAAAGGTGGGTTATGTCACAAAATGTTGTTAAAGTTCGAGCGTAGTTATTACATTGATTGACATGTATCTTCATTTGACGCACACACCGAGTTTTACCCCCGCGTTTTATTACATTGCAATACTAAGCCCCTGTTACACAAAGCGCGTTTTCAATTTCGCGTTGAACTCACCGCGTCTGCTGCACTGCCTTAGATGAGCGACTAGTTGGAATAAGCTAAGCAGAATCTAACAATAAATCTGCGGATCATTTAGGAGTAATTCCCTTGCATCACTAGATCTGTTTCATCTGAAACCCTGACTGATCGAATGGACATTACTAAAAACATGGGCTAGGTACACCATAATTCAGTTACAATTTGGTAAGAATTTTCTATTCCCTTCATAGAAATCTGGGAGGTTGATGCTTTTTTATAAGATTAATCGATTCACTTTTACACCGAGCATAGTATCTACTAGCCAAATATGGAACTACTTTAACTTCGCTGCCTAATGTGTTAAAACATGTCTAGCGACAAAGCAGATCTGTCCAAAGCTATTTTCAGATCCATGTAGTACCACAACGATTTCATATTGGTCTAAGTATGTCGGCTATAGCTGACAGCCACATTAATCTAACCTAACCTAATTTGCACGGCAAATAATAATACAAATTCTTCATGCGACATTTTGTGAAAGAATGAGAATTAATATAGATTACTATTTATAACGTAGTGCTCCCTTTTTGACGTCTTGCAACGCAGAGTGGAAATGGCCTCACCGCAGGTAAAATAATCTCAGCGCGGCGTTAAAAACGCCTTATTCTGGTATCTATTACTTGTTTCCAACGTCAAAGCTTGTTTAAAGTGTCTGTACTAATGGATATGCAAAAGCTCGCCTAGAGCTCGAATACAGAATTTGCAAAGGACTCCCGAAGAGAAGGACAAGTGTATTGTGAAGGACATCCAAAGGAAATTTTCGTTGGATACAATTTCAAAGAGCCGTTCCTAACATTGAAGAACATTGAACATTGAACCCAGCGGTCAAAAAATCCAAAAACCGAAAAGCGGTTAAATCGAACGAGATACCCACCGAGTTCTGGAAAAAGATCGGAGATATCGGGTGCAGATGGCTAATGATTCCCAAATCCAAATTTATGGGAGATGATCTAATGCCTTACTAATGAAGATAAAGTCCCCTGTACTAAGCGGGAGCAACGAAGTTGCGTGATCGTGCACTGGCGTCGAAGAGGGAGTGGAAATTCCTTTATCCCGCAAATCGGGCTACCCAGGGACCGTTGACAATTAAGAAAACTGTTGAAATAGATAGGTAGACGACTGGACATTCCCTAAGCCAGTGTTTTTTAATCTTTTTGAAATAACGTCTCCTTGAGCACAGAACAAAAAATTTCGACCCCATTTGAAAAAAAATGCTCCAAACTTGCAGTGCAAATAATATTGTAACGGCGGATGTCGCGTATATATATATATACGAGTCCTACAGTTCGACTTCGACTTTGTAGTTTTCTTTTCAGTGGCAATTTAAAATGAACAAGTTGCTCAAGAGATTTGCACCCGCACAGCCTTCGACATCTGGTGATAGCACTATTGGCCGCACTCAGTATGTCTTTTGCCTAACCTAACCTAACCTAAGTCCAACTGAATAGCCAAACACCTGAATGGATGCCGACAAGTTTTGTATTACTATGATATTAATTGATGTTTTATGGTGGATGATTTTGAAGAAGAAAATTTAAGTAAGTAAGCTTGACTTGACTGAAGAATTCATTTTACAGTTTTGTTTTTAATTTTTTTTTTATTATTAGTGTGTTTCTGTCATTCGTAGTTTTCGTATTTTATTGTGAATTTTATACTTATTTTTTGAACAAAACAAATCAAACTCGGATAAAGCACAACTAGATGGATGTTTTTGACATTTCTCGATTGCCTTTCATTGCGGATAGATTTACTTGCCTAAGCTCCCTAACGCTCGCTAACTTTAAAATCACCCTTAAAATTTAGCCATTTCAACCAATCAGCAGTCGAGCCTAAGTTAGGCTGTGGCATACTAAATGCCCTCATTAGCTGTGTTTAATGGACGAAAAATAGATCATAACAAAACAGCACAAGTGAGAGTCGGCTGCGCGGAGGTAAGGAATCTTCTTAAGATACAAATGGCCCACACCATTGGTTATGCCCGATTCATATATTATCTTCAGGTTTTAAGTGAGCATTGCACCGTCAATGTTTGGTCTGATGTCGATTTGATCACAAATTGAACTTATTTCTTTGATTTTTTTATAAATATGGGAATTTTTGTTACATATATTATAACTAAAAAAATACGAAATTTCATGCTAAACAAATAAATCAGTTTACATCAGTACTATTTGAATTTTCGCATTTGACACATTTCACTCACTTGCCCTACCCGAACACTTGGTGCAGAAAATCTTGTGCTGAACTGATCTGCACGGCTTCATGGAACACAGAATGAAGAAAACTTTGGGGCAAGATTTTTACTCATGGAACACTAAATCCTGTACTTTCCTGTGCAGCTTACGTTCATTAAACACATCTATTGCAACCAGAATTTCTTGCCTAAGCTCCCTAACAAAATCGTCACAAATTTTAACCAATCTACGGTCGAGCCTAAGTTAGGATGTGCGTATTGACACAAAAGATCTTTTAGGTTGCAGTGTCAGCCATAGGGCAAAGGTCTTTTATTATATAAAAAAAAGTTAGGATGTGGCATACTAAACGCGCGCCCATCGATCCGAACGCTAAGCAAAATAGACTTTATGACAACAACTACTTAAAGTTTAGATTTAGTGTCATAGTTAATAAAGCAAAGTGTGTAATTTGTTGTCAAGTACTTTCTCGCGAAAGCATAAGGCCTTAGAAACTGCTTCGTCATCTCGCAAGTGAGTTCGGCAATAAAGAAATACTGCATATTGAACTCGTTTTTCTCAAATGCCACTTTTTCCGATTGACACAGATAGCTTCGGAGATTTATGATTTTTTTTTTGGCAGATCAGTTCTTGTTTTAACAAAAGTTGTGCTTTCATCTGTCTCATAAACTATATGGAGACTATACGCCTTACTAATAAAAACTCACTTTTTTTAAATTTTCTTTTTGTGTATGAGTAAAGGGACTACAAATTTAAGGTATCTACTAATTGATATTAGATGACTCAACTAGCACAAGACGGTCTGTCCTATTACGCATATTTATTCCTCTTTTCTCCATTCTATTTGGTGTGATCTCAGGGGTCAGAATATACAAATTGGGAAAGTAAAAGTGGCACATTAATTTTATTAAGTTATTCTTGAATCGTTGTAGCTGTGCCAAGTGCCCCAGTAGAGACCAAGGTGACTGGTTCACTTTCGATTCAAAGTAAAAAAGAATTGAATACTAAAATTTTCATCATTTAAAAAAATGCTCTTCATCTGGCGACATTTTTTTTTACAGATTTTTGGAAATATTTTTTTAAATGCTGCTCGATTAGCCATTCGGATTGCACACAATAGAGCCCATCCGCAGGTGCCAAAAACATAACTGCAAACTGATTCAAGTGTTAATTTGCGCTGCATGTTAAAAGGAATTTATATAAACCAGTCTGCTTGTGCACAAAAGAAGGAGCTTCTTATAAAATCTGTTTGACCAAAAATTGATTGTGAAATTGTGTTCAGTAGAGTCTTCCATCCACTCACATATATTATTCACATTCACTCAATTTCAGAAGCTCACAAAACAGTGATGTCATCTAAAATTGTAATAGATTTAATTACAAGAAAATTTGTGAAAAAGAGATCATTAAACAAAACGACGTAGCTAGGTGTGGGTTTAACAATAGTGAAACAATTTAAGTATTAAAACACAAACCCGTTTAATAGTTGGCGTTTTTTAATATTAATCCCAGGCAATAGTTATATTAAGCAAGCTGAGTGGTGAAATTGTATAAAGTGTGTTTGATTTTATAAATTTTTCCTGCAAGTACAGGCTTAAAAATTGGCATAAACGGCTCATACAGGGCCTTAAACCTACCTTCTTTTATTTTTGGCACGATTTGATGTATGAAATGCAATTTTACACCGATTTAGAGCGGCAAACTTGAGAAGCTTCTCATTACAATTGAAATCCTGGGATGTATGTCAGAATTTCGCAAGATGTAAGAGTGAGGAAAAAAAATAAAAGAGTAAGACGTTTTATTAAAAGTCGTTCGACATTCAAATTGTCTAAAAATGTCCACCTGGCCTCAATTAACGAAAACTTTGTCCCACAGTTACCTTCTCCTTCCTCTTTTTTTCTTCATTTTCTTTTTCTTCTTCTTCTTCTTCTTCTTCTTCTTCTTCTTCTGCTTCATTAAGGCGGTGAGGCTATGATCAGGATTAAACAGATTATAACCTTCCCACTTAACTGTTTGCCGGTTCGACCTCGGAAAATAACGACAGGACTCCGGATTTTGAATCACGGAGGCCAATCGAACGGTGGTGTTGCTGTATTTGTGTGATACAGAAGTTTTTAGGCCTGCCTCTCGCGTTTGTATGGAAACGTTGATTGATATTGCCTTTTTGCCAGGGTTCGTAGCATCTCTCCTCTGAACATAACAGTACCAAATGAGCCGGTCGCGCTCCATTTTCTTCTTTGACGCGAAAACTTCCCCGGATATTAGAACTTTTTTTTTTTACTCCTGCTTTCATGCAAAGCAACTTCATCTTAGCTGCCGTTAATTTGTCTTCATACCTTTTGTACGCTGTCCAACATTGTGAACCGTATGTGAACGCGGGGCGCACAACTGCGGTGTAGAGCATTCCTTTAAGCTTAGGGGCATTTTTCGATCACAGAAGATGGTTGAGTTTTCCCGCCACTATATCCACCCTACGCTTACGCGATGCTTAATGCTTCCATTCATTTAAAAGTGTGGAATAGGTCGAAATGGATCAGTTTTCTTCGGACTAATACGATACCCATTCCCCTAAAGAACTTCCACCCACACATCAAGCACTCGTTGCAGGAACGTTTGATCCTCGCTAATGATGGCTCCATCCTCAGCGAAGAATAAATGATGCACTTTGGGGTCCGTCACTTTTCCTTTTAACAGATAATCAAGGACTGCAATAAATCAAGAATCTTAAGACGCTTCCTTGCCTAGCGCCATCCGCACTTTGAAACGTTTTTTCACACTTATTTGCAGAAAAGAATTTCACACACACATTGTGTATATTACTTTCATAGAAACATTCATGATTGTTTTGATATTCGAATGAATAGTTAATACGTTAAAATGCCTATTCGGTCGAATAAAGTAATGTTTTCCTCCAATGAACTTTTTATTCGATGGAATCTCAAAATAATATTTCTTCGAGTTCGACGAACTTCAATCGAAGTCGAACGTCAAAATGAGCATGATTGTTTTCTTATTGCGGAATTTTCGTTGATCCGAATTAAGTCGTTTCAAAATAAGTCGACATTGTGTGGAACGTAACCCTGTCGTGAACTGGGATACGCCTGTATATACATTTTCAGATTTTTTTTTTCATGTTTTCTTGTTCAGACTGGTATTTCCTTAATTTTTGACGTATTAAAATTTTGTGAGTCTGTGGAAAGTGAATTCACAATCGTCACTTACTTGCAAACAGTCCCTAACATGCTTATCGCAGTTAAATCGAGAGCCTCAATCGTAGTCTGACTGTCGGTGAAGATAGTTATGTTTTAAGGCGCAGGGAAATAAGTCCATTATGATTATTATGACCGATTAATTTATTTTTCAAAGATGAGACATAAGTCCAAAGTTTTGTTAGTAGATAAAAAGGGAAATAAAACGCACATTAAAATCATATATAACAGCGCTTTCATTATATCTTCTACAACTTTCCAGTATTTTAATAATATAACGAGCATAGCACCTACCCCAACCTCGCACCTACTTCAAATACAACAGTGACCCCAAGCAGGCGGGTTCCCCATACACATTGCACTGTTTATGGAATCTATTTGTGAATTCAGTATTCTACGCCGACATGAATATCACAAGTAGATCCCATAAACAGTGCAATGTGTATGGTGGGCATGCTGCCCCCACTTTGGTGGGACATAAGCCCATAATCAGATTTTGGACTTACATATGTCAGTGCGCCGTGTTGTGTTTGGTCATCCATTTTGTAAGTTTTTTTTTTTCGGGAATACCCTTATCCCAGTGGTTGACAGTGCGAGCTGAAAGATATATTGTATCAAAATGGTTCACTTTTCCAGGAGAATGTGTTCGGGACATTAGACGAAACCTAAATTTTTTCTTTGAGCACAGAATTAATTAGCTCCACAATGGCCTGACAGAAAGCTCAGCAGTTTCCTAATGCTTGATTGATCTTGTATAAGAATTTCCTTATAGGAGTAAAGTCGATTAATTTTTAGGAGTGTTTGAGTCCAGGAACGTGTTCCCAATCATTAACCAGTCCAAGAGCAGAAGGCTTAGCTAGTAGGCTTATTCCAGAAAGCTCGTTGGATCTCTTTTGATTGAGAATTTGTGTTTTCATATTCTCAAAAGCGATTCGTTTTTCTATTTGCCCTTCTTTTGAAAGCGAAAGCTATTTGTATTGTCATTTGAAGGCGATAGGTGGCTAGTTGACGGATTGAGATAAAATGTTATTATTGAATACAAATAATCTATTTTATTGAACCAATTGAAATGTTTTGTTATGCGATATAAGATTAAAACATGTTTACTTTATTTAAGGGGTCAAGAACCCAGGTAGAAGTGGCGGTTCGGCTTGAACCCAATTAGCTCTTGTTGTGCCATTTTGTTACCAGGACTTCGTGTGACCTATGTTGTAGTGGTTGTAGAAGATTTGATGTGTGGCTATATCCAATCTGTGGAGTTGAGAAAACGGATAAGATCTTGTATCCCTTTGCTCGATATAGCGCTAATGTCATCGAAGAATGGTTGATTCAGTGCCCGCAGTCTAGCTCTTGCTAGTGCCGGACATTCGCAAAGGAAATGGAAGAGAGTTTCTCTTTCATTTACATTCCCACAGCTTCGGCAGTGGGTGTTAAATGGGATACCCAGTTTGGCCGCATGGTCTCCAATTGGCCAGTGCCCGGTGATTATCGCCGTAATTCTGGAGACTTCAGGGCGGGTTCTGTTTAGAAGATCCCCTGTTCTTCCTTTGTCATAAGTAGGCCATATTTTCCTCGATATGATGCAGTTAGTTAACCTTCTCCATTGAAGATTGGCTTTCTGCAGGAAGTGTGAGTGTATTTGTGTTTTGACCGCACCTAGCTGAATGTGAACCCTTGCAGCGAGTGAGCCGTCCAGAGTTGAGTCCTGCCTGGCCAGCTCATCTACACGCTCGTTTCCTGTTATGTTACTATGCCCTGGAACCCAGAGTAGTGTAACACTGAAACGTTCGCCCAGTCGCGTAAGCTCGTTCCGGCACTCTTGCACCAGTTTGGAGGATATGGTAGCCGAGTCAATAGCTTTGATTGCGGCTTGGCTATCTATGAGGATAGCAATGTTTTGTTTGTACGCTGTGTCACGCCCTAGTTGCGTGCAGGCCTCTCGGATAGCCAGTAGTTCCGGCAGGGGAAGGGATATTGATATTTTTAGTGATTCCGAGTAGACACCGGCCCCCACACCACAGTTCATCTTGGAACCGTCGGTGTATATGACCGTGTCGAAATCTTTCACTACTTCGTCCCTCTTCCAACAAGCTCTGGAAGGGAAGCTTACTTGGAAGCCTTTTTTGAAGTTTAGTTTGGGTGTGATGTGTAGTCGGTTGGAAACGTGACCATGCCTTCTGCTAGCGAGTCCAGAATGCTGCTGTAGCCGTATGGCCTTGCAGTCCATCACCCCGATTCCCTGAGTCTTACCGCACTACATAGTGTGGTATCTTTTGTGTGTTGATCAAGAGGCAAAAGGTGCAAGAGCACGTCAAGAACCCAACTGCCACAATTTTCAACATTTCAATGAATATCCAGCGCAGACGATTGGCTTTTGAAGAATTTCCTTTGCATATGTAGAATCGGATTCTTTTCCCCTATCTTATGGAGTTTATCTTTCTAAATATTTTTTTATTTATTTCCGGATCAAAATAAACAGTGGGATGTTGAACTGAAAAGACTTGGAACTAGTTGACTTTGAAATGGAATGCTGAAAGGATAATTTTCCCTTTTTCCATAGCACTGTACTGTGTTTGACTCATCCTTGTTCAACGCTCGATTTCTTATCTGAAATATAACACGCTTTTCTCCCATTTATGTTTGTGAAATTTATGAAAGGTATACTGATTTCTCTCTCAATGCTTTATATTTGTGCTCAGCTTGAGCAGGTCAGACCAGTGTTTAACATCGTGGGATTTCTCCCGTTCTGTGGGAATTTCGATGTCCAGAAAGCCTTCCGTTTGAAAATGGAATTGCAACAACATATGTTATATTTTCCTTCGACTTCTATATTAAATTCTGCACGCCACGCAACTGATTCACACAGTTCGTTGAATGAGGTCTTATGTGCGACATTTAGCAGAGATAAAACTCGATTTGTCTTGGAAGAAATAAAATCGGCTTTCTTGTAGATGAGCCATGTGGAGCTCATAGTCAAGTCATCGTGCATTATTTCTTCCGCCAATACCTACTTGGTTAATAATTTGCAGACCTTCGCTGGTAAATAAAAGGCAGCGGCCTAGTTGTTCTTATGTTTTTTTTTATAGCTAAGCCAACCTATTATAAAATATAGGGTGTTAAAACCGGCTCTTCCTTTACTGGACGTGGGCTCCCTTCTTGCCCTAAACCAAAAATTCCTCCTAGCATAATTGCACAACCTCTACCTTCATAATGCTCCGATTCGGCATACCTGACTAGTTAGCATTATTTGCCAAACCAACAGATTGCGTTATCCTTATCAATTAGTCAAGTATTTGCGTATTCATCACCAGCAAGTCTAAAGCGGCCCTTACACGGCCAATCGGTTGACTTCATGCATCGTGTATGTGTGGATTGACGCTACCCCTTACACAGTTCAATCGATTGACGTGAAATTTTTAGTTTTTGTGAGTTTTCGTGGTGTACGGATGTGCGATGAGTGAAACGGACGATTGTATTGCATATATTACTCTAGCACATTGCGTTAAGAGGAAAAAGAAAAAAATGACGAGAAAAAAGAGAATTTGGATGAAAGGAGTGGTTAAAAAAAGGAATCAGTTCACACATGAAAATCTTTTGAATGAATTGAAAATATCTGCACAGGACGATTATAAAAATTTTATGAGAATGGATAACTCCACTTACGAGGAATTGCTTAAAATAATTTCTCCTTTGATTATGAAAAAAGATACATGCATTCGTGAAGCGATTTCCGTAAACCAGAGGCTTTCCGTGACACAAAACACAATGAAGTAATTACGTCAATCCAACGCTTACACATATCAATCAGCATGACGTTCATCATACAAAATCAAACTTGCTTTGATTTTCTTCAAACAGACTTCACCAAATGTGTGTGACTCATACAGATACATTTTCACAAACACATGCTAGTGATTGATATCATTCGATTGACCGTGTAAGGGTCGCTTAACAACTCTCAGGAGTAGATTCCATTGCCCCCAACAAGCAGCCAGTTTATGTCAAATACTTTTGCAAGCTCATTATTTTATTTATTGATATTAATCTGATGAACCACGCACCACAATTTCCAATACACCTCCGCTATTTCCAAGCTCGGAGCTGGTCAGTAGGTGAGTATTCAGTATATTTCAAAATGTTCACGTCTTAACTGGATGTGCAAGTTTAAGCGGAGGAGCAACATCATTCTTGCATCAGTGAACTCCATCCAAAAATACCACAAACCAGAGTGAGAGATTTATATCCATTCCTCCACCTAAAGCTGCTGCAGTATGCCTGCGATCATGCAATCACTTCATAACCATTCACCAGCACTTCACGGGAATGCTAATTAAAGATGAATGTACGAGTATGCATCTCTTTGTGGTGATTCATTGATGGATGATGATGCGGTTGTCTGTCTGTGTGTGTCTGTCTGGATTTTCTAAGAAATCCGCAATGAATCAGGGCTGAAAGAATTCTGTAAAAATTTAAAAGGCAAACCGTTTCCTCGTTCATTAATTCGAAGGATCATCAGTCTCTGACCACCCTTAAGCCTAGATTCCTTTGATGTCATCAAACTTTTCCCTAGACAACGACCTACAGTTGCATAAGCTACGCTCCCCAATAGGAGGTAAACCACCTCTATTCAGGTCGCTAGCAACGGACAACAAGCAACAAAAACAAAAACAGCTCCAAATGCAAGGGAAGGGGTGAATTTTGTAGAGTGTCATCATCAGTATTCCTACGAAGTGAAATTCTTTAGATGGGATTGAATAATGAATAAAATACGAGAGAAATGAATGTTTTCCGCTTTTACTCCAGTTTGTGCGAGACTAGGTGCCTGCGAAGTTGTTCTTCTTGTGCTTTAGATTTTGGCAACCGTTTATCGCATTCTTACCTCAGCTCAGATTCAATAACAACCTCAATCTAGATGCTTTCAATGCCGTATCTGGCAAACAAGATGGAAAATTATTTTAAAATAGGTCAGAGCAAAACAGACGGAATATTTTCTAAACATGTATTTTTTTTTAATTTAAACTCATGTCTTGTAGAGAGGAAGTCGTTTTGGCAAGGACTCTGCTGCAATAAATACATAAATATATACGCATAAGTGGGCTTTCGTGTTTTTTTTTTTTGTCGCTTTTAGTATTTTAAGTATAACCGTTGGTTTCTAGTTCATGGAAATGCTGATAGACGAGAAGTGCGGAAGAGTTGGATAGAGACTTCCTTTACAAGGAGCTTTGTGAGCAAATCTGACAAGTTACGGGTATTAAAGTACTCGTTTAGTTTTGTGCCTTTTGTTCCAACTGTGATAGGAAGGGAGTGGAAAGGAAACGAGAGCTCAGCTATCGAGTTTTAAAGGGACCTATTTTATATGGCAACTTAAGAGACTACCTGTTGGAAAGAGGTTTCGGGGAACACTCGCTCACTATGCACCTAGTCCTTGCCAACTCATTTAAAGTTTAAATGTGTGCGGAGAAACTATCAAGCTCCATGCCAAATATAAAAAAAAAAACATTATGAAAACTGAAATGTAAACTATTTCTACAAGTCCTATAAAAGTAAAAGAATAAAAATAAATATTAGGCATAAACGGCCCATACATGTAATAAAACCTAGGTTTTCAAATCATTTGCTTGTGCGAAGTGAAAGGGACCTACAGTTTGACGACGAATCCGAACTGCAAATTTGAGAAGCTTCGTATGAAAATTGGTACTCTTGGATGTTTGTCAGACGTCCGCAAGAGGTGGGGCAGAGGAAAAAATTTTAGGTGTTACTTGGCCCGGCGGGATTTGAACCTGAGACATTTTGATTAGTAATCCAACACACTAACCTCTGCGCCACTGCGCCCACTATACCTATAACAGTAATTAATAATATTATTACGGCGCAAACAGCCCATACAGTACTAAGGCCTTGCCTCGCCGACCACTGCCACATCCCTCCGAATATTTTGTTCGGGATTTTTTATTTTTTTTGATGAATTCTAAAGCGGCGATGGTCGTTTTTTAATGCCATGCCTATATCCGCGTGCAAAGAAACACGGCTTATGCAGCGTTCCATCCTTGCGATCCCAGGCACGCTGTTTGCAGTTGTCCAGACAGAGTCCATTCACTCGATGTGGCCAATTTATTCAAAGTGTTTAAGCTTTTCGGACTTCTGAGACGAATAATTTCTCTTTCAAAGGAAACCAGTGAACTCGGTATTCGGTATTGATTCGGTAGAGCATGAATTTTGTCCTTTCAATCAAGATCCAAATCAGTTTCGCCAAACTGAGGTAGTTTTCTAGGGTTAATCTCCTTCGTGCTGTGTATGTTTACCTCGAGGTAGATGAACTTCCTAACTATCTTAAAGTTGCTGCTATCAACAGTGACTTTTTGTTTAAACGGTAGACAGATGTTTGTTTGTTTGTATTTTGATAGCATATGCTCGGTCTTGTAACTTCAAGATATCACCATGAAAGTCTCTACTACGGCCGATTAGGTCGATATCGCGTACCACGGCAGCTAGACGAATCTGTCTAAAAATAAAGCCTTCTGTATTGACACCTACCCTGCGCACTATTTTCTGGCGAAATTCGTTTCAAATTTGGAATAAATAGGAAGGGGTGCTTCCAAGCTGTTCCGCGTGTTTTCAAGTGTCACGCGACACAATTGGACCAGTTTTGGGTGAATTCGAAATTCGGCAATCTCCATGTAGAGCTCCTGACGACAAATGCTATCATATGCGGCTTTGAAGTCGGTAAAAAATAGGTTGGAACCTCGTTGGGCTTTTTCAGGATTTGCCTCAAGGTGACACTTGGTCTATTGTTGTTCTGCCGGGCATGATAAGTGTGTTGCCGAACGGCTTAAGACGTTCACACTGTACGTCGACATTAAGCAGGGATATGCCTCGATAGTTCTTGCATATAATTATAGAATGGCCCCTTTTTTAGATGTGGCATATAGAGCTGGTAGTCCATTTATCGGGCACGCTTTCTTCCTTCTTTATTTTCTATACCCTATTCTAAGGGTATATTAATTTTTACGCATAGTTTGTAACATACCTTAATATTGCCCGTAGACCCCTAAAAGTTACTATATTTATGATCAGCATCGATAGTAATGTCGATCTAGCCATGTCCGTCCGTCCGTCGGCAAAAATTAGGCCTTTAAACTGGGCCTAGAGAGTTGAAATTTTAACCATATACTCTCTAGGGTCCCAAAATAATCCACTTTACGAATTTTTGAAATCCGCCCACAGACACGCCAACAAACTCAAAAAAACAAAATTTTGGAAAAAATCGAATTTTGAGCTAGAAAGCTGAAATTTTTTATACAAGGTGGCGCAAAAATAACCTTCCGATGTTTTTTGGCTGTAATTTAAAAAAAAATGAAAAAAATAGTCACCAATATTCCGCGTTCTGGAGCAGTGTAGCGTAACATTGTTTATTAACGTGTATTTCGCATGTGTTTACTACACAAATGTCAAAACAGAACTGACATTAGGGGCCAAATCGCAAAATTTATAGCATTTTCTGATAGGAGGATTACTTTTGCGCCACCTTGTATATGATCTATGACTCCTAAAACTGCTCGGGATAAAAAAATTTCAAAATCCGCCAACTGACACGCCCACAATTAAATAAAACAATTTTATTGAAAAACCAAAATTTGAGCTAGGGAGCTGAAATTTATAATATATACTCTCTAGGGGCCCTTTATGCTCATGTGTAAATTTTTTTTAAATCCGCTTACTGACGCGACGGGACGGGCTACAGTCCGCTTGGGCGAACTGTTGGATACCCTATTTTTATTCCTATCCCTCATAAGTGGGCGTGACAAAAGTCTAATTATGGTTGAATTGTTAAGAACGCTCTACATATTTTGTTATATAACATTTAAAGGATTTTATCAAAAAAAACGCTCCCTAGCTCAAACTTGGTTGTTTCAATAAAATTGTTTTATTTAATTGTGGGCGTGTCAGTAGGCGGATTTAAAAAAAATTAACACATGAGAATAAAGGGCCCCTAGGGAGTATATATTATAAATTTCAGCAAAAAATTAATTGTGGGCGTGTCAGTGGGCGGATTTTGAAAATATTTACACATGAGCATAAAGGGCCCATAGAGAGTGTATATTATAAATTTCAGCTCCCTAGCTCAAACTTTGGATTTTCAAAAACTAATATACACTTAGAATAGGGTATAAACAAATTATTTTATTTATTTGTGGGCGTGTCAGTGGGCGGATTTTGAAATTTTTTTATCCCGAGCAGTTTTAGGAGTCATAGATCATATATAAAAAATTTCAGCTTTCTAGCCCAAAATTCGATTTTTTCCAAAATTTGTTTTTTTTTGATTTTGTGGGCGTGTCTGTGGGCGGATTTCAAAAATTCGTAAACTTGATTATTTCGGGACCCTAGAGAGTATATGGTTAAAATTTCAGCTCTCTAGGTCCAGTTTAAAGGCCTAATTTTTGGCTACAGACGGACGGACGGACGGACGGACATGTCTAGATCGACATTACTATCGATGCTGATCATAAATATAGTAACTTTTAGGGGTCTACGGGCAATATTAAGGTATGTTACAAACTATGCGTCAAAATTAATATACCCTTAGAATAGGATATAAAAAGGAAGCGGCTCGAAGTTTCTGCTTTGCAAAATTCTGACTTTTAACACAAAATTTCTGCTTTTCAAAATTCTGTTTTTTTCTGTTCTGTCTTACAAAATTCTGCTTTTTAAAATTCGGACAGGCAATATTTAAAAAAAATGAATTCTGCTAATTCTGTTTTTACCCAATTTACGAATAAAGAAAACACATATTTTTTCAGCTTTGTATACTAACAGAATATTTGTCTAAATCAAGAGAGCAATCTTAAAACCAATAAAAAAACTACTTTTACCTCTTCGTCTATAACAAGTGGATAGGTAGAATGTTTTACAAAATTCTGCAAATAATAAAAAAAAGTTCGGAAATGTTAAAAGCGCGTAAAGCAAAATTTTGAAAAAAAGAATTCTGAAAAGCAGAATTTCGAAAGCAGAATTTTGTGAAACAGAATTTCGAAAAAAGAATTTTGACCCCAACCCATAAAAGAAACCTACGTATTTGAAGAGCTAACTTTATCAATCTCTTCTAATTGGGTTGTGGAACCGGTCTTTATTGACTGTATATGGGTTCTCTTCTTGCCCTATCACTCCCTACATGGTGTCCATTTAAGTGCTGCTGGGAATGCTGCTTAAACACATCTACTATTCCCTGTGCTTCGGTGCCTAGGTTTGCTTTGCTATTTCAAAGAACCTGCGTTGCTGTCTTAAGGCAATTTGCTTGGCTTTCTTGTAAAACCTGCGGATTTAAGTGCTGCTGGGAATACTGCTGAAACACATCTACTATTCCATCTGCTTCGATGCCTAGGTTTCCTTTGCTATTTCAAAGAACCTGCGTTGCTGTCTTAGGGCAAGTTGCTTGACTTTCTTATAAAACCTGCGGATGATGTTTCTATTCCAAACTCTTCGATTTCCTTCAGCTGGAACACTACGAACGCTTCTTCTTTTTACGAAAGATTTTCTTCTCCCTTCACCAGGCTCAATATGTGCACATTTTTGATATTGTGCCTCGCATCGATTAGCACATTATGATCTATTTGGTTAATTTAGCTTCTTGCCGTCTGGGTTCTTAGCTTTTGAAACCTTAAGTGCCCTCACCCTATTACGAGCTGCTGCAGGAATCGATTTGTCAGTCGCCGTTATCTGACTGATCGTTAACCGCCGAAGATGTTTTCCTTACCGAATATATCATTGCAGTCCCCCAGCATAGCTTTGACATCAAATTGCAGTCAGCCTCCGTCATACAACTCAGGTCATAAAACTCCCTCTTTATGGGATGTCGGTAGGGGCGTGCGCACATATTAGGCTTACATTTTGCAATGTAGCTCTGATGCGGATCACATTCAGGCTTTATCGGTTTGAAGTCTATAACTTTTGTCCTTTGCTGATGTTGCAGGACGAATTCGCACCCTAATACGTGCAATTTTTTATAACAGCTGTAATCTTCTTCTTTTTACTTAACGGCGATGCTATCATCAGAATTTAATGGATCATAACCCTCCTACTTTACTGAATCGGTACTGGTCCGCCTGTGGGGTTTACCTGTATCACTTTATCACTGAAACTAATTAAAAGATGGTGCTGCTGCATATGTGAATGAGTTTTAATGCCTGGCTATTTTTTTCCGACTTCAACATGTGCACGATTCCGTTATTGATTAATGTTTGAATTTCCCCTTTATGACAATAGCCGCGTTTCTTTGCACGCGGATATGGGCATGGCATTAAAAAACGACCATCGCCGCTTAAGAATTCATCAAAAAAAACTTGGCAGCACACATGCACCTATGACGTTTATTAGTGACACAGCTGGAAGTTGAGTTAAGAAATTTGTATTGAAAAGAATATTAATTTTCGACAGTTGAAATTAATGCCAAACATATTCTAAAATTATAAAAAACAGTTTCACATTGACAGATTTACTAAATTTTGAAAAAAAAATAATAAAATCACGAACAAAATATTCGGCGGGATGTGTTAGTGGTCGGCGTTCATCAGAAACGAAGAAAATGGGTTTTGGAAGCACTGTTTATCCCCGCTAAATGACTTAGCGGCGATATAGGATAAGTTGTTGTTGTATTGTACATGCAAATTTCAAATTATCCCTATATCCGCTTGCAAAGAAACACGGCTAATGGTGATCTGCATTCGTGTCTGTCAAGCCATAGATTTGCAAGCACACTTGCGGGACAATTTCAATATAAATAACATGAATGGCTAAATTGTCTTGGTGTGGTTTATCCCATTAATCAGTCGCTTCTTACAACAAGCACTATTTTTTGGGGGACACCGCAGTGCAATTCTTGAGCGGTCCCCTGCAAGGGGCTTTATGGCAGCTGTTGTTCATTGTCGCAATTTTTTCTTTTCAGCCTGATCTTATACCTCGGAACTCCTGTATCGCGGTAATATCTGACTTGAACCGCAAGAGGGCAGACTCCAATTTCCCAGTAGCACCTTAGGTGTACGGTTTGGACACGATTCAGATGTATACTCCCTGGTTGTAGTCCACACGTTTTCTGTCTTCCAGACTTTCTAGTGTATTCATACGCTGGATGCCGATCAGTACAACACCCAACCACCAATGAAAACTATGCGTTTAGGTTTGAAAGTCGTTCACTCTAGACAGGTGTCGTAAAATTGGATCACACTCTACATTATTTGTGCAGTTTTAAGTATGATTGAAGTATAGCTTTTTCGTATAATTTGATCTAGTTCAAGGCTTCACATAAGATAGGTATAAAATATCTGACGTAAGTCAAATGGTTTCGCCTATCAGCTGCATTATCCATTATCTTGCGGTTTAGTTATATGATTCAAACTCAATTATGTGCTGGAAGCTTATAAAGGCATTACCACAAATGGTAACAAGTTCTGATATATTTCAAACTTCTGCCTCAGCTTTTGTTTCGTCGAGATCCAATTTCAACCCTCTCGAACAAGCTTATTTAATTTATCTTTCCATCTACGTGCCAACATCTTTGTGGTATTCTCTGAAAGTCACTAGCCTAAACAGCAAATTCAAATAACTAACTCGTATCTTATCTACGTAGAGTACCGATATTAGTTTACGCGTTTGATAAGATACAGCTAACCACATTACCTGCCGTCCAGTCAAGGCGCTTTGTGTTTCTAATTTTTCAATTTCTACTTTTGGATCTAAAAAATAAAAAAAAACAATTTTGTTTCCAAAACAGGTGTCTTGACGAATTAAAATAAATTCAATTTTAATCGTAAGGAGATACCTACTGCACTTTGTTAAAATGCCAGGCGACGAACATATAGCCGTCCAGAAGCATTCAGTAAATCATTTTTAATGACAATGATTGTTGCTGTATTGTTTTTGTTTAATAAAATATTAAAGATAACTCGACTACAAAGAGCAGTTAACCACATCCAATGACACTCACAAAAGGATGACGTAGCTTCAATTCTCCAAGGCAGGGCATTGCATTCCAATTAAGCGCCACGGTGCTCACACTCCGCATTTGGTCAAATTGTGATTGTGGTTGTCTAATTTCGACAATATAATGTTCTGTTTTTTTTTTGTTTTATGGCAGTGCTTATTGATTTTCTGTGCGGTATTTGAAATATTTGTTTATCTTTTTGACTATTATATAGCGTACAGATTAAGACACAATTCTTTTTTGTTGGGAAAAAGTTCATGAAATTGTCGACGATTGAGTCAGATTTTTGTTGGTTTTTAATTCTGAAAACTTGTAGGCCCTGAACTGTGCGGGGTATGCCAAGTAAAGTGAGCAAAAAATGATATTATTCATTTGCAGAATGTGTCGCGCCTGTTGATGAATTTGTCACCATAAATGACGAGTTCTTAGTCTGGATTCATAAGGCTTTATGCAACGTCTTAGTGACACGATAAATAATAAAGAGCAATGTCTTACCAGCATACTTAAGGCTATCATATAAACGTATCCTATCTGATTCAATTAAATGTACCTACAATTCATCTGAGTTTTAACTCATTTTCCCAAATAGGTACTGCTCAAACGATTTTGATCTGTTTTAAAGTTTTGGATTAATGAAGTGAGAGAAAGACGGTATAGGTAGGTACCAAATCGTTTCCAAAATGGTTGAATATTGTTACTCTTTTGATACTTCGTGTGAGGGTAAGGAAAATGGCACTCGCAGCTTTTTCCAAAAGACTGGCATAGCGGTAATTTACCATAACAGGTCACATGACCCTTCCACTTAACTGCATCCCTACTGGTTCGCCTGTGGGGTTCGCCGGTTCGACCTCAGAAAATAACGGCAGGCCTCCCTCTTTCGCCAATCAAATGCTGGTTGTATGATGCTGCATTTGTATGATACAGGAGTTGGTAGCCATACCTCTCTTTTGCATTTGTATAGAAACGTTAGTTAATATTGTTCTTTTGCCCGGGTTCGTAGGATCACTCCTTTGAACAAGACAGTAACCAACGAGCGGGTCGCGCTCCATTTGTCATACGCTGCTGGTGTCTTTGCCCTCATACTATAGCCTTCCTTTTAACTTAGGGGACATTTGTCGGTAATAGACGACGGCTGATTTTTTCCGCCACTTCATCCACCTTACGCTTACGCGATGCTTAATGTCGCCATCACAGCTTGCTTCGCTATTGATCATATTTCCCAGATATTTGAACTTTTCGCACTTGGGAATTACTCTTTCATTCATATATATGTCTGGAATAGGTCGGAGTGGATCAGAGAACGGGCAGCACAACAATTCTGTTTAATACGATACCCATTCCTCTCCAAAACTTCCAATGATGGCTCCATCGTCAGCAAAGAATAGCTGATGCATTTTGGGATCCATCACTTTTCCTTTAAGCAGATAATCAAGAACTTTAATAATTATCAAGGGACTTATGACGCTTCCCTCATCTACACCGACTTTGATTACGAACTCCTCGGTGACGCAATCGGGGCATCTTACTCTTGTCTTTACTCCAACAGATCGATTGGTTTCTTTTAAAGGTTTTTCAAAATTAATAAACAGCATAATCCCTTGGTTATCTTTCAAAGGCTTTTTCAAAATTAATGAACCATATGCAAATCCTTGAAGGAATAACGATATTTTTCCATCATGATCCTTGTAATATACTTTGGATTGCATTGGTGGTTGATGTACCTGCGAGAAACTCGCTCTGGTCTTCAAATAGTCGTATTATTTTTCGCATTATGCTATCTAATACCCGCTAAACGATCTTCATGGTGTATGACTCCACCATTAATGGAGCACTCTGACCAAGCTCTGAAAGCTGCTTTCTTGTCTTTTAGCACTGCTTTAGCTTCATCTGTCCACCACCATGTTTCTTTGCCGTGTTGATAGTGTCCTTTTGAAGCCCCGAGCAGAGATTTGGCTCTATCAAAGCAAGGTCGTTGTAACGAATTCCAAATATCTTGTGCTCTGCACTTTTAATTCTCAGCTTCGGTGATGATGTGAAGGAGATAATTTTGCATAGTTGCAATAAATGCTTCGCCTTTCTCTTTGTCCAGATTGTACCATTTGATTCTCGCAGACCCTTTTGTTTGTTTAGCAGACAAAATTCGGTATGGGGGATATCTTCACCCGGAGCGTTCCTGATGCCGTATCCCAGTCCTCCATGGCAGTCTTCGTAATCTACGTTTGACTTCCCGCCATGTCTGTTAAAATCTCCGCCAGCAAACAAAACTTCTTCTTTAGGGATGTTCTTGATGAGGTCGGGAAAATCCAGCCAGAATGCATATTTTTCTCTCTCCTCGTACCAACTTGGGGAGCATATGCCCTGACAATATTCCTCACTTCACCTTGTATCGCACCAGTTTAAGAGACAGCTTTAACATGTTAAATCTGTCGAAAGGCTCATCTGGATGTTTCAATTTCGTGACATTCTTAATCCGTCCTTACACCGGGCAATTATCTCATAATGTAACGGTACTGTAGAAAAATGACAATATTTCAAAAACCGGTTAAGTGATTTCAAAACAAAGAAGTTCCATTTCAGCTCATCCCATTTTGAACAAATGTACATTTTTGGAACTATTTTTTAAGTTTTTAAAATTTAAAAAAAAAAACATTCAAAAACGGGTGCTATAATTTTGATATGTTTTTGTGTTGAAAGTACGTATAGTGAAAGGCAAGAAACGGCGTACTCAGTTTTTCACACAAGCACTCAAATAACGGAAGGTTAGAAAGATGGTAATCGACCTTATCATGGTATAAGTTCCGAAAGGAATTCTCCGATTTTTTACGAATTTCGGTTCATGGTACACTGGTCGAAATTTTTTTTCGACAAAACGGTTTATCGCGATGATATGACGTTTTCCATCACTTTTTCGGAAACTACTTTTACGATTTTGGGACAAGTTTTTGTTTAAGGTATTAACTTGTAGTGAAAGAATGACAATTTCGTACTCAGTTTTCTCCCAAAGACTTGGTGCTATGAAAGATGGCAATATTTCAAAAGCCTGTGAGGCGATTTAAAAAAATCCTTCATTTCAGCTCTGTACTTTCTCAGTCAGAATCAATAGATATTTTAAAATCGACAGTCTCGTCTAAGGGTACGTCCGTAGTGAACCAGCTTCTCGTTTATCTACGGCGAGATTGACGCCGGTACTGTGAGCCAGCGTAATTCTAGCAGGTAATGGTCATAGTAAACATCGCGCCGGTGCCGCCAAATATACATGTAGGATTGATTGAAAATTAAATGAAACCCTATATTCGGAATTCACAAATTTAGATTTTATTATAGCAAATATTAAATAAATAGGTAGAAAAGTATTTGAAAATAATTGTAAGATTAAATGCGACTTCACAACTTGACTGCTTGACTACTCGGCTGAAGAATGACAAAAGTTAACAAGAGCTTGGCAAAAGAAAGTTTATGAACGGTAATAATTAGGTAAATAGTATATAGAGATAGAATATGTGTATTGTGACAATGTACTTCATGTTAGTATTTGAGTTGTGTATTGTGATAATGTAATAGAATGTAATAGTTCAGGTAATATTAGGAAACGCGTCTACATCCGGCCATCCTGAACTTCATCCGCCTCGGATGATGGATCGACTTCGCCTCCGTCTTCGTCTTCGCTTTGGTCTTCATTTTGCCACGGCTTCATATAATCGCTGCTGCTTGCTGTTTGGTTAGGACCCTCATGCGGTGATGCTTTTTTCACAGTGTAACGACCAGATCTATTCTTCGAAATGATTTCGTAGGGTCCTAAAAAATCAGAAAAAAGTTTATTACCTGCTGCAAATTGGGTTCTTTTAATAGCAACAAGATCCCCGATCTTGTAATCTCTTGGAGCTTTTCGTTTTTTGTTAAATGTTTTCCTATTTTCAGATTGTAGCTTAAGTATCTGTTGGCGGACATCAAGGCGAACAATCTCCCTCTCATTTTCATGTTGTTTTAACAACTCCTGTTTAAGTAAATCGAAAATTTCGAGGTCTTCTTTTTTCTTCATTGGGACGCCAAAAAGGACTTCAAACGGTGTACGGTTGATTGATCTTTGGAGTGTACTATTCATGACGATTTGGACCCTTGGAATGAACTTGTACCATTTTTCAGCTGAAAGTTGTGATAACCTTTTTAAAACTTCGATGACGACTCTGTTGGAGCGTTCTGCCTGGCCATTTCCTCGCGGAACTCCCGTTGTAATTAATACATGCTCAATTTTTTCCTCTGAGCAATAATCCTTAAAGGCATTTGATACGAAGGCACTTCCTCTGTCTGTTATTATTCTTCGTGGGTTTCGAAAGTGTTGCTGCTGTTCTCTTAACTTTCGTAGTGTCTCATCTGCTGATACTGTCTTGGTTGGATAGAGCCAAATATATTTCGAAAATCCGTCAGTTATCGTTAGAATGTATTTGTAGAGTTTTGTTGTTAGATCCATCGGCCCGATGTGATCCAAATGGTATGTATCAAAAAGTGTCTGTCCTTTGTCCAGCTGTTGGATGAAACCCTCCTGTTTGCCTGCCTTCCTATTTGCAAGAATGCATTTCACGCAGTTTGATATTCGGCGCTCGACCTTTTCTTTAATTTTTGGTATATAGAACTCCCGAGACAATAAATGTACTGTCTTGAGTGAACCGAAATGTCCTTCTTCATGTTTCATTTTTATAATCTCTGACTCCATACTTCGAGGTACCACTAAGAGCATGTACCCATTAACGTCTTTAAATAACAACTCACCTTGCATAACAAAATTATCGTAGGGTTTTTCTTTTAATATCTCTTTAACGGACGAGATAAATTCATCTGCAAATTGAGCCTTTTTGATTCTAGCCAATATTTCCTGCTGGAAAACATATATAGTCGGAGAGCGGCTTAAAGCGTCGACGTGGGTCATCTTGCTGCCTGGGCGATGTTCGACATCGTAGTCAAAATCCTGCATATACAAAATCCATCTTCTTACCGCGTTTGGTAGTTCCTGTTTATTAATTGTTTGACGAAAAGCCACACAATCTGTTACTACTTTAAATTTAATCCCCATCAGATAAAATCGAAACTTTTCACACGCTTTGAAAACTGCAAAAACTTCTAAAACATAACTGTGCCATCTTGATTCTGGTATACTGTTCTTTCGGCTATAGTAATGGATTGGGTGGAGTTGGTTATCGCTGCCTCTTTGGAACAAAATTGCGGCTATACCCAGCTGACTTGCGTCTGTATGCAATTCCGTTTCGGCGCCTTGTAAATAGATGTACAGTACCGGCTTTGTTGTAAGCGACTGCTTTAATATATCTATGGCTTTTCGTTGGGGTTCGGCAATTATAAATTTTGATTCTTTTTTTGTTAGGTCTGTTAGGGGTTTTGCTACGATTGAATACGAGTTTATGAATCTTCTAAAAAACCCGATAAGACCCAAGAATTCCTGAAGTTTCTTAAGGGTTTTAGGCTCTGGAAAATTTGCAACAGCAGAAATTTTTTCTTCGGATGGGCTTAGCTTTCCATTTTCAACAACATGGCCGAGAAACGTCACCTTCGTTTGGAAGAATTTGCATTTTTTCCAATTAAAAATTAATCCATGCGCTGCTGCTCTCTCAAGAACAGTTTTCAACTTCTTAAGATTTTCGGAATCATTTGGTGCATATAAAATTAGATCATCTAGATACATACAAACAATATTTCGACTCACCAAGTCCCTGAATACCGTGTGTATATATCGAACGAAGACTGCTGGGGAGTTTGACAGCCCAAATGGTACTCGATTAAATTCGAACAACCCCTCTGCTGTAGTAAACGCGGTGTATTTGCGGCTGCTTTCTTCAATTGGAACATGGAAATATGCGTTTTTGAGGTCCAGCGTCGTAAATATTCGTCCATCTTGGAGGCTGTCTAGCACGCTTTCAATAGTTGGTAAGGGAAAACGGTCCTTGACAGTGTTTGAATTTAGGCGTCTGTAATCTATGCAGACCCGTGGTGAGCCGTCCTTCTTCTTGACAACAACGACTTGACTAGCGAACGGAGAAAATGATGGGCGTACTATGTCTTCTTTCAACCAAGATTCAATTTGCTGTTTGACAATCTCTTTCTCGTTGATTGGGAGGCGGCGGGGAGGAAAATGAAAAGGTGTTTCGTTAGTCAATGTTAGTGACATACTTATTGGACAGCTACTTACGTTGTTGGGCTTGTAATTTCTTATGATGTCTTCAGTCATTTCTATCAGATTGAACGGTGCATTAGCTTCGGTACTGTCTTCCACTTGGATGTTCATGATGTAATTTTCTTCCTTCTCAGTGTGAAATGTTGGAACTCCGTTGTTAAAAATTACCTTCGCTTTTGATATAATGTCATTTCCCACAATAGCGTCAAACTGGATAACATTATTTGGTACTACGCTGATAAGTGTTTTCATCTCGAAGTCATCAATTTTCACAAAAGCATTAAATGCACCGAGAGTAGAACATGCAGCTGAAGCAAGGCCTACCAATAGAGTGCTTTGTTTTCGCATTTCTGTAGAGCTTTTAAATTTGTTGTAACATTTTTCTCGTAGTAATGAGATCTGAGCGCCTGTATCAATTAGTGCGTAAATGGGTACGTCGTTTATAAAAATTTGTTTAGAATTTAACACAGAAAAAGTATTTGTTTGTGCGTTAGGTTTAGTTGGGCAATTTTTGGCCATGTGTCCTGAACCGTTGCACTTAAAACATTTTGTGTCAGATTTACAGTCACGACGTTGATGTTCAGAAGAACCGCAATTGAAACAGTGTAAAACGTCACGATGTGTTTTATAATTACCACTATACTGACCGCTAGTTCTGTTTATGTGCCTCCCACTACTACTACTACCTTGCCAACTGTTTCTAGCAGCAGTATGAGAATTTACTTTGGATTTTAATCTCAAAAAGATGTCGTATTTGTCCCTCAGTTCAGACAAATTTTTCGCTCCATAGAGGATTAATTTATGCTGTTCGTTTCCAGTGACACCATTAATAATATAATGAATCAAGGAATTTTCATCTACGTCGGCCAGCTGACCAATTTCCTTCATCTTATATACGTATTCGCGAAAATTTTCTTCACATCTCATTTTACGATTTTGTAACTGAGAATATATATCCGCTTTGCAAAGAGTTTTTTGAAATTCTGCAAGTAAGACTTGCTTGAGCTCCTCGTACGAACGACACGTACATGTTTTCATAAAACACTGCCGACCCTATTAACTGCTTTCGCGCGAATAACAATTTTTCAAGGTCTGACCAATTGAGTAATGATGTAACCTCATCAAATTCCGAGAGCCACGAGTTTACCGAAATGCCATCATCGCCACTGAATTTAGAAACCAAGCTCTCTATATCTCGAAGAGAAAAACGAATCAAAGGTTCGGTGTTTTCTTCGGTTTCCACGTTTTTGTTTTTATTGTACCCGCTATGTGAAAACGGTGTCCCATTATCTTTATAAGGTGTTCCATCGGCTGTATTACGTGTATCCTGCTGCTTCATACTATATGCTTCTGATAGTCTTGCCACCAAGATCGCTTTCACACCGCTTGTGTCCAAATTTAATCGCGCTAATTCTGCCTTTAACTGATCCACTGTGAGATTTTCCATTGTCCCTGATTGATTAAAGTAATTGTTTTTTTTTTTTTTTTTTTTTTTTGTTTTGTTGAGCCCCCAAATGTGTAGGATTGATTGAAAATTAAATGAAACCCTATATTCGGAATTCACAAATTTAGATTTTATTATAGCAAATATTAAATAAATAGGTAGAAAAGTATTTGAAAATAATTGTAAGATTAAATGCGACTTCACAACTTGACTGCTTGACTACTCGGCTGAAGAATGACAAAAGTTAACAAGAGCTTGGCAAAAGAAAGTTTATGAACGGTAATAATTAGGTAAATAGTATATAGAGATAGAACATGTGTATTGTGAAAATGTACTTCATGTTAGTATTTGAGTTGTGTATTGTGATAATGTAATAGAATGTAATAGTAGTTCAGGTAATATTAGGAAACGCGTCTACATACATTTATTTTTTTTCATTCAGGGAATGATCCCACTAATCGGCACGTACCAGTTTAACTTCCGCCTTGGCAGATCGACAATTGACCAAATCCTCACACTTGGGCAGATCATGGAAAATAACAATGAATTTCAAGTCCAGACCCACCATCATCGTCAGGAGCTCTACGTGGCTCTATGGCCGAATCCGGGATCCCGGCAAAACTGATCGAGTTGTGTCGCGTGACGCTGGAATACACGCGATGCAATGTGCAGTATGGAAACAGCTCTTCCGATCTATTCCAAACCGACAAGGAGATGCGCTGCCATTTGACTTCTTCAATATTGTTGTAGAGCGCAGAGCTAACACTATCTTTAACAGATTCGTCCAACTCCTGGAATACCCGGACGATGTTGACGTCATCGGCCGATCTCAGCGTGCCGTGTTAGAGGCATTCATGACGGAAGAAGAACAGGCAAAATTTGTTGGCCTTGGAGTCATAGAGGACAAACCGAAGTACATGCTTTGAACAGGCAAACAAACATCTGTCCACCGACTAGGACAAAACGTCACTGTTGAGTGCAGCAACTTCGAGGTACTAAGGGAGTTTACCTACTTCGGAGTGAAGATCAACTCGTGACACTTTAGTGGAGATCCGACGAAGAATAGGTTTGGCAAAACAATTGGGTTCAAAACTCCTAACCCGGAAGACCGTATGTAAGATATACAAAACACTCTTAGTATCAGGTCTGCTTTATGGTGTAGAGTGCTGGACGATGATCAGGAAAGGAGAGCTAATAATCGGTTCTTTCGAGAAAAAAAAACATCCGTCGGATAGTTCTGTATGCGATATCTGCGAATGGAGGAGAAGATACAAACGAAAACTCTATTAGCTGTACCAAGATGCGGATGTAATGCGAAAAGCGAATGGACACTAATGCTCCAGTGATGAGGATCTTCGACTCCCAGCCCCAAGTTCGAGATCACAAGGAAGACCGAACCTCTGTTTTAAAGACCAAGCCCTCGCGGATGCCAGAGCGCATGGTCTGGACTACTGAAAGCAGCGTGCCCGCGTATGGCGGATGATGGAAGGCTGCAGTGTCTCAGGCAGAAACTCTCCACAAGTCGGGAGCCCGTTAAGTAAGTAGTAATGATCACAATAAGCTGAAACCTGAAAGAGCACGCTTGAAAGTTGGTTACTGGCGTCAACAAGCATTAAAAATTCATTCTGGTAAAAACTGTTAAAAGCAGGAGGCGTCGATTCATCACTAGTTTTGTTTTAACCAGCGTGAGTCAGCGGGTGTAAACAGAGAAGCTGGTTTGTGACCACTGTGGATGTTTTTTTTTTTTTTTTTTTTTTTGAATAAAAGATTAACTTTATTTGTTTATAATGTTTCTCTTTATTTATTTTTCTTTGTAATGTCACAACTTTTTTCTTTTTTCAATTTTTCTTCCGCTCGCGACGCGTTTCAAAGCTTCAGCTTCATCTTCGGGCGAGTACTCGAAGATGAAGCTGAAGCTTTGAAACGAGTCGCGAACGGAAGAAAAATTGAAAAAAGAAAAAAGTTGTGACATTACAAAGAAAAATAAATAAAGAGAAACATTATAAACAAATAAAGTTATTCTTTTATTCAAAAAATAACACACAACCGGAGACGAACATAAATAACAAAAATGGAACTGTGGATGTACCCTAATTCCATGACTTATATTCTCAAGAATAGAAGTTTTCACAAAAGGAAATCGCGGTAAAGCATATGCTAAGATCTGGTAGACTCCTATCCTTTTAGTAACGAAAAAATGCGATTCCTGAAAACCGAAAAAAACAGGCCGTATAGGAGATGGCGTAGGACTCTATGGGTCGACGACTATAAGCTATATATAAAATTGACGTCTGAAGTCAGAACTTCCTTACATCAGGCTTATCTTATTTATATAAATAATATTCAAAACCATATTAAATATAGGCCTAACGAATTTTTGAAGATCATAAATTCAAAAAAATAAAAGCGACGGCTACCCAGTTGTCTTTCTTTTAATGGTCGACTTGCCGATTCGTCTTCTGTCGTGTGTAACAACTTTTGGTCATTTTTCCAATCAGTCTACTCAGATAAAGTCCTTCTTTAGCTATCTCAATGTATCCCATACTCCGATTTTTAACAGGCTGAAAATCTCTGAAGAAAACACATTGGAGAATCTAATTTCAATGGATTTAAATTATAATCCTGGCCACGATGGCGTACCTTCCGGTTTTTTTAAGAAACTATGCCAAATCATTATATCTAAGATTATTTACAACATATTGAATCTATCGCTGTTAACCGAAACATTCCCATCCATTTGGAAAGATTCATTTATTGTACCTATTTACAAATCAGTAAGTAGCACCCAAAAATAGGCAATGAATTGATGGGAGCTACTTGCGCAACAAACTAAATGCCTGCGCTGTGGTTTTACCATTATAAGGGTACTGTATCACTACAGAAAAAATAAATCCCTTTAGCACACGCAAATTATAAAAAAAGGTAGGAAAAATAAAGTTGAAAATTATAGGGGTATATCTAAACAGTCAGCTATCCCTAAATTATTCGATAAATTGGTCATTGAGCAATTAAACTTTTTTTGCAGATCTTTAATTTATAACAACCAGCACGGGTTTATTAAAAAGCGTTCAACCATGACAAACCTCATTATTTTCGCCAACTTTGTAATCTCCGAAATAGGTAAAGGTAACCAGGTTGATGCTATTTACACGGACTTTAGCAAAGCATTTGATCGTGTGGATCACAGAATCTTACTATTTAAACTAGTAAGTTTAAGCTTTCTGAATTCATTCTTAAAATGGCTATCCTCTTATCTAAGCGAAAGATATCAATACGTAAAATTTCGAAATAAAATCTCAAACAAAATTTTGTAACTTCTGGTATCCCCCAAGGAAGTCATATTGGTCCATTATTGTTTATTTTGTTCGTAAACGATATTGTTAAGTTCTTGCCTGTATGTAATATTTTAATGTTCGCTGATGATTTTAAAATTTTTTCTTCAGGTAAAGACACTTACAGCTTTCATACATTAAGTCTTAATCTAGAAAAATGTTGCCTGTGGTGCTCCAAAAATAATCTGTCCTTAAATGTGTATAAATGCTCTGCAATTAGTTTTTTCACGACGCAAAGCACCTATTATTAACACTTACACTTTGGCAGTCTTCAATCTTGATTCCCCTTAAGTTCTGAGCCTTTTCAATATACTTGTACCTGTTTTTGGTTTCAGAAGTCATCGATTTTTTAATATAGCACATTCACGTACTAACTACGGCCGTTCATCGTCAATAAATGGTCTCATGTTGATTTACAATGCTAGCGTTAACTTAATTGATTTCAATTTATCGGTTATTAATTTAAAAAAGAATTTGCTTAATGCTTTTATTCAGTCATGATTGTATGCTCAAGATTAGATTATAATGTATGTGTCTAAGAAAGCCATTAATTGAGCTTTGATGATTTGACATGAATAAAAATAAATAAATAAATAAAGATCGCGCATGTGGAGAGTTCTATATACATCTTTAAAATTCGATCTTATTGATAATCTTACATGTGTAGTGTACCTATGCTTAATGACTTTGGAAGTGATTCGTTACTCCATCTGATGGAATTGGCAATTCTCTCGAGATTGTGATAGATAAGGCATTACCTAGGAATTAGTAAACTTCCATGACTGACCGTTTTCTTCTTATATTGTTATATAATATGCACCAATGTTAATAAGATGAGCCCTTTAATAACCCGATCCCTTTTTCGCAAAAGGAAATTATTTTCATTGCAACTTTATCATAACATGAACATATCTAAATTTTTTTAATTCTCGAACATAGTGATATCATCCATTCTAAAATTAAATTTTAGCGCCACTTTATTTTAGAGTCCAGTCCCTCCCTAGTGATCCATTTTATTGGCTGATAAACTGTAAAGGTTTCAAAACAACGCTCCACTTCACCGGATTAAGCTGACCGCGAGGCAAAAAATAAATTAAAATTATTCTAAGTAGTCGACGGGTACTTCCTCTCCGAGGTCCATAGTCTGACAAGTCGGCGGCAGCAGCATACACCATTTGAATGACTAATTCATCAACGACTTTTCCGATTAATGTATGTCCGCGTTTATTTATTTTTATTGTTAACCCCTCTCCTTGTGCTCGACTCAAGGTTCTACTATGTGATGGAATGAAATAAAGATTCTATACAATTCCAGTTCAGCACTAGACAACGATCGTCGACCATATTATTGACAGCATCAGCTCTCAGCGGTAATCGGCGCACTAGCTTGTTACATCACATTTGCGAGTGCGCATTCGAAGTAATAACTACGCGTCTACGCCCATGTGCACTGTGTAGTGTGTAGTCACTTCCAACTTCCAAGTGACTAATTGACAGTGTTGACATTGCTCTTTGCATATGGTTAACTCACGCCATTTCTGCATACCAATATTGTTGGTGTGGACAGAGATATATTCCATCTACCCTAATGTAACTCACACGCAGAGTTTAATGGGCAAACAAAAATTGGAATGACGCTTAGGTTTCCTGATGTATTTAACGATAAAAGAAAGTGAATTGTTGAATCGTGTCAAATATGAAAATTCATTGCAAATTCAAATTTATAGGAGGGGCTCTTTGAGGTGAATTACCTTCATTTAAGTTTGATGCTGACATAATGTCAACAAAAGAGTGACATCAACCTTTGTTCTGACGTAAAACCAATGTCAAATGAATTAACTTTGATTCTTATCTGGGCGCTCTGCAGTTCTGCACCCATTTATTTGTTGTCGAGTCATGACTGTTGTGCGAATTTGGCGATAACGGTGTTTGAAGTTAAGCCAGACCTGAATATCGGTGGGTGAAAGAGATTGGACGGTAAGCTATTGATCACGTTTCAAAAGTTACCTCAGCTGAACAAGGGAAGTAGTATTTGAGAATTTAGTATTTCTTTCCTGGGGTAAGGTCACGTTTGAGCAGCTTTATTCATTTGTTTCTTTTGTGGAAACGTTTTTGTAAGAAGAATGAAATTTACGGGAACAAAAAATACAAGTGGCAGATATGAAAAGTCGTTGAGTGAGGTGTGGACTGACACTCTGTCTTAAACTTGTGCAACGTCTACCATTAGCATATCAATCATATTCCATCTTCAAGTCCTAATCGTTTAGAATGATGAAATTTAATCCGCCTAGTGCCTACAAAACGGCATACAATTGTGTCGCCTGTGTGCCTAATAATTAGGGCTAATTACGTATTGTCAACGAAGCATTAAAAAAAAGAAGGAAAATGAGATATTGGAGACATTGCGAAGAGGACAAAATGCCTCCAGCTGGCAACCATCAAAGCCGCCAACCAAAAAAAATATTTTAATGGATTGTAAAACAGAAATGAATAGTTTTGATAACATAAGTGACCTTATATTTCAATTCAGTTAAGTAGTCGTAGTGGCTAAGGGTTTAGTGAGCCAGACCTAGATTTTTGACGTTCAAATCTTATGAATAACACCTAATAGCCGTACCTCATATGAAAGTCTATCAGACATCTCAACAACGAATTCAGACCGATTGCGATATTATCGTTTCTTTCCAAAGTTCTTGAAAGGGTTATGAATTCCCAAATAAGGAAATTTCTTTTAAATAAAAATCTACTATGCACTAATCAGTCTGGTTTTCGCCCAAAACATAGTTGTACTACTGCCTTAATAAATGTAACAGAAGGCATCAGACAAGCGGTAGATAATGATGAAGTAACTTTCCTTATACTACTTGATTTCTCTAAAGCATTGCATAACACACGGTTAACCACAACATTCTCTGTAGTAAGCTTAGGAATCAATTTCATTTTTCAGTTCCGTCTACAAACTTGATAGCCTCTTACTTAAATCATAGATTTCAAGCAGTTGTAGTGAAAAACTCCTCGTCAGTCTTCCTTCCACTTAACTCAGGTGTTCCACAAGGTTCGATACTGGGCCCACTTCTTTTCTCAATGTATGTAAATAATCGTCCTGAGTGCTTATTAAGTTCCTCAGTTGATATGTATGCAGATGATGTGCAAGTGCGGAGAAGTTTTCCTTTTGGGCCTTCTGGAAAGTGCTGCATGTGAAATAAATGAAGACATGAACATGATTTCACGCTGGTCTCAGGCTAATCGCCTTCACCTGAACCTGAGCTTTTCAGCAATTGTGATTATGAGCACAGGCGGAAGCTAAATGTGGCATACAACAGTATTGCGGGATATATTTTTGGAATAAAAAGATATGACCACATTTCCTCGTATTCCAAATCGATTTATGGCATCTCTCTCGAAGACATTTTCAAGCTCAGAACGTTGGTATTGCTTCACAATATACTCCAGACACGCAACCACCTTACCTCTATAACAGATTCCGTTTTACGCGTTCGAGTAGAACTTTCTGATCATACCAATTCGTTCCCTTTTCTTGATTTCTGAACGTCAATTCTTTGTCTATGCGATTCGGCTATGGAACTCCCTTCCCCGACCCTTAAGATTGATAAATTGCAAAACTGCAACAATACTTTGAAACACTTTGATGATGATGCTTGGATATTTAAGTCCTCTTCTTCTCCTCTCTTCTTCTCCTATCTTTTCTTGTCTACTTTTTTTTCTCTTTACTTATTACTCCCTATAAATTAATTTATTAGCAATAAGTAATTAATTGAATAATTGATTTAATTTGAATTTGGATATAACTATTTTTTTATTATACCCTTTTCTAAGGGTATATTAATTTTGACGCATAGTTTGTAACATACCTTAATATTGCCCGTAGACCCCTAAAAGTTACTATATTTATGATCAGCATCGATAGTAATGTCGATCTAGCCATGTCCGTCCGTCCGTCTATCGGCAAAAATTAGGCCTTTAAACTGGGCCTAGAGAGCTGAAATTTTAACCATATACTCTCTAGGGTCCCGAAATAATCAAGTTTACGAATTTTTGAAATCCGCCCACAAACTCAAAAAAACAAAATTTTGGAAAAAATCAAATTTTGAGCTAGAAAGCTGAAATTTTTTATATATGATCTATGACTCCTAAAACTGCTCCGGATATAAAATAAAACAATTTTATTGAAAAACCAAAATTTGAGCTAGGGAGCTGAAATTTATAATATATACTCTCTAGGGGCCCTTTAAGCTCATGTGTAAATATTTTCAAAATCCGCCTACTGACACGCCCACAATTTACAAAAAAACTTTTTTTGACAATCCAAAGTTTGAACTAGGGAGCTGAAATTTATAATATATACTCTCTAGGGGCCCTTTAAGCTCATGTGTAAATATTTTCAAAATCCGCCTACTGACACGCCCACAATTTACAAAAAAAACTTTTATTGACAATCCAAAGTTTGAACTAGGGAGCTGAAATTTATAATATATACTCTCTAGGGGCCCTTTAAGCTCATGTGTAAATATTTTCAAAATCCGCCTACTGACACGCCCACAATTTACAAAAAAAAACTTTTATTGACAATCCATAGTTTGAACTAGGGAGCTGAAATTTATAATATATAGTCTTTAGGGGTCCTCTATGCTCATGTGTTAATTTTTTTAAATCCGCTTACTGACACGCCCACAATTAAATAAAATAATTTTATTGAAAAACCAAAGTTTGAGCTACGGAACGTTTTTTTTACAAAAGCTTCGTTTTCGTTTGATAAAATCTTTTAAATATTATATAACAGAATATGTAGAGCGTTCTTAACAATTCAACCATACTTAGACTTTTGTCACGCCCACTTATGAGGGATAGGAATAAGAATAGGGTATCCAACAGTTCGCCCAAGCGGACTGTAGCCCGCCCCTATGTTTTTTATTTTTATATTGGTTTACTAGCATTTGATCTTGTAAATTATACAGTACCTACTCGTCTTGTAACACTTAAAATTAAGTACATATAGCACTTTGCTGAAGCATGCACTACCAAATAAGATATTGTATCTTACTGTGTATGACTATTAAATAAAGATTTGAAAGATTTGAAAGATTTGAGGACATCTAAGAGTATAATTATCATCCAAAGGATGCTGCCCGTCTGTCCACAAATAATGAAATAACTGAGGCTCTACATCATCAGCATACCGAATATTGGCATGATCTTGCCTCATTCAAGCATTCGAAAAAGCTGGTCGATGGTTTAAAAACCAACAAAGCGAAGTTTCTGCTTAGATTAATCTGAAATGTCTTCCTAAGTTGATCTCGTTCAGTCCCTTGAAACAAGCATCTAAGAACTATCAGGCTCGGGCCTATGTGATTGCTGCCTAGATTAATATCCTTGGTAAACACTTCTTCAAAAAATATGAGTTAAGTGAGATAAAGCTCGCTAGTATCCTTCGCTTTGCTAAGGCCATTGGAAGGTTCTCTGATACTGGCTATTGCTAGTAAGTAGCAAACGGGCAGCTGTGTTGAAGTACAATGGACCATTATGTTTAAGTGGTTGTTGTCTACCGACGACAATAATTGTCATGAGAATCTACTTTAATGTATCGTTTCCAACAGGTGAAAAGGTGTTTGTTTTTTGTTCAGGTATGTTGCACTGCATATTATAAGAAGATTCGCGAGAGGAACCAAATGGTAACCATCGCAAACGAAAGTATTTATAATTTCTCCAAAAAAGTAAGCCCCTTGGACGCGTGTCGTATAAGTTTTTGCGTGAGAACGAGTATGGATGGTGAAAGAATCGACGTTGTGGGTTTGTTAAAATTAATTTCTACAACGAGTAAACCACATATGTATAGGTATATAGCCACAGCATATTTGGTCCTAGGAGAAGATACAACGGCGAACTCTAGGAGCTGTACCAAGATGTGGATGTAGTCCAAAAAGCTAAATCACGTCTACTACTACAATGAGCGAATGGACAATAATGCCTCAGCCAAGAGGGTCTTTAACTGCAAGCCCCCAGGTTCCTCAAGACAAGGAAGACCGAACCTCCGTTTTAAAGACCAAGCCATCACGGATGCCACAGCGCGTGGTCTGGACACTTGGACATTTGAAGCAGCGTGCTCGGGATAGCAGAGGATGGAAGGTTGTAGTATCTCAGGCAGAGACTTCACGGGTCGGGAGCCCGTTAAGTAAGTAAAGTAAGTAAAGGGTATTTCTTTAAGGACTTGACAACTTCTTTTTTAAATAAAATGCAAACTACTTATCTCAGATTAACTTTTCTGAACATTTGGTTGCTAGGATTTCGAAGGCAACTAACATTCTCTGGCAGTGCCGTAGGATGTTCAGCAGAACCTGAGGACTTAGTCCCAGGCTGGTTCACTGGATTTACACGTGCATTGTTAGGCCATACCTTATGTATGGTGCGATTGTATGGTGGGCTAGAGCTCACATCCTCAAACGTTAACTGTCGAAGCTACAGCACCTTGCGTGCTTATGCATTACAGGTGCGATGAGAGGAACTCCCACTGCTGCTATGGAAGTTTTGCTCTGTTTACCTCCCTTGCAGTTCCTTGCTGAGAGTGAGGCCAGAAAATCACTATACCGTATGTGTGTAGTACTTGGACGGCAGGTCAATCTCGGCGATGGGGCCAGAGGTGCTAGGTACAGAGCTCTCTATGACAGCCTACCTGGCCGTCGGGGAGGAGCACTTGACACTGTGTGCATAAAGCAAGTCTTTGAGCGCCGTTTTCAGGTCATCCTTCCAGAACGGCAGGAATGGAACAGTGAGGGGTGGAATGGCTTTAAGCCGGGTGATGTCATCGTCTATACCGATGGCTTACTCATTGACGGTATCTCCGGAGCCGGGGTCTACTCTAGAGACTGTCGGATAAATCTATCTGCAGCCTTGGGTAGACAAACAACTTTTTTTCAGGCAGAAATCTTTGCGATTGCTACTGCCGCAAATATCCTGTTAAGGAGAAGGATTAAGGGTAAAACCTTATACATCTGCTCAGATAGCCAAGCCGCTATCAAAGCCTGTTCGGCTGGTTCTCTCAAGTCAAAAATAGTTGAGGAAACCATGGTTAAGCTTAACCGTCTGGGTAGATGTAACTCGGTATCACTTACCTGGGTTCCTGGGCACACAGGTATCGAGGGAAATGAAAGAGCGGATGCTCTGGCCAGGAAGGGCTCTTCAACAGCCTTCATTGGCCCACAACCATCTATAGGATGCTGCTCATACGTCCACAAACGTGAAATGGATTCGGCTCTACGCCAACAACATTCCGAATACTGGCATGACCTGGTCTCATGCAGGTATTCGAAGAAGCTAGTGGACGGTCCGAAAATCAGCAGAGCTAAGTTTTTGCTTGGACTAAACAGGAAAGACTTGAAACCCTTGATTGGTCTCGTCACCGGTTTCAGTCCTCTTAACGAGCACCTCAAAACCATCCACATTAGGAGCTCGGGCCTATGTGAGTGCTGCCTGGAGGCGGATGAAACGGTATCTCACTTCATCTGTGAATGTCCGGCTTTCGCCAGAACCAGGCTCACCACTATAGGCAAACAATTCGTCAACGAAGGGGACATTGAACTTGCTAACATTCTTCGCTTTGCCAAGGCTACTGGTAGGTTCTCCCTCACTATATCTTACTAATCGCCAATAACCAGCGAGCGGGCAGCTATGCTGAAGTACAATGGACCAATAGGTCTAAGTGCTTGTCATCTACTGATGACCCCACTGCACATACAATACAATACAATATCTCAGATATCTCAAAAAAAATGTATTGGCTTGAATTACTATCAAAACATTTATGAATGCAATTCGACCCATCACGGAAACGTATGCAGCGGTCGATACATTGAACCAATTTTCGATGACTCGGCCGCACATTTCGACCGATGCGGCCTCTATTTCTCGTTCAATATTGGCTTTGAGCTCCTCTAACATCGCCGGCTTGTTGCCATAGACCAATGATTTGATGTAGCCCCTTAAAAAAAAGTCTAGGGGCGTTAAATTACATTATTTTAGCGGACAATAGACGGGTCCCTTTCTCGAGAGAACACTTTCACCGAACTGAGAACTGTTGCACCCGCTGTGTGGCTTATGTCACCGTATTGTTGGAACGAGATATCACTGATGTTCACTTCATTCCATTGCTCAAAGAAATAATGTTCCAGCATGTCTCTATAGCGAATAATATTTACCGTAACATGACGGTCATTTTCATCAACGAAAAAAAACGGTCCAAAGACGCCGGCATGAAAACCGCACCAAACAGTGACTTTTTGCGGATGTTTCATGAAGCACATGAGGGTTCTCACCTGTCCAGTAACGCATATTTTGCTTATTGACGAAGCCGTTTTCTTTTCATTTTCTTCCATCATGTCCAGATCCCAATTCGAGAAGGTACGTCGCTTCATATAATCAATTGGCTTTAGTTCTTGAGTCAGCTTGATCTTGTAAGGGTGTAAGCCAAGATCCTTACGCAAAATTCGCTTTAATGTGTCCCAATTCTCGAGAACGCCGTGAAATTGACTGATTTGGCTGGTTTGCGACGGACGCCTCTACGGCAGCAATATTCTTTACACCTCGGGCAAAACGTTGTCTCACTGGCACGGCAACATCAAGCAGCGAATATTCTGACTCAAATTTGTTCACTAGACTATGAATTGTGCTTGTCTACTGGGACGAGAATTACGGCCGAAAGTTGGCGTTAACGCTCTTAAAGTTGCGACCACCGAAATTGGCGTTCACATTTTAAAAGTTGCGACCATCGGACTCAGAATTTCGGTAGTGAATTTTAATTATTTGTAAACGTTTTTCCTTGGTGTACTTCACCATAATAATTTAAACAATTATAATTTGTTGTATTTCAGGATTAATAACTAAAAGATTTTGATTTTCATATATTTTATTTTTAGTTTTTGTAATCAAAATGTTGATTTTACTGAATATCTTGACATTGACAGTTCGGTAATCGGTTTAAGGCTGCGTTCACACTGAAAGTTTGAACTTGTCAAGTCGCTTATGAAAGACCTGTATATAGCACATCCCTTCTAAGAAATCTGATTTAACCTTTTATGCATATCAAATAGCAATAAGGCTCTCTGTGAAATTTGATTAAGATCCTTCAAGGTGCTTTCAAAAAATAGGCAAAATGGCTCCAAATCCGAAGTTAGAATAGCATTGATTTCCAGTCAGCCTGATGACAACCGAGCCTATGAACCCAACTTTACAATCATTGACATACATTAAAGAAACAGCCAGTAAATCCTAACTTAAAAAAAAAACATAGGGACGGGCTACAGTCCGCTTGGGCGAACTGTTGGATACCCTATTCTTATTCCTATCCCTCATAAGTGGGCGTGACAAAAGTCTAAGTATGGTTGAATTGTTAAGAACGCTCTACATATTTTGTTATATAACATTTAAAGGATTTTATCAAAAAAACAACGCTCCCTAGCTCAAACTTGGGTGTTTCAATAAAATTGTCTTATTTAATTGTGGGCGTGTCAGTAGGCGGATTTAAAAAAAATTAACACATGAGAATAAAGGGCCCCTAGAGAGTATATATTATAAATGTCAGCTCCCTAGCTCAAACTTTGAATTTTCAAAAAAAAAAAAAAAATAATTGTGGGCGTGTCAGTGGGCGGATTTTGAAAATATTTACACATGAGCATAAAGGGCCCATAGAGAGTATATACTATAAATTTCAGCTTCCTAGCTGAAACTTTGGATTTTCAAAAATTAATATACCCTTAGAATAGGGTGTAAAAAAATTATTTTATTTATTTGTGGGCGTGTCAGTGGGCGGATTTTGAAAATTTTTTATCCCAAGCAGTTTTAGGAGTCATAGATCATATATAAAAAATTTCAGCTTTCTAGCTCAAAATTCGATTTTTTCCAAAATTTGGTTTTTTTGAGTTTGTGGGCGTGTCTGTGGGCGGATTTCAAAAATTCGTAAACTTGATTATTTCGGGACCCTAGAGAGTATGTGGTTAAAATTTCAGCTCTCTAGGTCCAGTTTAAAGGCCTAATTTTTGGCTACAGACGGACGGACGGACGGACGGACGGACGGACGGACGGACATGGCTAGATCGACATTACTATCGATGCTGATCATAAATATAGTAACTTTTAGGGGTCTACGGGCAATATTAAGGTATGTTACAAACTATGCGTCAAAATTAATATACCCTTAGAATAGGGTATAAACATAGGGACGGGCGAACTGTTGGATACCCTATTCTTATTCCTATCCCTCATAAGTGGGTGTGACAAAAGTCTTAGTATCTATGGTTGAATTGTTAAGAACGCTCTACATATTTTGTTATATAACATTTAAAGGATTTTATCAAAAAAAAAAAAAAGCTTTTGTAAAAAAACACTCCCTAGCTCAAACTTTGGTTTTTCAATAAAATGTTTTATTTAATTGTGGGCGTGTCAGTAAGCGGATTTAAAAAAAAATTAACAAATGAGCATAAAGGGCCCCTAGAGAGTATATATTATAAATTTCAGCTCCCTAGCTCAAATTGTTTTATTTAATTGTGGGCGTGTCAGTGGGCGGATTTTGAAAATTTTATCTCCCGAGCAGTTTTAGGAGTCATAGATCATATATAAAAAATTTCAGCTTCCTAGCTCAAAATTCGATTTTTTCCAAAATGTTGTTTTTTGAGTTTGTGGGCGGATTTCAAAAATTCGTAAACTTGATTATTTCGGGACCCTAGAGAGTATATGGTTAAAATTTCAGGTCTCTAGGACCAGTTTAAAGGCCTAATTTTTGGCAACAGACGGACGGACGCACGGACATGGCTAGATCGACATTACTATCGATGCTGATCATAAATATAGTAACTTTTAGGGGTCTACGGGCAATATTAAGGTATGTTACAAACTATGCGTCAAAATTAATAAACCCTTAGAATAGGGTATAAACAATGGCACAGAAACTCTTCTATCACTCATATTTTCATGAAGCGTTTTCCTCGATACAAGCTATTAAAAACGAATGTCTAATACTACATACAGTAGTGGAAGTTCGATTATGGACAGTTCACACCGAAAAGCCGAAATTCCATTTAACAGACCAGGAAGTGCATCTCCTACTCCAAAGCACGTTCAAAGCATCTGTCGACATTCCATACAATAAACCGTTACCTTACAAGAGCTTTCTCATTCTTCGTTAGTGAGCTCACTGGAATTTATTGAGAAGGTGATAGAAAATGGTGCATTTCTGGTGGAAGTTCGATTGTGAACAGTTGCGCTATTTTTACTATTGTGGGGAAACTGCTCAAAAAGTTTTGGATGTTTTTTCACTTAATTGTTAAAAATAAATAAATTTAATGAATAAGAATAAAAACTTAAGTAAAATTTGAGACAATTAAAAATGGGACGCGGTAAGGACCTAACTCGGGATGAAATAACAAAAATAATATTTTTCAGTGAACAGGGTTTGTCCATGAGGGAAATAAGCCGTAAAATCAACAGGTCTGTTGGAGTCGTATGTAATTACGTTAGAATTGGTGAAAATTACAGTAAAAGAAGAAAATTTGACAACAACAGAAAAATTTCAGTTCATGAAAAGAGGCGTATTTTACATGAAGTTCGACGGCATAATGTCACATCCACTGAATTTCCTCTTCCTATCACAGTGATGGGGGGGGGGGTATGGCAAATTGTACATGAAGACAGAAACCTAAAGTACCGTAAACGTGTCAAACAAATTCCGCTTACTCAAGCTCATAAAGATGCGAGGCTGAAGTTTGCGAGAACTCACATAACCTGGATAGAAGAATGGAACATTGTTATATTCAGTGACGAAAAAAAATTTAATCTCGACGGCCCCAATGGTTTTTCAAATTATTGGCATGATCTGCGAACACCTCAGCAGGTCAAAATAAGCAGACATAGCGGAGGAGGTTCGGTTATGATTTGGGCGGCATTTTGCCCTGCGGGAACATCACAAATCGCTTGGTTACCAAGAAATTTTAACGCTTCTTTGTACATCGATGTGCTAGATCTCAATGTGCATGTCCGAAGAGTTTCCTTTTGAAAATTTAATTGTCCAACAGGATAACGCGACCGTTCAAAACGCAAGGTCCGTTAAGGAATAGTTTTCACAAAACAATATCGAGGTAATGAAGTGGCCGGCTCGAAGTCCAGACCTTTACCCAATCCAAAATTTGTGGGGGATTCTTGGACGTAACGTTTACTCACATGGCAGACAGTTCCACCACGTCAATCAACTTAAAGAAGCTATCCGCGAGGCTTGGTCGTCAAAAAGCCCTGATGTGCTTAAAAGCCTTACAATGTCTATGTCAAATCGACTTTCAGATGTTCTCCAAAATAGAAGAGGCCCCACTCGTTATTAAGAATTTTTTTTTTCGAAAAAATTCCATCATTATTTAAAAAAAACCGAAAAACATTCATGTGTTCATAATCGAATTTCCTATAGTTTTCATTGCTTTCTCCTGTTTTTTTATACCTTTATTTTGGAAGTCAAATTTTATGTAACAATTTGTTATTTATCATTTATCATTTATTATAACGCTTTTATGTACATTTAAAATTTTCAATAAATATTTTTAATTTCTTAGAAAACAAATTTTTTGTTGATGTTCATAACCGAATTTCCACTACTGTATTTTGCCCCTTAAGGCAAATGATTTATATTTCTTCACACTTCCGAATATGAAGAAATATTTATCAACAAGTTTTGAGTTCAACGAAATGAAATTCTTTCATTTAAAAGTCATTGAACAATGCTTACATGTTTAATTACAAGATGATTTGTTACTGTACTGGTGAAAGTTTGTTTCAGTTTCATGGTTAAAGCTCAAGACTTAAAAATATACGAGTATGTTAGGTGACACATAATCCCAAACCAATATCTTATAAAAGAAATCTTTCAGCCAAAGTCCATCTTCCCTGACAGTGTTTCATCAGCACCGGATTCCGGTACTGAAAAGTTATTTTGAAAAACCCGATACCTTCATTAGTATTTCGTTTGCGTTTATGAATTTATAAAAACAACAAAACAATTTACTTGTTTTCATAATGACTCATGTACATTATTAACATTAATATTTAACGGATTCAATGACTCAGTAAATTTGCTTTCGAAAGCAACTTGAAGCCACATAAAGAATATGAAGATACCTTAAAAGAAAAAATAACCAAATTGTATTCTTCTTTAACGGCGAGGTTATGATAAGGACTAAAGTAATTTACGGCTTCCCTACAGGTTCGCCGGTTCGCCCTCAACGAATATTGATAGGCTTCTCGGTTTTTATCACTGGGTCTAATCAAATACTTGTGGGAACCAGACTGCCTGTTTTTAGGATATCGACACGTGCATTCGTCCCATTAATGGTTGGATCTTCCTTTTGCGACACCGACCTCCAGTCGTGTAAATCCAGTTTCAAGATGTTAAAAGTGTCGCTAGGCTCACATGAATGGTAGAATAACCTACATGTGATTTCTCTATTTATCTGCCTTTTATGACCAGCGATGATTTGTGGGGAGCGCTGTGGTGATATTCTTTGCTCTTCCCTGCCCGGGCGAGATAACAGAATTAAACAATTAAATCTTAATTTACAATTTACAAAATCGCGCTCTGATAATAGCTTGTCGTCGTCCGGGCTATGATTCACCGCCTCCCCGATAAGATGAAATACACTTGGGTGAGCTTAACATTTTTTCTCTTGATAAGACAACTGAAGTGCTATAATTAGCCACAGTAATACAATTTGCATAATCACAATGTGATCGTCACAAAAGTAGGTACAACACAGTATGCAACAAAAATGTCTATTGGATCCAATTATACAGTCACCTGGGTTTGTTTTGGTTTTTTTTACAGTTGACACGAATAAAATAAGCTAAAGTTCGAATTCACTTGACACAAAAAAAAAACAATCAAGCACAACTTTTTTGCTGCAAATGCAATGCATATGATTACAAATTCAGTAGATATTGGTTTACCGGTACAAATAGAGAAAGACTTTTCTATTTTGCTCTCAAATTAATAAAAAAAAAACTAACAAAATACTATCCAACACACTTCTCATGCTAATTTAGCGAACATTTAAAGGATTTTATCAAAAAAAAAAAAAAGCTTTTGTAAAAAAACACTCCCTAGCTCAAACTTTGGTTTTTCAATAAAATGTTTTATTTAATTGTGGGCGTGTCAGTAAGCGGATTTAAAAAAAAATTAACAAATGAGCATAAAGGGCCCCTAGAGAGTATATATTATAAATTTCAGCTCCCTAGCTCAAATTGTTTTATTTAATTGTGGGCGTGTCAGTGGGCGGATTTTGAAAATTTTATCTCCCGAGCAGTTTTAGGAGTCATAGATCATATATAAAAAATTTCAGCTTCCTAGCTCAAAATTCGATTTTTTCCAAAATGTTGTTTTTTGAGTTTGTGGGCGGATTTCAAAAATTCGTAAACTTGATTATTTCGGGACCCTAGAGAGTATATGGTTAAAATTTCAGGTCTCTAGGACCAGTTTAAAGGCCTAATTTTTGGCAACAGACGGACGGACGCACGGACATGGCTAGATCGACATTACTATCGATGCTGATCATAAATATAGTAACTTTTAGGGGTCTACGGGCAATATTAAGGTATGTTACAAACTATGCGTCAAAATTAATAAACCCTTAGAATAGGGTATAAACAATGGCACAGAAACTCTTCTATCACTCATATTTTCATGAAGCGTTTTCCTCGATACAAGCTATTAAAAACGAATGTCTAATACTACATACAGTAGTGGAAGTTCGATTATGGACAGTTCACACCGAAAAGCCGAAATTCCATTTAACAGACCAGGAAGTGCATCTCCTACTCCAAAGCACGTTCAAAGCATCTGTCGACATTCCATACAATAAACCGTTACCTTACAAGAGCTTTCTCATTCTTCGTTAGTGAGCTCACTGGAATTTATTGAGAAGGTGATAGAAAATGGTGCATTTCTGGTGGAAGTTCGATTGTGAACAGTTGCGCTATTTTTACTATTGTGGGGAAACTGCTCAAAAAGTTTTGGATGTTTTTTCACTTAATTGTTAAAAATAAATAAATTTAATGAATAAGAATAAAAACTTAAGTAAAATTTGAGACAATTAAAAATGGGACGCGGTAAGGACCTAACTCGGGATGAAATAACAAAAATAATATTTTTCAGTGAACAGGGTTTGTCCATGAGGGAAATAAGCCGTAAAATCAACAGGTCTGTTGGAGTCGTATGTAATTACGTTAGAATTGGTGAAAATTACAGTAAAAGAAGAAAATTTGACAACAACAGAAAAATTTCAGTTCATGAAAAGAGGCGTATTTTACATGAAGTTCGACGGCATAATGTCACATCCACTGAATTTCCTCTTCCTATCACAGTGATGGGGGGGGGGGTATGGCAAATTGTACATGAAGACAGAAACCTAAAGTACCGTAAACGTGTCAAACAAATTCCGCTTACTCAAGCTCATAAAGATGCGAGGCTGAAGTTTGCGAGAACTCACATAACCTGGATAGAAGAATGGAACATTGTTATATTCAGTGACGAAAAAAAATTTAATCTCGACGGCCCCAATGGTTTTTCAAATTATTGGCATGATCTGCGAACACCTCAGCAGGTCAAAATAAGCAGACATAGCGGAGGAGGTTCGGTTATGATTTGGGCGGCATTTTGCCCTGCGGGAACATCACAAATCGCTTGGTTACCAAGAAATTTTAACGCTTCTTTGTACATCGATGTGCTAGATCTCAATGTGCATGTCCGAAGAGTTTCCTTTTGAAAATTTAATTGTCCAACAGGATAACGCGACCGTTCAAAACGCAAGGTCCGTTAAGGAATAGTTTTCACAAAACAATATCGAGGTAATGAAGTGGCCGGCTCGAAGTCCAGACCTTTACCCAATCCAAAATTTGTGGGGGATTCTTGGACGTAACGTTTACTCACATGGCAGACAGTTCCACCACGTCAATCAACTTAAAGAAGCTATCCGCGAGGCTTGGTCGTCAAAAAGCCCTGATGTGCTTAAAAGCCTTACAATGTCTATGTCAAATCGACTTTCAGATGTTCTCCAAAATAGAAGAGGCCCCACTCGTTATTAAGAATTTTTTTTTTCGAAAAAATTCCATCATTATTTAAAAAAAACCGAAAAACATTCATGTGTTCATAATCGAATTTCCTATAGTTTTCATTGCTTTCTCCTGTTTTTTTATACCTTTATTTTGGAAGTCAAATTTTATGTAACAATTTGTTATTTATCATTTATCATTTATTATAACGCTTTTATGTACATTTAAAATTTTCAATAAATATTTTTAATTTCTTAGAAAACAAATTTTTTGTTGATGTTCATAACCGAATTTCCACTACTGTATTTTGCCCCTTAAGGCAAATGATTTATATTTCTTCACACTTCCGAATATGAAGAAATATTTATCAACAAGTTTTGAGTTCAACGAAATGAAATTCTTTCATTTAAAAGTCATTGAACAATGCTTACATGTTTAATTACAAGATGATTTGTTACTGTACTGGTGAAAGTTTGTTTCAGTTTCATGGTTAAAGCTCAAGACTTAAAAATATACGAGTATGTTAGGTGACACATAATCCCAAACCAATATCTTATAAAAGAAATCTTTCAGCCAAAGTCCATCTTCCCTGACAGTGTTTCATCAGCACCGGATTCCGGTACTGAAAAGTTATTTTGAAAAACCCGATACCTTCATTAGTATTTCGTTTGCGTTTATGAATTTATAAAAACAACAAAACAATTTACTTGTTTTCATAATGACTCATGTACATTATTAACATTAATATTTAACGGATTCAATGACTCAGTAAATTTGCTTTCGAAAGCAACTTGAAGCCACATAAAGAATATGAAGATACCTTAAAAGAAAAAATAACCAAATTGTATTCTTCTTTAACGGCGAGGTTATGATAAGGACTAAAGTAATTTACGGCTTCCCTACAGGTTCGCCGGTTCGCCCTCAACGAATATTGATAGGCTTCTCGGTTTTTATCACTGGGTCTAATCAAATACTTGTGGGAACCAGACTGCCTGTTTTTAGGATATCGACACGTGCATTCGTCCCATTAATGGTTGGATCTTCCTTTTGCGACACCGACCTCCAGTCGTGTAAATCCAGTTTCAAGATGTTAAAAGTGTCGCTAGGCTCACATGAATGGTAGAATAACCTACATGTGATTTCTCTATTTATCTGCCTTTTATGACCAGCGATGATTTGTGGGGAGCGCTGTGGTGATATTCTTTGCTCTTCCCTGCCCGGGCGAGATAACAGAATTAAACAATTAAATCTTAATTTACAATTTACAAAATCGCGCTCTGATAATAGCTTGTCGTCGTCCGGGCTATGATTCACCGCCTCCCCGATAAGATGAAATACACTTGGGTGAGCTTAACATTTTTTCTCTTGATAAGACAACTGAAGTGCTATAATTAGCCACAGTAATACAATTTGCATAATCACAATGTGATCGTCACAAAAGTAGGTACAACACAGTATGCAACAAAAATGTCTATTGGATCCAATTATACAGTCACCTGGGTTTGTTTTGGTTTTTTTTACAGTTGACACGAATAAAATAAGCTAAAGTTCGAATTCACTTGACACAAAAAAAAAACAATCAAGCACAACTTTTTTGCTGCAAATGCAATGCATATGATTACAAATTCAGTAGATATTGGTTTACCGGTACAAATAGAGAAAGACTTTTCTATTTTGCTCTCAAATTAATAAAAAAAAAACTAACAAAATACTATCCAACACACTTCTCATGCTAATTTAGCGAATGAAAGTGGTTTGAGTATTTTTATTTTACGTAATAACCAGTTTTGACATTTCTATTGAGTCGTTTTTAGTCGGTTTGTAGCTTTTGTAGTTCTTTATGCAAATTGTTGATTTCTGACGGAGATTTTGGATTACATTTTGACAAGGAAACAAAATGTGTTTATCTTTCAAGCACTACTAGCTACCTTTTATCTTTCTATTATTTTTCTTAGTAAGATTACAGAAAACGCTGTTTAAATGTTTGTTTATTATCGAATCAGTAGAACAATACGGTGTGAAGGTTAAGTTAGACATTATGCTTCTGACTTGGGCATCATGGTTAGATACTTTCAGTTTTTATTTTTTGTTGATTTAAATTAGTATTTTTTTCGTTTGAATGTAATTATGAGAGATGAGTACTACACATTTTTAACTTTCTCCTTAACTTTAGTATACTAAAAAGAAAGATATTGAAATCGTGCTGAAACTTCGAACTCAAACTGAGTATGAGGTATAACATTACTACTATAGAGAAATCCAAAAAAGTATATGCCGAAATTTCGACCGTCCCTCGTTTCGTATCGTGTGTCACCGGGTCTCCTGACTGTCCACCTGATGAGACGCATTTTCTTCAACTTTTGTTGTTTCAGTCGCGACGATTTTTCTTCATTCTATCATTTAAAATATCCGCCAAAAAATTGGTGTAAAAAACACTGTTAATTTTTGCAAACCGGCTAACGGTTTTTATTTGTTTTAGGGTTTTTTATACCCTATTCTAAGGGTATATTAATTTTGACTCATAGTTTGTAACATACGAGGATGGGTCAATAAGTCCGTGACTTTTGGAATAAAACACAGATTTTTTGATAAAAAAATAATTTTATTTTTCAACGTAGTCTCCCTTGAGCTCTATACACTTTGTCCAACGCTTCTCCAATTTTTTTATCCCTTCCAAAAAAAATGATTTGCCGAGGTCCTCAAAATAGGCATTTGTTTGCGAGATGACTTCATCATTGGAGTCAAATCTTTTTCCACCAAGCCATTTCTTCAGGTTTGGGAACAAGAAGTAGTCGCTCGGAGCCAAATCTGGAGAAAAGGGTGGATGAGGGAGCAATTCATAGCCCAATTCATGGATTTTTGCCATGGCAACTGCACATGTGTGCAGTGCACCCTTGCATTGTCTTGGTGGAAAAGAACTTTTTTCTTGGCCAAATGAGGTCGGTTTTTTTTCAAATCGTCATTGAATCGGTCCAATAAGTTGGCATAATATTCCCCATTGATTGTTCTTCCCTTTTGAAGGAAGTCAATTTTGTGAATTTTTTCGATTGTTTCGGGTGTAGAGACCTCAACTGGGCGTCCAGGACGTTCGGCATCTTCAGTGCTTGTACGGCCACAACAAAATTCAGTAAACCACTTTTTTACCATTGAAATCGATGGTGCAGAGTCCCCATAGTATTTATCAAGCTTAGCCTTGGTCTCGGTAATGGTTTTTTTTCGCAAGAAATAATGCTTAATAAGCACAACGAAATTCACTTTTTTCCATTTTCTCCTCAAATTAGTGAGTAGTCTGATAAAAATAGCTGTCAAACACAAACTAACTGACGCAGCAAGTTTAAATTTTGACAGGAGTCAACTGACAGATGCCTGTTGACAGGAGCAGTGTTGCTGTTTCAGTAAAGAGGTCAGAAATTCAAAAAGTCACGGACTTATTGACCCGCCCTCGTACCTTAATATTGCCCGTAGACCCCTAAAAGTTACTATATTTATGATCAGCATCGATAGTAATGTCGATCTAGCCATGTCCGTCCGTCCGTCCGCCCGTCTGTCGGCAAAAATTAGGCCTTTAAACTGGACCTAGAGAGCTGAAATTTTAGCACATATACTCTCTAAGGGTCCGAAATAATCAAGTTTACGAATTTTTGAAATCCGCCCACAAACTCAAAAAAGCAAATTTATCGAAAAAATCGAATTTTGAGCTAGAAAGCTGAAATTTTGTATATATGATCTTTGACTCCTAAAACTGCTCGGGAGATAAAACTTCTAAAATGCGCCCACTGACACGCCCACAATTAAATAAAACAATTTTATTGAAAAGTCAAAGTTTCTCTATGTGCCCTTTATGCTCATGTGTTTTTTGAAAAACCAAAGTTTGAGCTAGGGAGATGAAATTTATAATATATATAGACTCTCTAGGTGCCCTTTGTATTTATGTTGAAATATTTTTTAAATCCGCCTACTGACACGCCCACAATTAAATAAAACAATTTTATTGAAAAACCAAAGTTTGAGCTAGGGAGCGTTATTTTTACAAAAGCTTCGTTTTTCGATTAAATCCTTTAAATGTTATATAAAAAAATATGTAGAGCGTTTTTAACAAATCAACCATACTTAGACTTTTGTCATTGTAATAAGAATAGGGTATCCAACAGTTCGCCCAAGCGGACTGTAGGCCGTCCCTATGTTTGAATATGCTCTTAATGTGAAGGTAATGTGAAGGGGGGAAATGGGACAGGCAGTTTTTCTCCATGACGCGAGTATTGGTACCTAAGCAACACGGCAATATCTCAGAAACGGGTGGATTTACTATTTTACCTCATATAACTAGGACCAAATTTGCATACTCAGATTTTCAAAATAATTCCTTATGTAATTCATGTTTATCCCTTAGGATATGGGTATTATTGTTTTTTATTCAGAGTTTGTAATATGCCATAATATTGATAGTAGCCCTAAACGATACTATTATATGATCAGTATTTAAGTTTGCGACCCTGAAATTCGAGCTGAAATTTGAAACACAAAGGACCCGAAATGATAAAATGTTAAGATTTTCAAAACTCGCCCACTGACACGCACACTATCTAACAAAAAAACGATGTATGGAAGAAGTTGGTGGAATTGAAGGTCGTGTTCTTCTCAAAGTATGTATGTATACATAAACGAAATCAAAAATCAATAAAGTTTTGTTTCTTGTGTCGCAGCATCGTTCCTCAGGGTAGGGAACGAGGTCAAACTTTGAAGAGTGAGATTCCGAACCGCCCTATAGACGAAATCTTTCTTTACAATTCCCACGTACAAAATTTTTAACCACACCCATTTTTTGCGGATGTTTTTGAAATAAACTTTGATTTTTTTTTTGCCTCGCCCACTTTTTGTGGGCTTTTGTGACTGAAAAAAGGTTTTTTTTATTAGTGTCTTAAAAAGCAAAAATAACAGTACATAATTTCAAGCAAAATATGTAGACAGTGTCTTCCTTAAAAACTCATCTATACAAAGTTGTTCCGACGTTTAGGGGCGTTTCGACCAATTTTTTAAATTTCTGTTATTTTGTGAGAAAAAATATTGCAAAATAGACAAAGCCTCTCAACCAAATGCCACGCCCTCTTAAGAGGATAGGAATGTGGATAGGGTATCCAACAGTTCGCCCAAGCCAAGCGGAATGTAGCCTTTCCTTGTGTTCCTTTCTCACTTTAACGCACTCCAGCGGTTTGTCTTTAGTTCGATTTACCTTTTGACTACATTGGCGCTAGTTTTGATACCTTCGATTTTCGCAATATTATTTCACTACCCACTTGACTACTATTGCCTCATATCGTTCCGTTTTTTGCTTGTCTTTCTTCAGTTAATTAACTGCAGCAAACGGTCTTGCAAGACGTCTTCTTTGAATTTTTTGGTGTATTCTTCCTGACGTACATACTTTCATTATTGTAAATGTAGCCTTCTTAGTCAGCCTTATTGCGAAGATCAATCGATAATTGATAATAATTGACTATTTTCAATGTGTGCTATTGTGAACGAACGATTCATTTGGTATTTTTGTCAATCGCATTTTTTTTAATGGACTGCGATTGACAAAATCCTTTAGAATCGTTCGTTCACAATAGCACACATTGAAAATAGTCAATTATCAACTGTCGATTGATCCTCTCAATAAGGCTCAATATTTGATGTTTGGGAAACTACGCGATAGCTGTCGGGATCGCTTACATTATTCTCACGTATTTTTTTGCTTTGAATATGGTCTTAAAAAAGGCTATATAACTTTCTGTAATCCGTAATTATAATTACCAACGTTCTTAGAGTGGTTATTCCTTAATTTGAAGTGTTTAATTTTTGTTGCTATGTGCTTTTTAAGTTTTTCTGCAAAAAAACAATGAAAAAGAAAAGTTTTTCTATATCTATTACATTTAAGCACCCCGATTTCTGATGAGAAATCTTAGCCTTTTCGTTTTTTGTTTGGTTTCCTCTTGATCCAGTCCATTTCAGCAGAATACTTGAACTGCCCGTTCTCTGATCGACTCCGACCTATTCCAGAAGTTTATATGAATGGAATAGTGATTCCCAAGTACTAAAAGTTAAAGTATCAGGGATCTATGATCAATAGCAAAGCAATGACGACATTAAACGTTGCGTAAGCGTAGGGTGGATGAAGTGGCGGGAAAACGCAACCATCTTCTTTGACCGAAATATGCCCCCTTAGCTGAAAGGAATGCTCAACACCGCGGTTGTGCTCCCGGCGCTCACATACGGCTGGCTCACAATGTTGGACAGCCTATAATAAGTATGAGGACAAATTAACGGCAGCTGAGATGAAGATGTTGCGCATGACTCCAGGAGTAACAAAGATTGATCGAATTAGAAGTTCCAATATCCGAGGAAGCCTTAACGTCAAAGAACCTATGTAGGAGAAAATGGAGCGCGAACGGCTCAGTTGGTTCTATCATGTTCAAAGGAGAGATCCTACGAACCCTGTCAAAAGGGCAATATCAATCAACGTTCCCATACAAACGCGAAAGAGAGGCAGCATTTGATGTGGTCCAGCGACAAAGTGATTCAAAATCGGGATGCCCTCCGTTATTTTCTGAGGTCTAACCGGCGAAAACCACAGGGGACTAGTATTGATGCAGTTAATTGGGATGGTTATGATCCCATTAATTCTGATCATAGCCTCACCGTCATTTAGGGAGAAGAAGAAGATCCAGTCCATTTCAGGCATTAGCTCTTAATCTGTTTAATAATCACTGTCGGAATGTGTTTGAGCTACAAAACTCTCTATAGACTACCGGCAAAATCTGGCCATCACTTTGAGTTATTTATGATGTAATTTTGACTTGTTAATTTTAAGAAGTTTTAATCAATTTAAGTTCAAAACGGTTCTTCGGAGACTTACTGGAATTTGAACGAAATGAACAAAAATCGAAAAAAGAAAGTATGACAAAATCATTTCGAAATCAACTGGTGTGTCGATAAAAAAATTAGGCCTAAAACTTAGCTTCTCCAACCATTTGCTTGTCCGAAGTGGAAGGGACCTACAATTTTAAACCGAATCCGAACGACAAATTTAAGGATTTGAAACGGGGACTTTTCCATTAGTAGTCCAACACACTAACCACTGAGCCCACGTGTGTCCTTACAGCTGTCAAAAGGAATTTGTTTGGTATATTTGATTAAAGTTTTGATTTTTATATTTCTATTGGCGTTGTTTGAAAAACAAAGTAGGCACAAAAACGTCATGTTTGAGTGATTTAGTTTTTCTTTTTTCGCCGGTGCGAGTGATGTTGATGGAAAAGGAATTTCTTATGGTGATGACAGTAAGATCACTTTTAGATAAGACGATATTTTAAGTAAAATATTAAAAACAGTTTATTTCGTTCTTCACCGCATAATGGTTCGGAGACTAGAGTTATTACTTCTACTAGTACTGCAAAATGTCTTCCACATTTTATAGCATTTACTGCCTTTTCTATACTTGTTATTCTAAACACTGTCTCTTCTACCTGCGATATAATACACAATTTATTGTTTCCCACTGCTGTGCTTTTTTATTTATTTTTTTGTTATGGATAGCTTTATTTTTTCTTTGGGACACCTTCGTATTCGGATTAGTACAACAAAATGTATTATTTGACTAAAATACATACTTAATATTTATTTGCTTTTATCCAAACAGTCACGTCAGTTTGTACAATTTTTGTTGCTGGATAACGATTCTCTGTTGAAGTTGCCGATTTAACTTGCAAACCTGTTTAAATTAAAAATACTACCTTTTGTTTCTGCTTAACTTGATCAGAGAACATTGATATATGTATCCACATCCACATATACCTTCAGACTTGAGTTTAATTTTAAATACCCTATTCTAAGGGTATATTAATTTTGACTCATAGTCAAGACATATACTTACTTTTTAAAATCTGCTCCCACTTGAAAGAAACTGGTTTAACCCAGAAACCAATGAAAATGAAAGTCCCGTCCTTCGCAAGGTATGTAGACAAAGAAGTCGTTCTTATCAATTCGCACAGACAAAGTTGTTTTTGACGTCCACTATTTGGGGTGTTTTTATACAAAAAAATATTGTTTTTTTTTTTAATTCATCTTTGTTAATAGTTACAATTGTTCATACCTGCGAAGCCTTATGGCTTTTCTGCAGGAGGTTGTTTATGACAATTGAATAATTAATATATTTCAATCATGTGTGTTTAAGATTATTTAAGCAAATTTAAAAAGAAAACTATAGAGGAAATAAAAAATAAATACAAACCAAAATTTAAATTCCATCATCTATTTTTACTACGTTATCGACTCTAAAAAGTATATTTTTAATTTCCTTTTTTTAATATTAGGTTGTTCAATATTTCTTAATTGATAGATACAGTAAGGTGTTGAAAATTTTGGGGATTGTATACATCAACTGTCTTCTGCCGTACTCATTGACAAGAGGTGGTAATTTATAGAGTCCCTCTACTCTTCTACGCGTTTCAAACCGATGACTTATTGGTGTTCGCAAGTTTTGATCGTTGTAATATTCTAACGCAGCACTCATCTCGAATATCTGCTTCACCTCAGGCGAGTAGCCTGACTGCCCTCTCTTGGATGCCTTGTAGCTTTTCGATATGCGTTTTCGAAGCTCCTCCCCACGCTAATATGCCATATCTCAATCTCGATTCTATAAGACCGCAGTAAACTTGTTTTTGTACACAAGTAGATGATTTGTTCTGTAGACATGCCTGCGCAAAAAGTGATCCCCGCAACTTGTTCCGTAAGGCATTGATATGTGGCTCCCACAGAAAATGAGAGTCCATGATGACTCCGAGGTATTTGTACGTGCTAACAACCTCAATATTTTCGCATCTTTGTGTATAAGCGCATCTATATGTCTTTAAGCTGATGCCGGACTCTGGATACATTGGGCGGCGGATGTGCATTAATTTGGTCTTCTGTTCATTGATTACCAGCCCTGAAATGTTCTTTCAGATAGCTCCAAAGCCATTCAGATATCTCCCCTCTAATTCCAATTCTTCCTAAGGCATCGATAAGTTTTTTATGTTCCAGGGTATCGAAAGCTTTGCTAAAGTCCAAGAATAGAACTAACGCGTGATGACAGTTACTCAGGGTGGTGTTGATTAAGTTGGAAAAATTGCCGAGCAGCTGGTTGGTGCTTCTCCTTTTTTGGAACCCGTATTGATTTTCGTTTATTATATTATGTTTTTCTATAAATTCTCTTATACGGTCTGATTTGATCTGCTCCATAATTTTGTCTATAGCTCGTAGAATTGCTATTGGACGATAGTTCGCTACATGCTTCTTAATACCACCTTTATAAGTTGGCCTAACAATTGCCCTTTTAAGCTGATGTGGTACGATTGATGTGTCGATGCTCATATTTATTAATTTTGTCAGTATAGGTACATTCATTAAAAAAAACTTTTAAGAAACCTATCTGTACATATAACGAAATGTGTAAACAATATCTTTCTTAATAATTCGACAATACCAAAGGGCTAATCTAATGAACAACTATTGTCAAAACGGAACTACATATACGCTTCCAAAAGCATTACCAAAACGAAAAGTGTACGTAATGAGCCATTTCAATCACTCTCACGTTTGTGAAAGTGAACGAAACTGAGTGAATATACAGCATTGCGTATTCGATTGGAAACATTTCTGTTCTACAGTGCTATCAGATGATCTCTCAAAAAATATCAACAAATTCAACCTTTTGACAAAGCCAAAAACGCCAAGTACAGCATGCGTGAATCTCAATATTTTATTTATTTACATTAGCAAAATTGTTTTAATACTTCTCACGGGAGCTATCCCAAAAAAATATAGTAGATTACTTTAACCAATAAATAGTTTGTTTTATCGGAATTAATCGTATGCATTAGTTTTCCGACATGGGTTATGCATTCTCAATCGCTTTTTTTTATTTGTTCCCAATCAGATTAAATTATATTTAAAAAACATAGGGACGGGCTACAGTCCGCTTGGGCGAACTGTTGGATACCCTATTCTTATTCCTATCCCTCATAAGTGGGCGTGACAAAAGTCTAAGTATGGTTGAATTGTTAAGAACGCTCTACATATTTTGTTATATAACATTTAAAGGATGTTATCAAAAAAAAAACGCTCCCAGCTCAAACTTGAGTGTTTCAATAAAATTGTTTTATTTAATTGTGGGCGTGTCAGCAGGCGGATTTAAAAAAAAATAACACATGAGCATAAAGGGCCCCTAGAGAGTATATATTATAAATTTCAGCTCCCTAGCTCAAACTTTGGATTTTCAAAAAAATTGTTTTATTTATTTGTGGGCGTGTTAGTGGGATTTTGAAAAACAATTATCCCGAGCAGTTTTAGGAGTCATAGATCATATATAAAAAAATTCAGCTTTCTAGCTCAAAATTCGATTTTTTCCAAAATTTTGTTTTTTTGAGTTTGTGGGCGGATTTCAAAAATTCGTAAACTTGATTATTTCGGGACCCTAGAGAGTATATGGTTAAAATTTCAGCTCTATAGGTCCAGTTTAAGGGCCTAATTTTTGCCGACAGACGAACGGACGGACGGGCGGACGGACATGGCTAGATCGACATTACTATCGATGCTGATCATAAAAATAGTAACTTTTAGGGGTCTACGGGCAATATTAAGGTATGTTACAAACTATGCGTCAAAATTAATATACCCTTAGAATAGGGTATAATAACAAACAACTGACAGTTAAGTCAAGATGCTATTAAGCTTTTTAGATGAATTTCATTCACGCCGATCAGCGTTCTTTTGTGCATTCCTATATACGCGTGCATCAGACCACGACTTTAAACTGCCTCGCTTAGTTTTATCTTTGTAGACATTTTTGTACGCGAGCTAAAATTCAAAACGAGCAGCGTTCTCGGCTTTAATTAGGAAAAAATAACAATTTAATTTTACCAAAAACAAACCGGACAAATTGAAAACGGGGGATTGTGATTTTCAAGATAAGAGCAAATTTTAAAATAAATACACCAACAATACGAAACGGATACGAATTGATGTTTCACCGAAATCGATCACAGGGATGATAATCTGTATATTGTTTCAAAATTTGCGTATATTTTAAAACAATTTTCGGACCGTATCTCCGTGTCAAGCAAAATGTACCATTGCGCAGTCATCTGTCAAAAAGGTAAAAGTCCCATAAAACTCTTTATATTCCTTCTCGGAGCTTTTACATATTGTTATGTCCGCATATTGGCGCGCGAATTCTTTCGAAAGCAATCACTTTTGATATATGTCATACATAAATTTATCCAAATAATTATGATCAGTGGCTTAATATAATATGGATTGCCACGGTTCACAATGTTGAACTGTGTGCAAAAATTATGAGGGCATATTAACGGCAGCTGAGATGAACGGCTTCGCACGAAAGCAGGAGTAACAAAGATTGATCGAACAAGAAGTTCCAAGATTAGAGGAAGCCATCGCGCCAACTGTCATTTTCAAAGGAGAACCCTTTTCAAAAAAGCAATATCAATCAACGTTTCCGTACAAACGCGAAAGAAAGGCAGGCCTAAAATCATCTGGATCACACAAATGCAGCAACACCAGCTTTGATTGACCTCAGTGACGAAGTGATTCAAAACAGGGAGGGCTGCCGTTATTTTTTGGGGTCAAACCGGCGAACCCCACAGGCAGACCAGTAGGGATGCAGTTAAGTGGGAGGGTTATGATCCCTTTAATCCTGACCATACCCTCACCGCCATTAAGGAAGAAGAAATCAATATTGTGGTCACCTTATTTTACAATGCGGTAAATAGAGCGTATTATCCGGCGTCTTGAAAACTAGCCGCGATGTACCCTATCCCGAAAAATGGTAAAGATATACAATTAGTTTGCTTTCGTTTGCTAGCACGGTCTTTAAGAAAGAAGTCATTAAACCCCTGTTAGAAAACATGCTTGGTTGTAGAGTGGGCAATGATTCTGAATGATATCTGAGTGGAGTGGAAAAAATGCCAGAACCAATGCGCGGATTCTTCTTTAGTTGGCTTTGAGAAGGATTTCGAGCCAGTTGACCAAACTGGCTATGCAAAAAGCGCAGCTAAATGAAACTTATAAATACGCTTAATAGGTTTGTTGTAAGATGTGACAGTAGTCTTTGACATTTGAAAACGATTTACAACATGGGAAAGTGAATTCTGGGACCCTGTTTAACATCTACACAATTGATCTGGTATGTTCACTCAGCTGTAGCATGGCGTATGTCGACGATTTGGTGGAATACAAATCAGGTCCGAAAGTCAACCAACTATAACAGCATGACTTTGATCAAGTTAAGGGATATTGCAGCGACTGGAAGTTAAAAATCAACTTTCAACAGTAGAAAACATTCCTGTTCAGAACTGGGCCCACAGTGATACCAACAAAAATGGACAACAAATTTACAAACCTATGCGTTGAATTTTGAATAGCAATTTTCTTATTTTTATAAATCGATTACAGAAAACAAAAAACGTTCACCTTCCGACATTCAATTGCCGTCGACAAAAATCCTCTTTCTGTGATTTTTTTTATTGTTAAACGTCATTTTTCGCATGACGTTTGTTGCATTTGACCATTGAAAGAGAAATATCGAAAGGCAGTGTAGGAAATGTTTGTAAGCCCCAAACGAAATACAAATATAAAATGATCATAGGTATAGGTACTAAGCGCATTTCTTCTCCTAGGTCTTCTTTTTCTATAGTATGGATCCATTCTGTACACAATTGAATTTTTATTGTTTATTGTATAATTTTATTAATGATGTGATAAAGAAAACAAACGCGTCAGGTCGGGTAAAGACGTGTGAGAGTGCTCACACGAGTTCACTAGTTTTGTTTATTTCTTTCCCCCCTTAAGCTTGACTAGAACGTGCATTCAAATTGACCACTTTTAAGCGCTTCATTATATTACAAAGCAAAAAATTATAAGCTCTAGGTCACAGTTGCTTATTTAGGTGTTTTAATTCAAATAAAATAAGTACCTATTGAAAGCTTTAACGAGCTGCCGCAGAAAAAATGCATACAAAATATGCCATCTCAAGGTGACACAATGCTGCAATGACAGCAGAGCAGCATCCAGTTCCGGTGCAGTACATGACTGACAAAGAAGCCCACCGCAATAGCTCTGGTCAGTTGCTGTTTCTGCCATATGCCACAGCCAACAAATCTTGTTCACATTTTAAACACGTTACCATCGAAAACACACAAAAAAAGAAAAGAAAAAAGAAATCGAAAGTAAGAGAAAAAAACATTGTCCGTCGTTCGTTCGTTCGTCAGTCCGTCATGATCATCTTCGTTTCGTGCATTGTTCAATGTTTGTGGTTGCGGTTGCCGTTTGAATGCAAATTAAATTGCGCAAAAATATCTTTTAAAAAAATGGAAAACTTAAATCTCTCAGAAACTCATAAATACCGTTGTTGTGTACTTCTGTAGCTTGGCTTGGTGTTCATACTGCAACAAAGTAAAAGACATTCTCAGCACGATAAACAATGCTGCCAACTTGAACGGATGGTGGCCATGATGAATTTTAATCGCCGGTCACATCGATAACAGGTGGAAATGGTCTTTTCTCCATTGAAGCACGAACAATATGTAAAAACAAGATACATAATAGAGTTTTTTTTACAAGATTCCGTGGTGTATCGGTGCGTGATATTGCGGGCTACGGATTATTATTCAAACAAACAAATTGAACGAGTTTGGATGAAATGTAAATTCGATAGGTATTGAATGGCTGACGTTCGTTGCGTCATATTATGATGTACGAGAATGCGGTCGATTTCGAAATAGGCAAACCACCAGTGTGTGGGGGGCTATACACCTTTATTTGTTCTTCCTTAATGTTAAAAGCCTTCCGTCGGAAATTACTGTCATTGATACTTTTTTCTATTGGATTTTTTTTTTCATTAATATAAGCGTCGTCCTGTCTCCCATTAAGTGGCAAATTTGATTGACGTACATTTCCAGAAACTTGGGCTTATATGAATATTGGTTTGTTGCCTTTTACTTTACTTCTGCACACAGAATAAATGAATGACAAATCTTAGTCGAAGTCGCTTTGAGTTGACTCATTCATATGGCAAACTTGAAAAAGGAGTTACAAGTTTTCCGCGATCGAAAAACCGCAGTTTAGTCATACAATACCAACGTTACGCTATGATCACGGCACTGCGTTGGCAACACAGAAGTCACCACACTGGGTGCGATATTATCGCGATCTCGTACTTGTCCGCGTTAAATCGACAAAAACGATGATGATATTATTTTCGTCTGTTTGTTCGATTGAAATACACTCAGGGCGGCGCGATCAGATTTGATTTAGCTGTTGAACGGTGTAGAGTAGTTTATACACTTTGTACACCGATTGATCGGAAGTGGTATAGTGATCTAGTTTTTGTTGTTGTTTTTGTATATTTGCTTAATTAATTGTGCAAACTGTTGAAGTGGAATTCGAGACTGTGTTTGAATAGTTTGCATTCACTTGTGTCTTGTTCATAGTTGTTTTATGTTGAAAATAAAGTAACTAAATGGGAGCACCAAAAACAAAAAAGGTTGTGTATATTTTTAAATAAGATCGCTGTGGACATTTTCACAAACAAAAGGACAACTAGTGTCTCTCACTCTCTTTATATCATTTTGATAGTTAAGTTTGCAAAAATATTAAGGGGTTGCATTGTTAGACATGCAAGGAGCTCGAATACAAACAGCTGGCTACCGTCGGTGCTGTTATCGTTGTAACCATGAAATTTCGCCCATGTAAAGTGAGATGAATGCGTTTATTTAAAATGAAAAAACTGGTGTGGACATTTTTATTTGGAGTAGGGATACCAGATCTTGAAAATTCGCTTGCGGGACATTTTGGCAATACAATGTCCATCGGACCGACAATCGAAATTATATATTAACGTTCTCAATGAACTTGGGTCGGTCACCTCGGATCGGATGTAGTGGCATAACTTTTTTTATCATGCAATACATAAATGACCATGCTAAGCTATCGGCTCTGGAGAAAAGGAGGTAAAAACAAATATTGAATTCGATTTTAAAAGACATACTTTGTGACAATTCCTGTAAAATAGTTTGATATAGAAAGTAGATAAAAATACCTTTTTTCGAAGAGGTCCAAGCTCATTTTATTTAAGAATGGATATCAGCAGTTGTGGCAACAAAGGTCGATAAGTTGAAACGGGGGACATTTTGCAGGGCAATTGTCAGTGCGGGACAAAAGCCCTTTACCTGTACCGTCCCGCAGTCAGTGAGATGTCTGTCATCCTTAATTGTGGAGTTATGCAAACCAAAATGCTGCAACCACATTTTTGTCAATTTTAGCCTTTTCTGCACTCTTTCAAATTGAAGATCTGTAATTTGTTTTAAGGAAACGTCATGGTTTGCCTGCCACCTGAACATGTGGTCGTAGCAAGAAGATTGCTTTGTAAATTGGCGCCACTTAGGGCGGCTTCATGCCAATGCTGTTTTGTTACGAGTATTATGGCTACATTGTTGAAAATCACTACTAAAAATTGGGCCATTCAAAGTTGGTGTATGGGTCGCATTGCAATGAGTTGTGGAGATTTTCGTGATTGGGATAATAGTTTTTTAACACTACAGCCAGACATTTGGTTAATACCTTGACATCATGTACCATCATGGTGGAAGGATAGAACAAATATTGTATTCTTAAATTTGATATCTTTGAATTCATTGTGTCTTAGTTTGATGCCGCAAAACGCCAACATAACTCAATTATTTTCTGATAAAAATAATCAATTTTTCACTTTGCTAAGCGATCCAGAAGTGAGAAAAATGTGAAGAAAACATCGAAACCAGACCATGAAGCAAAAAAAACTGTCATTTTTTCAGACCTGAACTTTGTTAAACAAATTTCTGTAGAAAATACCGCAGGCTCTATTATTTTCTTGATCAATTTATCGGGAATTCTTCAATTTTTTCCTTTGGATACAATTTTAGGTCTTTTTGGGTTTGAAGACGAAATCATTTGTTAGTATTTTTGAAACCCCAAAAATGTTGTGACATGTGAAATCAAGTTTTTGATGGGTTTCACTTTTCGCTTATTGATTGAGCTTGTACCCACGGACTTATGTGTTCTTATACAATGCCCTCTTGTTGGTATGGTATACAGTAAATTTCGCTTAATTGATAACTGGAACATATAAAAACTATAAGGCATTAACGGCCCATACAGGGTCTAAAAACTAACTTTTCCAACCATTTGCCTGTGCGAAATCGAAGGGACCTATAATTTAAGCCGAATCCTCAAGGATAATTTGAGAATCTTCTCAGAAAACATGAAACTTTTGGATGTTTGTCAGACGTTCACAAGATATGGGGCAGTGGAAAAAAACGTTAAGTGTTAATTAACACCGGCGTGTTTTGAACCTCTGAGACCCTTCGATAAGTAGTCCAACTTTGCTTTGTTTAATTAGCTCCGTTGTCCTTATACCCATTTCACCCTTTTGGAATCAAGTCCTATGTATCGTAATTGGCCGGAATCCACTGAATGTCGATAGCCAACTAACCTCCTAAGTCGTATTATATGCATTAAAGTGTTTAGCTTCATGACCGTGCAGAAAAGATTGTAGAGTAGAGGTGGTATGAAGGAACCCGGATCACCGCGGTCACAAGTTGGCTATTGTGATATCCTAAAGTTTAAAGCTCATGAATGATGACGCAGTTCGCTATAAAAACAGCTAACTCTTTGGGTGAGTTGGCAGCTTTATCCGCCGCTTTGAGGTAGAACTTACCTCGAGTAATGCTGGCGTGCTCTGAATAGGCAGTGGCAGTCGCACAGTATATGCTCCGTCGTTTCTTCATCTTCGTAGGGGGCTGCAGCGCCACCCAAAAAACAGCGCGGTGTGGTAAAAGGCGACTAAGGGGAGAAATCACATCTAGGCAATTCTAACATCCAGGTGAGCCCAGCGACACATTTAATGTCTTGAAACTGTCCAGGAAGTGTGAATGCATATCTGTGGGTTGTCGATATCTTAAAAAAAACAGCTGGGTTAAAAATTCCTGGATCATAGAAATGCAACACCACCATCTGATTGTTCAGCTGTCCGAAACCGGTAGGCCTACCAATACTCATTGATGTCGAACGGGCAAACCACACAGGCGGTCCAGTAGGAGTGTATTATGTGTAACGTAGATTTTCATTGCGTCAACTGTTTAATTTTCCTATAGACACTAAATTCATAAAATAAACGACCACACTGGCACACTGATGAGCACACTTTTTCCATAAATCGTACAATAAAACAAAACCTCATAAAACCATCTTAAAATAAAGTAAAGTAGCATGATGTTTTCCTCTCTTTATTCATCATCATTCCACACACACGCACGCCATAAATCGTTCCATATACAGAGATTATATCAAGGTCAATATGAGGATTCTGGATCTTGTATACTATTGTAGTCGCAGATCGGACATTGACATCGCACTTATTTGCCATGTAAACAGTTTCGAATGAGGGCGGATATAGAACAATTGTCTAATATTGTAGCTTATCCTAAAACAGAGCAAGACAAAAAAATAACAAAAGAAATAACTCCATTTAAATAGAATAATAAAATATTTTCAACGACCTACGCTCGAACACACGATATCAATAAATTGGTTCGTGAGTGGGCCGTCATTTTAGACTGTCAACTTTTTATAATCAGATAAAATAGTCTGTGCCATAGTTTTGAAAGTAAATCTGTGAAAATGTACTCAAAACCGGTTTTTCCTCTTTTCAGATGGCAATCCCGCCACCACCGGGACCACCACCGCCACCGGGCCCGCCTCCACCACCAGCGATGGGTGGATTGAAGCTCGGAAGCGCTGCTGGTGGCGGCGACATGAGATCAGCTTTACTGCAATCTATTCAAAAAGGTACCAACCTAAAGAAGGCCGTAACGGTGGACAAAAGTGCACCGGCCCTATCGGGGAAGGTAAGATTAAACTAGTGTCATTTATTTATCTTTCAGGTTTGTGTACAACATTTTCGTATCTCCTAGATAATCGATGAATCTAAACCAGCTTTAACAACAGCAACTGCCTCTCCTAAAAGGAGCAACAGCAATATAATCGCTAACGGTGGACCGAAGTTAGGTGGACTTTTCGAGGGTTTATCGTCGATGCCAAAATTAAAGCCAGTGAACGGAGCACGAAGCTCACCGTCTTCCATTAGATCGAACACAGCACAACAGCAGCAGTCTGAAATAATGACAACAACAACTTCATCGAATAGTCCACCCCTATCGAACGGTCCACTAGATTTCAATGCCGAACTGACAAAGCATCTGACGTTAAAAAGAAAAAAGCAACAGATAAACGCAACAGAAGCAAATTTGAGGACGAATCGTGGACCACCGCCACAACCTCCAGCAGCGCCACCGAAGAATCTTTCGTCTGTAAGTAAACAATTTGTGATGTGATAAATGTTATCCCCAATGTGCTCATCGTCGGCAACTCAGCGGGTGCAAAGCTATTTCCGTTGTGCGTAGAACGAAGGTAGGGGGTGGTTTTATCCTCCTTATATTCGTTGTTATTGTTCGCCGCTCGGCTTAAAGAGTTTTTTTTTTGACTGACGTCATTTAATAATAAACAGATTTCCTATACTGGTGCGAATGTGCATACATATACATATACATATATTGTTTGGCTTAAGATTGTAGAAGTGCGAGTTATTTTGAAATAGAATGTTGAGTGGTAAAAATACCAAACAATGATTGGGGGTGAGTAGTTTGAGGTTAAGAGGAAGTTGTGTGGCTCATTTTGGAAATGTAAATGATTAGACTTGGACATTTGCAAAGGGCTTGTGTATAACAAAGTGCTTTATGATTTTCAACAGAAATGAATTGTGGTAATATATTGGGTCCGACAAAGCCGACGAGTTGGGAATGAAAGGTTTTTCTTTCAGAAGATGTGGCATTTACCACGAAATTTTGGTACGTTTAAGATTATAATCTCGACGTTATTAATTTATTAATTCAAATATTACTGATTAACGTAATCTTAGAATCACCCATAGTTTCCACGATTTATTTAGTACATGTTGCCTGTCGATTTTGGATCTTTAGGTTCGGTTAGCGTCTGGATCTTAAAGCGAAACAGTGTTTCGTTCATTAAAAATTTTGGCGTTTACACCGCAGAAACATTTCTTCGTTTTCTTTACTCTGGCAAAAGGAAATCATCATTTTGTCAAGGCCGAAATGTCTTAATTACCGATTATGTACCTTAACAATCGTGTTGGTTAACATTGTCTTTACTTTTAAATTCATTTTTTAATTGTTACTGAATATCAACTTACGTACTACACAAAAATGATTAAATCTAACTTAAAATTAACAGGATACTTATTCTTATTTATTGGTCCTTATGCGGACGCCCTAAACTTAACTATATCTTATAATTATTGCCTTTCGGCCTAAAAACTATTTACGAACTAATCTTACATATGTATTCGTCGAGAAAATCAATTAAAACTCGGTATCATTATTAAGATTTTATATTTTTTATATAAAACAAACTACCTATTCTACTTACTTAAACTACCTAACATATTCTAACTATAATTAGGATTCTGAGCACTCGTTGTCTTGCGCAACAAGTGGTCAAAATCCCAATTGCTTTCCGAGCGCCTGGCAGCCCTTTTGCATCAATATGGATAAATGCCTCCGGCGGGATAAAGCCAGACCGGAGAGTACTCTCTATGTACATTTCATTGGGGTAGTAAGCCCCAAAGATCAGACTATTGTCGCTGGCCATCGCCCTTGCAACGTGCCTTCGAGTCACCTTAATGAGGAAATTGTCAATCCTATTCAACTGAGCCCCATCGTATAGGACCTTGTTGGGAAAGTATTTTATATAATTGGATTCAGGCGTTCGAAACAACCGGAGACAGGTCCTAAGACATTGTCTCTCCAAAGCCCGAATCTTTTCCATATAGCTGGGCGCTATATTAAACCACAATGGACAACCATAAGCGATAATCGGCCTTATAAGGGCCACGTAGCAAATGACCTTCACTCTGGAGTCAAGTTGACTGCTATGAAACAGTCTCCTTGTCAAAGCATAAGCCTTCTTGGCCCCAGCAAGACAAGCAACTATATGTCTATCGAAATATAGATACTGGTCAAGCCAGATACCCAGATATCTAACTACGCTTCTCACCGCCAATGGCTGCCCATGGTTAACATTGTCTAAGCTCCGAAAAATGGGCAATTTGTTTCGGATGTCGGATTGTTACGCCGTATGCGCTCTTGTAATGTCACACTGGGAAATTGGTTTACATTTGTTGCCATAACCTTTCCCAAATACTGTGGTTATATTGCATGTCTTCATGCTGCTTTATCGCGACATAGGTATTTACCTGGGGTTTGTAAAACAATACATGAAGTCTTGTTAAACAAATAAATTTAGATATTGACTTGCTGTTCACGATGAGAATACCTACTTTTTTTCTTAATACCTGTTACAAGTGAAAGTTTGTTAATTTGTTAAATTAATTTACTGGCTTAAATTAACTCACGTTGTATTTAACCCATTTAAAAGGCTTCGTTTATCGATCTGGATTTTCGTGGCACTTTATGGCCTATGATTACTCTAAACATCACTAAAAAAAAAATGTACGTTCACTATTTAGCCATATTCAACTTACGCCTGCAATTCGGTTTCATTAATGGTTGTCTTCCGCGTTATTCATTTTTCATAGCAACATGTCCCTCTCACAATTTTATAAACAAACACCTCTCTTTCTGCTCCATTAAAAACACATCATCTCAATAAATGCCTTGTTGATGCCTCAGGATGCGGCTGCTTATTAAACACTTAGCGTAGAAGCATCTATGAAATAAGCCATATAGACTAAAAGAGGAGTACTATAATACAAATGTTTATGTATATACATATAATGAATATGTACCTTCGAAGACGGCACGTGTTATCAAGAAGTCTATGAATATGTAAATTGTTGTGTTTCTATATCTATTACTCATTTTGTTATAAGTGGTAACTTTCTCTTTGCTTTATTCCCTGTACATATATATACAAAATATTTAATTACCGCTCTCGAATTATAGCTATTCGTCCAAATTAAAAGCATAAGTCATTCAGCATCTTTGCATGTCGTGTTGACCCGAAAACCCGCGATTTGTGGTCATCGCTCTGAACGGCGCTTACTTCAGACAAACAATATATGGAACAGTCGACACATTTGTCAAATTTGTTGCCTTCAAAACAACTATACAAGTCATCTGCCCCAAATGTGTAGGCATATCAATATAGGATACCCTCTACAATAACAAATAAAATCAATATTAGCATTTCATAACTTTATTGGCAGCAAGAGATGCACAAAGATATAGCATCTGCTTCGCCAGATGTGACTCCTACACGGAAATTAAAACACATAGACACATAACTATAGCGCCACACACACAAATACCACCATCCATAAGATGATGTTTGCTTTGCACACTAATGAATTCCAATTAAACGTATTCGCTAATTTTCTAACGTTGTATCTTTTTTTCTCCCATTTATTAATAGAGCACTTCCGACTCAGTGCTGGAGAAAAGCAATTTAAATTCACAGCGATCAAGTCCAATAGTCGGAGGAGGTGGAACAGGACGCAGTAATGCGAAAGCCTCATCGCCAACGCTATCGGAGGGCAGCAGCAGTAGTGGAAGCGGTAACAAAATTACCACCGGCATCTCAGTGAGGAAAAACGCCGCCAACTTAAAGTGAGTTCAAGACCCATTAACATTGTAGATTATTTATTAGAATATTCATCAAAATCTGACCATGAGTCTGTTCTCATTGCAACTGGTATCATACTTCTTTCTTAATTATTTCTTTCTCTTACATTTCATTTATATCATTTTAGTTTATCATTAGGAAATAGTTCAAGTTTTGTAAATAGTATGAGTAGTCAAACGAAAACATCATCCATATCATCGTTGTCCTCAACGACAACATCAACAGCATCCTCACAACGAATGGGTGGAGGATTAGCGCCAAATAAATCAACTCTATTCGGAGCAGTTAGTGGCAGTAGATCACCAACACCGGGATCACCGGCATTGGGTGGTAATACAGCACCACCAATGACTTTGGCGAATAAATTCGCAGCAAATCATGGAAAACCGAATTTTGCACCCAAGCCACCGGGTATACAACAATTAGTTGCGGCTTCAAATGGGCAGAAATCAACTGTAGCCCGGCATCACAGTATGAAATCGCCGAGGTACGTAGAAGTGATTGTAATTGTTTTCACATTCTATTACATGGTGTTGTTGTTTGCTTTGTAAGTTTGTCTTGTAAATTGTTATGCTTCCCAAATGCCAATGGTTTGTATCTAAAATAAGAATAAGTTATTTTTTCTCTATGTCAGTGCTTAGCATGTTGCAGCGCAGGCTTCTATGATGTAGTCAAATTTCAGGTGTTCGGATTAAGAGATGTAAGACAAATTATCATTTCGTTTGCACAGCAGGTTTTAGGATACGGAATTTTCTTTTTCTAACACTTTATAATCTTCTTCCCATTAAGCATACAAAACTGCAGCTGTTTATCCTTTTCTGATACCTTCACGCTGCTACTAAACCGATCGTTTGGCATCGGCATTTATAATTGATTTCCCATTCCCAGTGACCCAACTTGATTCGAAGCACCATAATCACTGTCTGCTTGCACCAACAAAGTTTGAAAAGTGGATTTCAGTGTAGAATTAAATACAATCAATCATCATCGAAGCACAAGTACCACCAACAAATTCTTTCGTATTGCAAGTAATATCGACAAAAGAACATGACAAAGAGTACATAAGTATATGTTTGTCCTTAATGAAACAAGACCTGCCATACCTTTTATAGTTTAAACCCACTTACGTTAATTACAACCTTTTAATCAGTTTTAACGTTTAAATAAAATTTAATGAAACAATTTTTCAGATCCCCACCAATCGCCCCACCCGGTGGGCCTGTCTTCCCAACCACACAAGCATTTGCCACAATGCGCACACCCTTGCAACTATGCCAGTCACAGGAAACAATCAGTATCCGGCAAGCGCCAAATCCGCCCATTGGTAAGTCAATTTATTTCTGTTAGCATGACGCGTTATCATTCAATTAATCAATTGATGAATTTCGTTTTAGGCCGCCCGACAGTTGCCCCACCAAAACCACCCGCTGTCAAACCACCGCCACCACCTACTCCAGCTAGAAGTGTATCAAACACGAACCTTAATAATCTTTCATTGTGTACATCGTCACAGACTAATTCCAATTCTGTCGCCAGTCTCACACCGAATGTTTCGTCCTTGCATTTTAAGTCGAGTCAAAGCAATGTTTCCACAACCGGGATACCGTCAGCAAACAGCTCACCGCCACCTTCAGCAACTTTAACGAAAACGAGCTCACCCGTTATCAGTAGAACTTCAGCAAGTCAACTCAATGGAGGAGTACCAGCACCACCACTACCTCCGCATAGGACATGTCCAGCACCACCTCCCCCTCAGCGACAGTCATCAACTAATGTAAGTACAAATAGCTTTTTTATCAGCTTTCTGGAAAAATGAGTTGCCAAAAGTTCTCCTCTAAGTGCACTTCGGTGAAGGAAGGCTAAACTCTTTTTTTTGTAATCATACAACTCGTGTATCCTCGTGCATCGACCTAATTTTTCTGAAAAGAAAATGTAAACAGAATTTGCGAAGAGAAGCAAATAGGTAAGAACTCGTAGTAGAAAAAATGGTTAGAGTTGCCACTGAAGTGTATCGTCTTTTTAATGCATGGGACTGTGGCACAATTTTTACAAAAAAATGTCTAAAAGTTCCGAAATAGTAATTATAAAAGCCTAGTTTATTTGCTTCTGTATTAGCAGAATATGTACTTAAAATGACTCCCCCAAGACCGGCAACACTGTACCTACCTTTCTATTAGGAAAATCAGACTCTTCTCCGTCACATCTCTCTTTTAAATTCTAAGAGCGTATTCTATTGATTTTATCAGAAGAGTTTGCGACTTCACGTAAAGGGATGACAACAACCAGGTCGCAGTGTTTATTCTTCTTTCAGAATGTGAAAACGGGCTCATAATATTGTCCGAAAAGCGTGAATATTTGAATTTTAATAATTTAAAGGAGCAGTGGGTAGCCCAGAATATTTGTAAATTAAGGTTAAAGCAAAGCGAGTAAATGAGATCTAAAAAGGTAAACAAATAGTTAAAATGTGATGTTATTGTGTGAGTGTAAATAGTGGTGGGTGGTAGATGGCAGTGAAACATTGAAAGTGTATATGCTGGCAAAATGTAAAGTGCCTTTTGCGCTAGAGGACTACCCCCTCATTGGTTCAAGGTCTTTGGATAATAGGAAATTTTGTGAAGCTTTTTTTTACGTTGCTCTGTCAGTATGATTAGGTAAATATGATGTAAAAATGGCGCAATTTTTTGTCTTGTCCTCGAAATGCACACGAAATTAATGCTAATTGATTATAGATATTCAATGACAGGAATGAAGGACATATGCTTCCTGGTTTCAAAAAAAAAACCCGCGCTCTTGCGACAAAGTGACCTCGTTTGTCAAAAGTGATATAATTGGCAGTGAAAATTTGCAGTACTCCTGACATAAAATTGTACGCTTTGCAGTCCTTATGCGGTGGAACTTTATGAGTCAGAAAATGAAAGAAATGCTTTTCATTAAGTTGTTTGCCGTGTGTGGCTATTTTTCCAATAATTTTAGTCATCGTTATAGACACTTAGTGAAAAAGCAAGACAACTACTACTCATTAGCAAGCATTACGGTAGACAAAACCAACCTTATTTATTAGTAATTCGGTAAACCACCTCTTAACGCTTGTATAGCTATACAGTGTCGGAGTGTTTATTCAGCCTTTATACAACGTTGTACAAATCCTTATTCATAAAACATTTTCGTCACCATGAATGCCCTCTAAAAGTATGTCTCCTTTGCTTTCAAACACTTATAATTAAACAAAAGTCAGTTGGTCACCAACACCCTAGGTAGGTAGGAAGGTTAAGTGGCTGGTTTCCGGCTTCTTGTCAAAACACACAATTACCGCTTAAGATGTTTAAATTAAAGTTGAAACAAAATAGTAAGTAATGGGTGGCGACGGTTTAGAGGTTAGTGTGTTGGTTTGTGACCCGTGCGGTGCAGGTTCAATCCCCATGATAACAACAACATTCACCACCCATTAATGGAGAGAAACGAATGACACCTTGTTTCCTCCAACCTCTACATCAAAAGGAAGTCTTCTGCCTGATAGTATAATGGACCGTTACCGAGTCTGAGTGCTCTGAGCTCTGAGGTTGGGTTTTCTTTTTTAAATATTATGAAAACAAACAAAATCCTGCGGATTTAAGGAAACCGATTCCCGGTATAGGATGGTAAAATGGATCAAAAAAATGCTATGCGTAGTATGTGATTTCTAGTTTTAGCTAAAGCTGGACATACGCCAAGAAAATGAACGAGGCTCACCCTTACCAGTGTTCCTTCAACTCCGGCAGTAGATATTGTGGGGGAGGCCAAGCTTAGCTGCGCTCTTGGCAACCAGTCAACCGACATCTGCACGGGTTCTTTGAATGAGGTTATTTGTTCTATGTTAATTGTATATGAGCCCCATCTTCCATACAATGGCATAGTTCGTTAGATTCGACCACATAGACTCCGCCTTCGAGGTGTAAGAAATCTAGTGGTGGATAGACTTCCGCCGTATAAGATAAGCAAAAACTGGGGCCACGTCTGTCCAGTTCGTCGGCTCTCTCATTTTCTTCAATGTTCCTGGGGCCGCTAACCCAGAGAGCGATTTTCAAACGCCGACTTACTTGCGGACAGTTTCAAGATGTTAAATGTGTCACTAGGCTCACATGATTAGTAAAATTGTCTACATGTAATTTCTCCCCTTAAGACACCTTTTTAAGATGAAGCGCTGCAATGATATTCTTTGACCGTCTCTTCACCGGCATCTATACAACGCTCCATAACATTTATGAATAAGGTTTTTGCGTTTAGAGTGCACAGCGTTATGCACTACGTATATGAATATATAATACAGGGTGGCGCACCAATTGTGCTACAATAAGAAATTCAAATAACTTTTTTATAATCAATGTATTTTTTTTTTTTTTTTTATTGGATAGAAAATTCAATCTTATTTTATATAACAAATTGTTTTTGAAGATGATAGACCGTAAATGACCCTCCATGCTCATTCACGCATATGCGACACCTCATCAGAAAATTATTCATTGACCTTGGGGGCCAGCGGAAAGTGGAGTTTCTGGTTGTTTGGGAATTTTCGTTGGAGCTCCGCCATAACCGGTCTGGCTATTTGTGCAGTTGCTCCATCTTGCTGGAACCAAATGCTATTGAAACGAATACTTCTTTGGCGCAGTTCTGGGTAAAAAAAAAAACTCCTTCAACATCTCTAAAAAAATTGTCCCCATTGACAGTTACTGTTACACCGTTTTCTTCAAAGAAGTATGGCCCACAATGCACCTTGATGAAACTGCACACCACACAATGACTCGTTCTGGGTGCAGTACCGTCTCATATAGTATTTCTGGATTAGATTCACTTCATATACGGCAATTTTGCTTATTTCCATTGACGTTTAGATTAAAATGAGCAAGACATAAGCAAGCAATTTATCAAGCTGTTGTCTTCTTCGGTCATTTCAATCATTTGTTGGCAAAATTCCAGGCGAATTGGTAAATCTAGAGGGTTTACCTTGCTTGCAATTTGGACTTTGTACGGAAACAAGTTTAAGTCATCATGAATTATCCGTTGTAATGACCGTCTGCTAACTCTAATTTGCGCCGATAAGTTTCGAGTCGAAACGCTTGGATTTGCCTGAATTGACCATGCTACAGCCGCGATTGTGTCGTGAACCCGAACATAGGGATCTCGATGGTACGGTCCTCGTGCGATGCTTCCAGATTCGGCAAACATGTTTACCAGCCTCATAATGGTCCATCAACTCGGGGGAGTACCGCCACACTCCAGCCTAAATTCCCTTTGGACGGAAATGAAGGACTACAAAGAATGGTACCGCTGCACTATCCAAATCCTCTTATCGGTATCCCAAGTATTCATTTTAATAAATCTAAATAGTAATCTGCCAAATAAAAAAAATAAGCGGATTACTCACACAGAAAAAAAAGTTATTACGTTTTGTTTATGTAGCACGATTCGTGCGCCACCCTGTACGTATACGACTGTGCATAAGCAAACAAAAAGTCGACCATTCATCGATTAAGAGGAAGAGTTTTCCCTCGGTGTGTTTGCTAATGGAAAAATCGTATTACTCTTCGTTTACATAAATCAATCAAAAATAAACTTGTATAAGCTCTCTTCTTACACAAACTAGGATTAATATAATTGGTTAAAAGGTACTCTGCAATAAACATTTTAAGAGACCATCTACCAATTGCGAATTGAGAAAATTGGCTGTTTACTGTCCTTGGCCGTGCAAAGAATTAATAAGCGGACAATCTTCAGTTAGTTTTGTTCCATGAATAAATGTATGTACCCCATTTTACTGCTGATCGGATTAGATTATTGGGTTGGATCGGTTCGAAGATTTCCCTTGCGGTCTTTCTTGTGCTTAACTATAACTACGAATCATTTTACCTTATATGTTTTCTAGTTAAACAGATACGCATCTATAGTTGTACGATACTGACAGATTTCGTAGTTCCACGACATAAAAAAAACAACCACCTTTTCTGTCAATATTGAAAATAGATTCATTCTTGAATTCAAGTGTAAATATAACAAAATGTAGTGGTCATTACCACCAAACTATATATCACCCCTATTCTGCTATTCATCGGGGGCGATTTTTCTTCAATTTTCACTGAACACTATTCTACTATTCATTCGAATTGAATCTGGATTCACCTCGTTAATGTCGGTAACATCGATAATACTGCGCAGTATTCTCTTTTCACGTGAACGCATTCGTTCTATACAATTCAAATCCGCATATAAAGTGTTGCGGGTTTTTCATTTAATGGATTGTCTGTCTGGTTGGTGGTCAATAAAATGAAAGTTTATTGCTTGATTATTTGTATAAATAAAGATTATTAACATTTTTAGAAGCAGAACAATATACCGAGACCAATTTAAAACAATAATTTCTTATTTTTTGATAAGAGATACTGGAAAATGTCTACATATATTGTGTAGAGCACAGCACACGTTTATAATTTGTGCCGCTTTTTGAGGTGAATACTGTAATAATTTGGACAAATTCAAACATCGAAATCTACTTTTCAATGCACCAATAGTGCGCTCTATAATATTTCGTCCTTTGGATTGTTGGGAAGCTGCTTCTACATTTCGAAAAGGAATCAGTAACCACGGTCGTGACTACTTCCGGGATAACTTGTGTCAGCGTAGGTAATCCACTGCTTATGATTGCATATCTGAAAGGAAGTTTTTTCAAAGTAAAATTTAAAACACATTTTATTGCACTTACCAGCGTTGTGTTTAGGCTGTGGTAGCCTTTTCTGTTGTAGAACAGATGTGGATTTTGATAAGGTGTCTTAAGAGGAATGTGCGTACCGTCAACACACATAACAACCACAGGCACACCACATTTGGTTCTGCGAAGTTTTCTATTTGATGATTCTCTTATTCCACTGTTTGGAAGTGGAAAAAAAATCCAATACTATTCATACCTGTTTGTTTATATTTTTAATTTTATTGAAAATAATTAATCAAAACAACATATCCAACTTTCCAAAGATTTTCGTAAACAGAGATCAAGTCGATTACATCAATTTCAATTTGCAAACAACGAACCTCGTATTATTTTCGCATGAAAATCTGTTAACTTGAATGTCAAATTGGGTTGGATAATGTAGTTCACCCGCCAGAGTGAAAGGGAATCGAATGGGTGAATCGAATCTACGATTCACGTGAATAGCAGAATAGGCCTGTATGTGTCATTATGTGCCGCTACAGACCCGGGCAAATGTGGTCTTTGAGTGCAGGTAAACCGCTGCAAATTAAGAGTCGGTTGTGGTGACAAAGGAAAACAAGAACGAATATCACACCACCGGCCTAAAATCATACCTCAAAAAAACACTGTTAATGGATCATTTTTTCCATAGTGCTTAAAATAAAAATAATTTGTGCAACAGTAAAGACACAGTGGCCCGTACCTAATAGCAAACTTAGTTTGAAGGTGAAATTTGTAGCCACTCTTCCTTCTATTCAAAAGAACAGGGCCTATAGTTTAAGATCCACAGTAAAGCTGTTATTGGTAAGGCCCAGTGGTTCAGTATGTAGGGCTTATGAAAAGCTGAAAGTTCTTAAGTTAGTTTTTATCAACCGACCTCTTGTGAGTTTGGCAAACAACTGATAATGTAACCGATCTGAAAAACCTATATGAAGATATCTTACTTTTAACTTTTTTAACGGCTGCGGCCTTTGAAGAGCCTCCACTGCATTATAAGCCACTGTGTTCTTTCACTCTGCCAAAGCAAATGATTTCGATATGATCCGCATACCCCAATAGATGGACGGATCTGTTAAAGATAGCACTTTCCGTGCTGATACTTTCCCTGCGCACTCTCTGCGCCAGAGCAATAATGAAGGGGCGCATCTCCTTGCCGGAATGCAGTTCAGGATTAGAATAGTTCGGAAGAGCTGCTGAAAATTCTACTTAAACATATCTTCTATTCCCTGCATATACGCAACCTTTTATTACAGAGGAACGAATAGCCCCTTGTGTTCAACCTCTACACACAAAAAAAAGACTTGTGCCTGGTTGTACAGCCGATAATAACCGATCCATGGTGCTCTAGGATTTGATTAAAAGTATTTTGCCAGTTGCTCGGCTTTCTTGCAAAACACCCAGATATGCCGCCCCCTCTTCCTTCTCCATATTCTTTCATTGCTCACTAAGTGTTGAGTGGTGCGTCTTCCTGGTAGTGCACCTAGCAATATGTGCACGCTCCATCACTTGATTTACTGATTGAAAGGTCGTGCGTTCAAATCCCGGCCAAGTCCATTACTTTAACTCGAATACATGATCTCCCTAAGCAAATTGGACACCACCCGTGGAGAAAAACCCTACAACTGCACCACAACCTTCCTTCCTATATCTATAATTCTTTCTAATAGTAAATAGCACCGACAGAGAGTATTGGTTTAGCACAGATACACAGACATAAAGGACACTGGTTTAATGCTGCTCCGGCGGAAAAGCATGCAATGAAATATGTCATTGCTAGGTGCTCCTTACTGTTAAACACACATGCTTGCGCTGTGTTCTAAGCACAATAAGGGTACTTTAACGTAAACTTAATATTATAAATGTGAAGTGATATTTATTTTGTATTATTATTATTATTATTTTTTCCAGGCAGGCGCACCCCCGGTGCCACCCCAGAGGCATTCATCCATGCGCACTCCCTCCATAACACCGGGTGCTGGATCAGCTGGCATTGTTAACGCCTCCAACAATAACAGCACCAGTAACAGTCCAAACAACATTGGTGGTAACTCTGTAGTCAGTCGACTGGTGACAGATTTGGAATCGAAATTTGCAAAACGATTTCACAATGTCACCGAATTTCCGGCTCCGCCACCATTCTTAAATATCCAAAAAATGTATCCTAGTCGTAATGCAGTTAAGGCAACTAACGGTATGTAAACAAATTGAACAGAAAGTGAAAACACAAAAAATCGCGTTAAATTTAATTTAACAAACATACATAACGAAACAAAGAAGTAGTCGAATGAATTATATTTTTGGAAAACTATAAAAGTAACACAGTTAATTTTATAAGCTTTTTTTATTTTCACCTGTTTGCGCCTTCGATCATCGTTATTCGTTATTATTATTTTTATTACGATATTCACTTGTTATTTAATAATATATGTTTTTTATTTAGAATTAGAGAAACAGAATGAATCGTTTTATTTTCAGTTATTGGATTCTAATGTTTTGTATAAAAAATCTATCTAACGTATTTTTACGATTATTTATAAGAGTTCCCTTTTAGCCCATTTTCTATAAAAATGATGAAACATTTTTTTTATATAAATTTATATAACATAAACGTATTTCGAATTTCATACGTTTGTTTATTATCGTTATTTTTATTAATTTTCTTGTTAACATTTAACAATGCATGCTTTATATACATATATAAAAATAAAATAATAATGAAAACAAAAGAAATAGGTAAATGAATTTAAAAAATGGCATAAAATAAAAATATTCATTTGAAAAAAGGAAAAAAAAACATATCCATTTGCATTTGTTTTATTATTATGTATCTCTGTAAATTTTTTCATTCTCAGATTTTTTTTTGTTTCTATCTTACATTCCGTTATTACCCCTTTTTGACATGGACCATTTGATTTTACCTTCTCTCTTAGTTTTGTTTTAAGTATCTGCTTTTTGTTTTTCTGGAAAGGGTGGCGTTGTTTTGTTACGATTAATTGAGGGAGGCACATAATTGCCTTACGGTTTTGTACAGAAAAAAATGGAAAATGTACTAACCTGTCAATTGTTGAAATTTGTTTGAGTTAACGTTTATTAAATATGAGATCATACTTGCATATACATATTGCTTTTGCTCGATTATCTGCTACAGGATGTTCCTGTAAACATGTTTCCGAATTATTTGCCATCTTGCAACAGGGATTTTTTGAAACCTTAACACTCAACAAACATGTTCATTTCAGCCCTTTTGATCACTGTCTTGAACATTAAAAGATTTCCAGCGATGAACGCCATCAGATCTATCGCATGAAAATTCTCCCGGAAAACTGATTTACATTGTTAAAGGAACAAATTTACTCGAAATTTATTCACGATAACCCTGCATCTCTTTCGGCGCCAAGTTCTGTAGTATAGCTTTAGCTTACATTTGGTTTCACCTGTTGTGATTTTCCGCTCCAAAAATAGTGACTTCCTTTGCTCATTATATGAGGAACACATAGTTCTTGTGTGTTTCTACTTTCATAACTGTTTGCCTTTGTTAGGGTTATATCTATTGTTTCGCTGTTCAAATATTTGGAACTTTTACTTGATTCGGCCTTTATTACTAAAAACGTACTTAGTTACTTACTTAACGGGTTCCCGACCCGTGAAGTGTCTCTGCCATACAAAGCGTTCTGGCATCCGCGTTGGCTTGGCGGTCTTAAAAAAGGAATTTCGGTCTTCCTTGCCTTCTCGAACTTGGGGCTGGGAGTCGAAGATCCTCTTGGCCGAAGCATTACTGTCCATTCGCTTAATGTGGCCAAGTCAATGTAGTCGACGTGATTTAGCTTTTTGGACTACATCCATATTTTGCTACAGCTCATAGAGTTTGCGTTTGTATCTTCTCTCCCATTCGCCAAAAAACTTAAAGTCGTAATCTCATTTTTCTGATTAGAATTTGGAAAACATGGCAATGACATGAGTTTAGTATGTTTCTGGCTCTTATGAATGCATATTAATTAAATAGCATTAATTTGATAAAATCTTAAAAAAAACCATCACTACTGCTTGCCTCGATGAAAGATGCCCAGCTAACTTTGGTAAAATATGTTCAAATGTATATTGCTGTGACGTGATGGTCCACGTTCAGTAGTATGCGTAGCTTAAGGTGGTGGCGATGGTGTAGAGGGTAGTGTGTTGGTGCGGTGCACGTTCAATCCCCATGGGAAACAACAACATACTTTACACAATAAAGGAGAGACACGAATAACCCCTTGTTTCTCCAACCTCTACACCAAAAAGAGGATTTCTACCTGGTAGTACAATAGAACGTTACCGAGTCTGAGAGCTATGGGATTTGGATTTCCTTTTTCATAAATAAAAAAAATGCGTAGCTTAAATAGGTGCTGCTGTAGCTTTCTTGGGTGTCTTCCAGCTGCATTCTCATTCCCATCGAAAGCAATCCACCAAAGAACGGACTTCTAACCCGAAATGATGTACAAATTAGAAATAAGCCCTCATAACCGGGTAACATAAATTTAACCCGTTTTTATTCCATCGAATTAAATAATACTTCTTTTTCCTTTACATCGAGGTTATGATCAGGATTTAGGGTATCATAACCCTCCCACTTTGCAGCATCCCTACTAATCCGCCTGTGGGGTTCACCTCAATAAACATGGGCAGACTTCCTGGTTTCGCACCACTTCATGTTCTAAGCCCGTCCTTGCACGGGCAATCGATCTAAATGATACATTTAACTAAAAACCTCTTGCTTTACTTTCTTAACGTTTGCTCTTAATTTTAATGTTCGATTAAGCAGTTGAATATACCTTTGGAAAGTAATGAAAATTTCAAAGTGCACTATTAGGGTTTCATATAGATATTTTTCGGCTGGCATCTATTCCGTTAGATGCCTAAAAGTATGTCCAAAACTGCTAACCAAAACTGCAAATTTACAACAAAGACTATTCGCTTCCTACAGAAAGAAAGACTTTTTCGATCTTGTCAAAAGATTATGGGTCTGCTGAGCACTTTTCGAGCGATACATACATTTATATATTTTAATTTGTGTAGATTCATAGATTTAAGCATGTAAGCTTTCGTTGCTTATAAAGATCTTCATTTGCATGGCATGGCCATGTTATAAAGTCATAATTTAATTTGCAATTATATTTTGCTATTTTTGCGCATCCGATAGTTTCATGCTTTTATTTGCCACTTTCTAAAATGGTTTCGATTGGCACATAATCTCAAAATTGATTTTCTCCTTACAAAGAAAACATTTTTTTAATAATTTTAATATAGCACCTCCAGTACCATCGGCTCCAACAGATGCACCCCGAAAACAAAGAGCACCAGCGCCACCTATTCAAGCGAAAATGAATGCATACGCACAACAGCAAATGGAGAATCAGCAGTGGTAAAAACAAGGAAACACAAACTGACAATATAAACAATCAGGCTATCAAGAATATTTTAATTTAGCAAATATTTATTTATATAATACTTCCTGATATTAGTCATGATTGGAGAAGAGCTGATATTCTAAGGGCGATGGGCATAAAATTGTAGGTAAATTATTGCACAAATGATATAAAAAATATTTAAATGAATGTCAAGAGACAAAAGAAAATACCATTTAAAAAATGCGCACATTGAATTGATTTACTTCTGCATATTTATTTATTTTTAAGCACTTAATAATGAAGTTCCTATTTATAGAAATTTTTATAGAACATTTAACAGTGCTTAATTGTGTATTGTTTTTTAATTTTAATTGGCATGACCTGCTTCTTATTTCTAGATCATAGTCCTCCCAATTTACGGCATCCCATCTGGTAGCCTTATATGGGGTTCGACCTCAATAAATAGCGGCCGGCCAATCCAATGCTTGTGTTGTATTTTCCTTCGCGCTTTATATTTGATCTTTTTGAGATAGGTTCGTTGACGTGAAGATTACTTCCGATCTTTTAACTTCTAATTCGATCAAACTGCTGTCATGCGAAGAATCTTCATCAGAGCTGCCGTTAATTTGCCTCATACTTGCTGTACATCGTTCAACATTTTGAAGCTTATATCACAAACAGCCTTCGCTGCGCCAGACCCACAATTGCATTATAGAGCCTTGCTTATAACTTAGGGGTGGTCAGTGAAGATGAGATTTTCCGCCACTTCATCCACCCTGCGCTTGAGCGATGGTTGATGTCGTCATCACAGGTTCCTTCGATATTAATCAAAGAAACCAGATATTTGAACTTTTCGCATCTCAGAGTCTGTCACTTTTCCTTTAAGCAAAAAATCAAGAACTGCAATAAAAAGACAATCACTAAGGACACTTCCCTGTAAGGGACTTGGGGCATTTTACTCTTCTCTTTGCTCTCTTCTGGAACTCCACATTATTAAAGCGCCATATAGTCCTGTTGGTAGTCAATCAAGGGCTTTTTCAATATTAACCAACACCATATGCGAACCCTTTGAGGAATTAAAATTTTTTTCCATTATAGTTCTAATTTGGTTTGCATCTGTGCCGTATTATTTTCCCAATCTGACGTCTAATAACCGCTAAACCATTTTCATGGTGTGTGGCCTTTAAAGAACTGTAATTATCAGTTTCGTGTGAGGACGATAACTTTCCCCCTACTGATCGCTCACTGAATCGTCTATCGTATATTTGGATATGAGAATCAACCCACCTGGAACCGATGTCTCCCATCTTTTTCCAAAACTTCATCTGGTCTAGACGCTTTTCACATTTTGTAGTATTTATTTGACTGCCTTCACAACTTCTTCCGACTGGAATGGGGTACTTTTTCATAGTTAGCAACAGCTGTAGGAAGGTATAGCCGACGAGACTGTACGCTTTAAAGGACTTCAGCATACTGCCAGCTGATTTTTTCATCATCCACAAGAAGTTGGCGAACGAATTTTCCTGCTTTTCGCCTGCATAACATGCTAAATGAAGTTTGTCAATACTGACGCAGAATAAATTCGATATTATAATCCAACCAGCGGAGCTGTTCAAATACGGAGGTGATATTTTGGAAGAAAATCCAAATTGGTTGGTCGTGAAGTTATTGAGTAGAAGACAACTACCTTGGAGTAAACATCAACTCCATGAATCGCGGGTGGCAACAGGTGCAGTAGTAGTGCATTCGCTTACTGAATGGAAGCTCGTGCGTTCGAATCCCGGCCACGTCCATTACTTTATATCGAATACATGAAATCGTAATTCCCCTAAGTATCTTAGACACCACCCGTGGAGAAAAACCCTACAACTGCACCCAAACACCACTTTCCTATCTCTCTATTATTTCTAATAGTAAGTAGCACCGAAAAGCATGCAATGAAATACGATAGTGCCAGGTGCTGCTTGCTGTTAAACACAAATGCTTACGCTGTGTTCTTGGCACTATAAAGGTACTGTAACAACAACAAAAATCCCTTTAGCGTAAGCAAATTATAACAACAACAAAAATGGCACCTCAGTGGATATCCGACGGACAAATTCAACACTCCTTACTCGAAGGAAAAAATACATGCTCCATCGAACCATAATTCTCCCAGTGCGAGAAGGGCGAATGGACGGGGAATACAACTGTGAACTCCATGAGCTGTGACAAGATGTCGATGTAGTCTAAAAACCTAAATCACATTGGCTCGGCCACATCGAGCGAATGAACAATAATGCTCTAGCCAAGAGGATCTTCTACTCCCAGCCCCAGGTTCGAGAGGGCAAGAAAGGCCGGGCCTCCGTTTTGAATACAGGACAAATGGAAGCAGCGTGGCCAGGATCGCAGAGGATGGCAGGCTGCAGTGTCTCAGACAGAGACTTTAAGGGTCGGAAGACCGTAAAGTAGTAATTTTTTCTGGTTTTTTTTGCTTTATTCTGATAGCTCGTTTCTTTCGGAGTTTCTAATAAAGGGAAGGCTGTTTGTGACATGAGCTCAAGTCGTTAAAAAACAGGTGAAAGGTAATAGTCGCCAAGGTCTTTAATTTTAGAATGTGAGTGTGAATATGCATTGCATCAGTTTTTTGGTCATTGATAACCAAGCCCTGGTCGTGGCACCCACTTGTGATTGCATTAAAGTCAATTTGCGACAATCGTTCCGCTTGCTCTATGCTCCTGTGGCTTATTCAATTGCTGATAAGATATTGTCTCGCACTCCTATTCTCTTCAGCTGTCTCAGTAAAGTGGGCTCAGTGGTTAGTGTGTTGGACTACTAATCTTAGGATATAAACTTCGTTCAAGCAAATGGTCTTGAATGCCTAATATTTTTATATTTTTTGAACATGCAGGCTTGTGTGCTATCTTCTTGCGAAATCTCTAAGCAATCGATTGTAGCTCTTTTTTTTGGAGTCATAATTTTTGTGTATTGCTCACACACTCAAAGTTTTTAGCAGTTTGGGAATTGACGCTTGATCTCTACGAGTATAATATACTATATAAACTATATATTATATAAACTTTGTGATGACAGGGGATACGAGTTTTTGAGTAAAGCTTTAAATCTCTTGTTCTTATCTCATCTATCCTGGCAGATTTGTTGTCTTTAGAGATTTAAGAACTATGTCTCCTTTTGACCCGCAAACTGACTTTTTTAAAAAAAGGTCAAGGAGTTCTGGAAGGTATTTTCATTTTTTAAGCGCAATTCTGAGCTTCCACGTTTAACTTTAAACTATTCGATTTAAAGCTTTTCAAAAATTAATTTTATACATAATCCATTTATGAAAATAAATCAAAAAATTCTTTCAATTAAAAAAATACGAAAAAGAAAATTAGTCTTCGCCCTTAGAATAAGATTTCCAGTTCCATTCAACACCATAAACACAAAAACACGTAGTCAAAAATAAAAATACAATATATTAGCCAAAATAAAAGACTTCAATAATAGTCAAGAAAAACAAATTTATTTACGTTTATATTTATTTTTGTATAACAAAATTCATAAACACAAACAAAATATGTAAACAACCATTGTAAAATATTCTTGTAAATAAACTACTGTAAATTTAAAATAAGAAAACAAAAAATAAACACTTAGCACAATACATTACAATTTAGTACCTATCCTACGAGTAAGTTAGTGAAAAGTTATAAGAAAAATATTAAAAACTATTAAATGTTTTTTATCCCCTCTATAGTTTGGAAGTGATACAATTTCTATTAAATGTTTTTTGTTCTTTGTTATTGTTTCTTTTAAAAAAAATGTAACGGATTTAATTGTATAAAATGTAAAAAAAAAAACTGAATTATAAATAAAGAAATGTTTTCTTACTAAGATATTGGAAGCGGCGACATGAAATGGAGCGTTAGGGACAACAATGGTAAGCTAAAAAATTTACTAAAAATATCTTGTTTTAAATTAAGCGGACATATTGTTAATGAGAACTATAAATTAAACAAGTAATATGAACTTTACAAAGGCTATGAAAAGGTGATTGTGGTTAAATCCATTATCTAACCGGAAGATTCTACTTAGGTTATTCAGACGAAAACATAATATAATCACCATTCACCATGCACAAACGACATTATAATGGTACTGTAGAAAAAATCATTTAGCGCACGCAGTTTATAAAAATTTACACTTACATTTAGGCTGGGTTTCGAAATGATAAAACTGAATTCTGTTTTAATAATATTTATTATTTCACTTTATCTATGCTTAAATTTCGATTTTTTGCAGCGTTTTACTTATTCCGTAGGTTAGGTTAGGTTCGAAGAGTTCCGCGATCGAAACAACATTCGGAGATCTTACACGAAAGCGAAGCAACTGGCTGCTGGCTTTTAGACCGGAACGCAGGCTCTTCGAAACAGCGACGGAAACCTGGTCACCGAAGCGCAGGGAATAGTAGATGTTATTAAGCAGCAATTCCAACACCTGCTAAATGGACATGTAGAGAGAGGGAGTGATAGGGCCAGAAGAGAACCCACGTACTGTCAATGAAGAGCAGTTTTCAACAACCAGTAAAGAAGAGGTTGGCTTAGCTATAAGAAAGCTAAAGAACAATCAGGCCGCCGGCTCTGGTGGTTTACCATCGGAGCTATTCAAATACGGAGGTTATGTTCTGGTAGGGCGCATGCACCAAATCATCAACCAAGTATGGGTGGAAGAAAGCATGCCCGATGACTGGGCTATCAGCTCCATATGCCCCGTCTTCAAAAAAAGGCGTTCACATCGTGCCGTGTCAGGGGCTTTCACGGCGATTGAAGAACAGACAATTAAAAATTGATTGATCTTGAAATAAATGAGGACAAGACCAAGTACATGATATCAAAAAACAAATAAACATCTGTCCACCGGGTAGGACAAAACGTCACTGTTGATAGCAATAACTTCGAGGTAGTTATGGAGTTCATCTACCTAGGAGTAAACATCAACTCCACGAATGATACCTTAATGGAGATCCGCTGGAGAATTATCTTGGGAAACCGCTGCTACTTCGTTTTAGCAATCTCCTCGAAGGACAAAACGCATGCTCCATCGAACCTTAATCGTGCTAGTCCTGCTCTGTGCTGAACGATAAGTAGAAGAAAAGAGAAGAAAGAAAAATGCTCCGTCCGATATTTGGTTCTGTGTGCGAGGACAGCGAATGGACGAAAAGATACGACCGCGAACTCTATGAGCTGTACAAAGATGTGGATGTAGTCCAAAAAAGCTAAATCACGTCGACTACATCGGCTCGGTCACATTGAGCGAATGGACATTAATGATCCAGCCAAGAGGATCTTCGACTCACTGCCCCCAGGTTCGAGAAGGAAAGGAAAACCGACCCTCCATTTTAAAGACCAAGCCTTCGCGGATGCCAGAGCGCTTGGTCTGGACAACTGGAAGCAGCGTGAGCAGGATCGCAGAAAATGGGAGGCTTCAGGCAGAAACTCTTAGGTTAGGTTGAGGTGGTTTTCAGATATAGCCGACACTTAGACCAATGTGAGGTCCATTGTGATACCACGTGGATCTGGGAAGTTTCTACCGCTACCCGCTAAAATATTTAGAACTTCTTATGAAGCGCGATAGACTTCTGACGTCTGTGTAAGACAAATCACTAAGATCATTAAGCAAGAAGGGTCCTAGGTAGAAATTTATTTTATGGGAGAGAGCAGGACATATACGAAGAAGCCGAAGTTTGGTCCCTTGATCCTCTTTGTCCATGCGGCTTGTACAGCAGCCGTTTGGATAAACGCCAAGCCTTGATGCTTGCTTGCCAGACAGTGCCCTGTAATGACATCTATATAGATACATATGTACGGCCGTATGTTTAGCTTCTCCAACCACTTTCATGCGAAGTGGAGGGGACCTACAGTTTTACGCCCAATCAGAACGGCAAATTTGAGAAGCTTCTCATGACAATTTGATACTCTTAGATGTTTGCCAGACGTTCGCAAGAGGTGCCAACAACACGCGGTATTCCCAAGTGATCCCCCATCTAAGTACTAACCACGCCCTATGTCATTTAATTGCGGTGATCGAACGAGAACCGATTGATTCGACGTGGCAAGGTCGTTGGCATGACATATATAGCAGAGCTAATGTGCAGTCGGTTTAGTGAGATTAGACACTCCGAACGTGGCAGGTCCAGCTTTGGCCAGACCTGCCTAGTCGCTAGACATGGAGTATCATTTGTCTGCCTAGGGTTTGTTCCCTCGATTGCAAATCGCTTAAACATAAGTTAACATGTATAATGTAATAGCCAATGTGGTCTCTTTTTGGCGAGGTAATCTGCCCTACAGTTCCTGGCAGTCTAGGGCTACGATGGAGATTGAAGAGACTGAATCAAGCGACTTAATCCTGGCTTGACTATCCGATAAGATACAGATGTCCTTCGTGGATATCACATTTCTCTTAAGCCACGACAAGGCTTCTTTTATCGCAATTTTTCCGCCTGTCACACTACACTAAATAGGAAGACGGAAAAAGAGACTAAGATTAAGTCTTTCTGAGAAAACGCCTCCACCTACTCCATCACTAGTTTTTGATTCATCAGTGTAGAAGTTTATCAGGTTATCTTCTGTAAATGCATCATCCTCCCAGAATGATCTAATGGGGATAGCGATTTGGAAGTAATTCCCGAACTGTAGTAGAATGAGTCGTTCGAAGTGCTCCGCTAATGCACTCACAAGCTGTACGTTGGGTTTTGCCCAGCTTATCACGATTTATTGCTTTATGTAAGGCAGTCCACCAGAAATGTTAGAATTGGTCTTACGACCGATACATATAAAGAGTGAGTGATGCGGGGTTGAAGCCCAGTCGATGCCAATGGCTTTTTTGCAAGAGAAATGTGCTACTGTAGCTTTTTTGACTCTTTCTTGTAGACCCAACCTTCCAGCTTAACTTCCTGTGGAAGATTAGACCCAAGAATTTAGATTCGTTGGAAAAGTTAAGCTTGTACCTACTATTAATCGAGATACGTCAATATGTAAGATTTTGTATTACCTGGAAAAGAAGACAAGTTCGGTTTTCTGGGGGCTTACACCCAGGTATTGAGGTGTTTTCCCGAGACGGCAATAGTTACGTCATCCGCATATGCAATCACCTCGCAGCCTTGCAGCGTACCTCTGCTGACAGACCTCCTGGCAGATGTTTCGTCCAGTTTTGAGTTAAATAATTCGACTTGTGAGCAGTAGATTGATCAATTCACCAAGTGAACTGTCTACATTTGCGATTGCAGGCATGTTGACGTTGTTAAAGGCGCTTTCTATATCTAGGAAAGCAGCCAAAGTGTACTACTTGTGATGATGGGAGTATTCGATAAAGCGTACGAAAGAGTAAAGGGCGGTTTCCACCGACACGAATTGATTTGATTATTTAACGACGGAAATACTAAATAAGACATTTTATTATTTCTTAAATGTGGTCGATTTTAAAGTGAATTGTTATATGAAAGAAGTGGAGAAATAGAATAATCAAGAACAAAGATATTAATGGAAAAAAATAAAGATTAATTAAACAGATTACAGTTTTATCTTCTCGAATGCTAGCCTGAATGTAGCATCGGTGTCAGAATGGAATAATCCCCGTTTACACTGAACGGAAAACATTTCATAAAACAGCTACGGTCAAAACTTCGTTGAGCGCGTTATTTTTTTCTACGCAAATTAGAGGTGGTTGCAACAAAATATTTAATCCTGATTTAAGTTCATTTCTGTCCAATTTCTGATATACAGATTATCAGTTTATATGGCTTACAACAAATACACATAATCATAATCTTGGATAATTAAGGATCACATTTTATGATCTAAAAAAAAGTTCGCAATATTTCCAACTATGTGTCTTAGGTTTCAATAGGTTGTCATTTTGTACCATAATTTATGTTGTCATACCAAAATTGAAATCATTTCAATAGGTCAAACACTATTAGACCACTTTTTATTCCATAAAAGAAGCATACTGGGCGTTTTCATTACTCTCTTATGTCGTTTTCGATTGGGCTTTTCGGATTTGGCTTTCACATTTAAGGGCTCTCATCACGTAAGGCTGACGATCTCGTTTTCGACATCGACTTCGATAGCAATGCTTCATTATTAATGCAATTTATTATAAATAAGAAACTCTATTTCAACAAATATATGTATCCGGTGACATTAAAAAAGTTTCGGGCATGAAACAAATTTGCCACCCCGAAAACATTCGTACTAGTTCGCTAACAAGGGATATTAAAGAAGAATAGAATATTAATAAATATTTTTTACCAAAAAAAAAACAGCAGCTATAAACAAATCTCAGCAGTCAGTTTTTTTCGTTTCTGTCGTTTCTCACAATTAGATGTTGTTTTCAGTGTTTCTCAAACTGTAGCAAACAAGAGCGATGGACGACACGAGAACGATTGTGTTTCGTGAATCAAACTATTGGCAATAGCGTTTAGTGCAATCGCATGGACGACAATCGTCCGCAAAGTTACGTGATGAGGGCCCAGATTGTTTTTTTGTAATAATTTGACAATTGACAGCCCGCTTGTTGTTGATAAAACAAATTATTATGTCCGTATTCAAATATTAGGGTAAGAAGTGGATGCTGAAGAACCACAATTTTTGCAGGCGGCTCTATATTTTCGGTCTCTGCTTGTGCTTGTGTGCAACAGCATCAAGACCAAATGGCGTTCCATTCCAAATAAATTGAAAATGGCCTTAATGTTGGAGAATCATTGCTCTTTATTGGGTCCACCTCCGGTTCCATTCTTAGTTTTGAGGTTCATTGCCACCTTTGCCCTTACATATTTTTTTTAACACTTCATACCTATTAATTAAATAAGTTAAATAAACAGGCTGTTTAAAGAAATTAATTAATTACTTTTTGCCACTCAGAAATACTCTTGCTTGGTTGTCCCGCTGAATTTAGTTAAGTTTTAGCTTTTTGCCAAAACAATACCATTTCTTCTTTTGTGGAAACCACACGCAATATCCCGGTGCTCTTCCATTGAATTTAGGAGCATTTGAATCTGAAACCTGTTTGTTGTCTTAGACCTAAATAAATTTCACTTATATTTTATTTTCGATTGTAGAAATTTAAAAAAAAAAATACGTTTTTCCATAAACTCCCGAGCAAATATTTGGGGAAGAAAAACGCGAAAAAATTAATTCAAATGATCCCCCTTTTTTTAATTTGGATCGCATACTTTTTTCCGGATTTTGTTTTCTCTTTTTCGAAGTTTGTTTAGAATAAGGAAAAAGGGAAAAGTGGAAAAATTCCCGGAAAATTTTAATTAGAATAGGAGTAAAGGGAGTTGTTATTTACAATCGGGCTGATTATTTTTTGGAAGGAAGCAAAATTACACTTATATTATTGTTCACTAATTTTATTTTTCGCAGAACGAAGTGATCTAGATAAAGAACAAAACATTTTTTTGTGCCCAATCGAAAATGAAAAAATATTTTTTTGCCCAGTCGAAAACGACATAAGACTATGGCCCCTATTGCGAGTGGTGATTACTGATAGATGAGCGACATTTATCTATGTCAATCGTCGATTGTAGATTTTGGTATTGTAATTGTGATTGACATTCAGCCTTATTGCGAAGATCAATCGACAGTTGATAATTGACTATTTTCAATGTGTGCTATTGTGAACGAACGATTCATTTGGTATTTTTGTCAATCGCATTTTTTTAATTGATTGCGATTGACAAAATCCTTTAGAATCGTTCGTTCACAATAGCACACATTGAAAATAGTCAATTATCAACTGTCGATTGATCTTCGCAATAAGGCTAATTTTTTTTGTCGATTGGCAATGGCTTGTTGTCGTTTAAATTTTTCTGATCGACTGTCTAGGTATTCGTGTTATGACGAAGAATATGCACTTTAATTGTATTTAACCTACTTACATGTTTGCAAACAATATTTTTGTTTTCTCATAGACAGTCGATCAGAAAAATTTAAACGACAACAAGCGATTGCCAATCGACAAAAGTCAATCACAATTACCATTCACAATACCAAAATCTACAATCGACGATAGGGCTTTTCACCAAGCTATCTCTTTCTGAAGTGCCACATCCCTTTCTTAAACGTCAAACGTCAAAAGCAAATTGAATGAAAACAATGTCAGTGTCAAAAGATTGTTAATAAAGTGTATATTTAAGTGAAAACAGAAGCAATTGAAGATTAAAAAGTACCAGCTTATAGAGAAAAAACGTGAGAAAGTAAATTAAAGTAAAAATTTGCTTCGTAACAGAAATATTTTTTTGCCACAAGGCTATTGTCACGGTTTCACTTTTATTTTTTGTACAGAATCTTTATGTATTATTATCTTTTGAGTATTCCAAAATAGTGTTGGGATACTCCTTTTTAGTTCTGGAAATTTGTTTTTGTTATTATTCACTTTAATATAAAATTATTACGAGATCTTTGCAACAAAAACATTTTTTGCCACAGCTACGATATTCTCACTTTTTCACTTTTATTTTTTGAACACAATCACATTATAAAGTTAACTTTTTAATTATCTAAAACGTGGTTTGGATACTACTTCTTAGTTCCGTAATTTTTTTTTTGTTAAAATTAACTTTTAGTAACTATTCGCGAAGAAGTTATTTCCGCCATGCAAATTTGCCATTGTGTTCATTCATTTCATTCAGCTGTTTGTTTGTTTTTTTTTTCTCTTTTGACACTGACATTGTCGTTTTTTTCTCTCTCTTTTGATACTGACATTGTCGTGACAAGCCCTATTGACAATCGCTAAATGTCGTTCATCGATCAGTAATCGCCACTCGCAATAGGGGCCTATGAACCATTAGCATCTACTCATAAAATGTTTTAAGGCCGAAAGCGTACATTTTAAATTTTATAGAATTTGTTGATTGTATGGTAGCTCTGGGCAAGATTAAAAATTGAAAATTCAGCTGTGCAAGTGTTCGATGATCTATACTGTTTTATTATCGTCGGCAGATCATAAGTCATAATAGTGTTACATCCAGGCTAGGATTCGAAAAGATAAAACGTAATTCTATTTAATTAATCTTTATTAGTTCTCTATCAATGTCTTTTACTTCTTGATTATTATTCTAATAATTCACTTATTTAATTCAACTATTCACTTTCACAATTAATCACTTTAAATACACAAACACTTTTCCCTTACTGGATACTTATACTTATTCTCTATACTTTTCACTACTGTCATCTATCGTACTTCTTTATCGCGGTTCACAACTAGAATGTCTTGGGTGCTCCTGCGACATCTATTTATATCTCCTAGTGACACCTCTCGAAATTTCCAGATTCGTTGAGAAGGTTCGTTAAGTTCAGAAGGTTCGAGAACAACATACCAAGTTATACCACAGCTACTCAAACTTCTATTCCAATGCTGCCAAATCGGTAATATGGCCACTTTCTACTAGATGGCGTAGTTGACTAATTAATGCTAAATGACACAGTTCAAGCAAACATGCAACAATATCCCCCTCTTAAACTTGTTCGTCCCGAACAAGCACGTCAATATTTTCCCCATGGTAGCGATGGAGACGATCCACATGGACAACTTTCAGCTTGCCTCTTCCTCGCTGGATCCGGTAGACAACATCGTTGATGCGCTTCACTATCTTATAGGGTCCTTCCCAATCCTGCTGTAGTTTAGGTGACATACCTTTTCGGCGATGAGGGTTGTATAGCCATACCAGATCTCCTTCCTGGAATCCTGTGGTGGTTGCTTTTGTGTCGTACCTCGTCTTCATGCGGTCGCTGGATATCGGATGATTATTTCGATGGATTTCAGTACCCGGTACACACTTTCCAACCACCTCACCTTGCTTCAATTTGACGCTTTTGTGTTCCGCATTAAGAACTCGTACGGGAACAATATTGTTCTTCGGCTCGACAAGCACTTTTCCAACCTCGCAGTTTCGGTAGTGGTTGTCTTTTGGCTCAACTAGAGAGAATCTGTGGCTCATAGGATCACCTTCCGGATTTGTCCGAATCATTGTCTCTGAAGAAGGTGGTAGGACCTCGTCCTCACTATTGACTGTCCTCAGGGATGCGGCGTTCTCTTTCCCGTACACCATCGGAATCTCTACGTTTCGATACTTGAGTACTTGCATACCAAAGTCCAATACGACATCATGCGCCTTAATGAAATCGATTCCAATGATGCATTCGTCACATATATCAGCTACTAAGAAAGCGTGGGAGAATGCTAATCCTGCCAAATTTATTGTTAGCATGATATCTCCGTACACTTTCGCTGTCGCTCCTGTTGCTGTTTTCAGACAGTAACTGCTGGTGTTGTGCAACCAAGACTGACGGGCGATGTCCCTCCTTATAATGGAAGCGGTGGCACCGGTGTCGATGGCTGCCACGCACTTATTTTGACCGATATAGGCTTCCACTGTTAAACTCTGGTTTCCTCGTTTGGTTTGGGAGACTTGAATTGTGGTCCTGGAGTCATCGATTCCGGAAACCCACTTCTGCTCCGAGAAGCTGCCCCTTACACGTTTCCCGACTGCTGGTTCTGCGAAGCTATATCTGCCAGATGCTTCTTCGTTGCGCCTCCTAGGCCCGCAATGTGGACAACTGCCTTGTCTGGGTGGAGCTCTACACTGTCTCTGCAGGTGCCCTATTTTGTTGCAGTTCCAACAGCGCATTTGACCTCTGTTATCTCTGTTCCGGTCTACTATGTCTGTTCTTTGACATGAGCATTCAACGGCTGTCATTTCCCTTACGCGGTGGAACACATGCGATGCCTGATCAGCAGCTTGCATTGTCAAGGCAAATGCTAGGGCCTCAGCGAGAGTTCTCTTTCCAGCCTTTCTTACAGCCATTTGCAGTTGTCTATCTTCAATGGCTTGGATAAACGCCTCGACAGCCATTTCATTGATGAGAACCTCACCAGCATTAGGATATGACAAATGTGACAGACGTTCGATATCTGCTTGCAGCTGTTGAAGTGTTTCTCCCCGCTTCTGGACTCTACTGCGTAGCTGGACCCTGTACACTTGCTGCATATGCTTATCACCGAAGCGCATCTCTATAGCCTTGACCAGGGCGTCGTAGTCGTGTTGCTTCTCTTCTGAGACGGTTTGGAGTAACTCCGCAGCTGTACCTCTTAGTGCGAGCGTTAGCGCAATCGACTTTTCCTCGTTGTCCCAGCTGTTCGCCATTGCAGCTGCTTCAAACTGTTTCTTATAAATTGGCCATGATGTTTGACCGTCGAAAACAGGAGGCTGCATCTCTTTCCTTCTCGGGCAGTCCGCAGAATTTTCTCGAGCCTTCTGCTTCTTCACTTTCTCGAGCTCTTTAGCCAAGTTCTCGATGTTTGTATCGATTTCGTCGAATTTGGTTTCAACCTTCTCGAACTTTTGGTCAATTTCTCCGAGTTTTCCTTCGAGAACATTTTTAAAATCTTCCACAGCGCTCTTTTGGGCGGCAACTATGGAATTCTTTTGTTCTTCGAATTTAGTGTCCATTGCTTGCAATTTAGAATCTAGAGAATTGTTCTGTTGTTCTAGAGAATTCTTTTGTTCATCAAATTGATTGCAATTTGGAATCTAGAGAATTCTTCTGTTGTTCTAGAGAATTCTTTTGTTCATCAAATTTAGAGTCCATTGAATGCAATTTGGAATCTAGAGAATTCTTCTGTTGTTCTAGAGAATTCTGTTGTTCCTTGAACTGAGAGCCCATAGAATTCTTCTGTTCATTGAACTGAGAGTAAATAGAATTCTTCTGTTCATCTAACTTGGCCAGAAGTAATTCCATCATAGCAGTCATATCAACGCTTGTACTTACTTGTTCTTCTGCTACGTCGAACAAAACGGACTTGGGGTTTTCTCCTTCGTTTTCAACAGATTCCTGCAGTCGAAGCACAAGATCACTTTTTCCTCCAGCTGTGGAGAGATTCCGCTTTTCCAATTCAGCTTTTAACTGCGGAATACTGAGCTGTAGTAATTTTAATGTGCGGCCCATTTTTTTTTAATCCACTTCACTTTAATTTCACACTGAATACGTTTTATCCTACTTCTGACACCAATGTTACATCCAGGCTAGGATTCGAAAAGATAAAACGTAATTCTATTTAATTAATCTTTATTAGTTCTCTATCAATGTCTTTTACTTCTTGATTATTGTTCTAATAATTCACTTATTTAATTCAACTATTCACTTTCACAATTAATCACTTTAAATACACAAACACTTTTCCCTTACTGGATACTTATACTTATTCTCTATACTTTTCACTACTGTCATCTATCGTACTTCTTTATCGCGGTTCACAACTAGAATGTCTTGGGTGCTCCTGCGACATCTATTTATATCTCCAAGTGACACCTCTCGAAATTTCCAGATTCGTTGAGAAGGTTCGTTAAGTTCAGAAGGTTCGAGAACAACATACCAAGTTATACCACAGCTACTCAAACTGCTATTCCAATGCTGCCAAAATCGGTAATATGGCCACTTTCTACTAGATGGCGTAGTTGACTAATTAATGCTAAATGACACAGTTCAAGCAAACATGCAACAATAGAATAGAACACGGCTTTTATGTGAATAAATGTTTTGGGGCTGTTTTCTTTCTAAATGGTATGTTTGATTTGACAAACTTCATAAAGCAGAGACGAAATTCAACATTTCAAAATGCTGGAAAACGTATTTATAATTATGAAAAATTCGGGTAATATGTTGAGTCCAGCTAAATTATTATCTGGTGTAAATGTACTACAATTGTGGCTATTAATATTAATATTAAAAGACGCATTGGCGCGTTAAGTAAAACCGGGAAAACCGCGGAAAAAATATAACGTCTAAACCGTTCAGCTAGTCAAAGCAACATTATTATATTATAATGTTTTGCACAATGGAACTGAGACATTTTTGAAAGTAACTAGGGATGGGAAACCGCCCGATGAAAAACTAAACCGGTTATTTTGATTCGGTTAACCGGTTATTTTTTTTATGTCGAATAAAGCCGGTTTTATTTTGTAATCCAATAACCGGGTAGTTGTTATTTACTGCAAATGTCACTCCAGCAATAAATGCAGACAATACTGAAAACTGCTGCGTATAAAAATATTCGTTCTCCCACACAACCTATATATTTTCTTCTCGCTCACGTCACGTTTATTCGCAACATTTTCGACCGCTTCCACCTTCTCAGCAAACCTAATAGTTCGTTAGCTAGTTAGTGTATTGGTAAGAATGTGATATTTCATTTTCAATTTAATTGATTTACAAATCGCTAAGAAACTGCACACACTTCCTTAGGACTGTTGCTTTTTTAGAAGTCTAATAGAAAATGTTGCTTTCGGACAATCCTTTTCCATTCCTTCACTAATTGGATTCTTAATCTCTGTTACTTTTTTTCCTATTGTTTTCGATTTCGACGTTTGCCAAGTTGTTTTTTTGAACCTCTTTAGTTAAGTACCTACCTATAACGTAATAAAAAACTTTCAAAAAGAAAACAATTAAAATGGCTATTGGGAGTTGTTTATCTGGCTTTAAATGTAAAACAATTAGATAAAATGATTTGTATTTAAATAATAAACGTGATTGCTAATCATTATGTCAGTGAAGTGCTCAAGTGTGCTTCATAATTAATCGGAACGCTTAGAGCTTACTCTGCTCTGCTCAGTGTTTTTCAACGCCTCTTATAAGTTGCAAGTGCTGCCCTATCCAAATGTTCAGCTTCAGCACCCAAAAGTATCTTACGCCACCTAGCGGATGCTAGTAAATTAAATCTGGCTGTCACCGATCAGATGTTTTCTGACATTTGCCAGCAAAGACATATTTTTTGTTTATCAACCCGATTGATAAATTAATAAAGAAACATGCTTAATTCCATGTTAAAAGATCACCAAACTAAACAAGCAAAACGTAAAGAAGAACAAGGCAAGTAAAATAAATATTTTTCCGAAGAATTTTTGTAAAATTTTGGTTTTATATAGAAATTCGTCGCAAAGAAGCAATTGAATCGTCCAATGAACTTACTCAAGCACTGGTGGATCACCTTAATGTTGGGTTAGTAAACCTTCTCACAAAATCTGTTTACCGTAGTAACATTAATTTTTATAGCGTCGCACAAGCATATTTAAATCAAAAACGGCTCGATGCTGAAGCAAAGCAGCTGCATGTAGGAGCGACCAATTTTGCCAAGCAAACCCATCAGTGGTTGCAGCTAATCGATAATTTTAGCAGCGCTTTAAAGGTAAACAGAATTAATGGTGTTGATGTATTTGTTGTTCCATTGAAGGGATAAATAATGATAAAGTGGTAACAAAGCTATCGGTTGTTTCAAGAATAAGTCGAAAGACGGTGTTTCTTCGCGAGTAATTGAGGTAGTTCCATATCCTTAGTAGAGGCAACCAACAATGCAACATAATTAAATAACGAATTTACCATATCGCAAAAACCAATTATTTTTTCACAGGAACTCGGTGACGTGGAAAACTGGGCACGCAGCATTGAGACCGATATGCAAACCATCCAAGGTACCTTGGAGATTGCCTACAAGACATCGCGGCAGCCAACATCATCTTAAGAACAGACAAAAACGAATTCCCCAGACACAAAAATTTCCAAATTTATTTAAATCTTTTTTTTTTTTTATTCCTAATTTGTTTTTTTTTATGTTACAAGTAAGATTTACAATTAATAAAAGGCGGCCAAATCAATTGTCTACGACATTTTATCTGGCGACACCGTATATGAGCATTTAATATTATACTCGCACTGAAATTATTTTTAGCTTTGTGCCCACACACGGGCATTTATATAAAAATATTTGATCTACAATGAAACACGTTCAAGGGCTGTGAACGTGACAATTAAGGAGGCATTTTTGTCCATTGCATTCAGTTCGGACATGCTTCTCTATCTGCCACTTGTTGAATAAAATTGAATAATAAATGAAATTGCATCGAGAACAGTCAAAATAAAAAAAATTAACATTTATATAGGTTTGAGGGGGAAAAGGAAACTTAAATATTCAAAATTTTAGAAAAAACACAAACGCAAGCGGCGCGGTGTAAGTTTTAGAGAATAGAATTGTGAAATATTTTTTTTAGTTCTACGATAAATAAATGATGATGTTAATGATTTAGGAGGTGAATTTTGGAACTAATAACGAGACCGTCCTGTAATTGAAACAGATTGCGTTGTTTTTCAGCGGAAGAGATATACAAATCAATTCTTACGTGGAGAGGCAGATCTGCTTCGACTGCGTTCATATCGCCGCCTTCTGTCTCGGTATGGTGAACCAGACCTTCGCCTGCTGCTGCGATAATCTTCTCTGTGGCGGTCTGGAAAGTAACCTTCTTTGTAGGATCTAGAAAAAAAAAATCGAATAAAAATGGTCATTAAATTCGGTAAAAAATAAAAATGGGGCAAGTGCCGAAAATTACTTAAATTACTACTTAGGCAGTGCTAACCGTTGAGTTCTGTGACCAATCTACTGGTATAGGTTGCGACAGAATGGACATAAACATTTGATCTTGAAAATTGGTATTAGCTTCGGCCCAACTCTTCACCAGCAGCCGAACAGAAGGAGGTGAGATAGTCGACTTAAAGAGTCTCACAATTTGCCCCCAAACGAAAAAAAACAGCTGTAAAGCGACTTTTAACTGTTTGTGCATTGGTTTTAGGGTAGAAATCAAATCGAAAGCTCACGCATACATTCTCAGTATGTGTTTCAAATCCATCCAGTGAAGTTGAAAAATGATGATGCAGAATTTTATATTAATGAATTCTAGATAGATCGTCAAAGAAGGCTTTGCCGGATGTGCGTTGTCTAGTTCTAGCTAGAGGTAGAGGTTAAATGTGATGTTAGGACTAAATTATTGTAGCAAACGTAATAAATTATTTTTTTCACATATAAGGTGAGCTTAATGAACCTGAGCTGCACTGAAAAAATCAGAAAAGTACAGGATTTGGTGTTCCATGAGTAAAAATCTTGACCCAGTGTTATTTTTTCTGTCACTTTGAGTTCCATGAAACTGTGTATATCAGTTTAGTACCCTTGTTTTAAGGTTGGGCAAACAAGTGAGTGAAATGTATCAAAATTGAAAATTCAAATTGTACTGATGTCATATTTGATGACATATTTGATTGTCATGAGATATCGTAATTCTTAGTTGAATGTTACAAATATTTGTATATTTTAAAAAAAAATCGAAAGAATAACATGGAACAAGTGCAAATTCTAAGATGGCCAATCATTGACTATACAATGCTCACTCAAACACCGAAGTTCACTAGAAAACGCTGATGATCATCTATTTGAAATCTCACATCTGAGAGGTGAACATATGACTCGAAGCTGTTCTTTTGAGTTCTGATTTGATCTGACAGTTTTCACTGACTTGTGCTGTTCTGTTTTGTGTCATTACAGAGCACTGTCTAACAGGCAGGCCCGCATCAAGGCTTGGCATTTATTCAAACAAATTCTGCAGAAGCTGCATTGATGAAGAGGAGGAGGAGATTAAGCTTCACCTTCTTTGCACATGTCTTGTTCTCTCCCATAAATGAAATCTCTATATAGGAGCCTTCTTGCTTAATGATCTAAGTGACTTGGCTAACACTGAAGTTAGAAGTCTATCGCGCTTTATAAAAAGCTCCAATTGGTAACGAGTAGTGAGAGAAACCCCTAGATCTGTGCGGTATCACAATGGACCTCACATTGGTCTGAGTGGGTTGGTTTTAAGCTGACAACCACCCCAACCTAACCTAAATTATATTTGGCTTAAGGATCATATGGAAACTGTTTCCTGTGAATGGCTGCATGAACAACAACAACTTAATATTGCTACCACTGGATGTGGGGGCGCTGTTTCAAGCCTTACCTAAGCCGATTATCAGACTCCTTTTTGTGGCGCCGGTGTTTAAAAAAAAAAAAAACATTTTCTCCCAAAGGGAGTGGAACCTTGACTAGTGTATATTTGCAGACAAGCAAAATACGCACTACGCGACGGAAGACACAAGTTCAACTCCGCCTGAGTGGGGTTTGATTGTTTATCGATTTTAATAAACAAAACAACATTTTTCTAAGAACTCACGTGTGTATGATGTGCGTCTATATGAAATTCAATCCGGACTCCATTTGAATTGAATTCCATGTAAACGTAAACCGAATTAAAACATGATTGCAATTGAAAATGAGCATGTAAACGCGTTTTGAAAGATGGAGCTTGATAAGTAAGAGTGTGTGTGCCCTTCTTGTTTTCCTTTATTGTGTTCATTTGCTTGAGATTTTTGTCACTTCTAACAAAACGCTAAACAAAACAAGTATTTGGTAGGATCTGTGAAACTTATTTTATTTGAATTCAATTTGTGATTTCGTTATAGTTTCGATTCAGTTTTAATTCCGTCATGTAAACGGGGTAATACTTCATTCGGTTTCGTTCTATTGCCTTATAGAATTCCAACAATTTAGGATCGGAAGTTCATTATCTGTACGTCCTCTTTCGCCATCAGGAATCGCAGATGAATTTACTATGGAGATTCACAGCTCACAACGTCTTGCATTTGCATAATGTTCGCCACCCGGTATTGCAGAATTTTACCAATCCCCAATTATTATTGAAAAACTTATTGGCGATCGAGATATCGCTGTTTCATTGACATTTCCAAGACAAGTGCTTAACGAAACGGCCATCTGCATTCCACTCTTAGAACATTTTAGCAGCAACACCCGCCTTCCCAGGAATGCGATGAGTTATAATTATTTTCGGACGTACACTAAAATACCAAGAATCCTTCCTTAGCCGTACAACACACGAATGTGGAATGCTCTTCTCAGCTGTTTTCCTACCAATTTTAATTTATAAATATTTAAAATCAACTTACATCGATTTCTCCGTTCTCATTTTAATCCCAATTTTCTTAATACCCGCACTATGTAACTATGATCATTTAACTACATTATAGGGTACTAAAAATCTCTTCAGTGTGGGAGACAGTGAACAAATTGACACGGATTATGAATTAATTACAATTCACGTGCAGCTAAGCTGAAAAGCTTTTACATTGGCCTACTTTCCGTCAGTTTTTGACTCAATGATTGTGGCAAACCGTGAAACAGCCCCCAACTTCACATGTTAGTAATCACAAGTTGTTTTTGTTCAGTCAACCATTCAATGTAAATTTAACGTCAAGTTGACAAAAACAATTTTATTTTTCAATGGTTATGACGTAAAAATGCTTAAAAAGGAAATGAAAGGAAAGAGAGAATTGTGCCGCAGTAACCGCACTGTCACATCAAATCAAAATATCCAACTAATTTTACAATAAAACGTGATATCAAGAGAATTTTTTTTATCATCGAGTTACAATAAATTAAACAAATTAGTGATAAACTACCGGCAGTAAATGCCTATTAAAACATGAACAGGAAACCAGAGGCCAAACTGCAGAATATCGTTTTCACTTCAAATACCTTTGTTAATTACCATTTTTATTGTTGTGCCCAATCAAATGAAAACAATTTATGAATCCAATTTCATTAAAATGAACCAACTGCACACACGTATTTCAGAAATAAAACAAAGTGTGTGGGCCGTACACAGCAAATGTGTTTGTTTTCCAAACACCAAGTTGTTTATCACAATGGGAAAAGCATCACAAATTAGGACTGGTGGAAAATGGTTCATACTCAAGTTCTGATACTTTCGTCGATCTTAAGGGTCAACATTTACGTCCTGGAATAATATAATTCGGAAACGAAAACAAAACCAGCATCACTGCACACATTACGATGCCGACGCGCAACATAGCTGATGCCTATTCATTGAAAGCATCGGCAATTTTCTTGATGGTTTTTTGGTTGCCATTTGCGCATCAGTTTACGCAACAGTGCCTTTCCAGTGATGCAAAAAGTTTGCAATGATGAATGCCAGGGCTGATTGATTGAACTGTTCAGTGATGCGTTTCCGAATTTACCTAAGGTTGTCTAAAACAAATAAATCGATAGGATTCCAAGAGAAAGGCGATTTTTTCAAAAGAATTGTCTTCCACAAATAAATAAGGATTTTGGGAGAAATAAAACTCGATACTATCACCCCTATTGCGAGTGTCAATCGACAATTATTGATAATTGACTATTTTTAATGTGTGCTATTGTGAACGAACGATTCTAAAGGATTTTGTCAATCGCAGTCAATTAAAAAAATCATTTTCATTGATATTCTTGTCAATCGCATTTTTTTAATTGACTGCGATTGACAAAATCCTTTAGAATGACACTCACCCCTATTGCGAGTGTCAATCGACAATTGATAATTGGATATTTTCTATGTGTGCTACAACAACATACGCCACCCAATCACATGCCTCTACACCAAAAGGAGGATTTCTGCCTGGTAGTACAATGGAACGTTACCGAGTCTGAGTGCTCTGGGATTTGGATTTCCTTTTAAAAAAAAAAAAAATGTGTGCTATTGTGAACGAATCATTTTCATTGATATTCTTGTCAATCGCATTTTTTCAATTGAGTGCGATTCACAAAATCCTTTAGAATCGTTCGTTCACAATAGCACATATTGAAAATAGTCAATAATTATCAATTGTCGATTGACACTCGCAATAGGGGTGTATCTAGCTGCGTGTGAGAAAAACGTATTTTTCATACGAGAGAAACGATCCGCTTGTATTCTACTACGAAGAATTCTTTTGCGTATTCGATGATGCAAAGCTAAAAATACTGGTGAATTATTCCTCCGCCGTTTTCTACGATAGGGTTGATTGTTTTGTGTTCATATGGAAAAATTCAAATTGAAAGTACGCAGGCCTAGCGCTGTCTAGTAAGTTCGTAACCGTCGGCAATTTTCAGCGGTGTCGACAGATGAAATAAAAAACTATTTTCGATTTGCAGGCATAAGGCATGCGGTTGAAATTTTGCATACTACTGCGCTTATAACTACAAGGAAAAATGTCTGCGACAAGTCTTTACTAAGCTACTTAGCGCAGATTGGTTATCAATTCTAGAACATTTACATTAAGTAAACGGATTCCTCACCTCTGAATACTGTCGAGTATTTTAAAAGATTGATGATTGGAAACCGAACTCGAGATGTAGGAGCAATACATAATCTTGGATGCAATCATGCTTATTTTATTCACATTGACATTGGCGTTTTCACAATCGTCTGATTTATAAAGATATGCATTGTTTGTGTTTATAAATTATGCAGGCCTATAGTTATCCTGTATGTTTGTAAACGTCGACAATTTGCGTAAATCGATGACGACTTGCCGAGCAGATTGTGCAGATGAAATAAAAAATCTGCAGAAAAGCGAAACAAATAATTTCGATTTGCAGGCAGTAAGGCACGCGGTTGAACTTCCCAGAGGAGCTCAAACACCAGAGCGGTACAGATATCGACAGAACCGCGGAAGCGGTAAACCGCTTGTCCGTTCTGACTAAGTAGGTATTTTCATGCGGTATTCACATACCGTAGAATAAGGTGCGTTGTACCGATCCAGTGTGTTCGCCTATATTTAGCACAATGGGAATACGTACCGTTTTGCGCCTACCAGTACCACTGTGCTGTGTTAGCTGCTTTAAGGTAGTTACACACCAGAGCTGTACGTGGTAACTGTACAGGTACCGGTAGAAGTGTGGTAGCGATACACCGCTCCCCCGTTCACTGTGACGCGGTATTCGCATTGTTTTACATTTATTTATTAAATGGTAATATTAAATGATTTTCACCATCAGTTCATTTTCCTACATACATTTCGACATGCTGTACGGCGGTACTCGGCGGCCAATCTGTATGCTGCGGTACAAAATTGTACCGCTACAATGCCGGTTGCGGTATACCGCCCGGCGGCTTGCGCCATAGAGCAACGTACCGCTGTACCTCTCTGGTGTGTAAACTCCTTTCTCTTTACGAATTCGCCCTTTTCTCCACCAAGACGTTTACGAACACAAATTAATTAGAATTATGTACCTCCTATGCCGACTGAGGGCAGAAAAAAAATATTTTCGATTTGCAGGCACAAAGTAGGCATGCGGTTTGACTTTCGCAGATCAATACGTTTACGAACACACCATTAAATTTATTATTGTTTGACTACAGATTAAGGGTAAAACCTTATACATCTGCTCAGATAGCCAAGCCGCTAAGTTTTTGCTTGGACTAAATAGGAAAGACTTGAGATCCTTGATTGGTCTCGTCACTGGTTTCAGTCCTTTTAACAAGCACCTAAAAACCATCCACATTAGAAGCTCGGGCCTATGTGAGTGTTGCCTAGAGGCGGATGAAACGGCATCTCACTTCATCTGTGAATGTCCTGCTTTCGCCAGAACCAGGCTCAACACTATAAACAATTCGTCAACGAAGATGAGATGGGGGACATTGAACTTGCTAATATGCTTCGCTTTGCCAAGGCGACTGGCAGGTTCTCGCTCACTGACTCTATTACTAATCGCCAATAAGCAGTGAACGGGCAGCTATGCTGAAGTACAATGGACCAATAGGTCTAAATGCTTGTCATCCACTGATTACCACACTGCGCATACAATACAATAAATACAATTGACTACAGAGCGTTATTTACATGGATTAGAAACAATCTTTATTTGTTTTACTTTCGAAACCCCTGCCCACATGGCTGACACTGCGATCTAAAAGATCTGTTGTATCTAAAGGGTTTACTATTCCAAGAGACGTACTAAGAAACGCCGAGACATCCTTGGCGACAGAATTTCTCAACTTCGCTAGCGAGCGTATTTCTCTGTGAAAGATACGTCTTTGTAACGAATTTATTTCCGTTTATTCACAGAGGATGGTTTCGAATGATTCATCCGCCTTCAGACCAAACCTACAATCTGTCTCTGAGCACAAAAAGAAACAAGGTTACAGAAAGTATCAATTTTTAAGACACTATTGCAAAGAAACCAGAGACACTATATCGACCACAACATAAATTTATGGTCCTTAAAGGAAATTCTGCAACCACCCAGATATTTCAACAGCAGATATTGGCGTTATACCAAGCTACAAATATCTTGAAATTATACAATGTCACGAATTTATAAAAAATATTTGATTTTTGTACCTTTTTGCATCAGGGGGTTGATCTCTTGGGCTATACCGCAAAAAGAAATTGACATGTTAAAAAAAGTTCAAGTGTTAAAAAAAAACTTACTTAGTTGCTCGTCCCATATATACTCCAGGTGTTGGTGTGTGAGGTCTCTGTGTTATTGAATAATCTACTCTAATGCGACGGCCATTGATCTCCATTCCTGTGGTTGCATCTTTTGCAACTTTAGCATCGTTCAACTCTTCATAGTATACAAAACAAAATCCTCGAGATCGTCCAGTCTGTAAAAAGAAATTGTCTTTTATTGTATAATATTGATTTTATGTTTACAGACATTTAATATTCAAAATGAGGTATGTATAAGCAAAATCATGGAAATGGTACCATTTGATAAGCTATACTTGGAGATAATGTACATACTGATTGATTAGTCACTTATAATCGTCTAGCATATGACTTTGTTTACGAACAAAATATAGGAGTGCAAACCAGTCAATCCGCAAGAAAGAATGAAATTAAAGGACTCTTTTTTTTCTTCAAAGTCGTTAGCAGTTTTTTGTTTTCAACCACATCACACACACAAACCGGAAAACTTTTGTAAATTACCCTAGTAGTTCGGATGGCTTAAACTTGCTTAAAAGTACATCACTCTAACCTGCAGACGGCGCTGAAATTTAATCAAATTTTACGAAAGTTGTTTCGTTGTGTTATTGTATTATTACAAATAGAAACATAGTCTTTGCGGCGCGGCACTTTTTTTGTAAGCCGGTGAGCTGAATTAGGTTTATCATTTGTTGGTCGTTTTTTTTTTTAAATAAATTTTCTTGTTATTCACGCTTAAACTCGTAAACTTACAGTCTAAAACATAGTAAATAAATGTGATCGTACGTGTACACGGTTTCTGTCAAAAAAAAACTCGCCCCAACCCTTGCAGAATCTGAATAAAAGAGTGTACTGCAAGCGTGAGTGTTCGACAGTTTCGAACCATAAAAATCTCCCGAACCAGATGGAATTTTTTCCCTCTTAGCAACAGATGGCATTGGAACATTCTAAAAGGCTGCCTGTCACTGGGAACAATACCGCACACCTGGTCCGAGGGAATAGTGGTATTCATAACAAAGGGTGGCAAGACCTCACACACAACTCCCAAAGATCTTATGCCAATCACCCTGACGTATTTTCAGCTGAAAACTCTAGAGAATACTAGACCTCTTGATCAAGGATTCAGTGTATAGTACTGTGCTATCCAAGTCACAACACGCCCATCAAAAAGGCAAATTAGTTGAGACAGCGCTCCACCCCATACACCCCATTGAAAAATCTCTATGTATTAAGGAATTCACTCTGGTGACCTTCCTTGATATAGAGAGAACCTTGAACACCGTCGAAACAAACTCAGTTATTTATGCCCCTCGAAGGTCAAAGTCTGCGAATCAGATGGAACCCTTGTTGAACAAATACTTAAAACTAGAGTGATAAATGCCTCACTTGGCAGAAGTTCTATCAAGAGACAAACACAGCGGTGAACCCTCTGGAACATTGTTCTCGATGAAATGCTCTTGGAATAGAGAAAACCGGCTGCAGGGTTTTAGCTAACCCGGACGATGTTGATTTCTCCATAGCGTGCGCGTTTCACCGCCGCGTCGTATTACACTGCAATACATAGAGAGCGTTTTCAACGCCGCGTAGAGTTGAAACACGCCTAAAGTTGGACCGGAACTTAACGGGAAAGAAAACGTCAATGAACGTACTAAGAAAGCTATGATTGCCCCATACACCTGCAAAAGGGCCGTATGCTCATCATGCGGCCTACAACCGCATATAATGTATTGGCTGTACACGTCGGTAGTAAGATCGATTCTCTTATATGGAATAATAGTCTGGATGACCGCACTGGAGAAAAAAACCATTCTTATGAAAATGGAAAAAGCTCAACCGCTCGTGTTAGTATCACGGGGCCCTGAGAACCTCTCCAATAGCGGCACTTCAAACCAAGCCACATCTAATTCCAATGGACATCATAGGTAAGCAAATATCTGCCAATTCAGCACTACGTCTGAGAGACTATCACCAATGGAGAGAGCAAGACACTGACGAGGGCAACATAATTAGGACGCACCGCTATCGTCCGCATTCTACGGATCGATTACCTACTGAAATAAACTTCACAGTCTAGGCTACAAACACTCAATACCGGGCAGAACAGAGTGGACGTAACGCGATGTCCTTAAAAATGACTCGCTGTCAATATTCACGGATGACTCGAAGAACCAAGAATGAGTCGTTACCGGAGTCTTCTCAGAAGACCTGGACATTCACCTCTCCTTTAATTTCTCAAAGTTTTGCAGCGTCTTCCAAGCCGAAGCAACATAAGTTCGCCAATCCGCTCACTGGTTGACGGTAAATACCATACCGTAAAGCGATATCCTCATATATATGGGCAGTGAGGCAGCTATCAAAGCCCCTTTTTTTATGAAAAGGAAATCCAAATCCCAGAGCACTCAGACTCGGTAACGGTCCATTGTATATATATTTTTTTTTTTTTTTTTTTTTAAATTCTGGCTCTCCAAGGCGATTAAATAGGGGGCACTTCGACCTAAAAAGATCTTTTTTGCCGTATGGGCCAGAAAAAATGTAGACTAGTAGAGTTTCCACTTGTATATACACTACCAGGCAGATATCCTCTTTTTGGCGTAGAGGTTGAAGAAAACAAGGTGTTGTTCGTTTATCTCCATTAATGGATGCATATGTAGTTGTTTCCCATGGGGATTGAAGCTGCACCGCACGGGTCACAAGCCAACACACTCACCTCTACACCGTCGCCACCCTATCAAAGCCCTTATATCCACCACTATAAGACCCAAGGCCTATCGCGTATCACTAAACTAGATAGCCGTACAATGAAACATCACACTTTGCTGGGTACCATGTCATTGCGATGTCCAAGGGAATTGTAAGTTCAGGAATTGTCAGACGAGGTTCCAAAGGTACAATTAGCATAACTATAGACAACATTGATGTACAAATGCCGTCTGCTAGCTACCTCAACCGATGCGCTTAAAAAAGCAAGTCTAAGATAGAGCTAGCTTAACTGGACACTGGTCAATGGGTATGCTTAGACTGGACACTGGTCAATGGATAGATTTAGAGATTCGGCATCCCTACTACGATTTCTGCAGATGGCTACTTTGGGTAATATCTCTTCCACGATCTAGATAATCTGAACAAAACCTGTACGGCTGATATCAAAAATTCATAAAGAAATAGCAATGGTTCTAGGGGAATGGCATCACAATTGACTTATTTTAGTCCAAGTGTACCTCATCGAGGGTCACTTCAAACCAAACAACCAACCATCTTGCTCGGGGATCCGACTTAATGGCATGCAATATATTAGATCTTCTGGTTCCCAATTTGAGTCTCTTTTTAGAATTTTTTTGAAATATTCTGCTATGGAAGCCACTGGAATTGATTTCTAAGACTTACAAAATGTTAACTGAACTTGCAATGCAACTACAGATAACATATACAGTGAAAGCTCCCGAGGGCTGACACCCACGGTTTCAATGCTTTTGTCCAGCCACGGGAGATGTCCGTCTTCATGTCAAAGAAATAGAGCATGTACATTTTACATTATGTGTGAACGAATGTCAATTGATGATCACGCGCTGATACCTTTTCATCTCTTTTCTTAAAGAGGGTAAACTTCGTTTTAACTCTCTGATGTCTGCAACAACTAACTAGTGAATAACTTAAAAACTTCATTAAAATTTGAAATTCCTCTTTCATTGACTTTATTCAATATCAACTGTCAGGCGTACGCCGATGACATTGTATTGATTGCCAGGTGTACAGTGGGTGATCAAATTATTACAGCCACCTTAAAAAATATATTTTTTTCAGGATTTAGTGCGATGGTGGAAAACGCCTTAAATGGCAATGGTGCAGTAGTAGTGTATTCGCTTACGGAATGGAAGGTCGTGCGTTCGAATCCCGGCCAAGTCCATTACTTTATACCAATACATGAAACCGTAATCTCCCTAAGTAACTTAGACACCACCCGTGGAGAAAAACACTACAACTGCACACAAACACTTCTTTCCTATCTCTCTATTCTTTCTAATACCAAGTAGCTTACACTGTGTTCTTAGCATTATAAGGGTACTGTAACAACAGAAAAAAAAATCCCTTTAGCGTAAGCAAATTATATAAAAAAAAAAAATGGGTTAAGGCTCATAAGGACTGGACATCGGAAGACTGGTTAAAGGTGAGAACTTAATATGTCGGCTTTCAATAGATTTTTTTTTTTATATTTTGGAGATATATTTTCACGATTTTCGTGGCACGCGGCTTTTTGTAGGTCTGCTTTTCCGATGAATCAACGGTTCAAATTTTGTCGGATAAGTCCGAGTGCAAGCATTCCCTTTTATATTTTTCGTTTGCCCTCCTCTTAACAAACTCGGACTGGTACAATTGCCCAACCTCGAGTAAAATGGGCATATCAGAGGACGGGCTCTGCAGATTCTGCAGTGAAACCGCCGAAACTCCAGACCACATACTGGAATCCTGTAGGGCACTGGCCCACAAAAGGATAACATACTTGGGCAGGCACCAGGTAACAGACAAGGACATACAAACTATGGACCCACAGCTCATTCTCAGATTCATCAAGGAAACTGGACTGGACGCTGTGCTCTAAGGAGTGTGACCTGCCAAGGATAAATCAGAGCAATTCCTCGATACTCTTCACAAAATAAGTATCTATAGAGGGCTCTGAAAGAGGGCACTTACCTCTCTTAACGGCTTAACCTAACTTTCCAATGAAGCAAAATATTTGGTAGTTATCGTGGATATCAAATTTGTTTGGTCAAAGCATGTTGAGACGAAGACTGCGAGGGATGACCGTCAGCGAGGAGCTGTTCGCGGCTAGAGCTTTCACTGTAATGTATTTAATTACCTACAAAATGTAAATTTATGATTTTTGTTTTGAGCAATTTTTTCAAAAACGTTTTTAATTGAATTTTAAATTTGAGTGTAAAACCTCCTTTAGGGAAAGAAATCCCTGAAGTACCTAGATAGGTGAGAAACTGTGTAACTGGCATACCTCTATAATGTCGATTTCCATTGGACCACTCCGAGTACATACTTTGCATTAAGGGCTTATACAGGGCCTAAAACCTATCTTCTCCAACCAGAGATAACGCATCAAGAGTAATTGATGCGCATGAACTGAGCAAACAAGGCTTCGAAACTTTTGTTGATGCTTTAATTTGACATTTGCATCAAGGTTGCATTGCAGATGCGTATCAAAAAAAAATTGCTACCGCATCCAACTTTTTACTTTTTGAAACTCAGCGTTATTCTAAAGCACATGCAATGTACGATTATAAATTTGTAAATTCTTTTTGAGCAAGAGAATGACTACAAGATGCCTTGTATGCACTCGTATACGTAGATGAACGTCAACCATACCGGATCTGTCACTCTTGCGTATTCCAAATATAGTATTGCATTAAGGAATTCTTATTTAGCCAAGATACCACTTTCATGGTATTAATGAATGTTTCAAAAAGCCTTTCAAAGAACACCATACTTCGGGCATTCCCCTCATATTTCTTGAATATTCTCTAGCCATTTCCAAAAGCCGAACTCCAGATACTATACAGAGTTCTTCACTACTTGTCCGTGGCACACTCGTAACAAATTACCGAAATCTAATTCAAACTTACCTTCGCATCTATCACAACTTGAATGCGTTCAATTTGGCCGTACTTTGAGAATATTTCGCGTATTTTGTTTTCACCCGTGTAAATGCACAATCCAAAGACTCCGAGACATCTACTTTGCAACGGTTTCTCCTGCAAGTAAACAAATTTTAGAAACGCTTCCCAGAATAATCGATTTCCAAATCTACCCGGGTGCCCAGCCGCCGTTTATTAGACCCATATGTACGGGAACTGCGAGAACGCGATCGGCGCCTATCCCTTGGCGAGTACGACCTTTGTGAGAGGAATAAAAGAAGTTATTTTCTAAATTTGAGTTTGCTTGCAAATAGAGATTTTGTGTGTTTGTTTTGCTTGATGTTTTGAGGTGTTTTTGGTTTCGAAAAGTTAATTCTTGAATTTCAACAATGGCTGCGAATGTTCGGGATAATTTGTTAAACTTAATTTTACGTATACTTGCAACTCACCTTGAGCGACTTCGGCTATTAGGGGTGCGATCTCCTCTTCGTCTCCGAGGCGGTGGTGGAGTCCTCGATTTAGATCTGCTACGTGAATAGCTTGGCGATTTTCTAAATAAACAAAATACAACTATGAAACCCATTTGAAACTACAACAGAATGATTGTCATTACCTCCTTCCATTTCTCTTTACTGGAGATCTGCTATAGCTCCGACTGGCAATGCGCGGTGTCTGCAATTGAGCAAGGTTAGGAACGATGTGCATATTTTTTATTTTATTTTAAAAAGATGTAGTTCGATTTTTAACTATTTTTAGAAACTCCAGAATAGTTTTTATTTTTTAATTAAATAATGTAAGGCAACAGAACAAACACCGGCAAAAGTAATATTAAATCAATACTCCATAAACAAATTTAAAAACGATTCCCATGGCATTTAGCTGTTTTGAAGATGTAAACAAAAAGGAAACCCCAGAAACTGCTTTCCCTTAGCTTCACAAACAGAAATGCAATACTCCAATCGAACCAAAAAATACATAAAAAGAATTATTGAAAACTCCAATTCGTGCGTTGAATTTACCATGCGTCTGTTCATTTTCTCCGGCATGTAAGTACCTAATTTTGTTTCTTGGTAAGTAAAAATATTGCGGGAGAAAATCGTCGTCGGTTTTTTCTTGTTTGATAGTTTTGTTTGGGATTCAAACGCTGACGAAAATTATTAAAAAGAAACAGCCAGCGGTGTGCACAAGCAATCGCGATTGCATGAAAAATGGGAAACTTCTTTTCTTTGCGCACCAAAAAAAAAACAAAAAGGAAATCTTGAAAATGCTGACAACTTTGAGAAGACGATGTGGTTAGTCTGTTCAGAGAACGAATTAGATCAAAACACCTAAGAAATTAGTCGTTTTCCATTGAGCAAAAAGAAGTATGTATTGTATAATCGTTTTGTATTTCGGGGGAGAAAAAGCACTCAAAATGTTCCATTGAACCACTCAGAGTACTCTTGTTGGAATGCTTTTTGCTTTTCGATTTCATTTTCCGATTGACATTAAGTAATTCTCAAAGTCATATTAGACGAAAGCGCAATATGTCGTTTTCCGTTGAACTACCAAGCATTATTAGTGCAGATTAACGAGTGTTCACAGGTCTTACGAGTAGCCCGTACCCACTTTCAAGTTGACCTCAGGAATATCTCAAAAATTTTGGAAATTCGAAATCCGCCGGCTATCACTTGACATTGAAACATTGTTTATGAAATGAAAAGATATGGTAGTCTGGTTAGTTTCCGCAAATTGCAAGCGTAACCTGAATTCTGACTTGAAATCGAGCAACATAAATATCGCCATAGGATAGTCAGAAGATTATTTTTTGTGCCAAGGTTGGAGAAGAGATTTTGTTCCACTCCAGACGCTCCGAGACGCTTCTCTTTGCCCACACACATACATCCGAATAAATTCAGTTGAATTCCAGTAATACAAATGATATCTGCTTCTTCCTTAACAGCAACGTTATGATCGGTATTAAAGTGACCATAAACCTTCCACTTGACTGCCTTTCCACTGTGGGTTTCGGCGTTTTGGCCTCATTTAACATAAACAGGCATTTCGGTTTCAGATCACTTTTTTTACTGTGGCTAATCAAATGTAAGTGTAATTGCATTTATTTCATCCAGGAGCTTTTTGTCCTACCTTATTTTTACGATTTCACACAATGCACGGGTCCTGTCATTGATTATTATTTCATCGTCCTTATGTAACACCGATGATCTCTAGTCGTGTCAAATCGCGCCTTCCCATGCAAAATATGTCTTGCTGGGCCCACCTGACCAGACCCACTAAAACAGAAACAGAACCAGATTTTAGTACGTCAATGCCTAATACACAAATACGCTGTGAAGCTTTGCGTTGACATACGCATCCAGTTAAACCATAGGAAATCAATGAACATATCACAAAGGTGCGTTGCATTTCCACCTCAAAATGAGTATCGTAAAAACAGACCATAATCATTCGTAACGTTGCTATTAAGTGCGAAGTTTGGGAAAAGTATGGACTGCCAAGCTTGTTCTCGATTGAGAATATCAGTCTGCTGTAATATGTATTTGAATTTTTGGTTTAAGTCAAAGGTCAAAGGTCAAAGCGCACGGAAAGCCTTAGGACGCAAATCAAGCATAAGTTTAAGGCATAAGTGACAGTGCTCTTTAGATAGTGGCGTCTGTTCTGTCACTTAGTATATAGGATTCTGTTTCCGTTTCTGTTGCTTCTAATAACCCTCCTTTAATCGATTTTTACGACTAGCGCTGTGTTTTGAGATTAACTGCAATGACATTTTTAATCAATCCTTGTACGGGAATAGATTTCACTCTGTATACATAACTAAATAAAAGTTATGTTGGTACGGTCCGCTATAGGAATAAAAAACTTAAAATTGCACAGTTAAAAAAGTTAAAAACCGAGAACCAAATATTTTACAAAATATTCGCTTAAAAAAAGTGTAATCTTCCTATCAGAACTTCCTTCAAATTCTGCCATGTTCCTTCGCATTCTCAAAGTTGTCCAACCTGAATGGAATGACTAGCGCTTGTACGTCCACACCACACTTATACCGCAATTCATGTATTGACACAGAAGTCAATTTTTTTGCAAGTAAAAACGAAAAGAAAGAAAACTACGAACAAGAACAACTCAAGACATCGCAAAAGAAAACACGAGAAGCTCACAAAAGGATTTTCGAAAAAGAAAAAATCTTCAGTGCTTAATTAAATTAATTTATTTTTTTTATATAAAATCTAAATTTCCAATCGTAAATTGAGAAAAAACGAACACAATGGCCGGTGCTACGAAAATCGAGCGAGCGCAAGAACTTGCAACTCGCAGTCCAGAACACGGCATTGACTTTCTCAACAAAATCGTTCGTGAACAAGAAGTTGCCGAAAACGATGAGGAACTGATCCGCGTAAAGGAACAAGGCATCCTGCAACTGGGCGAACTCTACAAACAAGATGGTAAGGCGAAGGAGTTGGCTGACCTTATTAAAGTCACCAGACCCTTTCTGAGCCTGATCAGCAAGGCCAAGGCTGCGAAGTTGGTGCGGTCTTTGGTTGACCTATTCTTAGACATGGAAGCTGGAACGGGTATAGAAGTACAATTGTGCAAGGATTGCATTGAATGGTCCAAGCAGGAGAAGCGCACCTTTCTGAGGCAGTCACTGGAAGCCCGATTGATTGCCTTGTATTTTGATACTGGATTGTACACGGAGGCGCTACAGCTGGGCTCGCAACTGCTTAAAGAACTAAAGAAGTTGGATGACAAAAATCTTTTGGTAGAGGTGCAGTTGCTGGAATCAAAGACCTACCATGCGCTAAGCAACTTGCCTAAGGCTCGGGCTGCTCTGACGTCTGCACGAACCACAGCAAATGCGATCTATTGCCCACCAAAGGTTCAGGGCGCGCTTGATCTGCAATCAGGAATCTTGCACGCAGCCGATGAGCGGGATTTCAAGACTGGATTCTCCTACTTCTATGAGGCGTTCGAGGGTTTCGATAGTGTCGACGCTGGCAGGGCATTGATCGCATTGAAATACATGTTGCTGTGCAAGATTATGCTGGGACAGTCTGATGATGTCAACCAGATTATTAGCGGGAAGTTGGTAAGTTTGTTAGCGTGGAGAAAGTGGCTGTGATTTCTAATTGGTTTCTGGCCTTGCAGGCTATAACGTATTCTGGCAGGGACATAGATGCAATGAAGTCGGTCGCGGAGGCTTCCCACAAACGCTCCCTGGCCGACTTTCAACAGGCATTGAAGGACTACCATAAGGAGTTGGCCGAAGATGTAATTGTTCAGGCGCATTTGGGAACATTGTACGATACAATGCTGGAACAGAATCTTTGCAGAATTATTGAACCATATTCGAGAGTGCAGGTGAGTTCTAAAAATAGTCATGCGGTGAGAGAAGTAAAGAGTTGTCGTCATTGTTTCTTTGTTTTGCTCGCACAAAGGCCGTGTCTTTGTGTTTAGTTCAAACTGCGCGGCGGTACACGGAATGGGGCACACGAAATCTACATTTTTAATTTTATACTTATTTGCATGATTATTGAAAACAGAGTGACTAGTGTAAAATTAAGCATGACATTTGAATTGCGTTATTTCTGGCATTGAGCCGATTTGGAATGTAAATGCTGCGAATAGTTTTGAAACTAGCAACATTTGGTTTAGGAGAAGAGTCGTTAGCTTGTGTTAAGCTAACTTAGGGCCTTGAGTAGAGCCTTGTAGCATTCATTCGTTGTCTCATCTCAATGTCAATTTATTTTAGGATTCATCAGGTGCCCTAATATGTAATAAGATGCTACAATAAAAATTTTCGAATTTGCGAAATCCGTTATACGTAATTCTATAACAAGCTCTAATAATCCAAAATCGAATGGATCTCAAATCTTGTTAAAACATAGGGGCGGGCTACAGTCCGCTTGGGCGAACTGTTGGATACCCTATTCTTATTCCTATATCTCATAAGTGGGCGTGACAAAAATTTAAAGGATTTTATCGAAAAAACTAAGCTTTTGTAAATAAAAACGCTCCCTAGCTCAAACTTTGGTTTTTCAATAAAATTGTTTTATTTAATTGTGGGCGTGTCAGTAGGCGGATTTAAAAAAAATTTAAGTATGAGCATAAAGGGCACCTAGAGAGTATATACTATAAATTTCAGCTCACTAGCTCAAACTTTGGACTTTCAAAAATAAAAAAAAAATAATTGTGGGCGTGTCAGTAGGCGGATTTTGAAAATATTTCCACATTAGCATAAAGGGCCCCTAGAGAGTATATATTTAAAATTTCAGCTCCCTAGCTCAAATTTTGGTTTTTCAAAAAAAATATTTTATTTAATTGTGGGCGTGTCAGTGGGCGGATTTTGAAAATTTTATGTCCCAATCAGTTTTATGGGCCATAGATCATATATAAAAAATTTCAGCTCTCTAGCTCAAAATTCGATTTTTTCCAAAATTTTGTTTTTTTGAGTTTGTGGGCGTGTCTGTGGGCGGATTTCAAAAATTCTTAAACTTGATTATTTCGGGACCCTAGAGAGTATATGGTTAAAATTTCAGCTCTCTAGGTCCAGTTTAAAGGCCTAATTTTTGCCGACGGACGGACGGACGGACGGACGGACGGACGGACGGACGGACGGACGGACGGACATGGCTAGATCGACATTACTATCGATGCTGATCATAAATATAGTAACTTTTAGGGGTCTACGGGCAATATTAAGGTATGTTACAAACTATGCGTCAAAATTAATATACCCCTAGAATAGGGTATAAAAATTTGGTACTATATTATTCTAAAGTGAATGTCAAACGCCTTCGAATTCGCAAATTATTATTCTAATGCATATGTGTTTGCGAACTGAACTGGCTGTGCCTATCAGAAACCTGTAAACAGTAAGTAATATACTGGTTATTCTTCTTCTTCCTTTAATGGCGGAGGCTATGATCAGGATAAAGGGGGTCATAACTCTCCCACTTAACTGCATCCGCCGGTGGGGTTCGCTGGCTCGACTCAGAAAATAGCGTCAGGCCTCCCGATTTTGGATTGCTTCGTCGCTGAGCCCAATCAAATGCTGTTGCCGCATTTGTGTGATCCAGGAGTTTTAAGGCCTGCCTGCCTTTCGCGTTTGTATTGGATCGTTGATTGATATTGCCTTTTTTACAGAGTTCGTAGGATCTCTCCTTTGAACATGACAGTACCAAGTGAGCCGGTCGCGCTCAATTTTTTTCGAGACTGGTTCTTTGACGTGAAGGTTTCCTCGGATATTGAAACTTGTTCGATCAATCTTTGTTGTGCTTGCTATCATCTTCATATCAGCTGCCGTTAATTTGCCCTCATACTTTTTGTACGCCGTCCAATATTGTGAACCGTATGTGAGCGCCGGGCGCACAACTGCATTGTAGAACTTTCCTTTCAGCTTAGGGGGCATCACAGAAGATGGCTGAGTTTTCCCGCCACTTCATCTTCCATTCATATAAATGTCTCATAGGTCGGAGGGGATCAGAGAACGGGAAGAACAAGTATTCTGTTTTCTTCGGACTAATATGTTATCCATTTCTCTCCAAAACTTCCACCCAGACATGAAGTGCTCGTTGCAGGGGTGTTTGATTCTCGCTTATGATGGCTCCATCACACTTTGGGGACTTTTAACCCTTCGTCGGTGTACATCGACTTTGATTGCGAACTCCTCGGTGATACATGTCCATGATCATCTGTACGTAGGTTTCTGCAACTCCTCGCTGATCCCTTGATTGTCTATCAAATGCCTTTTCAAAATCAACGAACACCATATGCAAATCCTTTAAGAAATCACGATGTTTTGCTAACATGATCCTTATACTTTGGATTGCATCGGTGGTTGATTCGCCTGCGACAAACCCGCACTGGTTTTTTTTACCTCCAATAAGGGAATCAAGGGCGATTATGTACACATCTTTTCAGATAGTCAAGCAGCACTACAGGCACTGTCGTCCAACACAATGGACTCTTTGACTGTAAAGAACTGCTACAATGCCTTGCAAAAACTAGCTAAATACAACAAGGTCAAACTCGGATAGGTAAATGGCCACCAGGGAATAGCGGGCAATGAATCTGCAGACAAACTTGCCAGAGCTGGATCCGATTCTGTGTTATTTGGACCAGAACCTTATTGCAGAGGCTTATCGTCGGGCGCCGTGGCTCAGTGGTTAGTGTGTCGGACTACTAATCGAAAGGTCCCCAGTTTAATTCCCGCAGGGGCAAAAATAACATGTAGAGTTTTTTCCACTGCCCCACCTCTTACGAACGTGAATGTGAATGTGCGATTCGGTGTTCCCTAGGGTTCGGTGTTGGGAGTATTCCTTTTTTTACTCTATATTATTGGCATTCAGTGCTGCATAAAGTTTTGTAAGATTGTTCTGTTTGCTGATGATGTTTTTATTTACATAAGTGGAACGAGTGTTGACCTAATGTGTGAAAGATTGAATGTGGACTTGGAGAATATAAATAATTGGTTAAAAATGAAAAAAATTAAAGCTAAGGCCAACACACTTAGACCAATTGTGATACCACACGGATCTAGGGGTTTCTTTCACTACTCGTTGAACCATTTGGAGCTTTTTATGAAGAGCGATAGACTTCTAACGTTAGTGTTAGCCAAGTGACTTAGATCATTAAGCAAGAAATCTTCTAGAAGGAGATTTATTTTATGGGAGAGAGCAGGACATGTACAAAGAAGCTGAAGTGTAGTCTCCTCCTCCACTCGTTCATGCAGCTTCTGCAGAAGTCGTTTGAATAAATGCCAAGCCTCGATGCGTGCCTGCCTATCAGACAGTGCCCTGTAATGGCACCTATAGTGGAGCTAATTTGCAGTGGAACTTTTAAAGCGTCGCAGGTCAAGGGCTGCGATGGAATTTAAAGAGACTTAATCCACGGGCTTAATCGCGACTCGACTGTCTGAGAAGATACGGATGTCCTTTGTGGATATCACATTTCTCTTCAGCCACGTCAGGGCTTCTTCTATCGCCATAATTTCCGCCTGGAATACGCTACAGTGATTATGAAGACGGAAAGAGAAACTAAGATTTAGCCTTTCGGAGACAACGCCTCCACCAATCCTATAACTAGTTTTTGATCCATCGGTATAGAAGTGGATCGCCTTTTCTTCCGCAAATACAGTGTTATCCCAGAACGATCTGGATGGAATAGTGACTTGGGAGTTTTTTCCGAACTGTAATTGGGGTATGGTGTAGTCTATGTTTCCTGGTACAGACTCAAATGAGTCCAGAATGATCGAGTGGCCAAAATTATTGTTGAGGTAGCTTTCAGGCTGACAGCAGAACGGGCCGCTGTTTGCCTGCTAAAAATGTCGAGGGGTGTCAGATGTAGCAGAATATCTGGTGCTACGGAGGGGGTAGTTCGGAGTGCTTCGCTTATGCACATACAAGCTGTGCGTTGGACTTTGCCCAGGTAATCACAATTTGTAGCTTTACCTAGGGCAGTCCACCAGACAGACCCCGTATGTAAGAATTATTGGTCTTACGTCCGATACATATTGCCAATTAGTGATGCGGGGTTATAGACCCCACCTAGTCCCAATGGCTTTTTGGCAAAAGCGCCACTGTGGCTTTTTTGACTCTTTCTTGTATATTGGGTTTCCAGCTTAACTTCCTATCGAAGATTAGACCCAAGAACTTAGCTTCGTCTGAAAAAGTTAAGCAATAGAGGGTGGGTCAATATGTGGGATTTTAGGTTTCCTGAAAAAGAGGACAAATTCGGTTTTGTGGGGGTTCACACAGAAGCTACAACTCTTAGCCCATCTCTTTAGCTTGTTGAGAGCGTTTTGCAGGAGCTCCTTTAAAGTGTTGAGGTGTTTTCCAGAGACGGCAATAGCAACGTCGTCCCCATAGGCAATCACCCTGCAGTCCTCCCTTTCCAGGGATATCAGTAGTTCATTCACCACCAAGTTCCAGAGAAGTGGGAAAGGACGCGTACCTTGCGGCGTACCTCTACACTCACAAACCTCCTGGGAGATGTATCGCCCAGTTTTGAGTTGATAATCCGACTTGTGAGCAGTAGATTGATCAATTCACAAAGCGTACCATCCACATTTAGTTCTGTTAGTGCATTTGCGATTGCCGATGTGTTGACATTGTTAAAGGCGCCTTCTGTATCTAGAAAAGCGACCATAGTGTACTCCTCTCCTTATGATGAAGAGAATATTCAATAGTGCGTACCAGAGAATGAAGGGCGGTTTCCACCGACTTACCTTTACAGTACGCATGTTGAGCCGCAGACAGAAGTTGCGTATAAATATTGGTACAAAGATGGATATCAATAAGTCGCTCCAGCGTTTTAAGGAGGAATGATGATAGACTAATAGGTTTGAGGTCTTTTGGACTGACATTTGAGTATTTCCCGGCTTTGGGTATGAAGACCACTTTCACTTCTCTCCAAGTCACATTTGTGGAAAGGTCGAAAGAAAAATTGGGTTCTCAAAAAGAGTAAGAAAAAAAAATTTACAATGCTATCATATTGCCACATTTTGACTACTGTTCCACACTTTTGTATGCTACTCAACAAGAAATAAAAAATACACTTCAACTGTTGCAGAACACAGCTATGCGGGCAATTTTAAAGTGTAGTGTATAGATCCAATTCGAGTGATGCTTAGCACAATAATATGGATGAATGTGGAGCAAAGATTAATATGTATTGCGATGGTGTTTATTTATAAAATGAAAAACAAAATGCTCCCCGAATACTTGCTGGCCAATCTAGTAAATGTTGGTGATGTGCAGCCGTATAATCAGAGAAACTCTAATAATTTTAGGCCGAGCAGATGTAATCTCAGTCGAATGAATAGTTCCCTGATGTACACGGGCTTAACATTTTATAATAGTTTACCAACTACAATAAGGAATGAATCAAGCTTTGTGCTTTTTAAACGTAAACTTACTGATTGAATTAAAAGCAATTCCTAAATAATATGTTTCCGGGTTGTGAAGTGTGTTTTGTTTATGAATAGATATGTGCTATAGTTTTTATGTTTTAATGTATAACCGTTAAATACAAGGAGTTTGAACGTTGTGTTTGTAAATTTCATTGAACTAATAATAATGCCATTTTTCGTCATATCCCAAGAGCTGGAACAAGGTCTATGCTCCAACAGAGCCTAATCCCTTTGTTTTCTTTTACCGGGATAGGTGTGTCCCAGCTTCCCGCTGAGATGAATGAAATAACTCTTCATATATATAACGTCTGAGAAACATCCAAGAGTATCAATTGTCATGAGAAGTTTCTCAAATTTGTCGTTCGGATTCAGCTTTTAGGTCCCTTCCACTTCGCAGAAGAAATTAGATGTAGAAGCTAGGTTTTAGGCCCTGTATGTTAATGCCAAACATTTTTTTTTCTTATTACAGAGTCAATTGGGCTGCTGCCTTAGGGATAATTAAAGAATGAGAACAACAGCTTCGCCTAAAACATTGTGAGAGTGTCCCTGGTTTAAGACAATCCAAATGATTAATTAGGCCATACTCCTATAAGGAAATCCTAACGCTAAATAAGAGAAATACATATTAGAAAGCTGGTATGCTTTCTCACTGGCCACTGCGGCTTAAGATATCATCTCAACAAAATGATCCTAAGTAAAGACTCAGTATGCAGGTTGTGCATGGAGGACGAGGAAACCTCTGAGCACATTTTTTGTGAGTGTCCAGCTCTCCATTGGTTGAGACGACGCATCTTTCATAGGGAGATGCGTTCACAGGGCGAGCTTCATAACTCTGCCACAAAAGACGCTTTCACTAGGGAGGTCACTTGTCTTTTAGTCTAAGTCAGTCGTAGGGCAAGGGTTAAAAAAAACGACAGCCGTATTATTTTCCGGATTTGGCTATCTAATACCCGCTCATCAGTTTGATTAAACGGGCCCTCCACATACTTTGCTTAAATTTGAGCGCAATTTCTCTTTGCGAGCCGCCTCTAACAAAGCCTGTATTCCTATTCGAGGCGAGCTTTTTCATCTACAATATTAGTGGAGCACTTTCACCAAGCTTTGAATGCCGCTTTCTAGTCACTTATCACTGCTTTATCTTCATCTGTCCACCACCATGTTTCTTTGCCGTTTCTTTGTCATTTTGATGACACTGATTTGACTATTCAAGCAAGGTCGTTGTAGGGAATTCCACATATCTTTTGCTCTTCACTCTACATCCTACACTTCGGTCATGTAAACTTCGAGTTCATAATAACATAAACAGTGCAATATCAATAAACATTTTGTTTTTGATATTTTTAAATTCAAACAACTGAATATGTTTTCTTTTAATTTTAACAATTTGTTTGTACTACCAAATATTTGAAAATAAAATCATTTTACTAAAAACCGAAGTAACCAAAAGTATTCAACACAAATATTCTCTTTACTGTCACTCGCCTTCCATTTTTGCATAACGACAGCTAAAATGGTGTGGTTTGGCTAATGGCATCCCATCAGCGACCGAACTTGTAAGTTGTAACTGCTTTTTGGCAGTAACGATAGTCAGTCATCTATCTTTTCTTGTTTGTTTGACTGTTTTGGAGAAAACGGAAAACAGCATTATGTCCAGCACGTCTCAAAAGTAGGTAAATCTTCTCTCTTTTTCTGCTATGAATGCTATGAATCTATGAAATGCAGTACAGTTTTTGCAGCTAAATGTCCAGGTGGTTTGATGACATAAATAAAAAAAAAAAAATATTAGGCATTAACGGGCCTGTACAGGGTTTAAAACCTAGCTTCTCCAACCATTAACCATCTAAGTCGAATCCGAACGGCAAATTTGAGAAGCTTTTTATGACAATTGATACTCTTGGATGTTTGTCAGACGTTCGCAAGAGGTGGGGCTGTGTGTTACTTGGCCACGGCGGGATTTAAACTGGGAACCTTTCGATTAGTGTGGCCGCATTAGCGCAGAGGTTAGTGTGTTGACTACTAATATAAAGGTCTCAGGTTCAAATCCCGCCGAGGCCAAGTAACATCTAAAACATTGATGAAAATAACTCTGAAATTCACCAAATAAATGCTATTGTTCCTAAAAAGGCCCTGTTTTGACTCCGACTCTCCTTCGCATGTTCATATAATGTTGTTTTCAGTCTGTTACTTCTAATTCAATTCATTTCTTCCCCGATGACAGTGTCATACGCTTCACATATTCGTTTCCTTTTTCATTCGTCCCATCTTTGGGTGTCGATGTAGAACGGCAACGTAAATGTTAATTTCATTCGATTCCGACCTTGGCCGCATGATGAATTGTGGGACAACCAATAGATTAAATTAAATTATTTAAAAATAATGCTCTCATTAAGGTATGCTCCCCGGTTTCGAGGTTCAATCACTTCAACCTGCTCTTCCTCCAATATATCAAGCAATTGTCTAGGGGTCGATGGCTTCAGTCATCCCTTTGTGCTATCCCTCAAGAACCGGAAATAGTTCGAGATCCGACTCCTGCGGTCGTCTACAACGATGAATTCGAATGGTTCCGTCACCCAGCTCTGATCTCCTGCCAAAGAAAAGAGGGCAGTTTGAGGTTTGATTTTAACATTCACCCACTCTGCTCCTCACCCATGTATTCGGGGTTGGTCTGGGTTCGATTGCGTCGATTAACCCACTATGTTCCATTCGGTATCAACGACAGAGTTCGGATTGAAACAAGCTAACAGGCGTATTCTTATGTTACATAAGGAAAGCATTTAAAAGTGTGAGCTTTTCCATGGGCCACATGGTCGGGAGACAGAATGCGGGTTTTGTCCGCAAGAAGATACATAAATGAAGACATTCCCGGCGAATGCCCGGCACGAAATAATTTTGCATGAAGAAATACATTTGTCAGCGGAGTTGTAGAACATAATCGCCTTTATAAGGGAGATGGTACGTCTTTTAAGATAGTTAACCCCATGATACAACACCCCCATGTTGGGGCTGGCTATGGCCCCAGTTATAGCCACTCGAAAATGAATTGGGCCAGTTAAAATAAAAAGATCGACACAATAGTTGTCTTAAAATGTTTCGTATAAATTATTAAACTAATATGTCACAAATTATTGAGTCTAGCGCAACATTTAACGGATGGACACTGTCCCGCAAGAGTGTATGCAAATCTGTAAGTTGGGACGACTGGAGACTCAAAGACCTTCGCTGTGGATGTTATCGACAGTGGCCATTGGTAGCATTTTTGTTTATCGTGTAAATTCGAGCATTGCTGCGGATACATTTAACAAAAAATAGGCCTAATCTAATGTCTGGGCAATATAAAGAGATCTTGGGTTTCAAATTGAAATGGAAGATGACATTATTGTAGTGTGTAACTCAGAGACCTTCACCTATTGTCTCCGGACCAAATCTTAAAGATTCGAGTACAGTCAGCTTGTTCCTGTAGTCAAACGACTTCTTTAGAAGGTGTCGAACACTCACATACAGCCAGACAAAAAATTCTTATCTTTCAGTGATAAGAATTGCAGTGATTTGGTTTAAGTTGACAATTGACAAGCTTCTGTTCTGGACTAGAGGAGGCATAACCATAACCCGTTTCACTGCATTCCTACTGGTCCGCCTGTGGGCGTCGCCGGTTTACATAAAAAAGTATCGGAAGGCATTCCGGCTTCGAATTCCCTTTGCCACTGAGGCCAAATCAAATGCTGGTGTTATTGCATTTGTTTTATTCACGGGTTTTCGGCCAGGTTCTCTTTCGCGATTCACGAGGAACGTTTATACGAAGGGCTCGAAGGATTTTTCTTTGAACATGACTTAGCCAACTAAGCTGATCGCGCACCGTATTCTATGAGTTAGGTTCTTTGGCGTGAAGGCTTCATCGGATCTTTAAACTTCGAATTTCTTATTCGATCAAGCTTATTCCTGCTGTCATACCATGCCAGACATTCTCATATAAAGTTTCACTCTCATTTTCCTTTCCGAAACTTGCTTGCATATCAGGCAGTGACTCGTTTTTTTTGCCACTAGTGTAAGCGACGTCTGTACGTGTTTTGAACATGAGGTTCTGTGCACTGCATTACTTATATATCAGCCAAATCTTACTGGAAGTGTATGGATTTGTCAGATTCGCACACATCGACTCTGCCTTTGAGATAAATTGAAAAACGATTTTCTCCTTTACAGATCTTAGAGGCGGGTAGACTTCCTCACAGATGATTCGCAAAGTGTGTCTGATTATTAGTGTCTGATTATAGTCGGATCTTTTTTTCCTCAATGTAGTTATAAAGAATGATCAAACGTGGTTAAATCGAGATACTTAATCGCGTCCTAACTTTGCATGCATGGGAGTCTTACTACATGGTTTATTGTGTCTAAATGTGTCAAAACTGGTTTAACTTATCTATTTGCTTTAAACCGGTAACTTAACAGAAGCAGATTTAGCATGTAGGTGCGTAAATGTCAACGAATTTCCCAAACTATGGGTTCATCACTGGCCTAAAAGTGCAGAAATCATCTCTATACCAGAAGTCTTAATAGCTTACCCCATTTAGCACCTAGATATTTACCAAACGCTGACTTCTTTCACTCCTTTATTTATTAATTTACTAACTTAATCTTACACGCTATTCTTTTTGTTTTTTAATATTTTCAGGTCTCACATGTTGCCGAATGCATTAAGCTGCCCATGCCTCAAGTAGAAAAGAAATTGTCACAAATGATTCTCGACAAGAAATTCAGCGGTATCCTCGACCAAGGTGAAGGTGTACTTATCGTATTCGAAGAAACCACCGTCGACAAGACCTACGAGCGCGTCCTAGAGACAATTCAAAGTATGGGCAAAGTTGTCGACACGCTTTATCAGAAAGCAAAGAAACTCTCATAGATGTTACCATTTCCTGGCGACTAATTTCTAATTAAAGTAAAAAAAACAACGTTTATTTTGTTTATTCTGGGATATTACGAATTCTATTACAGATAAAATTAACATAAAAACAATCGTTTCCCTTCTCCTGTCCGAAATGTAACAACTCATAAATACCTACATATTATTATAATTTGTTTATTAAATTTTTTTTGTTGATTAAAATAATTATAAAAAATACGAACACAATTTTTACAGAGCCTCTCTTAATTAACATAATTTGCTTCTGTCGATTTTCAAAGAACTGAAAATTTCAAAACTAACAATTTTTTTTGGCTAACAGTATATATAAAATAATTATTATAACAAAAAATATAGAAAAAAAACATCTGATTTAACAACACTACGACAACGGTCTTTTTATTTAACCGAAAGGATTTTTGAATTTTTCGGCGCGGTGATGTTTCGTTTTTAAGTTTTTAAAAATTATTTTCCTGAAAAACTGCTTTTTTATACTTCTTAATCGAATGTTATGTAAGAATATTAATATATAACAAAAAAATGCTTTTAATCATGTCAAAAAAAATAAAGAGGATTGTATTGGAAACCGATGGAAAAACCAATATTTTGTAAGGACTATGATTTTTTTTTATTGTATTAAAAGGAAGTTGTTTTTGGGAAGGCGAGTGCGTGTGTGTTCAAAACGAAACAAATTCAGCAATTTAATAGCCTGCCTTTGTGAGCACAGTGATGCAGAAGTTAGTGTGTTGGACTACTAATCAAAAGGTCTGAGGTTCAAATCCCGTCGGGGCCAAATTGTTTTTTTTCCCACTGCCCCACCTCTTGCGAAAGTTTGACAAACATCAATCGGCTTAAAATTATAGGTCCCTTCTAGTTCGCATACTAATTGGAGAGCTTAGTTTCAGGCCTGTATGCCTAATATTTTTTTATTTTATTTACGTCATCAAACTACCAGGATCTGCAAAAACCGTACTGCCACAGGTTTCTTATAGAGGAAGAAGAAGAGGAAAGATTTACCTACTATGGTTGCCCTAATATTTATTTTTTAATAGTCAGCCATACATACGAGGGGCGTTCAATATATTCTCTGTATCGGGGTGAAGCTGTGGTTGTATATATAAATTGACATATTTATCAAGTAATACTATTATTTTAGTGCATTCATGTAAAATTTCATATAAATGTGATTATTAATTCGCGTTTTATCTCTAGTTAAACAGAATCATAATGGCAACTGAGACGATGATGGTGAAAATTGAGCATCGCGCTGTAATTAAATTTCTCACTAAGCAAGGAAAAAGTCAAAAAACTATTCATGAAGAGATGGTGGCTGTTTACCAGGGTTCCGCACCTTCATTATCAACTGTGTCAAGTGAGTTCATGAGAGGCAGAGAGAGCATTGAAGACGACCCCCGCTCCGGCGCCCGGCTACTGCTTGTACGGGAGAAAGCATCAAAGAAGTCGAAAAACTTGTTCTTGAGGATGCCCGAATAAAGGTGAAAATGATGGCAGAGATCACCAAGCTTTCAATTGGTACCATTCACACCATTCTTCATGACCGTCTTAACCTTTCAAAGGTCAGTGCAAGGTGGGTGCCACAAATGCTCACAGCGCCTCAGAAAATCGCATGCTGTAGAGAGCTTTTGGAGATGTGTAGTGAGAACGCGGACGGTGTTATGGATCGAATTATTACTGGGGACGAAACATGGGTCCACCACCATGACCCTGAAAGCAAACAAGAGTCCATGCAGTGGCATAAAAAAAGGAACAGACCACCCGAAGAAGTTCAAAGTCACTCCGTCTGCCGGGAAGCTCATGGCCACAGTTCTTTGGGACTCAAAGGGAATCTTGCTCATTGAGTACAAAAAAAAAGGTGAAACCATCAATGCCACATCCTACGCTTCCACTTTGCAGAATTTGCGGGAGGAAATTAAAAAGAAAAGACGGGGTAAACTCGCAGCGGGTGTGTTGCTTCTTCATGACAACGCTCCTGTTCACACGGCGCGAGTTTCCAAGGCTGCTGCGCGAGATTGTGGTTTCGAAGAAATCCAACACCCACCCTATAGTCCAGACCTTGCCCCTAGTGATTATTTCCTGTTTCCGGATTTGAAAAAATGTCTTCGTGGAAAAAGATTTTCGGATGATGAAGAACTCAAGTCCGCAATAAATGGGTATTTTGCAGAGAAAGAGGAAATTTATTTTTTGAGGGTTTAAAAAAGCTTATCTCAAGATGTAACAATTGCATTGATGTTAGGGGAAATTAGATTGAAAAATAAAGACAATTTAAATTGAATTCGCATTTTCCTTCATATCGATACCGAGAATATATTGAACGCCCCTCGTATGTATGTAGTTGAAGATGTTCTAAGAAACTGAGATCGTGCGTAGAACTGCGGTACTTGAGCTATTATTGCACATGCCGTAACTCAGGAATACTTTAGCCGATATTCAAATCAAAAAACTACAGAAATTACTTATCTAACTGGGTTCCAGGGCATAGTAACATAACAGGAAACGAGCGTGCAGATGAGCTGGCCAGGCAGGGCTCAGCTCTGGACGATTCACTCGCTGCAAGGGTTCACATTCCGCTAGGTGCGGTCAAGACACAAATACACTCACAATTCCTGCAGAAAGCCAATCTTCAATGGAGAAGGTTAACTAACTGCATCATATCGAGGAAGATATGGCCTACTTATGACAAAGGGAGAACAGGGGATCTTCTAAACAGAACCCGCCCCGAAGTCTCCAGAATCACGGCGATAATCACCGGGCACTGGCCAATTGGAGACCATGCGGCCAAACTGGGTATCCCATTTAACACCCACTGCCGAAGCTGCGGCAATGTAAACGAAAGAGAAACTCTCTTCCACTTGCTCTGCGAATGTCTGGCACTAGCAAGAGCTAGACTGCGGGCACTGAATCAACCATTCTTCGACGACCTTAGCGCTATATCGAGCAAAGGGATACAAGATCTTATCCGTTTTCTCAACTCCACAGGTTGGATATAGACACACACCAAATCTCTCACAACCACTACAACATAGGTCACACGAGTCGTGGTAACAAAAAGGCACAATAAGTGCTAATTGGGTTCAAACCGAACCGCCACTTCTACCTACCTACCTACTTATCTAAAAATACCTGACTTTTTTGCACGACACATAATCGAGAGTTTCCGTTTCAACAAAAGTACGGAATAATTTGATTGTTTGGACTACAGGGCTTAAGTAGAAGGACCTTTTGGACCAAATCTTCCAATAATAAAGAAGTGTTCAAAGGCTCTTCTAAGGGCTGCTCAGTATCGTCACCATCCCCTTCTTTCTGATTGTAGGGTCTTCCTATATGATTACCTTGCCACGTGTAACCTTAGCTGCCCAACTCCTGCAATGATAATGCAGTACTTTTACAATAATGAACGCGGAATTTGCAGGCATGCAGCATTTTTACATTTATGAACTCGCACATACTTTATGTTCGCTTTCATCGAAACGAATATCTCCATTCGTGTTTCTGACTTTTCACAACATAGGCTTAGTTTCCGAATGAAGCAAAGAATCCACGGGAAAAGTTCGAAAGTCTAGCTGCGATATTGGTATTTATCTATCAAATTTTTAACAAATGCAATGCATTTTAACCAATGCCCCTTCAAATCGATTCGATAAAAGTGGCCGGTAGTCATTTTTCAGCAAATCCGTACCTATGCGGTAATTTCTTGCAGCGTTATCAAACAAGCTCACTTCACCCAGAGTTTTAATTCTGAATGGCATTTAGCATTGGAATGTTCACGTGCTTCCATTTTGTTTTCGATTAAACTGCTTCGCTTGACTTGTTGCTTGGTCAATCAAACGTTAACATTTAATATTCTTGTTCTTCACCAGAACTTGTATTCAGAAGGCCTGTGAGTTCTTGAATTGATGAAAACTTCTGACGACACAAAGTGTTCTGTTTTGATAAAATTATTGATAACTGACAGAAAGAAACATAAACATACAACAACCCGTAAATAACATCGTTAAGACTGAATCAAAATACAACTAAATCCACATAAAGCCGGTAAAACGGATTAAGAACGCAACGCAATCGTAATATTTAAAAAGAAATCAATTGGTTTTAGAACAAGCGAGCGTTGCGAAAACGACCTTCCTTCGGTAAATATTGAAATGATTTTGAACATTTTTAATTTGTATGCCATATTTTAAAACATTGAAAATACTGCCTTGCATTTTTTGAGGACCTCGAGTTTTCAAGAGGCTATACAAAAAACTGCTTCCCTAATGCTTTGTGCTGTCCGTGTCCATTGTTGTTTCTATATAGTTACAACCCATTTTACAAGTCTATATTTTGGATTCCCCTAGAATAGGATGTAATAAGCTATGGGAATATTCCTGATTAAATGATTTATTTGTTTGATTTATTAAACTTGTCAATTATTTTGAGTGTAGGTAAGTACCTCATTAAGTTTATTGAATGGCGCACAAACAAGGCGGTGCAGATTTTGATGTTTAAAGTGTTTGAATGGTTGCGTGAATTCAAATCCAGCAGCAAATTTCTCATCTTTTCATAAAAAAAAATAAAAACTGTCACTCAAGTGCCAATAGAACACTTTCCGCAGAAAAAATGATATAAGACAAGTGACCCGGGTAATTCGTCTACGTTTGTAATCTGACACTAAAATTAGTCGTCCAGGCCGACTAACAAAGGATTTCATTGTAGATACAGAAATGCATCACTACACATAAAGTTGATGGTCAAAATGGTTGATTCCTTCCGCTGCCTTGCCATACGTTTAATCGCTAGAAAGGCATTATAGGACGCAATTATTTTGAAAAAGAGTCGTACTGGTAAATTGAACGGGCTCTCGACCCGTGAAGATTCTCTGCCTGAGACACTGCAGCCTTCCATTCTCCCAGCGAGCTGCTTGCGGTTGTCTGATCAAGACCTCTGATATCTGCGATACCTTGGGTTTTAAACCAAATTGGAAAGAAATACCATTCAAATATTTTTATTTCAGTAAATATAAGCTCAAGAGCTAGAATGTTAATAGCTTATTATTCAAATCGACTCAAGTCATATCCAAAATAATTTGTCCAGCCTTTTTTGTTAAAAATTATAGTTAACATCAACAAATTACGGGCGTGAAATGAAATTTGAAAAAAATGTAACAAAAGCGATTTTCGTAATGTAATGAATTTATAGGACAATGTTTATGTTTCTTTTGAAATACTATAATTTTGCGATGCATTTCAGTGTTTAAGTAGCTTCCTATTCCGCATTCTAGTTGGGTTTGAGTTTATAATCACCCCTATCACAGAATCCGTCGTATTCGGAATTCCGCTACGAAGGATCCAAAATTTCGTGGTAACAAACACATAAATGTCAAAATCTTAATTAATTAGGATTCAGTCAAACAATTTTCCAAGAATCTCAAAATTTGTAGCAAATATTTCCACTGTGATGAATTCTGTGAGAATATCTTTTTTAGTTCGTAGCAAAATTCCGAATCCGACGGATTCTGTGATAAGGGGGATTAATATACAAGTTTTGGTTTTGTAATACATATAGATATTAATATATAATATTAATTGTATGTTAATTATTTTCCAAAGATTTAAAAAGTAAGTTTAAGATGCGTAAGTAAGAATTTGTAGACTTAAGTAGTTTTTGTTATCATGGCAGGTTTAACAAAAATGTATGGTGTCAACATGGCAAGTGCTTGGACATTAGATATGAGCTACGATAGCAGGGATGATTTAGATGATTAGCGTCATGAGGCTTTGAATAGGTTTTCGACCTTAATGTGCTTTTAAACGACATCATTTGTCAATATGCTAAATAATGACGATGATCAGGGAGACTTTAAAGATGTAGAGCCTGTTGCCTCAACTTCATTTGCCGCATCATTTTTAGTTAATAATTGTTGGAACTCATTTCCTTAAGATTTTTGAAATTTGAAAGTTAATGGTAAGTCTTCCGAGTTTGAAAAAGTTTTGTAGAAAAAGTCAAATCTTGTTCTCAAATGAAATTTAGGGGAGACTCAACCCTTCCAGAAGAAATGTTTGGCTTGGAAACCCCACTTAAAGTTTGGTTGTATGCCTTTCCTAAGTCCTTGGAGCAACGTATAGTTCAAGAGACTTTAGCTTATGCGGAACTTTTTTGTGCCTTTTCCATTGAAATTCTTTTTCATTTTCTAATTTTAAATAAAAAGCAAGCTTAAATTATTATTCTTCTTATTAAATTATGGTTGGAAATGGATAATAACCCTCCCACTTAAACGGATGCCTACTGGTCCACCTGTGTGGTTCGCCGGTTCAACGTCAGAAAATAACGGCAGGCCTCCCGATTTTTAATTACTTCATCGCTGAGGCCAAACAAATGCTGGGCCCTATCTCTGTAATTCGATTCGAAAGTAAAAACTGCTCGAAAGTTGTTTCCGATTCTAATTTCAAATGATACTCTGTATAACTTTCGAATCGAAAATGCAAAGAAACCTTTGCAATTTTTGAATAAATGTTCCGAGATCGCTCTGTTTTCAACATAATGGGTTTATCAAGTAAAAGGTAATGTGATATAGAACAAAATTTAGTGACGAAATAATTTATTTATACTAAATATTATTTCTAGTTTTGTTCGTATTTCAAAAGATGCATTTGTGTATGTTTTGAACAGCATAAGTGATGATCTTAGGGAAAGGAAAAAAATCGTCTTCAATACCTAATAAAACTAGGTGCAACGCTTAAATTTCTTGCACAAGGTGGATACCAGCAGCAAATAAGCTGAGATCGATTCACTGGGCTGGCGCAGCAGACCGTTTCAACACTTATTTCTGAAGTCTGTAAAGCTATAGAAAAACAGTTGTGTCAAAAAAAAATCAAAATTTTAATATGACGAATGATGAAAACATAGAAGAAAAAAAATATTTCCTTTTGCAATCTGGCATACCGGTAATTGTTGCAGTTGTGGATGGAACACACATTCAAATGATTAGACAGAGGAACAATGAACATTCATTTTTCAACCGAAAACTGAAACACAGCATAAATGCAATGGTGCTAAGTTCACTTTAAAATCTAGTTCTTGATTTGTTTTAATTAATTTATGGAGACTTGTTTCTTGTAGATATGTGATCACCGGATGATTATCCGAGTTGTTAATGGATCATACGGTGGAACATCCCACGACTCACATGTTTCGAATCTTCATATCATCATATTAATATTTGTTATATTTTCTTCAATTAATTTACCTATAACATTTTATCAAAAAATATTATTTATGTCTTTTTTTTAATGAATTTTAATGACATTTTAGCTATTAGCAAAACTTTTCCGTATGGTACATAGATATCGAATGTAATTTCCGAAATTCGAATGTATTTAGCAACGAAAATAGAGTTGTCAAGTACGATATTTCCGATTTTCGAGCAAATGTTTCTAGATAAATGAAATTCAGATTTCAATTTTCGAATTACACAGTACATATTTTCCGAATTCGAACGATTTAACTTTAGAATCGAATTACAGAGTTAGGCCCCAGGGGTTACTCCGGCCTAACTCTGTAATTCGATTCTAAAGTTAAATCGTTCGAATTCAGAAAATATGTACTCTGTAATTCGAAAATCGGAAATTGAAATCCGATTTTCATTTATCTAGATACATTTGCTCGAAAATCGGAAATATGGTACTTCACAACTCTATTTTCGTTGCTAAATACATTCGAATTTCGGAAATTTCATTCGATATCTATTTAACATACGGAAAAGTTTTGCTGAAAGCAAAGCACATTTCAGATGTTTATGAACGAACAACTGCGTAAAAATGGAATTTACGTCGATCGCAGTCATTTTAATAAGTAATATGATAGATTGTTCTCAGCCATTACTTATCTGTAGTATTTGCGGGGCAGGGACATAAGTCCCAACTTTTTTATTTGGGACTTATGTCTCACTTAAGTGGGACATAACTCCCAAAATTGATTCCTAAAAGTAAAAGTTGGGACTTATGTATCACCAATCACATCACATCTATGCAATTTAAACATACAGCTGAGCCCAGCGACACATTTAACATCTTGCTCGTTGCAGGGACGTTTGAACCTCGCTAATCCATCGCCAGCAAAGAATAACTGAAACCAATTAGGATTCGTCACTTTTCCTTCAAGCAGATAATCAAGGGCAATATGATTGGACTTAAGACGCTTCCGTGGTGTACACCTCTTTGATTGCGAATTCCTCGGTGACGCCAACGATACATCTTACTCTTATCTTTACTCCCTCAAACATATATACATGTCCATGACCACCCGTACGTAGATTTCTGGAACTCTTCGTTGTCTTTGCGCTACCCATAACAGATCCGTTGGTTGTCTATTGCAGGACTTTCCAAAATCAACCAAAACCATATGCAAATCATTCAATGCATCACGATGTTTTTCCATCATGATCCTTATACTTTGGATTGCATCTATGGTTGATTTATCAAATAGCCGTACTATTTTTCGCATTCGGCTATTTAATACCCCCTAAAGGATCTTCATGGTGTGTGACATCAGCTTGATTGAACGGTACTTATCAGTCTCGCGTATCGCCTTTTTATTTGTACAAAATAAGAAGAAAACTCTCCCTCCACGGGTTAGGCATGCTTGGGGTCACTGTTTGATTTGGAGTAGGTGCGAGGTTTTATTTACGCACTTGGCCTTATTGTTTGGGATTTATGTCCCATCTCCGACAAAATATTTTGGAACTTATGTATGTCCCGATGGTGTGGGACATAAGTCCCAAATCAAATCAATCCCCACTTAGATGGGACATAAGTCCCAAAAGAAAAAGTTGGGACTTATGTCCCGGGGACTTATGTCCCTGCACTGTATTTTCACCCATTTTCAACAAAAACAAATTAAAAAGCAATACGATTCTGAAATCTGCACGATTGCGCTCAAAATTGCGCAATAAATAAAACTCTACTACATTTATGAATTCTCTGCTTAGCAGTGATGAAAATTGATGCATTTGTGAACTCTCTGCTTAGCACATCTTGCGCAATATTATTTATGAATGGGCTCATTGTCTCTTATTATCTTTCTGTGAATTCTTTCTTCAGCACAAATTTCTTCATGAAGCCACAAAGCAACTGAATCCATATTCAAAGTGAAATTCAATTATTAACGAATAAATTTTATTAATCAAAAACGAATTATTAGACTTTTTTTTGAATTTAAAATGACATTTTTGACAAAAACAGCGCGAGTCTCGGAACATTTATTCGAAAGTTGCAAAGGTTTCTCTGCAACATTTTCATTCGATTTGAAAGTTATACAGAGTATCATTTGAAATTAGAATCGGAAACAACTTTCGAACAGTTTTTACTTTCGAATAGAATTACAGAGTTAGGCCCCTGTATTTTTGAGATCGAGGAGTTTTTAGGTCTGCCTCTCTTTCACGTTTGTATGGGAACGTTGATTGATTTTGCGTTTTTGACGGGGTTCGTAGGATTTCTCCTTTGAAGATGATAGTACCAACTGAGCTGCGCTGTAGAGCCTTCCTTTCAGCTCAAAGGATTTTTTACGGTCAGAGAAGATGACAGAGTTTTCCGCCACTTCATCCACCCTACGCTTACACGATGTTTAATGTCATCACAGCTTCCTTCGCTATTGATCATAGATCAAAGTTATTTGAACTTTTTGCACCTGGGAATCACTCTACCATTCATATAAATGTCTAGAATAGTTCGTAGTGATTCAGAGAACAGGCAGCACAAGTATTCTGTTTCTCGGAGTATAACGATACACATTCCTTTCCAAAATGTCCACCTATACATTAAGTGCACGTTCCGGTTAACGTTTGATCCTCGCTAATGATGGCTTCATCGGCAGCAAAGAATAACTGATGCAATTTGGAGTTTGTCACTTTTCTTTCAAGCAGATAACCAGGGGCTGTAATAAATATTAAGGGATATAAGACGATTCCCCGGCGTACACCGAATTTAATTCTTTAACTGTTTAATTTTATTTTTTTCCTTTAACGTTAAATTTGTTGAATTTTTTTAATTTAAGTATTTATTTATTTAAAATTAATTTAATTTTATACTTAAATAATTATACTAAAATTTATTGTCAATTAATGAAACAAAAAAACCAATTTCCTCAATACTAGTTTACCAATGTATAAAACGCTTCCTATAAATTGGTCCTTCAAATGTCTGTTAGGGCCGAACGCATACTGTGTTTTTTAAGATACAACCATTTTTTTTGTCAAAAATATGAGTTAAAATAATCTAAAAACATAGGGACGGGCTACAGTCCGCTTGGGCGAACTGTTGGATACCCTATTCTTATTCCTATCCCTCATAAGTGGGCGTGACAAAAGTCTAAGTATAGTTGAATTGTTAAGAACGCTTTACATATTTTGTTATACAACATTTAAAGGATTTTATCAAAAAAAACGCTCCCTAGCTCAAACTTGGGTGTTTCAATAAAATTGTTTTATTTAATTGTGGGCGTGTCAGTAGGCGAATTTAAAAAAATTAACACATGAGCATAAAGCGCCCCTAGAGAGTATATATTATAAATTTCAGCTCCCTAGCTCACTTTGAATTTTCAAAAAAAAAAAATAATAATAATTGTGGGCGTGCCAGTGGGCGGATTTTGAAAATATTTACACATAAGTATAAAGGGCCCATAGAGAGTATATATTATAAATTTCAGCTCCCTAGCTCAAACTTTGGATTTAAAAAAAAATTGTTTTATTTATTTGTGGGCGTGTCAGTAGGCGGATTTTGAAAATATTTATACATGAGCTTAAAGGGCCCATATAGAGTATATATTAAAAATTTCAGCTCCCTAGCTCAAATTTTGGTTTTTCAATAAAATTGTTTTATTTTTTTGTGGGCGTGGCAGTGGGCGGATTTTGAAAATTTTATATCCCGAGCAGTTTTAGGAGTCATAGATCATATATAAAAAATTTCAGCTTCCTAGCTCAAAATTCGATTTTTTCCAAAATTTTGTTTTTTTGAGTTTGTGGGCGTGTCTGTGGGCGGATTTCAAAAATTCGTAAACTTGATTATTTCGGGACCCTAGAGAGTATATGGTTAAAATTTCAGCTCTCTAGGTCCAGTTTAAAGGCCTAATTTTTGCCGACGGACGGACGGACATGGCTAGATCGACATTACTATCGATGCTGATCATAAATATAGTAACTTTTAGGGGTCTACGGGCAATATTAAGGTATGTTACAAACTATGCGTCAAAATTAATATACCCCTAGAATAGGGTATAAAAATAATGCTAATATTTTACAGTTTATATCCTGCCACTTGTTGCATATTGATTTGGCACACAACTTTACGCTTTATATGCACAAATAGTGGCATCAGGCAATTGTGCAAAAATTGTCCAGTCCTATGTATTTCCATGTGAAGTCTTTAAAACTATTGTCGAGGGACACATGTATATGTAAAGCAAATATACATTTATTGCTATGCTTTCGTTGATTTATGAATGAGGCGATAAATTCCGGTCTACATTAGGTGAGGAGGGTTGTCGGCCCGTTCTAACCATTTCCAATAGCTTATGTTTATCTCTTTAACATAAAGCTCAAATTACGAGTATTAAAACTAATCAAGATAAAAACAAAAAAATATTGTGTAATGTATAGTGAGCGGAAAGAGAGCGGAATATTTGTCCCTTTAAACGTATCCACGTTCCATAATTCAATTTTGCGCATGACACGAATTTTGTCGGTGAACAATTTTTGTTTGTCCTCCTGCAATAGTGTTAATACTAAGCTTTTCTTTGACTACCGTATGAATTGAGTGGAAAATGGAATAAGGAAACCTTCACATGAAATGTATTAGATGAATATAAGGGGGTAGTACAGTGGGATATGTTTACTTCTCAGATGAGCTAGCTGGCAGCACTCTTTGGGGTTAGAAAAAAAAGAAAAGAAATGTGAAAGTAGCAGATATATGGAAATTTTAAGAATAATTCATTCCACGTAACTCTGGCTTATGCACTTCTCCGTGAACGAGTTAATTTCTTGAGCACTTTGATCACTCTCTATTTCTAATCTCTGTGTGCTTGTTTCAGATTACATTTTTTGAGGAAAGAATATATAAAAAAAAACATTTAACTGGATGAGTGAGGCAAGGTAGGAAGAGATATAAATAACATTGAAAAAATCTTACTTTACATGACCAGTCTACCTCTGCCAGTAGAAAACTTAGCCCACTTCCCTTGAATGTGCCGAAATAACTCAACAGATTTTACCTGTCACAAAAGATACAACAACTTTTTGGAAACCTTTAAGAGAATTTTGAACCGTTGAAAACTTACTGATGCATTTTCAAATAGGTGATCGAAGTCAGTGTTGGGCGCAGTGGCTCAGTGGTTAGTATATCGGATTACTAATCGAAAGGTCCCCGGTTCAATTCCAGAAGGGGCCAAGTAACATCTAGAGTTTTATTTCCACTGTCCCACCTCTTGCAAACGTCTGACAAGCATATAAGAGTATCAACTGCCATGAGAAGCTTCTCAAATTTGCCGTTCAGATTCGGCTTAAAGTTGTAGGTCCCTTCCACTTCGTACAAGATAGTGGTTGGAGAAGCTAGGTTTAAGGCCCTGTATGGGCCTAAATGCCTAATATTTATTTTTATTTTTGATCGAAGTCAGTATATATACAAAAGTAAGATGGGTTTTTGCCTAATAGCGGTCCAGAAAGCAAAAACCGTCATCAAATGGTCATCAAACAACTTTTCATTCGCAGTTTGGAATGCGGCTACATTCCAGAAGCCTGGTGTGAAGTGAAGGTGGTCTTCATTCCCAAGGCAAGGAAATCTAGTCATCAATTTTTAGAGTTTCAGCACGATAAGTCTACATTTGTCATCCTGAAAAGCTAGAATTACGTAAATATATTATTATTAAAATTTGCATTACAGGCAATGGGAGTGGAAACAACACTACACAATGTCGTTAGAAGTATAGAAAAGTCCCTTAAGGATAAGGAATAAACACTAGCAGCGTTTTTGGACATTGAAGGAGATTTTCAAAAAGTCAAAACATGTACGGTGGAAAAACCACTGCAGAATACCCATCGTTGGTATTCTCTCTTTAAGGTCTCTCTTTAAGGTAATTATGAGCCTGCTCAGCGGTCATGAAACTGCGAAAGATTTCAGACCAATTAGTTTGACCTCCTTCGTACTGAAGACGCTCGAACGTCTCCTAGACAACCACCTGAGAGGGGCAATAGATGCTTCACTCCTCTCCAAATCTCAACACGCCTACCTCAAGGGAAGATCTACAGAAACAGCTCTTCACGAGGTAGTGCGTACGATAAAAAAAATCCCTACACTACAAAGAATACACCTTGGCTACCTTCCTAGACATAGAAGGAGCCTTCAACAATGTACACACTGAAGCTATTCTAGAGTCCCTGAGGGAGCTGGGAATATCAAACCATCTAAGTCAATGGATTGTTTCCATGCTCAGCACTAGAATCATTCAAGCAGCTTTATGAAATAGCAATATAACCAAATATGCCAGGAGGGGAACCCCTCAAGGAGGAGTCATCTCACCCCTACTCTGGCTCCTAGTAATGAACAAAATCCTCATAAGTTTAGACAGAGTAGGAATCAAAGTAGTCGGGTATGCGGACGATATGGTGATATTGGTGTCAGGAATGTTTCCCTCCGTGATTAGTGAAATCATGGAGAATGCTCTAAGCAAAGTTAGCACTTGGGCAAAAAAGTGCGGTCTGGGAGTCAACCCGGGGAAAACTGTGCTGATGCTCTTCACCACCAAAACCAACATACCTGACTTTACGCTTCCTCGCCTAAACGGCACACCCCTACCCCTTTCAACCAGTGCCAGGTATTTAGGAGTTATCCTAGATCCTAAACTCAACTGGAAAATAAACATAGAACAACGGGTAAAGAAGGCATGTATAGCCTTCTATGCCTGCAGCAGAACCTTCGGAAAAAAGTGGGGCCTGCAACCAAAATTGACCCTGTGGATGTACACAGCCGTGGTACGACCAATCCTCACATATGGGTCAATAGTATGGTGGCCGGCCCTAAAGAAAAATTACAATATTACCAAACTTAATAAGGTACAAAGAACGGCATGCATAGGAACAACGGGAGCTCTACGGTCAACACCGTCAGACGGACTCACAGTCTTACTACATCTTCTACCTCTTGATCTACATATAACAAACATCACAGCACACAGCGCGATCAGGCTCAGAGAGTCTGGATGCTGGACTGCGAAACACTACGGCCACCGTAGTATTCTAGATTCTCTACCTAGAAAACTAGTTCCGCCTTCAACAGACTACATCATTCCCAGAATGTCTTTCACAAAACATTTCGCCGTTCAAATCCCTACCAGATCAGAATGGCAAAATGGACAAGTGACAAGGGATTTCGATCAAACAATCTACACCGACGGTTCAAAAATGGACTGCGGCGTAGGTGCGGGAGTTTTTTCGGAATCCTTAAACATCGCAAAATCGTACAGAATTCCGGATACTGCAAGCGTCTTCCAGGCGGAGCTACTGGCTATCCGTGAAGCCTGTCGCCAGATCAAACTTCACTCCAATATAACACCGAGGCAAAAGATCGCCATAATTATTGACAGCCAGGCTGCCATTAAAGCGATCGCTTCCGTCACTATATCCTCTAAGTTAGTACTAGAATGCCGTAATGAGCTGGCCCTGCTTGATAAGTTCAAGGTTACCCTGATCTGGGTTCCAGGGCACAGTAACGTTTATGGAAACGAACATGCCGACGAACTGGCCAGGCAAGGCTCAGCTCTCCACTGCTCTCTGGCGGAACTAGTCCACATTCCGCTCGGAGCAGTTAAGGCAAATATCACCGCAGAATACCTTAAGAAAGCCAACCTCAGATGGAGCAGGCTGACTGCATGCGTCATATCCAGGAAAACGTGGCCAAACTACAACAAAGCAAAAACAACCGACCTTCTAGGTAGAACCCGAAAAGACATCGCAAGACTCACAGCGATCTTTACGGGACACTGGCCTATAGGTGACCATGCGGCCAAGCTGGGCATCCCATACAATACACACTGCCGCAGTTGCAAAGTGACAACTGAAAAAGAAACCCTAATTCACTTTCTATGTACCTGTCCGGCTTTAGCTAGGACCAGACTACGAACATTGGGAAGCCCCTTCTTCAATACACTTGAGGAAGTCTCCGAGAAAAGTATCAAGGAACTGATAACTTTCCTGAACTCCGCGGGTTGGATTTAGCCTCCCACACCAATCGATAATACCCAGGTTTACGTGAGTTTGTGGTAACAAAACGGCACTCAGTGCTAATTGGGTTTGTCTCATCAAACCGCCACACCTACCTACCCTATGAGCCTGCTCAAAGGCAGGAACATCAAAGCAGCACTAGGCGATATTGACCTAAAAGTCACTGCCTCCAGAGGCACAGTTCAAGGTGGAGTCATTTCCCCCTTACTTTGGGTCATCATCTCGAATGAAATACTGTTGAAATTCAAAAACAGATGGGTCAAAGCAGTTGCAAACGCAGATGACGAGGTGTTGCTTGCGCTGTTCACAAACAACAGAAGCATACCACAATTTAACCCACCAGCGATTGAGGGAGTACCCCTGAAGGTTGCGGATAGTGCAAAATATCTGTTTTATTGTCGACAGAAATCTGAGTTGAAAGCCTAATGGCGATGACAGAGTTGATAACCAATCTATGAACCATGATAGCCTCTCACTACCAACTCCTACTCTACACCTCCACGTTGGTGGCTGCTGGGTGCCTAGTACCTCGGCTGGAGATTGGGTAACCAACCCCTTTGGAATGTCGTTGGTGGCAGCGGACGAGAGAAGCGGGAGGAGTGTTTTTCACACTGAGACACTTGCTTCAGACGGCATCGGAGGAATTTCCTAGATGCGATGACCACGGCCATCGTCTACCAGTTCCAGTCAGTTTGCACTATGAGTGTTATCCCTATATGAGTTCCTTTGACCTAGTTGAATCCCAGGTCTTTAGGGATCTCCAATGCTGAGCCAGGGTATTGGAAAAGAGTTGGTGTCGGATGAGCCCTAAATGGGCCAACGGCAGCGCTCATATCCCTGACCCTGGGTTACTGACTCTGGAAAACCCGGACCCTGGTTCCTAAAATATGGAACTGGCCCTCCAGGTTGGTTGTGCCATCGGAGTACCGTTCCGACCACGTGAAACATAAATAGTTATGAGAGAAATACATGAAGCCTCGGAAAATGGATACCCCCATATGGCCACCAGACCCGTAACGTCAAAGGACTACGATCTGAGAGTATGCATCTCAAACGTGCGTACACTGTACACCCTAGATGGTACAAGGCAGATATTACCGCGATCCAGGAGATACGATGGATAGGATCAGGTATGACGAAAAGGAAAAATTGGGACATTTATTACAGCTGCCATAAAAGATTGCATATGTAAGGGTGCGGATTCGTCGTGGGAAATCGGTTTAGGACAAAAGTAATAGATTTTAAGCCGATAAGTGATCGCCTGGCTGTGATCCGCATCAAAGCTACATTTCATATGGTGGAACCGCCAACCAAATCGATCATGTGCTAATCGATGCGAGGCACGCATTTAACATCATAAAAGTGCACAAATTCTGAGCGGCAAACGTCGACTCTGACCATTTCCTTATCGCGGCTAAATTTAGAGTTCAACCGTCCAACGAGAAGAAACTGCGGACTGCCCAAAAGAAGAAATTCGACGTTGGACGCTTTATCACACCTGGAGTAGCCAGAGTTTTCAGAGACCGGATAAGCGAGAGACTCTCCTCTGTGCATTCACCACCACAATATTTGGAACCGATATAGTGACATCATCAAAAAGGTAGCCGAAACCACCAAGATTTCCAACAGCTGCTTAATAGGGATCATGTAGAGAGAGTGATAGACCAGACGAGAACCCAAGTCCTGTGAATGAAGAAAAGATTTGACCAGTCAGTATAGAAAAGGCTGGCTTAGATATAAGAAAGCCAAAGAACAATAAGGCCGCCGGCTCTGGTGGTTTACCAGCGGAGCTATTCAAATACGGAGGTGATGTTTTGGTAGGGCTCATGCACCTAATCATCAACCAAGTATGGGTGGAAGAAAGCATGCCCGATGACTGGACTATCAGCTCCATACGCCCCATCTTCAAAAAGGTGATCCTGTCGCATATAAGATCCTATCCAACGTACTGTGTGAACGTCTGAAGCCGTTCTGCAAAACACTCATCGGCACGTTCCAGTGTGGCCCAGCAGATAGACAATCGACAACATTTTCAAACTGAGGCAAATCCTTGAAAAGACAAATTTCCTCGACTTTAAAGCCGCTTATGATAGCATTCGTCGTCAGGAGTGTTCTATGTGGTGATGGCCGAATTCGGGATCCCGTCAAAACTGATACAGTTGTGTCGCGTGACACTTGAAACCACGCAGTGTAATGTGTAGTTTGGAAGCAGCTTGTCCGAATTGTTCCAAATTTTTACCGGATTTCGGCAAGGAGATGCGCTATCAAGTGACTTCTGCAATCTTGTTCTGGAGAAAATAGTCCGAAGGGCAGGTGTTAACATGGAAGGCTCTATCTTCAATACTCGTAGATCCGTTCAGCTACTGGGGTATGCGGACGATATCGGGATTATCGGCCGTTACCAGTATGCCGCGTTAGAGGATTTCACGGCGATTGACGAACAGACGAAATTGGTTGGTCTTGAAATAAATGAGGACAATACCAAGTACATGCTATCAACAAACAAACAAACATCTGTCCACCGCCTAGGACAAAACGTCACTATAGATAGCAATAACTTCGAGGTAGTTAAGGAGCTCATCTACCTTGGAGTAAACATCAACTCCACGAATGACACCTTAGTTTAGATCCGGCGGAGAATTAACTTGCGAAACCGCCGCTACTTCGATTTAGCGAAGCAAATGGGGTCAAAACTCCTCACTCGAAGGACAAAATGCATGCTCTATCGAACCTTAATTCTACCAGTACTGCTTTATGGCGCCGACTGCTGGACGATAAGTAGAAAAGGGGAGCTAATATTGGGTTCTTATGGAAAAAAATACTCCGTCGGATATTTGGTCATGTGTGCAAGGAGGTCGAATGGAGAAGAAGATACAACCGCGAACTATATGAGCCGTACCAAGATGTGGATGTAGTCCACATTGAGCGAATGGAAGATAATGCTCCAGCCAAGGGGACCTTTGACTCCCAGCCCTCTTATTCGAGAAGGCACGGAAGACCGAACATCCGTTTCAAAGACTAAGCCATCGCGGATGCCAGAGCGCTTGGTCTGGAGAACTGGAAGCAGCGTGCCCGGGATCGCAGAGGGTGGAAGGCTGCAGTATCTCAGGCAGAGACTCTTAACGGGTCGGGAGCCCCTTAACTAAGTAAGTAACGGTGATGCCAAAAATATAAAAACTAGCATGTATTGGTATATCTGGTGCAATGAGAACGATACCAATCGCAGGCTTGGAAGCAATACTCAATCTACTACCATTGGAAGTATATATAGGAGTAGCCTGCTAAAAGTGCCTTTGGTGATCAGGTAACTCTGACTACATGCCTCCTTACCTAGACTTTGAAGACCATTCCGAGCGGGGAGGAATCCCACGAAAGGAAATCAATATCTATCTTCACAGCTGGATCAAAGATGTATTGTGAAACTGGTGCTGGATTATTCTCAGAGCAATTATACATACACAGATTGACCAGACTACCTGGTCGCTGCAGTGCAGCATTCACTGAAGTTGCAAGCATGCTTTCAATGATGGCGATACCACAAAATGATATTAACACATTTATTGATAGCCAGACGGCCATAAAAGTGGTACCTGCTACCCAAATTAAATCTCAGCTTCTTCGCCGCTATAGTGAAGAGCTCATGGCTCTTGGCTCGCAGTATAAGACGAATTTGTGCTGGGGCCCTGGAACTAATGATCTAGCGAGAAAAGGCTCTGCGATGCAACAAGAGCATGGACTTCGCTCGGTCAAACCACCACTCTGTTATCACAGAGAACAAGTTGAATACAAGATCCGAGTGAAAGTCAACAACCAGGTGAAAAAAAAATTGAACCAACAAACTTTAACTTGTTAACAAAATTTTCGGGATTATATCCGGTGATGATTTGCTTAGAAACCAGACAGTGAAACAAAATCTCAAAGAAGATGACAGCTGTAGAGGTTGCACTGATGAAGAGATTCATGAGGACAAACCTCACTTTCTCTGTCACTGCCCAAGTCTCTGTCACTTGGGGAACAGAACACTTGGAAGATTCTTCTTCCAAGAAATTCCAGAACCCTCTGATATCTCTCTATCTTATCATAAGGATATAAAGATTTTTGGACAACGGTGAGTATAGGAAAGAAGACCAAGGAAGGAGGACCAAAGCCAAAACAACGACGCCAACACTCCCACCGAAATGTATCACAAGTAGAGTCGCTCTGTTCCACCAACCCTGAAAATCTTCAAGTGTTTTTCAAAATGATTAAAGTGAAACTTTGAAGTAAAAATCCCAGCAATGTATTTCTCCATCGAACTTCCGGTGGCAGCCACCCTTTATGGCTCGTATTTTGTTCTTTCATAGTTGATCTAAGTGAAATTAGTTTCTTGAGCCTTGAAAGTATGGGTGGGCTTTTGACTACACAATGAAGCATACCCACCCAGTCTCTTGAAGTTGCTTAACTACGCACTTTTCCAAAAAAGAAAAAAAGCTTCAGAAATTTCCACCAAAACATAGCTCAAAGCTCTCTGTTATGCTCTCGGAAATCAAATCAGAGGCAAAGAAAACACCAACACATGCACAGACACACTGTGATGTTCACTGAGCCAAGAGGGTGAATAAAATTTTCATTTCATTACATTACAAAATCGATCGCATGATGGCGCTACTGTTTCAACATAACTTGTCGTCACAAAAGTAGTTGTCTATAGCAAATATTCTCAATTTTATCGATTCCGTTGGCCAAAAAACTACAATAACGTTCTAAATCTATTACTGCGAAATTTATCCATCCCTTTAAGGTCCATTGATTGCGGTCCCTCGGTAGTTGAAAGAAATGTGAAAATTAGGAAAATGTTTAGTTCTTGTGAGTTTTGATTGTGAACAAAACAAAAACGGTGAAAAGGTAATAGTGGATAATGTGTTAGCAGAATATAACTAAACAAGGATGAATAATTTAAGTGAGTTGAAATCTCTTTTAATCTTTTTTTGAAAATCCTGTGAAAAAACATACTCTTGTTGAAGAGACAATATTATTTGATATGTACTTTCATTATAAAGCTATTTATCAGGGCCAATTTGCAATTGTATCTACATCCAAGTCCTTGCACAAAAAAAAACAACAAAGATGTAGATACAACGAATAAGAGGACTCATTTTATTGAGACCATTTATGTAATTGCTTTAAGGATCCTTCATTTACCATTGAAATAATCGTTTAAAGTCTCGCATCGCGTTATTTATTTTCCAAGAGAATCTTTTCCTTATCTACTCGAAAAAACAAACGCAAATCATTGCGTGGAATCATTAACATCTTCAAGCTGTTTTCAAGAAGCCACTATATTAGGGGAGTAACAAAAACCAAGCCTTCCTCAAGTGTTCCGTACTTAAGAATGTCAAGAGGTTTTCACACGGTTTTTGCCTTATTTTTCCTTTTTGTTCGCTAAACCATCGATTTTCTTGTGACATGAACACCATCATCTGGTTTTCGATTTATCGAAAAATAATAATGGTGTGTCTTGAAGTGGGAAAAATGTACTACAAGAGTGGGGTTCGTATTTGTATGCATCGAAAACAGGGGCCAATGAGATGGCAATAATGGTCCTGTGACATTGATGGGATGTTTAAGGAGCTCTTGTCTGTATGTGCGTTGATCGCAGTCAAAAATTTGATAACTTGCCTTACCTTGGGTAATTGAATGACGTATAATAGTCGATAATATTGTTGAAATAGAAAGCGGTTTGGTATGTGCGCAGAAATAACGGATATTAAAATGGAATTTGCAATTTGAAAATAATCTCTGGGAGCTTATTGTTCCTTTCCATAGTCAAAGGAGCTTAGTCAAATGTACATACGAGTATTTACGAATGACTGAATTTGTGAGAATATTTTATTTAAAATAATTCTACAAATGATACTGCAATTTTGAGATATAACTAACGCAAACGCAGAGGGCATATGAACTATTAAAAATATTTTTGTTTATTTTCGGTTGATCAGTTTCACACAGGTTGTATAGCTCCTGTATAGAAGCTGCTATTTCCCAACAGGAGATTGATACAATTTCGTGATTCTTTTAATTAAATTTATCACCCCTACGAGTTGCGTAATTTCTTGCTTTAGTATGTATTATTTTTAATGAGAGTACATATTTGTCCATAGGATACCTTAAGGCGAAAGCGCTTGGAAAGAAAAGGATGCCAAGAAGGAATAGTTATGAATACTGTTTGCTCTTCTCCATATCCAGTGAAAATAGTGATTTCAAATAAATTTGTATGGAGCAAACTTGCTTCCATAGGACCATGAAGACAGCCCGCTGAGCTATTACTTTGATGAATTAAATTTTTATCAAATTAAGCATGATTCTCGATCACATTTATTATTAACCAAATCATCAACCAAGTATGGGTGGAAGATATAATGCCCACTGACTCGACTATCATCTCCATATGCCCCATCTACAAGAAAGGCGATCCGTTACAAGAACTATTGAGGCATATCCTTTTTTATGGCGTACATAAGATCGCGTATCTAACGTAATATGTGAACGTCTCAACCTGTTCTGCAACATACCAATCGGCCACGAAAGATAAACAAAAGACCAAATTTTCACACTCAGGCCAACCCTGGAAAAGACCAATGAATATCAAGTCGAGAATCACTATCTTTTCATAGACTTTAAAGCCGCATATGAAAGCATTCATCGTCAAGAGCTCTACAGGGCGATGGACGAATAGAGGACCCCGGAAAAATTGATCCAGCTGTGTGGCGTGAAACTTAAAAACACATGGTGTTATGTGCAGAGTTGCTTCTAGCTCTTCCAAACTTGCACCGGATTTCACAAAGGAGATGCGCTGTCATGTGGGTTCTTTAATCTTGACGATATCTACATCACGGGGTGAATTGCCTTTATAGCGATTAAAGAACAGGAGGAATTGGTGGTCTTGATGTAAATGAGCACAAAATTAGAACAAAACCAAGTACATGCTATCAATCAAACAAACATTTGTCCATCGCGCGCCGCCCGTTGAGAAAAAAAATACTAAGCACCAAAAACTTCTTTCCTATCCTCCTATTCTTTCGAATAGTAAGTAGCGCCTAAAATCATGCAATACAATACTACACTGCTAGGTGCAAAAAATGCATGCGCTGTGTTTAACACTATAAGGGTACTGTGCATATACAGAAACAAGAAAGCCCCTTTAGCGTAAGCGAATTATATAAAAAAAAACACAATTTGTTTTGCCACACCGAAGTAGCAAAAGTTTCCAGAGGGTACTTATTTGTCGGATTTTCACTAAGTTGTTATTTGTCGAGTTGACGTTTACTCCGAGGTAGGTGAACTTCCTTTATACCTCGAAGTTGCTGCTTTGAACAGTGACGTTTTGTCCTAGTCGGTAGCAAGAACTTTGTCCTCGCTAACTTCAAGGCCAATCAATTTTGCCTGTTTCTCAATCAACGTCAAATCCTCTAACACGGCATGCCATGATCGGCCATGATTAGTCAGTCCTTGAACGGGCAATAAAGAAATTTGTATACTTAAAGGTCAATAGATGGAACATGTTTGGCAGCATGCAAAGTAATTTTGAAATTACCTGTAGTTAACAATTCTTACACCGGTCAACTAGAAGTGGGTAAAAAATAGGTTAGGGTAGTTTAAAGAAAAGTATCTGTCAGCCGTAGCCATCACACTTGGACCAGAACAAGGTCCTTTGTGATACTACTGCTGCTTGCATCAGCATTCCATGCTCTGCGATGCTTTCTGATACTCATAAATCTAAGATTTTTTCATTCTTGTTAAACCGATAAGAGGTTCTTATGAAGTGCGAGAGACTTATATTGAAGGTGTTAATTAAATCATTTAGATCGATGTGGAAGAAAGCTACTAGATAGTTTTTTATTTCTTAAAAGATAGCGGGCATATGCAAAGAAGGTTGATAATATTCGTCTCCTTTTCTTCGTCTATAGGACTTCTACAAAGATCGTTTGAATATATCCAACCCCTTGATCCGTGAGATGGGCAATATGCAATCTGTTTAAAGGTAACAAAGATGAAAGATAAACGAAACAGTACTAGGGCGTATACGTACTGTATAAGACAATGTATCCAAAACTAAGCGACAGTTGTGCATCTGCGGACTTCAAGTTAAATTCCCAGGTGCTTTATTATATCCTATTCTAAGGGTATATTAATTTTGACGCATAGTTTGTAACATACCTTAATATTGCCGATAGACCCATAAAAGTTACTATATTTATGATCGATAGTAATGTCGATCTAGCCATGTTCGTCCGTCCGTCCGTCCGTCGGCAAAATTTAGGCCTTTAAACTGGGCCTAGAGAGCTGAAATTTTAACCTTATACTCTCTAGGGTCCCGAAATAATCAAGTTTACGAATTTTTTAAATCCGCCAACAGACACGCCCACAAACTCAAAAAAAAACACAATTTTGGAAAAAAATTGAATTTTGAGCTAGAAAGCTGAAATTTTTTATATATGATCTATGACTCCTAAAACTGCTCGGGATATAAAATTTTCAAAATCCGCCCACTGACACGCCCACAATTAAATAAAACAATTTTATTGAAAAACCAAAATTTGAGCTAGGGAGCTAAAATTTATAATATAACTCTCTAGGGGCGCTTTAAGCTCATGTGTAAATATTTTGAAAATCCGCCCACTGTTTGGAAAACCAAAGTTTGAGCTAGGGAGCGTTTTTCTTACAAAAGCTTCGTTTTTTTCTATTAAATCCTTTAAATGTTATATAACAAAATATGTAGAGCGTTCTTAACAATTCAAGTATACTTACACTTTTGGCACGCCCACTTATGAGGGATAGGAATAAGAATAGGGTATCCAACAGTTCGTCCAAGCGGACTGTAGCCCGTCCCTATGTTTTTTTTTTAATTTGCTTACGCTAAAGGGTTTTATATGTTTTTTCAGTACCCTAATAGTGGAAAGAACACAGCGTAAGCATTTGTGTGTAACAGCAAGCAGCACCTGGCAATATCGTATTTCATTGCATGCTTTTCGGTGCTACTTACTACTAGAAAGAATAGAGAGACAGGAAAGAAGGGTATGGGTGCAGTTGTAGGGTTTTTATCCACGGTTGGATGGATGGGGTAAGCCATCAAAAGATTTTGATTAAATTTAATGTTTTGGATAAGTGAGGTGCGGGTAAGCAAACGGCATATTAAGTTTTTCCAAAACAGTCAATTGTTTCTTTTTAATTTAACCCTTGGGAATAAGGTTGACACTGCGAACTGAAAGATCAATTGTATCTAAAATGGTTTATTATCTCAAAAAACATACCACCTCCCTTATGAAGGTCATTATATCGCTGGTAGCAGAGTTTCTCAACTCTAGTGATGTATGAATATCTCTGTCAAAAATTCGTGTTCCTAACCTATGTAATGCCGGCGATTCACAGAGAATGTATTCAGAGGATTCCTCCTCTTCCAGACATAACATATGGCCTGCTTAGCCTTTTTGATTGTCTGAGCTCAGGAAGATTTTTCAATGGGCTAGACGAAGTTTTTGTTCCCAATAATTAATCAGTCCCAGTAATTAATCAGTCCCAGTAATTAATCAGTCCAGTTGACACTGCAATAAACGTTTGGTCCTAAGAACGCGGTTTATCCTGGCAAGATGTCGATGCCATGGCCTCAGCTTGGGGCATAGTGGGACATATTCCCTTAGGTACCGAGACTTTGGCGTTGGGTCCAAAGACACTAGCACGGACAACGGATTCCATTTTTAGTTCGTCGGTAAACCAGACCAGGCTTCGAAATTTCGTGCATTGGTCGGCATGGTCCAATGTTTCTACCCCAAAAAGTCTTTCAAAACAATATTCCCCAACTATAGTGTCCGGGATTGAACAGAAAAAATCCGTTTTTGGAATTGAGTCAAGTATTTTCAGGTGTCCCACGTGGTCACCTGGTTAAAACGTGTGTACTAGCTGCAGCTTAATCGCGCCCCAATAAACCAATCTAATGAAGACTTGTAGGGGTAAAAGCTCTATAAAAGCCGCTAGTGCTGTCGTTGGGCTGCAATGCCGAGAACGGCCATTCCTTGTGGTTTCTGGGCTCGGTCATCGTCCTTTCAAGAACTTTCAGTCACCAGTCAGGTTCCAAATTAACCAATCATCGTCTTGTTAAGGACAGTAGAACGGTTTTGCAAGGGTTTTTGAAGAGTCTTTTATTATAACATCATTTTAAAACATGCAGCAAAGCATTCCGCATGACCCAAGTTATGGTCGTGCTATGTTTACCACTATTATTTATTGCTAACACAGGCATCTTCAGATAAGGAGGTTATTTATCGACTTTCCAGCATGGCTTTGATCCAATGGTTAGTCGAATATTCGATACCTTTATAACTGATTGCAATCGCAATCGAGTCACATTCAGCATTATCGAAAGCAACTTCAATGTTTGGGAAAGCGCATAGGGAAATATTGAAGCGCTCCTTCTTTCTCTTTAACATGACATTGAACTGCACCCTCCGTGGAGCCTAACTAGTGCTATTATTCCTTCTCCTCCGCGGTCTCGCCGTCTATATACGTAGTGAAGTAGTCTACCAACTACTTCAACCTCAATACGGCCAGTATTCCAATCGGGAATTCGATTTCATCTGGCTTAAATTCCATGTCCGAAGGCAACTAATCCACAACGAAACAGTCCTTTAAAGAAGCCCAAATCTGGACAGGCACTCAACTTATAATGAGTTCGATGTATTATCAGATTCCACAACAAGCATTGTTACTTTTCACTCCGTACTGAAATCTTCATTACGGGCGATTTCAATATACAAAATTCAAGTTGCCTTCGACATTCTAGTTAGAATGAAACAATATAACGAAGGTACTTAGCTCTCTAGATAAAGCCAATCTGCTTGCGGCTCACTTGCAGTTAGCTCAACACTCCCGGATTGTACTTTATCTCTCCCTGTACTCGAGCGCGTAGAGTACTCCATGGGACCAATCCACTTTCGCAATCGTAAAGTGACTGGAGTTCTTCGAGATCTTGCCATACAAAGATCCGCTGCTCCAGAGGGTGTTTTCCCTATCGTTCTGAAGAGATGTTAATTTATGCTGGCAAATCTTCAGGACTCTTCTGAGAGGATTGAAAATAGCATTTGTTCAGCCTGTCCCAAAAAAACGTCATGGAAACTCTGATTACCGTCAGCTTATGAAATATCTTGAAACCCAGAAACAGGTCCACTAGTGTTTTGATGATATATCTAACAAAAAGAACAAGAAGCGCTAGTTCCCCAGAAATGAACACGGCTTCTATCCCAGTCGCCAGCAACGAAAACTGCAATACTGCACTGCTGCAAGAGATGACAACATTGCGCAACGAGATATCTGATATCAAAGGCAGCTGCGAATTTGTCGCACACAAATATGAGCAGATAAACCAACATATGGCGCAGAATAATGATCTTCTTAAGAAGCTATCAGATGAAATAAAAGAACTAAAACAAAATAACATCAGAAAAGATCAACAAATCATATCAATGGAAATTAAAATTAACTCTTTAGATCAACAACTTCTTAAAAACAACATTGAAGTGAAGAACTTTCCGCCAACTGTGTGAAAACTTGACCGATATTATTCAAGCCATGGGAAAAACAATCGGCTATGAAATAAACACTACCGACATCAGTGACATTTATCGAACTAATAAAAAACACGCACAAAAATCGTCGATTATTGTCTCTTTCTCAAATTATATGCACAAAGCCAATGTAATAAGAAATGCAAGGTTGAATTAAGAAAAATAAGAGAAAATACAACCAACAACAATGCAAACAATGAAATAGACAGCAATGCAGCGGTGTTTATTAACAACCATTTAACTCCTACTAATAAGCACTTGCTTTGGCTCGCAAAAAACAAAGCCAGAGAGTGCAATTGGATATTTGTATGGGAGGCTTCAGGCAAAATTTTTGCGAGAAAGGCAGAGAATGGAGAATCTATTCATATTGGCTCGGTGAGCGATGTGACCAAAATATCGATATAAGATAACTCTTAATTTACAAACGAATTAGAAACACAAAACAAAAAAAGAAATATGATAGAAAAAACATATAGCGAAGCTGATGTCGAGTTTAAAGTGATACATGGTTTTACCGGCATAAAAACAAAGTTTTTTGAAAATCAAAACTTTTGTTGTGTTTGTTTTAACATTCGATCGATGAGAAAGAATTGGAATACTTTTCTAGCAGAAATTGAAAGTGCTTTATGTTATGCCGATGTAATTGTCTTAAATGAAATTAATTTAAAAAATGAAGAAAATGAGTTCTATAATATTAGTGGATTTAATGCGGAATTCTTTAACAGAACAGTTTCTAGAGGAGGGGGAATAGCAATATTCATAAAAAATAGTATTTTCTATGAACGAAAATATTATAATACTGTGTTTTATGAAAGTATAGATATAGAAATAGAAGGAAAGAGTGGAAAAAAATACATACATGCAATATATAGGCCACCTAAGCTTAATGTTGCGGAATTTATTAAAGAAATAGATTTGCATATTAAAACAAAAAGACAAGTGATAGTTTTGGGTGACATGAACATCAATGTAGATGACACATATGATAATCATGTGGTTACATACTTGGAAATGATGGCAATGAAAGGGCTTACTAATGTCATTAAGAGAAGTACGCGGGTAGATCTAAGTGCAAACACTGCGACCCTAATAGATCATATATTTGTCAGCATTACAGATCAAGAAATAACATCCGCAGTTATTGAGACTGATATATCTGATCACTATGCCACAATGTATGCTACAAAAGACTATACACAGAAAAAAAATGTCTCTGAAATTTCGAATCGGATTCATCAGAATAAATTCAATCAATTGATCGGACAAACTAATTGGCGAAGCTTTTGCGATGAAGTCGATGTTGAACGGTTATATAATACTTTTGTTGAACATATAATTGACATATACACAAAATCAAGAAAAGTAACAACAAACAAGAAGAAACGTATAAACAAACCATGGATAACGCCTGATATAATTCAAATGTGCAAAAGAAGAGATCAATTCTACAGAAGGTGGAAAAACAACCCACCAAACCATAACTACAAGGATGATTACAAACATTATCGAAATATTGTAAGCAAAAACATTCAAATCAAGAAGGCAAATTATTACAAGACTCAATTTCTCAACGCTAAAAATGACCCCCGAAAAACATGGAATGTCTTAAATGAAGTTCTGGGGCGAAAAAAACGTACGATAGATGAAGTAATCGCTAACAATTTTACCGGTAATAAGGATCTAAAGACAATAGTAGAGAAATTCGCCGTCAAATTTTCAAGTCAAGCATCTAAAATTGCACATAGATGCAATCGCAAAACATCTGCTCATCAAAATATGTATCTCGCCCAGTCTATGTATCTAGAGGAAGCCAGCGATGTAGAAGTATATAGAATGCTTTGTTGTCTCCAAACAAATTAAAGTCCAGGAGCGGACAATATAAGGCCAATTGACTTGAAGCTGAACGCTGTAAGTCTTACACCAATAGTCAAGACAATTATTAATAGAAGCTTTGAACAATGCTGTGTTCCCAGCATACTGAAAACTTCTATAATCCGACCGATTTATAAAGGAGGGCTTAAAAGCGAAACAGGAAACTATAGGCCTATAGCAATTTTACCCATTGTCGAAAAATGTATCGAGGAGATTTTTGTGAAACGCCTGACCAATTTCATACAAAAAAAAAGTTCTACAATCAAACCAATATGGTTTCCAAAAGGGAAAGAGCACAGGAAGACTCTTGGGAGAACTCTCGAACTTAATTACTACGAGTTTAAACAAAAGCCACCATGTTTTAGTTATGTTCGTTGACTTTAGTAAAGCATTTGACACGCTTGATCACGGTAAACTTCTAGAGAGCCTGCACAGGATCGGAGTAAGGGGAAATGTAGCGAAATGGATAGAGAACTACTTATCAGACAGAACGGCTATGGTAAAAGTATCTAATGTGACTAGCAGTGGAAAACAGATCCAGTTTGGTGTACCCCAAGGGTCTAAATTGGGTCCACTGCTGTTCATTTTATTCACCAATGAACTTCTACGTGTGTTGGAAAAAGGTACAGCATTCGCATACGCAGACGATATTGCTATCGTGGTGAGGCACAAATGCCTTGACATTGCGACGGCAATAATGCAGGAGGAGTTTGATAAGGTTTCGAGATGGTGCCACGACTACAGTTTGGTGATAAACTCAGAAAAGACTAAGATGATGCACATACGAACGCCGAACAAACCAACCGCGACTATAAACGTTTACCATCAAAATGAAGACTGCCCAACAACAACAAGAGGAGAAGCAATACAGATTGTTAAAAGCATAAAATATCTGGGAATCATCATAGACGATCATTTCACCTGGTACGAGCACATGCACCGACTGAGACTACAACTGAAGAGTGCGGTTTTTGCGATGACATATCTGAAGAGATACACCACTGTAGATGTCCAGAAGCAAGTTTACTACTCGCTTGCAGAATCACGAGTTAGATATGGCATATTGGCATGGGGAAATGCGTCAAAAACACATATCGATAAGATTCTGAACCTTCAAAGACGATTAATAAAAATTATCAACTATAATAATAACACTAATAATTTTAAAGTTTTAGATGTAAACAGCATATTTAAGATGACAGCAGTCTTGGAGTATTATGACGACTTCCGATTTCAACAACCAATAAGTCACAATCAAAACACGAGAAGACGAGCTCAACAACTCTTAGAAATACCGGAAATCTACAACAATTACGGAAGAAGACGGCTTACATTTGTCATCCCAACAATAATTAATTCACTGCCTAACAACCTTAAAAATATTCGAAACTTTAAAAAACGTAAAAAAGAAATCAAATTGCACTTTTTGAATTTTAATTGCATTTTTTGAAATTATGTACATATATTTAAAAAACAAAAATAACGAAACCATTTTTTGTATGCAAAGTAAATTAATCTAAAGAATGAAAACTCATATATAACTTAACACTTTAAAAACTAAAACTTTCAAATAGTATTCAATTGTGAAAATCAATCACCTGCAGATAAGCCATAAGCTTTGCAGGTAACACAATTATATATGTATTTGTAACGTATTGAAGAAAATAAAAATTGAAAATTGAATTGAAAATTGAAAAATTGAAAAGTGGAAATAATCTTTTCACCATGGTGGTGAAAAAGAGATCGTTGTGCTTGATATTTCAAAAGCATTTGAGAGAGTTTGGTATCGAGCTCTAATATCGATGATACTCAATGGGTAAGAAAAGACCTTTCGGACCATTCGATTAAAGCTGTTTTGGACGGATTCAAGTCTGCAACTCACCAAGTAAGTGCTGTGTTCCCAAACTATCCGTTGTGTCCTCGACCATCTTTCTCATTTTAATGAATGATCTCCTGTCTGTAACTTTTAATCCAATTCATTTCTTCGCTGAGGACAGTACCCTTAGCTTTTCGTTTCCTTGTTGACGCCCCACGGTATGGAACTAGAAAGCATAGTTCAGTGTTGTTCAACCAATAGGGTGGAATTTAGTGCTTCCAAAACACAATGCTGTCTTCTGTTATTAAAGCGAAACCTTAACTGTCTGTCATTATCCATGAAAAGCACTTGAAACCGAAAAACTTTCTATTCTCGGTGAGTGTATTAATGACAAACATCGCTGCGAAATGTCTAGGCTTTCTCCAGCGATTTAAGCAATTTTTTAGTCCTTCTGATCCGGCTACAATTTATAAGGCATTTATTCGCCCTAAGCTTGAGTAGGTATAGCGCTCATATCTGGTCTGAAGCACCAATGACATTTTTGGAGACACTCTCTTAGTCGCTTGACTCTCTAAGTCATCCTCGCAATGTTTCTTGCCTACCGCTGTTTTCCCGATATTTCCACCATAAGTGCTTAAACGAAATAATCAATTTAACTCTACCCTTAGAGCAGCAGTTCACCCTTAAGCCTTTTTTCGGTACTTAATGGGCTCCCGACTCAATTCAATTCAATTCAATTTATTTATTTGGCAAGGTACAAATAATAACAATTGTCTTTTATAGTACATGAAACCTCATAAAAAAAAATTATAGCACATAATTGTATTTATAAAAAAAGGAGCTCAATTAAAACATTAAGTGAAAGTTCAATTTAAAGGGGTTTAAACTAAATTTAAATTAAATTTAAGATATGCGTATGCTAATACACAGAAAAGGAAGCAAAGATGGAAAAGTTGGAAATGAGGGGGGCTAAAGAGAAAAACTGGAATGAAAGATGAAATAGAAAGAGAGAAGAATGGATTACAATCATGAAAAATGCGCAAATAGTGCACTTTTAAATTGATTAGCTCCTATTACTTGTTTCACGGCACAAAAGATCTTTTTAGGTCGAAGTGTCCCCCTTATAAATCGCCTTGGCGAGCCAGAATTTTATTACTTGTTTAATAGTGGTAGGCAGTGAATTCCAAAGTCTGGTAACATGAACAAGAAAGAGGCGAGACGAGTTCAAATATTTTGAGGAGGGAGTGATAAAATTGAAAGTTCTCGGCGACTGAACAAATTTTAATTTTTCAAATAAATATAGTGGTGATTGTGTATGTATTAATTTATGCATAAACACACAGCATCTAATTTCCCAAAAATTAAGGAATGAACACCCAAGGACATGCTTATGGTAATGACATATATGGTCATATCTTCTTACTCCAAAAGCATATCGAGCCATATCGTTGAAAGCAACAAGTAATTTGTGTTATATAGATAACTATAGCATAGTCAAAGATCTGCAAAAGAAAGCACTTTATCATCCTCAGTTTGGTGTTAGCAGGCGTAAAACTAGAGAGCAGCCCGAGCTTTCGCAATCCTGAATAAATACGGGCTATAATATAGTGTACATGATCCGAGGCGGAAAGGGACCGATTTATTTTATATCCAAGACTTACCACAGTGTCAGAAAATGTAAGCCTCGTGGAATTGAGAAAAATAGGCGGCAGATCTTCAGTGTTATAAAGTTTCTTTGAAATCAAAATAAGCTGACTCTTTCTTGGATTTAAAATCAGACCATTATCTAGAGCCCATTTTGCAATAAAAGACAAGTCTGAATTAAACCTAGCCACAAGATCTTCAACTAGCCCGGGTGGTCGAGACAGGTATATCTGCACGTCATCGGCATACAGATGTACAGACGTGTTTCGAAACACTTGTGGTAAATCGTTAATATAAAGACAGAACAGGATTGGGCCAAGAACTAACACTGGGGAACTCCAGAAAGTATATTTTTTGGCTGAGAGTATTTAAGATTAGCAATAACCCGTTGAACACGATTAGTAAGATAATTTTTAACCAAACACACTGACGAGTCGCTCAAACAAAAGTAAAGTTTTAATTTTTTGCAAAGAACCTCATGACTGACCATGTCGAAAGCCTTCGAGAAGTCCAGTAAGCACAGCAGTGACAGATATACCTTGTCATATTGGATTCTAATATCATCAAACACTTTGATCATAGCTGTAGAACAGCTATGGCCAGGTCGGAAACCTGATTGCACTGACGATAATAAATTAAACCGGTTGAGATGGTTGGAAATCTGTTTCGCAAGAATCTTTTCAAAATTTTTAGAAGGACATGGTAAGATACTTATTGGACGAAAATCAGTGACTAATTGGGCGTTATTATTTTTGGGCACGGGGATGACCTTTGCTTTTTTCCAACAATCCGGAAAAGTTGAAGAGGTAATGCAAAAATTAAACAAATGTGTTAATGAACTTATTAAATGGGGAAGTATTATTTTTACAAAACGTAAATCTATTCCGTCCTCACCAATCGCGTTAGATTTCACTGCATGTATCTCTAAGATCACATCCGATTCAGATGCTACTTCAAATTCCATCAATGGTGATCCAAAGAAGAAAAGTTGATTTTCAGGCGAAAACGAAGAGTTACAACTATGGTTGGGGGACAAAGCATCACTTAACTCATCTGCATCTGGGATTTTAGTAAGTATTTGACTTTTTTATATCCCAATAGAACGCAAATTTGCCCAAAGTTTCTTTGATGGCTGGTCAAGGCTTAGCTTGGAGAGAAAGTATCTTTCTTTTGCTCTCCTGGTGACAAAAGAGGAGTAATTTCTTGCTCTACAAAAAACGTCCCAATTGTTACTGGTAGCATTTTTTTTAAATTTAGCATAAAGTTTGCGACGAGTTTTTATAGCATTATGGACCTCAGTGGTAAACCATGAATATTTACTATTACGCACTGTAACAGTCTTAACAGGTACATGTAAATTAAAAAGATCGTTGATGAGGGTCTGAATGCTTTCTACTTTTGCATTAACATCCGATAAAGAGTAGCAGGAATGCCATGGAAGAAGGCTCGCTTGATGGTGAAGGTTGTCATGGTTAATTAAAGCAAAATCACGAAATTGAAAGGAGTTCTGTAGGGGATTGGATGAGAAATCAATGTCATATGTACAGAACAAGAGATCATGGTCTGATACTCCTTCAAACGACAGTTGGTCTTGCAGTAGAACGTTCGTCTTGTCTGCGACAACTAGCAAGTCAAGAAGACATGGAGGGGTTTCATGACCAAAGCGAGTCGCAAGTGAATTGACAACCACAAGGCCACACGAAGCAATAGCATCAAGCAGGTGTTATCACCGGACACAACATGCTGGGCTACCATGCAAAGAAATTAAAACTCAGCACAGATGAACTCTGCAGAGGATGTGGGGACGAGGAGGTGAATGAGGATACCCCGCATTTCCTCTGACACTGCCCTGCACTCTGTCATATCAGAAACAATATCCTGGGCAGATATTTCTTCCAGGATTTAGAAGAACTCTCCGGCAAGTCTGTGAATGACTTGCGCAAGTTCATCAACGCATCGGGATGGGTTGTAAACCCGCTAAGTTTTTCATAGGTTTTTCACTGGTTCCAGATAAGGGAAGCATAACCTCCAGGGTATCACAAAGGGTCTACATTGACCTAAGTGTGACGGGCGCAGGATTCTCTTGCCCCGTCAGCCCAGTAACCTAACCTAACCTAACCATCAAGCAGTTGACGAGATCTTCTATCATTTTTTAACAAATCCGCATTAAAATCGCCGCAGAGTATAATATGCTCGTAGGATGCAGAGACTTGTTGTATTGTAGAAAATAATGATTCAAGAACAACTACGGTTGGGGCTATAGACTAAGCCAAGAATGCATTTTACATTTCCATTAGAGATTTTTACAACAATGTACTCGTATTCAGTGTCATTGCCTGATGATTTTTCCAAAATATTGCAAGTCAAACTGGCTTTATGATAAATAGCTATCCCCCACCAGTAGTGTCAGTAACTCTATTATGAGGGACTACAAAATACCCCGGAATGCCATAAATCCTTTTCATCATCAAGAGTTTTGAACCACGTTTCGCTAACACAAATAACGTCAACACCCGAATCATTAAAAATATGCCTGGCGTAATCAAGTTTAGATAAATTAAGACTTCGAGCATTGAAGTGGCAAACTTTGAATCCATCATAGGCATTTGATAAAATGTTGACTAGCGTCCGCACCTCCACCTGATTCAACGTCCCAGACGTAGAACCATTACTGGCCATTATCATCCGAAACACCACAAACAAGTAATAGAAGCACAACTGGATTTTTTAGATTAGATTTTTTTAGATTATTCATTTTTATTCAACTTTCACTTAATGCTATTTACAGTTTATATAAAAAATTCAAAAATAATTCAAAAATAATAATAAGTGTAAGAGAATAAATCGGAGTCATTCAGTAACTTATATCGTTAGAGTTGAATGACCGCCAGAAATTTCGGCTCAAACTAGAAGAATAACTGACGTGGGGTACTTTCAGTTGTTCTTTTTTTTTAAATTGTTGTTTAAAGAAACATAACTTATAAAAAATACAAAAACATAAGCGATATTAATAACAATAAAGATATTTATACAAAACTAGCTGCACCTGCCCGGCTTTGCCCGTGCCCGAGAATTCTATTGGCCAATATGTTCGAGTAGACTTCCTTATAATTGTCTATAGCGGGTATCCGGCGTATGTTGCTGCGCCTAAAAAAAGAAGACCGATTTTGACCAAAGTTCACAGAAACACTTTTAGGCCAATACCGAAGATTGCCTGATTTGAGCTCAACCGGTGAAAGGGACTGCACGTTTTTCTCCGCATGGCTTAGGCCGCTCACACAACTTCGTTGTTCCGTTTAGGGTAGGTGCTTGTTGTCTGGCGGGCGCCTATGTCACCTTACTTCTACGAATCAAACAACAAAGCGGAAATAAAAAACTTCGATTGAATCACTTTTCATTCCCTTCCACACCGATTGTTATCAATGTTGGAAAAGCAACTTTCCGATGTCCGATTCACAAAAAAATGCAAAAAATTTCAATAAGAGTTATTTGAATAAAATATTGAACACACGATATCTCGGAATGAAAGTGCGCACAAATTCCACAATAGGCTTGAAACGTTCGTGTGGTCTCCCTCTTTCATATGCTTGTTCGGATAATAAAATAAGTGACGTCTGTACGGTCTCTGTATCTGCGTCGTAATTTACACGCATACGCACATATGCATGTGTACTCACTCAAATGCCCATATCTCACACACCGATGCAGATATAGCCAAACATAACAAACTTCGTGCAGACGTCGCCTTTCATGGAAAAAAATTTCATTAGAATCGGTTAACGCGTTTGGCCAAACACCGGCAACAAACACAAATATGGATTGATTTTTATATACATATATATATAAATAGATATAGATATATTCTCATATCAATTTTAATTCACAAAAACTCACAAAATCGCAATGAAGAAATCCGAATCCGACAGCGCCACCAAACATGAAACAAAATTTGCTTCTCCATTGATCGATAATAGATGGCGTTACGTTGCGTGTCTATCTGACAGTTCAATTGTGATACGATATGTTACATTCAAATGTGATTCTTTATTTGGTTGTTGCCAAAATAAATAAATACAAAATGAAAAAAAAAAAAAAAATTTAAAAAAATCGAAAAAAACCTGTCGTAACACGCTTGGTGGTCAAAATAAGCCATTTTGAAATTTAGATTTTTTTTCTTCTAAAACCCGTGCTGAGAAAATACCTTTCCAACAAAGTATAAATCATAAAAATCGGTTCGGCCAATCTCGAGTTATGCGGTTACATCGCTTCGGACACTTTCTTTTATACGAGGGCGGGTCAATAAGTCCGTGACTTTTTGAATTTCTGACCTCTTTACTGAAACGGCAACACTGCTCCTGTCAACAGGCATCTGTCAGTTGACTCCTGTCAAAATTTAAACTTGCTTCGTCAGTCAGTTTGTGTTTGACAGCTATTTTTATCAGACTACTCACTAATTTGAGGAGAAAATGGAAAAAAGTGAATTTCGTGTGCTTATTAAGCATTATTTCTTGCGAAAAAAAACCATTACCGAGACCAAGGCTAAGCTTGAAAAATACTATGGGGACTCTGCACCATCGATTTCAATGGTAAAAAAGTGGTTTACTGAATTTCGTTGTGGCCGTACAAGCACTGAAGATGCCGAACGTCCTGGACGCCCAGTTGAGGTCTCTACACCCGAAACAATCGAAAAAAATTCACGATATGGTGTTGGCCGACCGAAGATTGAAAGTGCGAGAGATTGTGGAAGCCGTAGGGATCTCGCATGGCTCAGTGGTTTCAATTTTGAATGATCACTTGGGCATGAGAAAGCTTTCCGCAAGATGGGTGCCGCGTTTGCTCACAGTCGACCACAAACGCAATCGTGTAACAACTTCACAGGAAGGTTTGGCGTTGTTTAATCGCAATATGGAGGAGTTTTTGCGCCGTTTTGTAACCGTGGACGAAACATGGATCCATCACAACACACCAGAGACCAAACAACAGTCAAAACAGTGGGTTTTTAAGGGTGAATCGGCGCCAAAGAAGGCCAAGGTGGGTTTGTCAGCCAATAAAGTTATGGCGACTGTTTTTTGGGATGCACGCGGGATAATCCACATTGACTACCTTCAAAAGGGAAGAACAATCAATGGGGAATATTATGCCAACTTATTGGACCGATTCAATGACGATTTGAAAAAAACCCGACCTCATTTGGCCAAGAAAAAAGTTCTTTTCCACCAAGACAATGCAAGGGTGCACACATGTGCAGTTGCCATGGCAAAAAACCATGAATTGGGCTATGAATTGCTCCCTCATCCACCCTATTCTCCAGATTTGGCTCCAAGCGACTACTTCTTGTTCCCAAACCTGAAGAAATGGCTTGGTGGAAAAAGATTTGACTCCAATGATGAAGTCATCTCGCAAATAAAGGCCTATTTTGAGGACCTCGACAAATCATTTTTTTTGGAAGGGATAAAAAAATTGGAGAAGCGTTGGACAAAGTTTATAGAGCTCAAGGGAGACTACGTTGAAAAATAAAAAAAAAATTTTATCAAAAAATCTGTGTTTTATTCCAAAAGTCACGGACTTATTGACCCGCCCTCGTATATATAGATAATCTTTTCGTATATCAAGTTCTTAGTTTATAGACTAATTCTATGTCAGTCATGTTTAGAGTGAAAAGCCATTTTGTGATTTTTTTCAAGAAAGAATGAAAGTAGTAAGTTGTTCTAATTGAAATGGGCAGATTATTGAATACAATTGCGGATGTCATTAAATAAAAATTCATAAAATGTGTTTTGTGTGGAAATAGAGTATCAACAAGTGTCAGATTATTAAGCCGTAAGTTGTTAATTGAAGAGTTTCTAGATGGAATATTACCACTTTGTTTATAGAACTCTTTTAAAACTTTAAAAATATAGAGATGACGTAATGGCAGTAATCTTAACTCACAAAAAAGAGGCCAGCTTCCAGTTCGTCGACTTTTTCCACAAATGATACGAATTATATGCTTTTGGGCAATCAAGATTAGTCTAAGAGTGTTCATATAAGCATCTCCCCAACACACTATCCCATATTGCAATTTAGACTGTGTAAGTCCGTAGTAGATCATTGTTAAAAACTTTTTTTGAGCAGAATGGCTTTAACAGATACATCTTTCGAGTTATCAGATTCATGTAAGTTTTGAGTGATTGAACATGAACTTTCCAGTTAAGGTTGCATTCGATTTACTAATATGGTATGTTTGTAATCTATAAGAAAGTAAGGAAGTGGGAAACATGCAGGAAAAACAGAGAGAGATGAAGGAGAAGAAAGGAAATAATATAAAAATAACATTTAATAATATTGTTAGAAATGCAATGAAAAGTTCAAGAGAATTGCTAGCAAATAAATAAATAATAAATAAAATTAAGTAATTAACAAGTTATTTGAAATTCAGAAAGCCAATAATTTAACACATTTATGGTTCTCCAGTCAGAAAATTAATCTAACAAATTAAAAACAAACTATTTGAAATTATTTTGGTAAATACGTAGTTGAAGAAATTCTCATCTCGGTGTCATTCTTGCTTTTCTTCACATAGACAAATCCATTGCGCGTTTTTACAGAGAACAGTGAACCCTCTCGACGAAGTTGGAGAGCATGGCGAAGTAATAAACTATTCTCTTTTGTTAAGCTCTCGTTAATGTAAATACGGGTGGTGGTGTGCGCGGCGGCTGTGCTGTTGTCAGATGTAGTCGATTCATTTTCCAGCTGAGCGAGCGTAAGGCCATTGTTAGAACGAAAAGCAGCTAGCAGTGAACTTTGCTCGAACTGAGACGAGAATCTGATCAGTAATGGGCTATGTCCATTGTTTTGTTTATTTCTCAATCGAAAAGCATCAAAGTGAGAGGTGATGTTGTGGTGCAATTTTTCAGCGATGTTCTTCACTATGCTAATGGCGTTTTCGCCCGGTCTTAGCGGAATGCCACGAACAATAACATCTCTGAGACGCTCTTTGCGTTGTAGGTCAGCTACCTATTTTTTCAGTTTCTCGTTATCATTTCTTAGTTCCAACATATCACTCTCACATTGTTGGACTCTTTGGTTAAGAGCAGCAATGGCTTCACACATTTTGTTGTTCAAGCAAGCCATTAGATTAGATTCCAATTCTCGAAGTTGATCAGATAAGGATGGCTTTGTATCGGACAGCTTTGTAGATGGTGGTTGAGATTTCGTTAGGTTATTACCTGATTGGAATTTATCTGGAGTAACTGCATTCGTCGGGCGGACTTCTCTTTAATTGCTTGTTGGCGAGTAGTTGACATTGTGAAAAACAAAGAAACCGAAATTCACTGATCACAGATAGAAAAGTCTTCAAAACCGTGGAACAAATTGATGCAATAAAAGTAGCAAGCTAACGCAAATAACTTTTCACTTGTATTACAACGACTGTTTAATGATAATTTGTTTGAAATTTGATAAAAAGTGGTGGTAAAGACGGAGCGATTAAAAACACGTCTTTTCACTTAACATTCTCTTAACAACTTCAACTCGTAAAGAATTTTTGCCTGAGACACTGCAGCCTTCCATCCTCTGCGATCCCGGGCACGCTTCTTCCAGTTGTTCACAACAAGTGCTCTGACATCCGCTCTTGCTTGGTCTTTAAAACGGAGGTTCGGTCGACCTTGCCTTCTTAAACCGGGGGGCTGGGAGTCGAAGATCCTGTTGGCTGGAGCATTATTGTCCATTTGTTCAATGTGGCGAAGCCAATTTAGTCAACGTGATTTAGCTTTTTGGACTGCATTCAAATCTTGGTAGAGCTCATAGAGTTCGCGGTTGTGTCTTCTCCATTCGGCTTCCTCGAACACAGGAACAAATATCCGACGGGGTATTTTTCTTTCAAAAGAACTCAATATTAGCTCACCTTTCTTACTTATCCTAGAGCGCTCGGCACCATAAAGCAGGACTGGCAGGATTAAGCTTCGATAGAGCGTGCATTTTTTTCGAGTGAGGAGTTTCGAACCCATTTGTTTTGTCAAACCGAAGCAGCAGCGGGTTCCTAAGGTAATTCTCTGTCTTATCTCCACTAAGGGTCATTCGTGAAGTTAATGTTATCTCCAAGGTAGCTGAACTTCTTAACTATTTCAAAGGTATTGCTACCAACAGTGACGTTTTGTCCTAGGCGGTGGACAGATGTTTGTTTGTTCATTGATACAATGTCCTTGGCTTTGTCCTCAATAACATTAAGACGAACCAATTTCGCCTATTCTTCAATCGTCGTAAGCGCATCTAACACGGCACGCTTAGAACCGCCGATGATGTCGATATCGTCCGCATATCTACCCCAGGAGCTGGACGTCTCTGACACCTACCCTGCGCACTTTTTTCTCCAGAACGAGTTCGAAGAAGCCACATGATAGCGCCGAAATCCGGTGCAAGTTTGGAATAATTCAGAAGATCTGCTTAAAAACCGCACATTATGCCGCGTGATCTCAAGTGTAACCCGACACATCTGGATACATTTGGCAGGGATCGCATATTTGGCCAGCTCTTGACGAAAAATACTAATATATAGGCTTTACAGTCGATGAATAGATGGTGGGTCTCATCTTGAAATTCGTTTGTTTTTTCCAGGATTTGCCTCAGTGCGAAAATATGGTCTATTGTTGATCTGCCTGTCCGGAAACCACACTGGTACGAGCCGATAAGTGTGTTGCAGAACGGCTTCAGACGTTCACACTGTACGTTGAATAGGATCGTATATGCGACATTTAGCAGGCATATGCCTCGACAGTTCTTGCAAGACATAGGATCGCCTTTCTTGCAGATGGGCCATAATGATAGTCCAGTCATCGGGCATTCTTTCTTCCACCCATACTTGCTTGATGATTTGGTGCATGCACCCAATCAAAACATCTATATATTAATACGGAGTTGCCTATAACGTGTTTCCCCCCTTTTTTGCTATTATACGTCACATAGATATGCCAACACTATATATATTTGGGTAGGGGGCAATACATAGAAGTGCACGATACAAAAATTATCCACATATATAACACACATTATGAATTACAGCAGGTAAAATGAAGCGAATTGGATGAAATTACAACAACAACAACATTGCTGTGTGAGGCAATAATCTGTCAATCGGAATGGAAACATTTTATATCATGAAGTTACTTGAAAATGCTTGAAGATACTTGGACATGCTTGAAGTGACTTGAAAATGCTTGAACTTACTTGAAAATGCTTGAAGTTACTTGAAGTTACTTGAAAATGCTTGAAAATACTTGAAGTTACTTGAAAGTGCTTGAAGTTACTTGAAGTTACTTGAAGTTACCAGAAAATGTTTGAAGTTACTTTAAGTTACTTGCAAATGCTTGAAGTTACTTGAAAATGCTTGAAAACTTGAAGTTACTTGATAATGCTTGAACATACTTGAAATCACTTGGACATGCTTGAAGTTACTTGAAAATGCTTGAAGTTACTTGAAAATGCTGTCCCATCCGGATCGAAAGGGTTAAAGTTACTTGAAAATACCGGAACAATTTTATATCATGTGAAATCAAAGAATGCAATGTCGAAAAATCATTCTCCGATTAATATGTATAACAGTCAACTTTGCTTTTTTTCAACTTATAGAATAAATAGGTCGAATTTCGACCATGGGGCGATCTATCCACAGCTTTGGAAACAAGCTAAAATAATTCCAATCCCCAAAAATAGAAACGGAACAGAATATCAACCCATTGCTATCCTACCTTTTCGATCTAAAGCGTTTGAATCAATTATTAGTGTTCAAATTAAACATTATCTCGAATTTAAAAACTTGTTAAACTTATGCAGTCTTGTTTCCGCTCTGGTCACAGCTGCGTAACCGCTTTGCATAAAGTCACAGATGATATACGGGAAGTTATGGACCAGGATGAAGTAACTCTGGTAACGGAAGTTGATTTTTCAAAAGCATTCGATTCCGTTCGTCCTGATATACTTTGCAATAAACTTCTGTCTAACTTCAATATTTCCCACCTTTCTGTAAAGTTAATACGCTCTTACTTAACTAAAAGAGTTCAATCCGTCTTCCACAATCAGTGCCTATCCTCTGCCTTACCTGTTCACTGTGGTGTGCCCCAAGGCACAATCGGTCCTTTGTTATTCTCTATGTTCATTAATGACCTACTACTTGTGATTAAAAATAGTCGTTTTCATATGTATGCTGACGATGTACAAATTTATATTCATTTTCCAATTGGTTTGATGAACGACGCTGTGGAAAGAATGAATGAGAACCTCGCTTCTATGGTCAGGTGGTCTTTTGATAACAGGCTTCTCCTAGATCCCTCTAAAACAAAATCTATCCAAAATTTAAAAGCATTTACTTTCATCTCGCCTACCTCCAATTTTATTAAATGGTATCTAGAATTAAAAACCTTGGCATTATTTTCAACAATCAACTCACTTAGAGTGACCACATTAACTCTGTGATATCCAAAATGTATGGTGCTGTGTGGGTCTATCAGTTTGTCGGGACAACTTACCTATCATGTATGGCTATGAGTTGTTTGCTAGCACAGATGCTAACTCCAGGCGTAGGCTAAGCGTTGCTTTTAATTCAATCGCACGATTTGTATTCAATCTACCTAGAAACGAACATGTATCGAGCCACTCTCGACAAATATTAGGATGCAGTCTTAAGCAATTTTTAAATTTTAGAGCTTGCGCAATGATATTTAAAATTTTAAACTAAAAACGACCGCTTATCTGTACAGTAAAATCGTTTTCTCTCAGTCTCTTCGTTCTAGTGGTGTCTGGCCTAATGTTTACACTTGCACGACAATTTAATTGAAAACCCAAAATTTGAGCTAGGGAGCTGAAATTTATAATATATACTCTCTAGGGGCCCTCTATGCTCATGTGTTAATTTTTTTTTAATCCGCTTACTGACACGCCCAAAATTAAATAAAATAATTTTATTGAAAAACCAAAGTTTGAGCTAGGGAGCGTTTTTTTACAAAAGCTTCGTTTTTGTTTGATAAAATCCTTTAAATGTTATATAATAAAATATGTAGAGCGTTCTTAACAATTCAACCATACTTAGACGTTTTGTCACGCCCACTTATGAGGGATAGGAATAAGAATAGGGTATCCAACAGTTTGCCCGAGCGGACTGTAGCCCGCTCCTATGTTTTTTACTATAAACGTAAAATATGTCGCCATGTATATCCACATATTAACTGTGCAATCTTAAAGAATGTTGTTCTTACTGCACAGCAAATTATTAAGATAAATAAATACAAAATACAAATACAAAAAGCTTCAGTCGTAAGCCGTCAGAGCCGGTGGCCTTATTATTCTTCAGCTTTCCTATAGCTTAGCCAACCTCTTCTATACAGGGTGGTGAAATCTCTTCTTCATTGGCAGAGCGTGGGTTCTCTTTTTGCTCTATCACTTCCTCTATATGATGCCCATTTAGCAGCTATTGGAAATGCTGCTATAATACATCTGCTATTCCTTGCGCTTCGGTGACTAGGTTTCCGTTGTTGTTTCGAAGAGCCTGCTTCCCGATCTTAATGCCAGCAGCCAGTTGCTCCACTTTCTTGTAGAATCTCATGATATTGTTTCGATCGCGAGACTCTTTGATTTTCTTGAGCTGGGAGACTGCGTACGCCCTCTTTTTTCTACCCAGGATCCTCTTATCTTGGCTCGATACTCTTCCCTCGCTGCCCTTGTTTTGCCCTGCAGCGTTTTTCAATGTATAGCTTCTGTCACCTTTCTCCGGAAAACGCATACATCCTCATTCCATTTGCTTTTCCTTTGGAGTGGCTGGTAACCCACGGTGCTCTCGGCTACATCTTTGTTAATGTCGCGATATCGGTTCCATATATTATTGGCGGTGGTGGTGAGTGCCCAGAGGAGAGTCTCTTGCTCATCCGCTCTCTGTTGACTCTGGCTACTCCAGGTGTGCTAAGGCGTCCAACGTCGAATTTCTTGTTTTGGACAGTTAGCAGCTTTTTCTCGGACAGTTGAGCTCTATATTAAACCCCAACAAGAAAATGTCGACGTTTCCCCTCGGAATATGTGCACGTTTAAAATGTTGGATGCGTGCCTTCCATCAATTAGCACATGTTAGAGTTGTTTGGTGGTTCGACCATTTATAGAGCGCCAGGTTGCTGTGAAACCTAGTGAGACTTATCAACGCATTACGAGCTGCTGTTTTTTTTCAGACGCAGATTTTTTTCAACACGAATGCGAAATGCGCTACCCCGCGCTGTTTTGCCTACCCATTATGATTTACAAACATTTGAAACCAACGTGCATCGGTTTCTCCTCTGTCATCCTTATCCCCATTTATTTAATGCCCGCACTATGTGAAACGAGCGCGCAAATTATAAAAAAATCAACAAGTCTCCATGATTCTAAAATCAAACCATGTTAGACTGATAGGTCTATAAGATTTAGCCACTTCACTTGGCCTTTTGTCGGGCTTGGGGAAAAAATTACATTTACCTGTCTCCCAAGGGTGAAGACTCTACAATAGCCTCTAGTGCTGCTGTTGGACAGGTGCGCATCGCCAGGCATGGGGATAAACACACATTTACCTTTATATCTTAATCGGCTAAATTGATTTCAAAGTAAATTAATATTTAAGCTCAATCTGAAATTTAAGACAATATTGTATTTGTCCCCACATTTCTGGCAAATTATTTTAGAATTATTTTTTTCTTAAATTTTTACAAAGATATTACATTACGGACCAATGCCGTTCAATCCCGAATTCTGTTTCGTGCAGTTTATGATAGTGCGACGTCATCGGGCCTTATTTCCTCTGAAATGATCAAACATGTAAGCGATGGGTGCAGTGTAAGCAAAGCTGTGGCGGACATTTAAACGCCATGATCCGAATATCACTTCATTGATTTTATGACTTTATAAAATTTTTGAAAAATTCACTTTTCTCATAAACAGGTTCTTCAAACGTAAACGATACTTCAACACAATTACAATAGGTACATCAAAAGAGTAATAAAATGCAAACTATTTGAGATATCTCAAAAGAAATCTATTGGCTTTAATTACTATCAAAATATTTATGAATGGAATTCGACTTCGTTCATATGTCCAACACGGGAACGTATGCAGCGGTCGAACACACATTTCGACAGATACGGCCGCTTTTTCTCGTTCAACATTGACGTCGCCAGATTGTTGGTATAGACCAATGATTTAATGTGGCCCCATAAAAAAAGTCTAGATGCGCTAAATCACACGATCTCGCCGGCCAATAGACGTGTCCGTTTCTCGAGATAACACGTCAACAACTCGATTGTCTTGTTGGAACCACATATCACTCATATCCAATTCACGCAATTGCTCAAAGAAATAGCGTTACAACATGTGTCTGTAGCGAATATCATTTACCGTTGCGTGAAGGTCATTTTCATCGACGAAAAAAACGCCCAATGACGAGACCGGCATGAAAACCGCACCAAAAAGATGATTTTGCGATGAAATTCTTCATTTTCTTCCATCGTGTCCAGAGCCCAATTCGAGAACGTACGTTGCTTCATATGATCAAGTGGCTTTAGTTATTGAGTCAACTTGATCTTGTAAGGGATTCTTGAGAATGAGCGATGTGAAATTGACTGATTTGGCTGGTTCGGACGCCTCTACTGCAGCAATATTCTCCACACTTTGGGGAAAACGTAGTCTCACTGGCACGGCAACATCAAGCAGCGAATATTATGAGAACATTTTTTTCACTAGACTATGAATTGCTTGTCTACTGGGACGAGAATTACGGCCGAATATTGGCCTTAACGCTCTTCAAGTTGCGACCACCGACTCGGAATTTCGGTAGTAAATTTTAATTATTTCTAAAAGTTTTTCCTTAGTGTACTTCACTTAAAAATGTTGATTTTACTGAATATTTTGGCATTGACAGTTCGGTAATCGGTTTAAGGGCGCGTTCATACTGAAAGTTTGAAGTTGTCAAGTCGCTAATGAAAGACCCTATATTTATACCCTATTCTAAGGGTATATTAATTTTGACGCATAGTTTGTAACATACCTTAATTTGCCCGTAGACCCCTAAAAGTTACTATATTTATGATCAGCATCGATAGTAATGTCGATCTAGCCATGTCCGTCCGTCCGTCCGTCCGTACGTCCGTCCGTCTGTCGGCAAAAATTAGGCCTTTAAACTGGACCTAGAGAGCTGAAATTTTAACCATACACTCTCTATGGTCCCGAAACAATCAAGTTTACGAATTTTTGAAATCCGCCCACAGACACGCCCACAAACTCAAAAAAACAAAATTTTGGAAAAAATCGAATTTTGAGCTAGAAAGCTGAAATTTTTTATATATGATCTAAGACTCCTAAGACTGCTCGGGATTTTTCAAAATCCGCCCACTGACACGCCCACAAATAAATAAAATAATTTTTTTATACCCTATATTAAGGGTACCTATATTAATTTTTGAAAATCCAAAGTTTGAGCTAGGGAGCTGAAATTTATAATATATACTCTCTATGGGCCCTTTATGGTCATGTATAAATATTTTAAAAATCCGCCCACTGACACGCCCACAATTAATTTTTTTTTTTTTTTGAAAATTCAAAGTTTGAGCTAGGGAGCTGAAATTTATAATATATACTCTCTAATAGCCCTTTATGCTCATGTGTTAATTTTTTTAAATCCGCCTACTGACACGCCCACAATTAAATAAAACAATTTTATTGAAACACCCAAGTTTGAGCTAGGGAGCGTTTTTTTTATAAAATCCTTTAAATGTTATACAAGGTGGCGCAAAAATAACCTTCCGATGTTTTTTGGTCACCGACCGATTATTGCTCAAATAAATAGTCCCCATTATTCCGCGTTCTGGAGCAGTGTAGCGTAAAATTGTTTATTAACGTGTATTTCGCATGTGTTTACTACACAAATGTCAAAACAGAACTGACATTAGGGGCCAATCGCAAAATTTATAGAATTTTCTGATAGGAGGATTACTTTTGCGCCACCTTGTAAAACAAAATATGTAGAGCGTTCTTAACAATTCAACCTTACTTAGACTTTTGTCACGCCCACTTATGAGGGATAGGAATAAGAATAGGGTATCCAACAGTTCGCCCAAGCGAAGCCCGTCCCTATGTTTGTTATTTTGTCTACCGTTTTTTTTTAAAGCTTCTGGCTCGCCAGGGCGATGGAAAAGGCAACTTGACTTATAAGAATTTTTTTTTGCCGTATGCCCCAGAAAATATTTATGCTAGTAGTTGTTGGCTGGTAGTGATATTACTAGTTACTTAGTTACTTATGCAAGCATACAAATTAGCGAGAAAGTTTCATACGAATCTAGTAGTTGCAATCGCATGACACACAAACGTATTTTTATGGTAGATTCGTGTACCCACTACCCACATCCTGGGCCAATGATTTTTGCGGTGCAGGGAAATAAGTCCACGGGAACTAAGTCCACTGAGGGACTTAGTTCCCATATAGTGGGAAATAAAACCACTTTCGCAAAATGGACTTAGTTCCCATGTTAAGTGGGAACTAAGTCCATTTTTTTATGGAAACTTAGTACACATTCAAAAATAAGAAGAGGGAACTAACATCCAACATTTAGAATTAGACAAAAAACTGTAAAGTGCAGTTAGTTATCACACTCTTTAAGCAAAATCTTAAGCTTATCATAACGCCAAAGTTTCAAAACCGTACCTCGCACGTACTCCAAATCAAACAGTGACCCCAAGCAGGGGGGTTGCGGGGGGCAGAATGGCCCCCCATATGTATTACACTATTTTTGGAATCTACTTGCGATTTCGTAACTAATCCCATAAACAGTGCAATGCATACCCCCCGCTTGGGGTCACTGTTTGATTTGGAGTAGGTGCAAGGTCACGGTACCTATATTACTCTGTCTCAGTTAAAAGTTAATTTCTCTTTTGTTAATAAAAATTGCAAAGTACCTACTTGACTCTTTAATTTATATTGTCCCAAAAAAGGTCGTGTATAAAGAAAGAAAGATTAGATTGGGTGTGTTTTTTTTTGGCTTTGCTTATAACCTCATTATTGAGGATGTAGCGAAATGGATATGTGTAAATTATATTCTGTGAGAAGTTCTAATGTAATATTAGTAAACATTTTTGAAATGCTTCCAAGCGACATTCATACGACAACGAAACGAATATAATAATATTTGTTTTTATTTTTGTTCCACCATCCACTTCACGTGGTTGCATCCCAAGATACGGTTGTATATTGTGATGCAACTGATTTACTAATATCTTTTAATGTCCAACAATTTAACGAATCCAACCAAGTACATACACACCGCTGTTACTGAAATTAATTAAATCCGCAAATGTCCCTATGTCCTTACTTACTCGAGCATGCAAAACGACTTTTAGGAAAGTTATTCCAAGCCTTTGCTAGTATTACAATAACTTTTCCTTAATTTTCTTTTGCAGAATGAAATCGGAATAGAAAACTATAAAGTAGATAGCAATACCAAAAAGAAAACCTTCCGATAGCTACAAAAAAGAATTTAAAAGCCCCCACAACCTGACTACGCCACCCAACCGTGAGGGACAAAAGAGAAAAACGACGACCCCCAGATAGAAATCACTTCACGTAGAAGAAGTACCACAAAAGGAAATTAATCGCCCGTCTCCGGTATTAAAAGCGATAGACTGTGCGCTGTTAGTCGGAAAAAGAAGCAAAAGGAACACTAAATGGATCAATATGGCAATGAGTACGGCGCTGGAGGGGGAAGCTATGGCCAACAGGCTGCTGGAGGTACCTATGGACAGGCCGGAGGTTACGGGCAGGCAGGTTACGAACAGCCCGGTAATTACGGCGGCGGTTATGGACAGGATAACAGTGGGGGCTATGGCGTCTATGGACAAAATGCAAATGCTGGGGGTATTCAACAGCCTTACGGAGTAAAGGCCAGACCGAGAGTGGATGTGGATGCCGAAGGAGAAGTTGATCCAACATTGTAAGTACCACTATGTTTTGGTTATGCTGTTCTAACGTTTGCTTTATTTTAAGGTATCCAGAGCCGAAAGAGGCAACGCACAAAATACGGGGCAAATCCGATGTCATTGAGATGTTCTTTGGGCCTGTCGACCAGGAACTTTTGGTGGTGAAGAGCTTCTATTTCTTTTTCTATTCAGCTTTTGGATCACTTTTTCCATTGATGGGAGTGTACTTCAAACAAATGGGCATGAACCCGGGTCAATGCGGGATTCTGATAGGAATGCGGCCTTTTGTTGAATTCCTATCGGCGCCATTTTGGGGATCCTATGCAGATAGGTGCGGTTTTTAAAATATACAAATTGTTAATCGGATAAATCAATTTTCATGTTTCAGATGCAAGCAAGGAAAAAAGCTGTTATTAGGATCCCTAGCCTGTTGGGTTTTATTTACATTACCCCTGGGATTCATTCAGCCTGAGGCCGTCAAATGTATTGAGATGCGGAATAGTACAGATTTTGTGTTAACGACTACACGAGTCAGGAGAGATGTATCACCATTTGAAGGATTCGAAACAAGTACTGAGCTGTTTGAAAAACATGCTCATAGACCAGATGAACCAGTTAAAAGGCAACGCCGTTCGGCATTTCCCTATATCGATGCTGGTATTTCGCCAATACATGTTAACTTTGTCTCAAACTATGATGATAAACACCACAGGGATTATGTTAGCCCGATATTTTCGTCGATGGTCTATAGAACTCCGGTAAGTTTAAATTTGAGCTAAGTGGTTGTGATCGAAATAATAAAAAAACCCTCAGACTTAACTTGGATTTTCTAAATGGAGAGTTTGATAGTTGCTTTGTCGAATAATGACAAAGTCCCTACTAAGTTATGATAGTTGAAACCACTGCGGTAACTAGTCATGTCATGTCGTCCTTACCATTAACATTCGCGCAAGTTGACCAAGTTCTATCTAAGCGTGTCGCAAAAAAGCAATAGCGACTCCATTGTTTTCATGCAGTTAGTCGCTTCCAAGCTTAATGCTGAATTTTTGTTCGATTTTGATGTTAGTTTAAGATTTGAAACTTCTTTTGAACTAATGAACATTCTTTTCCCCGTAGGATATCCAAAAAGCGTTCTTCCTCCTCCTTCTGCTCATCTTAATTGGTGAATTCTTCAGCGCTCCTGCCATCACTCTTGCCGACTCAGCTGTCATCACTCTACTTGGAGATGATGCGGATAAATATGGACACCAGCGTATGTTCGGCTCCTTAGGCTGGGGTATATCCATGTTCTTTGTTGGGATCGCTCTGGACCATTCAACATCTTTCCCCGATCATCCTTGTGGGCCCGAGAGGCAGGAGAAAAACTACACCATTTGCTTTGCGACCTTCTCGGTTCTAATGACATGCGCTATTCTAACAGCCACGCAAATAACGTTCAAGTACGATTTTACAGAGCCCGAACAAAAGCCTACCAACAGTGAAGATCCAAACAGATTCGCCGAGGATGAAATGCAAAATCAACTTGCCGCACAGTTAAACCTGCCATCACTGGCCGTCGGCAGTGGAGGTGCTTCTACTGGAGTAGCACCGCACGACCATCCAAACATTGGTGCACAGTCGAAAATGTTTGCCCAAACAACGAAACAAATGCCTGAATGGTGGACAGTGCTACAGCATTTTAAAAGCTTGAAGTGTGCCTCGTTCTTGTTTGTCGCCTGGTTCATGGGCTTCGGCATTGGCCTTATATTCACCTTCCTTTTCTGGCATTTACAAGACTATGGAGGCTCCCCAACCCTCTTTGGAGTGGCATCCGTCATCAATCACGTGTCGGAAATATTTGCATACTTCTTCAGTTTCCGTCTCATCACCCAAGTGGGTCACGTAAAGGTACTGTGCTTGGGGTTGATAGGGAATGTACTGCGGTTTCTATACATCTCATACCTGCGGAATCCATGGTGGGTGTTACCATTTGAATTAATGCAGGGCATTACTCACGCAGCCGTCTGGGCAGCTTCTTGCTCTTATATCGCTCACAATACGCCACAGCATTTAAGATCCTCCGCTCAGGGTGTACTCCAAGGCATTCACCATGGATTGGGACGAGGATGTGGTGCAATTATCGGTGGAATGTTTGTCACATACTATGGAACCACTGCGACTTTCCGAGGTTATGGCCTCACGTGCTTAGTAGTATTGGCAGCGTTTATATTCATCAACTTTTATAGGAAGGATCAAGGATTTATTGCAGAGATTCCCACTACTGAGGATCCTCATCAGGTGAGTAGGCACATAAGCGCATTTAAACCAGTCTTTCAAATATGCCTTTTGTGTTTTTAAGGTGGCTGAGGAAACTTCTCACTTGGCACCGCATGGTGTGCCCAGCAATCCAATACCTCGCGCTCTGTCCAATGCCAGACTCAATGAAATGAATCCACAAAACGGAACCGGAAACAGTTATGGAACTTACCAAACGTCTGGTGGCAACTTGGATATACCAGGAGCGAACCCACGTAATCCATTTGCGCAGTAAATTTTTAATTATTCTTTAGTTAAAATCTTTTTTAAGTATATTTTTATTTAAGACTAATTTGCATGTATTTAGCGGTTTTATTTGCAAAGGTAATAATGAATTGGGAAGCAAAAAAAAGTAAAACTTGTGTAAATCTAAAACATATCTCCAGTATTGGCCTGCCTATAAAAGAAGCAAACAAATAAAAATATTTATTTTGCTTAATTGTTTAACGACATTGCATTTATATAACACGACCATATTTATTTAGCGTGCATTTGCAATTGAATACAATATGATATTTGTAATGTAAAATAGAAAACAGTAATAGTAGAAGAAATACGCGGCATTGTAGAAAGTAATATAGAATAAACAATCATAGAATGGAAATATAAACAAATGAAAAACGTTCATATATATATTAATACGGGATAGCAGCAAAGCGAATAATAAACTATATGTAATTGTATCGCGCTTAAGCTTAACTTTAATTGGGAAATCTTTAGCTTTAAAAGGGAAATTATACGCATACACCAATTATATTTTTTCCATACACCAATCAGTGTGTACCTTTCTGAATGGTAGCTAGATGTAATAAATAAAATTAATACAGCCCATTTTAGCCGTAAATCGACCAAACACGATTTTTAATTGGGATTATGGTACTATACTATATAAGGCACTTTATGGATTGGTGGAAAAAAAATTGAGATAACAATTAAACATGACATTACGATGATAGGGAAGTAGAAAAAAATTTGTTAGAAAATTCTGTTCGTCCGTCTGCCTGTTTGCAGATCTGCAGCCTAAGCGGATGGGCCGATTTGCAAACTTGGTTCATAGTGTTTATTTAGTAGTCTCACACTAGGCGTTGTTGAAATTGAAATTTTAGCTCTAAAACAATATAATATGTCATATAACGGTTTGTTAAAACTTAATTTTTCTAAAAACGACCTGAACGATTTAGATAAAACAGTCTATCTTTTGGTAAGAATTGATTTTGAGAGATTTATCTTAAAACGGTACCTCCTATAGGACCGATTTTTTAACATCAGAGTTTCTCGCTAACAACAAAACCGATTTCAATTAAATTTAAAATTTAGGAAGGCTTTTATGATCAAATTCATATACATATAACTTTTTTGGTTTTTTGAATATGCTGGAAACGGGTATATTGAATTTTTACAGATTTTTTTCCAGATGAAAACTACAGATTTCCTTGTATTGAAATATGTACTCAAAAAATTGCAAAATATTTTTCAAAAATTAAAAAAAAAACCGGTCTAAAAAAACTGCTTTAACGATTTGCCTTTTTTTGTTTCGTAGGCAGACTATTGCTAATAAAATACTATTGCATACTTAGTTTTTCCAAGAAAACTCTCAAACAAATTTGAAAAACTAAAAGACTTTTCCAATATTTTTTTTTAAATAATTTTAAGTTATTATTTATTAGGTACTTTAAGATTTTATTACTACAAAAAGTATTTATATAACATGTAGGTAGGAATCATTTTTATAAAATTGAATTTAATCTTCTGGCCTTCTGCGCTGCAAATATATCTAAAACTTCCTCAGTGTCAATCTCAATTTGTTGATGAATTCACATTACCGCCGCCAATCCTGTTAACCTTTTTTCACCGGAAGAATTTCTTAGATAAGTTTTTAGACGCTTCATTGTCGAAAATGTTCTTTCCGGTGTACATGTTGAAATCGGTAGTGTCGCCAAAATTTTAAGAAGCTTGTGGATGTCAGGAAACAGATCCTTATTGCATTCCCCAAGAGCTGTTATTGCACCCTTTGAACGCTCTATATCTTTTTGTGTATGGCATTTTGTCTTCCATAGCGTAAATTCAGCTTTTAAAGTATCCCAATCCAAAAAAGATTTAGAAAATTTGAAGTTTTCTTCGTTATAATTTTGTTCGTTTTTGCCAAGGATCGTTGGAATCAAAATGCACAAAGAGGGAAGTATGGACTTATGGTTTTCAAATCTCATTTTAAGCTTAAAAAGTAATCGAAAAGAGAAATCATTATACTTATCCTAAAATAGGTTTCAGGATCTGTTGTGCTCATGTTTTGTCTGTGCTGCTGCCTTGACACAATTCATGACATTTTAAGTTTTCCATCCACAACATTTACTAAGTTTTGTGCAGTCTCAAAAATTGTTTTGAATTCCGGAATGATATTCCTTGGAATGTGTTTGTTATATTAATTCCACATGTTCCAATCCAGACACTAAGTCGCATGAAGGGGATTGTAAGATCTTACAAAGTGGCAATGTATATATAAACAAATACAACACAAACTTACTGCAAAATCACTAGCTGAAATAGACCTTAAAAAGCAACTCGCCTTCGATGACGTATCAGTCCTTATAACAACACAACTCTTCCAAAGCATCAATTATCGCTTCAAAAATTTCCTTAAACCTCATCAAGCCATTATGGTTTTCCACCCAGCGTGTTTCACACATTGCTGTTAAATTTTTCCATTTATTTTGAGGATAATTTTGTTTAATCATTTCCTGCAACAAATGTGTGCGCTTTGCCGATTTTTTGGTACCAATAGTGTTGCGAATAGGCTGGATTTGACAAGAATGCCCTAATGCCAGGTTAAGAGAGTGTGCGCTACAATGCACGTATAAGGCTTCTGGATGAGATTCGCGTACTTCAGGTTGAACTCCGTTAAAACTTCCTTTCATAGTACATTTTGTTGTTTTTGTCTCCAGTTGTGTGTTATCTTGTAAAGGTGATAATTAATTGAAACTAATGTTTTTATTTTCCTTAATATCTTTTTCTTTAACTATTTTAATTTCACAATTTTTTTTGTTTATTTGTTAATACTGCGACGCGTTTCGAAGCAGTAGCTTCATCATCGGGCGTAGACTTGAAACTAAAATCAGAAATTTTTAACATAATCAATAAATTATTTGAGTACAAATTTCATACTGATGCGGAAAAGTATGATTTACAGATGCATTTTGAAAAAAATTCGGGGGTGGTTCAAACTCCTGTGACCCCCCCCCCCCACTGGCTACGGCCTTGGGTAGCGATGGTGGAGAGGTAAGTGTATTGGCTTGTGACCCGTGCGGTGCAGGTTCAATCCCCATGGGGAACAACAACACCCATTAAAGAAGAGAAACCAAAAAAAGAGAAAAAAAAAACACTTTGGCATCCAATTGGCTTTAAAATTGGGGTCGAGTCTTCCTTGTTTTTTTCAGTCTTGAGGGCTGGAAATCGAAGACCTTCAACTATTATTATTCATTCGGTGTATGCGAGATATTGAAGTCAACGTATTTTGCCTGTTTTGATTACATTTACGTCTTAGGTTAAGATAAGTTGGTTGGTTGATGAAAAAGTTAGTGCTTCCTCATCACACGCAGGCCAATTGGGATCCATTGCTTTTTTTGGATTTTGCTGAAAATCTGAAAAAGTTAGAGAGAGGGATTTCGTATATTTTTGTAAGGTCGTGGAAAAAATAACTCCCAACAGTCACCAGTAAGATGCATTTCCACTTTGTGGTTCATTAGTAAATTGTTTCCAGTAAGTATTTCCATCGAAAACATCGAAACAGATTTCCTGATTCTTTCTAGAAGTTTGTGGGTTTTGGCTTTGCTCTACTCTGGCCATATTTACTTGGATGTTTCATAGGTGGGGAGGGTGTTTAACCATTTTTTTGGTAACTTTCAGTATTTTCTGCTCCCCCTGAATTTGAGATCGCACATTGGTAGTTTACCAGACTGGTCCGCCTGTTCAGGGCTGGTAGTAGAACCCGTTGTCTTTATACCCCTGTGTCCAGTGACCCAGCAGAGCTTTATATTATGTTGACCGGCAAGAACCTTCACTTCTTCGCCACCACTTTCGACAGTGGAGATTGCTTTTATTGCAGCCTATCTGTCGATAAAAGTTGTGATACCATACGTGGTGTTGCCGCCAGATTTGTTTGCCTCTGCCACTGAAAATATCTCCGCCTGGAATACACAGCTATGATTAGGGAGACGAAATGTGTACTTCAGTTTTAATGTTTTAGAAAACAGTCTACCTCCAAGCTTACGTCCATGTTTAAGTCGTATGTGTGGATGGAGATAGATTCAACTACGTGTTCATTTCTTCCCAATTCCTCTCTGCTGGAAAAAATGGAGGAGTTGAACGGTTTATGAAAGTCAAGGTGCGGCAGCATGTAGTCATAGGATACAGCTGGGCACAAGTATCTGTTTATAATCTATGCGGCATGCACGATCACGTTCACATTCACAGCTTGCTACAGCTAATAGAGTTCGTGGTTGCATTCAGAACTTCCATTGACCGTTGAGTTTCATATGAACACAATCGCAGATGGCATGACTTCTTCAGGGCACAGACAGCCCGACGTCTTTAAAAAATCTGCAGCATTATTGTTGTCTCTTAACAGAAAATACTGCTAACAAATTACTGGCGTTCTTTTAGCACACTTGACTTTTGCCAATCATCGCAAGGTGCTAAGTCTAGCGATGCCACCAACTGTGAAGACTGTGGAGATAGCAACGAGACTGCGGAACATTTTGTCTGTGGCTGCCTGGCTTTTCTCGTTTCAGGTGGCATGTATTTGGTGCTGATGTGGTGAGTGCTGAAAATCTAAACTCCTTACTATTGAAGCGCGTACTCATTTTTCTCAGAAAAAATAGGAAATTTTATTAAAAGTGGTGTTTTTTTCTGGCAGTACAATTTACCAGTATTGAGTCTATAATTATTGCTTCAGTGTAGAAAAGGCCCGGATCCCAAATTTGGATGAATCTTAACTGATCAAGCGGGGCTTGACTGAGGCGACAGCTTTAATGGCACCCTATCTGTTAAGTACTAGCGATCAGGGAGACATGTTTGATGCTCACCCGTTGACCCACAACCAAGAGAGACCTTACTAACTCTACTGATAGCCAAGAAGATATAAAAGAAAAATATTCCAGTACTACCTTTGAAGGGTGAACTTCAGATAGAGCACCCTAAGCAGCTGCCTCATATCCGGGAAGATATGGCTCTGCTTAACTCAAGTATAACTCACGACCTAACAAAGAGCACCCGACATGAGATTGTCAGAAATGTAGCCTTCAACACTGGGCATTGTCCTGTCAGTACACACGCTGCCAAGCTAGGCATTCAAAAGTACTCGCAATGCCGTCTGCGCTGCATTCAGATAAAATGGATTGAATGAGAGATGTCCTGGCGGTACAAATACACCATCACTCTGTTTGTTGAACTGCGAACAAATCATGCTCTTCAAGGAATTATCATTATTATAATTCTTCAGATTATCTCCTATGCTACTTACTTTTTAGGGACACCCACCCCCGGAGATTCTCTACCTGAGACCCTGCAGCCTTCCATCATCCGGGCACTCTGGTTCCAGTAGCCCAGATCAAGCGCTCTGCATCCTCGATGGCTTGGTCTTTAAAATGGAGGTGCAGTCTTCCTTGTCGTCTAGAACCTGGGGCTGGGAGTCGAAAATTCTCTTGGCTGAAGCATTATTGTCTACCTCAAAGTTGTTGCTGCTATCAACAGTGACGTTTTGTCCCACTCAGTAGACAGATGTTTGTTTGTTTGTTGAAAGCAAGTAGGTACTTCGATTTGTCATCAGTGACTTTAAGGCCATGTCTGTTCTTCATTCGCCATGAAAGCCTGTCGATATCGTCCGCGTATCTCAGTAGTTGGACGCATCTGTTGAAGATAGTGCCTTCTGTATGGACACCTGCCCTGCTCACTATTTGTTCCAGAACAAGATTGAAGAAGTCACATGACAGCACATTTCCTCGCCGGAATCCGGTACAGGTTTGGAATAGTCCGGAGGAAATGTTTGCACCGCGTGTTGTCCAGCGTCACGCGGCACAACTGAAAAGACAAACTAAATACCTAGGGGTCTTGAATTTCGTATTTAAAATCCTAACATAGAGGTAGATAAAGCTAATGTGACTGATAAAATGCAGCTTTGTGTCCAATTTAACTACTAGATCCTTTTCATTTATTTTAGCAAGTGGCATATCACCTACACTACGTAGAAAATTAAGAGTTGGTAAATTAACAGAGAATGTTAGACTTTGACACGCGACACTGAGAACGAACAAATACATCTGCAATATCATTAACTTCTTCTTGTTCTTCTTCTTCCTTAATGGCGTTTTTTTTATTTTTGTATAATTAGCTTAAGCTAAAGAGGTTTTTCTGTAAAGTTTCCGTACCGTTATAGTGCTAAGAACACAGCGCAAGCATTTGTGTTTAACAGCAAGCAGCAACTGGCATTATCGTATTAAATTGCATGCTTTTCGGTGCTACTCACTATTAGAAAGAATAGAAAGATAGGAAAGAATTGTTTCGGTGCAGTTGTAGGGTTTTTCTCCACAGGTGGTGTCTTAATTGTTTAGGGAGATCTAGTTTTCATGTTTTCGACTAAAAGTAATGAACTTGGCCGGGATTTGAACACACGACCTGTAAGCGAATACACTAATACTGCACTGTTGCCACTCGCGTGAGGCTATGATCATGATTAAAGGGATCATACTAATACTTAACTATATTCCTACTGGGCCGCCTTTGGGGTTCACCCGTTCCTTCTCAGAAAATAACGCCAGGCCTCCCTATTTATAATCACTTCTTCACTGAGGCCAATCAAATTTTGGTGTTGCTGCATTTGTGTGATCCAGGAGTTTTAAGGCTTACCTCTCTGTGCACACGTACATGCTCCTATTATTTCTTGTTCGATCTTGCTTTAACGACACCAAGAAATAAAAGAAGCATGAACGCTTCGAAAGAGAGGCAGGCCTTAAAAGTCCTGGATCACATCATTAACAACTAACAAAAAATACCAGAGGCCCAAGATGACTTGATCTGAAAAGCAATGAAAAGTATTTTATTTGTGAAAAAATAAACACTCAATATGGCTCAGCACTTTTTTCAAATTTTGTATGTCGGTATTCCACCATTTTAGATTTCCCAAATAAATGAATGTATTATAACGCGCCAAAAAACATATATACACAAATTACTCAGTAAAAGACAGAAAAGCAAGAAAAAAAATCAAAACAAAAAGAAATATTAAAAGTACATGCGAAAAAGGAAATCCAGGGTTCGTTTTTAATCGCGAAAATTTAAGTATGTATTATCTTTTTAACGTAAGTCAAGTTTTTTTAAAATATAATAATGAATGTGTAAAATAAGTTTAATAGTTTGTTAATTTTAAGATTTTGTTAAAAACACGTATTTTATTCAAATAAATTTTCTGCAGCAAATTTTAATCTTCAAAACTTAATTAAAAGAAAAAAACAATACCTGTATTTTCAAATGAGAGCAATAATTTTTCTTAATTTTATTTTAAAATGTTTTTTTTTTGACTAAAACTGTTTCTTTTTGGGTCAAATGTTTTTTCCTAATGTTTATATGTTTATTTAGTGATGGGAAGCCATCAATTTAAAACTTAAAACAAACAAATATTTAAAGATAAAATAAAAAGATAAAGATCCTAAGCCTTGTTGTGCATATTGGTATTTTTTTTTAATTCGAAAAGTGTAATTTAATAAAGAAAAACAAAAGTATTTTCCTTGATATAAGTATAAGTGTATTGTAGATAATCTAATGATATATATATTAAAATAATATTACTAGTTGTACCTATAACAGAAAACAAGAATGATATTTAGTCCGCCTCATTTCAATCAGCCTATATGAAATCAATCACTCTACATACAAAAAAATATATAAATAAAATATATTTATTATATACCATATTACATACATATTGATGGGAATATAAAAATAAAATAAATATTGCTAGAAAGCGTTGAAAACAGCTAAAAATACAAAGAACAAACAATTTAAGACTAAGAATAATTGATTTTTATTGAAACGAAAAGGAAACTAAATATAAATATTATAATTTAAGCTGCAATCGAAATTATAGTAAAATTATTGATATTAAATTTATTATTATTTGTAGTTAATTTTTAATGTTTACTTATTGCCATGTACCTATATGTATATTGTACAGCACTGTTTATTATAAATACAAGGATGCAAAATGCAGACAAAATGCACTAAGAATAATGTTAAATAAAATGAACTATATTATATTACTAAAGTTACCTTAGAGAGTTTTTACTGTGTTCGGGCTCAGGATGAATTAGTGGGACGACTGTTTTAAAGAAATGGAATCTCAACTTAATCAAAAGTTCCTATTATAAAGTCGTGAGATAGAAGAGCAGATAAGCAGTTCCGATTGGTTCAATTGTGTCATCAACAGTCAGCACATCAGATAACTAATATTAACGAAGGTCATTCAGGGTGTTCAAATATGGATGGTGGCCGCGCTCACAATCATGCACATGATGACTTAAATATCAGCTCCATACGCCCTATCTAATAGAAGAGCGATTCTATGTCTTGCAAGATCCAACGACGCATATCCATGCTTAATATCGCCCCAAGTCACGTTGCAACACACTCATCGGGACACACTAGTGCGGCTTTCGGCCAAAAACATTGATAATATGTGGCGTACTCAACAAATAAAAATAAAAATTATAAAAGGAAAATGTTTAATTTCGGAAATATACTCCACCTATTCAAAAATATAACTGCAAACAACACATTTCCGGACACAAACCGGATACTTTCGACGAACACTGCTTTTCGACCATTCTGACCAGCTGTGCATAAGCATTTCAAGTAACCTGTATTTTTTTTATTCTTCGCCATCCACACAAGATTTATATTTTTGCCTAATACAAAGAAGATTGCTTAGTACTTATACGAGTGGCAAAAGCATAGCATAGCATTTTTCTTTGTTTCCAACAAATTTCAAGTTTTTTTTGTCAGGAATAGTGAAGATTTCCCGACAATATCCAAAAAAATAAATCGCATTAAAATTTGCTCGGTTATTGGAACTATCGTAAAATACTCGTGCTTTCACAAGGTACGTGGCATAGTAAATGTACCTACTTTGCTTTTAATTGAGGTAAGGCTGTGCAAATGAATTATTGTCCCCCAAACTCATTTAGTTTTCTTAATAGCGCGGAAATTTTTTTGGGCAGTTGAAGAGCGTTCCAGCATGCTTACTGTGCATAACAGATATATATATAATATATATATATATAAGCACTGAAGGGCACCTCCTTGGGCAAAACTCGACCAACCAACTAGCGCCAAAAGCGTCCGCATCTTGCATTTCACTGACGCCTACAAAGATTCCCGATCTGTAGAGCTATTTTCACTCCAGACCAAGAGGAATCTGTAAAACCCGTGACGCCAAGCTATTCATACGTGGTTCATAACCCCGAAAAGCATGTGCAGAGCTGTAACCAGATAAAGGAAACGTGACAAGCCATCAAACATAACCACCCATCAATCAAATTACTCATCAAACAAAGTTATCCCTTCATCAAAATACTTTCCAAGCCATCTTTGTGCATCATCGCCAAACAAAAAAAAATATTATCATGGAATACCTGCATAATATATATATATATAAAAGCGATATCGCTACATGCTTATATGCATGATACTCAATGTGGTGTAACAGTTTCTAATTAAATACTTAAAGATCTACCTAACCCTTATATCTAACATCTTAATCTACTACCTTAATCTTAGTCTAACATAAAAACAGATTTTTTTTTATCATTTAATTTTTCTTTGCATACCTACATGCTTAATGCTTATTCCTTAATATTAGAAAGCCACAGAAAAGTTTTTTTTATAACATAAAGTGTACCTAAACATCTAGTCATTCAGCGGGAACTTTGTGCACAAATTTCGGCGCGGCATGGAGATCAAAGTGAGTACTATATACACATAAATACCTATATAACTTTTCATTGGCTTGCTTTTTTCATATATATATTTGTTCTTAACTAATTTAACGTAATCTTATTGCTTAGATAAATACCGCCTTTTTTTGAATATTTCTCTTACTTAATATATCTTAATACCTATTACCTAAAATAAACATTATATATACATAGACATATTACCTTGCCTTTAAAAAAAAGGGATTATTCTCAAAATATCGAGGAGAGAATAGTCACGGAGCAATTGCAATTGCCAGTTGCATGGGGACGCACGACGCAACCGCTGATAAAGTTCATATACCCCTTTTTCTTTATTTCTTACCAAACTTTTTTTTTCTGCAATAGCACCAATGGTCAATGATCATTGATATCCTCTGATGCGCGATTTCATAAGTCCCCTTACCCCTCTCATTTCTAATGTTTTTTTTATAATTTTGGCACGATATTTTGTGCGCAAGGGAAAAGTAGCAAGATCCCACCCCTCCGATGAGCTGATGCCGTGCACCGCAAGCGTGCCAACCGCTGCTATAGCAAGGACTCCCATCATCATGTCCTGTATCCTATCTGACCCATGCTTACGCATAGGTCGTGGAATGCCCCTTTCCCGCCACAAATAGACCCAATTTTCACACTTTGGAAAGAAAGAGAAATTTTCAAAATTGAAAGATCAACGAAAAAAAAATCAAAGTCGATATTCCCCACCTGTTCATCGGGTTTGAATCCGCGTTGACGTGCGATGATAAAAAACACGCGGTGCAATGTGGAAGACGGTTTATCCGTCTCTTCCAAACTTGTACCGAATTGCGGAATCATGTTACATGTTTTTTCTTTGTAGGAGAGAATATGTTATTTATCTTCAAGTGACGTGACAGGCCGCGAAATAAACTCTCTCCACGAACGGCCATGAATACCACCATGGAAGCGCTCTTTGCATTACATCAAGGCGGTGTCATTTTTAAGTTCGTATCAGGACGTCTATGGGTTACGAGGGTGTATTTGGGTCTTCCTCTCTCTTCTTTGTTCTGAGAACCTTTTCCAAGAAAGAGGATACTCGGTTCCAGTTCTGCTGGATTGATGGCTCCGATCATAGACTCCAGCCCATCTGTTGTATTTGAAGAACGTATGATTGGCGCTATCCATTTTATAGTCCCCGTACTGGCTTGCAGAACTCCTCGTTTTACCTACCCTGTGGAGGTAGGCGTTGAAGTACTTGAGCCCGGTTAAGAGTCGGGTTACGTAGTTATGAACTTTTCCTTGTAGCCGTCCCTTCCACTCTGCAACGTTTTTTTTATGAACATCGCGGATAGTTGCCCTCTCTCTCGGCTCCGCTTGTCTTGCTTTTGCACCTTGGCGAGCTCTTTGGTCTCCTCGGTTGCCACTCCACTCCAATTTCCGCCTTTTTGTCTGTCGTAGACATAACTTTCTCTCTGCCCCTAAGTTATCAATAACTGTCACTCCCGTTCCCGTTCGGTATAAGCCTATCACTGTTTTTTGGGTGGCCAGTCCTAGTCCGTGGTCTTCCATCCAGAGATGCACCCGCGTCATCACCTGGTTCAGTTTTCTTTGGGCACATTCAGTATATCTTGTCGTTATTACCGCGGCGATATCATCTGCGTACCCCACTAGAAAGGTGTCTTCGGGCATCTCCACAGGAAGAATGCCGTCCTAAGATATGTTCCAGATATCGGGTACAAGGATTGATCCCTGTGCTGCTCCAGATTAATTTCTTTTCTGCGAAGGCTTTCTGTGGTCTTGTAAAGAACTGCGAGTCCTTCCCATCCATAAGGTGTATTTGGGAATATCAAAGGAGTTCTCAAGCAAATTTGTTTACCATGTCTAACCACCTGGCTGAGTTGAAGTCATTGTGCAGGTTACCCTGCTGTGTTTGGACAGTCCTTACCACTTCTTCAATTGCTTCAATCCGTACTGTCTTCCAGACAAGTCTCCTTTTCTTTCCACCGATACCGTGAGCTTTGGTTTCAGCATTTTTCCCAAGAGCTTCCCCGTGGTCCAGCATACACAGAGGTCTTTATGCTGATGGGAATTCTGGGTCTCCTTTGCCTTTCCTTATACGTTCCGAAGGTACTCCGTCCCGTCCTGGTGCCTTTCGATTCTGTAGTGATTTCGCCGTCAATTCTTCTTCAATAAGGAGGGGAGTTTTCTTCCATAGAACTGGAATGTCGGGTAGCCGGAGGGGATGAGTTGGGAAAAGTGTATCGACTTTGTGCTCAATTTTTTACTTGCCTGAGGACGGGGCATACCATATGAGCTCCCAACTTTCGCATTGCGACTTTATAACCTAATCCGCAGTTGTAACTGTTGACGTCACTGCCGGAATAGAGGGAATAGGGTGATTTCCAGGAACTGCATGGCTGATAAACTCGCCGAAAAAGGAAATACATTACCGCTTCTCTCTCAAAAAAGGTTCATTAGTTATACTAACCGCTGCCGACTACCTATTAACTATACAGTAGGTAGCCGGCTTAGAGAAATTAAACACTGAGCATGGCAGCTCCAGCTTTGGCCAGATGGGCTTTCTCAACAGATATGTTGTGCCACTTGTCCACCTAATATTTGTTCTTTCGATAGCATTTTACTTAATATGAGTTTGCATGCAGCGATTAGTATACCTAATGAAACTTTTTTGGGGAGAGAATAGGTAAAGTGTCACTGGAGACTGATGTCTGTAGCAATCCCTTGTACACAGCAAAATATAAAACTAACAAAAAAAAATTAAATATTAAATCCGTCTTTTTTTAAAAACTAACGTAAGCTATTTCAAGCTTACGTCACATCCTTAAAGCGCCTTAGGTAAGCACGTGAATTCTAAATTACAAATTTGACTACTAGCGTCAATTTCTCTACTATCATAGACACGTGCAAGACATCAATCCGAAGACATCGTCATTTCCACGACTTTATTAAGTGGAAAATAGTGGAACGCTTCTTGCACGGCTTCACCAAGTCACGTTGTCTGGACCACCAAGCGTCAGCAGTTGACGAGCTTAGCAACGGCAGTCCTAGCGCTTCGTGGAAGGAATCGCTGCAACGAAGCCTGCACTGTCTTCAACCTGATCCACAGTTCCTGCAAGATATAAGCTGCACCTGTGTAAAAGTGTTAAAAAGAAAAATGAAAAAAATGAATTCCCCTTACTTGAAGATAATTGTAAAAGAAAAATTTCCAAAAGATAAACTTACTAGAAAACATAGGGACGGGCTACAGTCCGCTTGGGCGAACTGTTGGATACCCTATTCTTATTCCTATTCCTCATAAGTTCAGAACGCTCTACATATTTTGTTATACCTATAACATTTAAAAGATTTTATCAAAAAAACAAAGTTTTTGTAAGATAAAACCCTCCCTAGCACAAACTTTGGATTTTCAAAAAAAGGTTTTTTTTTAAATTGTGGGCGTGTCAGTTGGCAGATTTTAAAAATATTTAAACATGAGCATAAGGGGCCTATAGAAAGTATATATTATAAATTTCAGCTCCCTAGCTCAAACTTTAATCTTTCAGTAAAATAGTTTTTTTTAATTGTGGGCGTGTCAGTGGGCGGATTTCAAAAATTTTATCTCCCGAGCAGTTTAAAGATCATAATATAAAAAATTTCAGCCTTCTAGCTCAAAATTCGATTTATTCGAAAAATTTGTTTTTTTGAGTTTGTGGGAGTATCTGTGGGCGGATATCAAAAATTCGTAAACTTGATTATTTCGGGACAATAGAGAGTATATGGTTAACATTTCAGCTCTCTAGGCACAGTTTAAAGGCCTAATTTTTGCCGACAGATGGACGTACGGACATGGCTAGATCGACATTACATATTATCGATGCTGATCATAAATATAGTAACTTTTAGGGGTCTACGGGCAATATTAAGGTATATTACAAACTATGCGTCAAAATTAATATACCCTTAGAATAGGGTATAAAAAGGGAAAAGAACAAACAAATGATGCGTAATGTTCTAAAATACATACGCTTAATTGTGCCTTAGTCTGCCTAACGTAATTTATACCAGCCTATTGCCTATGCCTCCTAAAAACTGCCAAGATTTTATTTTTAACAAAACAAAATAACATATAACACAACATCTAAAAGTCATCAGCGATCCAGACTGCACTCCTGATTTGCGGTTGATCAAGATAAGCCCATAACATACTTTTATATACATATATTCGAATATATTTTGGCACATTTTGTTGGTTATGGTCAACTTCATCAACCTTTTTTATGTATTTGATTTACATTTACAAAATAAGGCTTATCTATATATACGAGAAAGTATAAAAGAAAGTGTCCGAAGCGATGTAACCGCATAACTAGAGATTGGCCGAACCGATTTTGATGATTTATACTTTGTTGGAAAGGTATTTTCTCAGCACGGGTTTTAGAAGACAAAAAATCTAAATTTCAAAATGGCTTATTTTGACCACCCAGCGTGTTACGACAGGTTTTTTTTCGATTTTTTTTAATTTTTTTTTTTTTCATTTGGCATTTATTTATTTTGGCAACAACCAAATAAAGAATCACATTTGAATGTAACATATCGTATCACAATTGAACTGTCAGATAGACACGCAACGTAACGCCATCTATTATCGATCAATGGAGAAGCCAATTTTGTTTCATGTTTGGTGGCGCTGTCGGATTCGGATTTCTTCATTGCGATTTTGTGAGTTTTTGTGAATTAAAATTGATATGAGAATATATCTATATCTATTTATATATATATGTATATAAAAATCAATCCATATTTGCGTTTGTTGCCGGTGTTTGGCCAAACGCGTTAACCGATTCCAATGAATTTTTTTTTAAAGAAAGGTGACGTCTATACGAAGGATGTTATGTATGTGCGATGTCTGTATCTGCATCGGTGTGTAAATTATGTGTTTCTTAAAAAAGAAAAAAAATTGACAATGTATTTATACACTGTGTGTTTCATATGTAGGTATCATGTGCTTTGAAAAAAAAACAAATTTAAGTGAAATAATAAAAAGTTTTTTTTGTGTAATATTTTCTATATATAAAAATCAATCCATATTTGTGTTTGTTGCCGGTGTTTGGCCAAACGCGTTAACCGATTCCAATGAAATTTTTTTCCATGAAAAGCGACGTCTGCACGAAGGTTGTTATGTTTGGCTATATCTGCATCGGTGTGTGAGATATGGGCATTTGAGTGAGTGCACATGCATATGTGCGTATGCGTGTAAATTACGACGCAGATACAGAGACCGTACAGACGTCACTTATTTTGTTATCCGAACAAGCATATGAAAGAGGGAGACCACACGAACGTTTCAAGCTTATTGTGGAATTTGTGCGCACTTTCATTCTTGAGATATCGTGTGTTCAATATTTTATTCAAATAACTCTTATTGAAATTTTTTGCATTTTTTTGTGAATCGGACATCGGAAAGCTGCTTTTCCAACATTGATAACAATCGGTGTGGAAGTGAATGAAAAGTGATTCAATCGAAGTTTTTTATTTTCGCTTTGTTGTTTGATTCGCAGAAGTAAGGTGACATAGGCGCCTGCCAGACAACAAGCACCTACCCTAAACGGAACAACGAAGTTGTGTGAGCGGCCTAAGCCATGCGGAGAAAAACGTGCAGTCCCATTCACCGGTTGAGCTCAAATCAGGCAATCTTCGGTATTGGCCTGAGAGTGTTTCTGTGTACTTTGGTCAAAATCGGTCTTCTTTTTTTAGGCGCAGCAACATACGCCGGATACCCGCTATAGACAATTATAAGGAAGTCTACTCGAACATATTGGCCAATAGAATTCTCGGGCACGGGCAAAGCCGGACAGGTGCAGCTAGTTTATTCTAAAACATTAAACTACATATTAAATATATTTACCTACCTACTTAATAATACACACCTACATATATTTAACCATATCTAAAATACCTAAAATATGAAAATGTCGATAACTGTATAACGATGTTTTTATGCACTGTGTTGAAATGGGTTATTTTTGTTCATCAATAAACATAAAGTTTTGTTGCAATCGCTTCTAAAACATGCCTGTTGAGATTCCTTTTATTAATGGTGTGGCAGGGTATCAGTCGTGGTTTGAATTGGAGCGTGCTAAATTGAGGGGGCTGCTTAAAAATATATAGGCAAAGCAACCAAGGTGCACTTTACTTGGTGCATTAAAGGGCGGTTAAGACCTGTAATGAAGCAATTATCTTCGTTCGCCAGTACATGAGGCAATTTGATTTGTCTTTGATCATGTTCCATCTTTTTCTTACGCACGATAATTATTTTGGTAGTAGGCTAGTGACAACAAGATCCCCCCCCCCACCCAACCGACGAGCTACTGCCGTGCATAGCCAGCGTGCCACCAGTTGACTGCCTGCCACATGTCTAATAGGCTTGGTGTATATTTATCTGATTCCCAGAAGCTGCATGGACTGTACATGCCTTGTCCTTCTTTTATATAAAAGAAAGCTACATCTAGGAGACTTCTTACTTAATGATCTAAACGACTTGGCAAGCACGAATGTTAAAAGTCGATTACGCTCTAATGGTTTAACCATTCCACGTGGTATCATAAAGCACCCCATATTGGTGTAAGCATGTTGGCTCTTGCTGACAGCCCATTCTACGTAAACTAACCCTACATAGACAGTTCATTTAGCTCTGAATAAACAATAACTCCATGAATGATATCCGACGAATAATTACCCTAAGGAGACCGTTGCTAATTTGGTTTGGCAAATCAAATGGGAGTTGCTAAAATGGAAGACTGTACAAAACTGATCCTTCCAATTTTGCTTTATGGATCCAAATGATGAACGATAAGCAGGTACGGAGAGCTAATATAAGGCTCATTCGAAAGGAAAATACTTCGTCGGACTCTGTGAATGATCTACCGAGATACGGATATACTTACTTAACGGGCTCCCGACCCGTGGAGAGTCTCTCCCTGAGACACTGCAGTCTCACATCCTCCGCGCTACCAGGCACGCTGCTTCTAGTTATCCAGATAAAGCGGGCATCCGCAATGGCTTGGTCTTTAAAACGGAGATTCAGTCTTCCTTGTCGTCTAGAACCTGGGGGCTGGAAGTTGAATGTAGCCGAGCCAATGTAGTCGACGTATTTTAGCTTTTTGGACTACATCCGCATCTTGGTACAGTTCATAGAGTTCGCGGTTACATCTCCTCTTCTATTCGCCCTCCTCGCACCCAGGACCAACTATCCGACGGAGTATTTTTCCTTCGAAAGAACCCGTAATTAGCTCTCCTTTCCTGCTTATCTTATCCAGTACTTGACGCCGTAAAGCAGAACTGGTCGTATCAGTGTTTTGTAGAGCTTACATTTGATCTTCCGAGTTTTGAACCCATTTGCTTTGACAAATCGAAGAAGGAACAGTTTTCTAGGGTAGGTCTTCATCGGATCTCCACTAAGGTGCCATTTGTGGAGTTGATGTTTACTCCGAGGTAGGTGAACTCCCTTACTGCTGAAGATGCTGCTATCAACAGTGACGTTTTGTTCTTGTCGGTGGATAGATGTCTGTTTGTTTGTTGAAAGCAAGTACTTCGTTTTGTCCTCGTTGACTTCAAGGCCAACCAATTTAACCTGTTCTTCCTCCACTACTCTTACAAGGCAATCGGTCGATGATGTCGATATCGTCCGCGTATCACAGTAGTTGGGGGATCTGTTCAAGATAGTGCCTTTCGTACAATCTCCTCCAGCACAAGATTGAGAAAGTCACTTGTCGGCTTATCTCCTTGCCGGAATCCGGTACAGGTTTTGAAATAGTTCGGAAGAGCTGTTTCCATACTGCACATTGCACTGTACGTTTTTAAGTGTCCCGCGACACAAATTGAGCTCCTGGCGATGAATGCTATCATATGTGACTTTAAAGTCGATGAAAAGATGATGGGTCTCGACTTGAAATTCATTGGTCTTTTCCATGATTGGCCTTCGTGTAAAGATTTGGTCTATTGTCGATCTGCCCGCCCGGAAGTCACACTAGTACGTGCCGATTAGTGTGTTGCAGAGCGGCTTGAGATGTTCACACCGTACGTTGGATAGGATCTTATCTTAGATATGGATATGTATATTACAAAAAACTAAGACACGTGGACTACATGGGTGACTACAATGCAACATGCCCCATCCTCCAGCTTGGGTGGATAAGGAAAACCGAATCTCAATTTTTAAGAGCCATTGCAAATGCAACAGCACTTGGTTTGAACAATTTGAAGTAGCGTGTCCAGGATAAGTTGAAAAGGCGCACTGTATCACCAAAAACTCTCCAGTGGTCGGAAACGCGTTAAGTAAGCAAATAATCATTTTATTTTCAGAACTTCAGAAAGTCCCATGCTTATTTCAAAGCATTCAAACACTTCAACAATAATATAAAATTGCAAGTTGCTGGAAATACTTTTGGCTCTTATTTGGGCAAATCAATTCTTTGATTTAAAATTAAATACGCTAATTGTATTCAGAATTTCAATGGCCTCATATAAAAAAAAAAGTATTTTAATTAATGTCTTGCAATTATTTACATTTTCGGAAACATATGTAGTAGAGCGACATTAAATAATAATTAAATTAAAGTTTTTCTGTTGCCTTTTTCATTAAATAGTTATTTGTTTAACTATAATATGAAACTTCCAACAACGAATAACTCAATATTTATCTGCCAAAAGTAAAAAGTAAAAATATGTAATTTGTATAACATAAGTGACCTGATTAAAATGGCGTTTCATCCAGATATAAGGCGGTGTGGGATCATCCAACAAAATAAATTATTTTGCCAATGTATTTGGTGTGGAAAATTCGCATTTATTATCGGAAACATCACAAAATCGATGCTCAGTATGGGTTTATTGTTATATTTCAGTCAATCATATCAACAATCAAGCATAACCAATTAAACCCACAAATTTCGGAATACCATTCAACTGAAGTGTGTCCAATCAGTGCTGTCGTAATACTTTTTTTTAAAGGATGATAAAAGTTAAATGTGGTAATCACCCCAATCATAGAATCCGGCGGATTGGCTGCGGAGGGAGTAGCACATCAATTTGTGTGCTTTGCTATCATTGAAAACGCCGTAATGTAAGTGATCGAATGTCGGTAAGGAAGTTTTCGAACATAGGTATCATTGTAAACGCAGACCATCCGCAGCTCATACACTTGTTTATGTTTTCAATCCGCACCAAAGTAGCTGCGGATTTCAAAAAAGAAGAATTGTTTTTTTTTTTTTAATTAAAAAAATGAACAGGAAGTGAGTAAACGTGTAAAATGTTTGCAAGTAGGTACAGATCAATAACATCCTTTTTTTTAAGGAAACAAACAACTCGTCCACAATTCCATTGTGTTAATTTGTAGAATTTCTTACTGTATTTAAGCTGTAGAAACATTCCGATTGTAAAAGAGGTGTGTATTTTCGCCAGGGGGCTTTGAAATTTGTATGTGCCTACCATCAACGCACATTACGATCCCTGGAATTCTTCGTAAAAATACATTTTGGCTTCCATTTTTTCCTCCTCTGACATTTTCGGGCTTATCCACTTGGGACATAAACATTCCTCTAAAATGTTTAAGGTTTCCGATATCGTTGTTGATACTGTTGATTGTGCCATTCCAATATTAAAGTCTTGTCCAGTACCAGTTTGGTAACCTCCTTCTGCCAGAAACCTTAAAAACGCCGCTAACTTACATTTAGGAAGTTGTGGAAGTTTGCTTCTAACTCACTTAAAACATACTGGAATGCAGATTTATTGAGCCTGAAGTTTTTAATAAATCTAAAAACAAATTGTGACGTAATGATGGGACAGAAATTCTTTATTTTCAATTTACGTACTGAGTATCGGGTAACTGCAATATATCCTCTGCTCGTATTCCTATGCTCCTTCGAATGTGTCTGCTATCAGTTTCATTTTCACTTTCCAAATTTAAATAAAACCCATCAGTATCCATTTCGTCTTTAAAATTTATTGAAAAACCCAACAATATTTTTTTGAAAATATCTCCATTTGACAGCAGACCAGCTGATTTCAAATTTTTCGACAATCAAGTTTAGCGGACCGGTACTGCAGTTCATCCGCCGGTTTGTATGATAGGGCAAGTATGCGGATGCGGATCGGATGAAATCCGTCGGATTCAATCCGCCGGATTCTATGATTGGGATGAATGTAAAAACGAAATGATATTCTAACTCTATAAGACAAGTAAAATAAAGTCCACTACTGGGTCATACGAAAACTTTATCGCTTGTATAATAATGAGTTTCGAATCACATTATTTTATTAGCCATTTTCTATACTCGTAAGGTCGGGAAAGAAGGATCATAACAATGTAGATTACATGTATAGATACATAGCTGTATTTGTCTTGTACGAGTATCAATTGCATTTGTGAATGGGTAAGTAGAGAAAACATCATGAAATTTAATTGTATTCCTTTCAGAAGAGGTTGGAAATGGGTTTGACACATTTTCTGTAGATTCGGAAAAACTTTTTTGATAATTGTAATACAATGTATAGTTTCTGAATAGTTTACAACAGAATAGTTTAGAGAAGAAAAATGCATAGTTTGACTCGTGGTGGGGCAAAATAGTCATCTGGGTGGCCACTTTCAATTTTTTCTACTGGGGTATGCGGAATATGTTGACGTCATCAGTGGTCGCGGTAGAAGCTTTTACGGCTATTGAAGAACCGGCGTAATTGCCTGTTTCTGAAGTTAATGAAGATAAGACCAAGTACATGTCGACGAATGAGTTTCTGATTTGCCTAAAATGTCTTCGAGATCTTTTTCAAAATATTGTTTCGTTGACATCGCACATGTTTGTAGTTTTTAACTTTTTTTCTACGAATCTGAAATGCTTTTGAATTTCCTGTATCAGATTTATATTAATACGATTACATATTAAAATTCAAAATAGGTCACTTTCGACTTGTGTCAAAACTGCCCCATGTGCTTTCGTCAAAAATGCCCCATGATGTGTTTTTCAAGCTTCGATTTCACTTCAATGGCAGATATTAGTTTTTTTTGCCGCTTGGCTGTCAATGAAAAAGGTGTTATCATTTTGTGGTATAACCTGTTTTGCAGCTGTTGTCACTTGAACTCAGCTTGGAAAACGCTGCTGTAGTTAGGAAGTCTGATTGGACCGGATATTCCGAGAACTTCGGAGCAAAAGCCTGAGCCGATGCCATTGTTCTTCATGGAGCCATCTGTTTGATGGGTATCGTTGAATCATTGGCATGCAGTTGGTTGTCTTACCATTCTTCGCTGCTAGGGAATGAAGGTATGAGGTAATGGTCTTTCGAAATCTAGATGTGGAGTATCGTAGTCGGTGCACACGTTACTGCCAATGTTTTCTGTAGAAACTGCGCATGCCCCGTTTGACTAAGTTTCCAGCTTTGCATCTTGCTTAGCCGAAAAGATCTGTTTGCGGCAGATTCTTGAACAAAAAGATCGAGAGGCCTCTAGACCCCCACTGTGGGGGTCGATTTCATCGTCCTTGTGGTGCCAATGCAGGCCATTCCTTGGATCCTAGTCATATAGTCTTAAGGTTGGTATCTTTCTGCAACGCTTGCCACCAGACAAAGTAACCATATGTCAGTATCTGCCTTACGATCGCCGTATAGAGCCATATGGTGATTTTAGGACTAGGACTCCAGGTTTTTTCCCAACATCCTGTTGCAGGCATAAAAAGGAGGTTGTCATTAACACACATAGCGAGAGTGGAAAGTCTTTCGGTTTCAGCGATGCAGGTGTCATTTATGGATAATGGTAGTGTGTGTTGGTTTTGCTTTAATGACAGAAGACAGCATTGCGTTTTAGAAGCATTCAATTCCACTCTATTGGTTGTAGCCCAGTGAGTTATGCTGTTAAGATCGGAATTTAATGACCTTAACATACATTGCCATTCCAGTTCCACACCCGATGAAGAGGGGCGTGACCTAAGAAACGAATATGAGAAGCTAAGGGTACTGTCATCAGCAAAGGAATTGATTGGATTAGAAGTAACAGACAGGAGATCATTTATAAAAATGAGAAAGAGAGTCGGGGACAGAACAAAGCCTTGGGGGACACCAGCAATTATTTGGTGAGTTGCAGACTTTAAACCGTTCAAAACAACTTGAATTGAACAGTGCGAAAGGTAATTTTTAATCCATTGAATAAGATTATTCTCGATTTCAAGTGCAGGCAATTTTCGACAAAAGAGCTTGATGCCAAACTCTGGCAAATACCTTTGAAATATCAAGTAAAACGATCTTACTTTCAACACCTTGGTGAAGAGATTGGTTCCATTTTTAGGTAAGATAAGTCATCAAATCACCAGTGGACCTGTTGCCGCGAAAACCATACTGCCGGCCATTAAGAAGTTGTCGCGATTCAAGATATTTCATGAGCTGACGATTGATCAGCGTTTCCATGACCTTAGAAAGAAGGGAATTTATGGCAATTGATCGGTAGGAGGAGGGAGAAGAAGATTCGCATTTTTTTTGGTACAGGCTGGACAAATGCTGTTTTCCATCTCCTCGGAAAGAGCCCTGAAGAATAGGATAGATAGAAAAGCTTACGCAGTCGTTTTGTCAGTGTAGAAGAACACCTCTTCAGAACGATGGGGGTAATACCATCTGGACCAGCGGATTTGTGTATGTTAAGATCTTTAAGTACTCTGGCCACTGTACGAGTGCGAAAGTGGATTGGTCCCATGGAGCATTCTACGCGCTCGAGTACAGGTGGAGATAAAACACAATCTGGGAGCGTTGAGCTAGCTGCAAGTAAGTAGATTGGCATAATTCACTGAGCTGACAGCTGGAATATCGTTGTAAATAAGTGCCGGGATAGATGACGAATTCGAATTCTTGATGTTTTTGATAAACGAACAAAAGTTTTTACTACCCGTCGGACTTTGTAGTATATTCTTTGCCTCAGCTTTTGGTCGTAGGAGAATTTTACACGATTAATAAGGGCATTACAAGACCGAAAGCTTACCTCTTTTAACCTGATAGCCTCTTTGCAGCTCGAGTCACACTACGCGTTTACGTTGGGTTTGATACTTTTTATCCGGTTAGAGATAAGGCATTTCTGATTTCATACCCAATAAAATCATGTTTGTTATCATATTAGCAGCAGCATCCAAGTCGCTGTCGAGGAAGCACAGCGACCAGTTAAAACTCCTTAAGAAACCGTTTAGTTTTTCCAAATTGAAATACAGTTCTTTTAATTATGTGGCCGGAGTACGAGAAATTCGCTGATATGACACAATGGTCTGACGAACCAAGAGGCGGTAATACGTTTATATCGTATTTTTCAGGGTGAGAGGTGAGAAACAAGTCCGGTGTGTTGGCGGTTTGACTGCTTACGTCGGGTATTCATGAAGGTTCATTTACCAGCTGAGTGCGATTGTTTACCTCAGCAAAAATCTCAAAATACCTTCCTTCGGGTGTTGTCTGTCCAGGATGTCGAAGCCAATGTGAATTGTGAATATTGAAATCACCCGCAATGACGATTTCAGTACGAGTATGAAGGGTCGCAATTCTTGTGATGGAGTTAGACAACGCATCCAACTCATTGTAAGTTGAATGTCTGTCCAAATTGGGGCTTCTGTAAATAAAACAGTAGTGGATTAATTGCCTACGGACATGAAATTTGAGCCAAATGAAATTAGATTCCGGATTGGCACATTGGCCATATTGAGGCTAAGGTTGGTAGGCTAAGTCACTACGTATATAAACGGCGAGACCGCGATTGGAAAAGACGCACTAGGTTGTACCCAGGTAGACTAAACTCTGTTAAATCAGACCTAATGCTAACCTGGGTTTCATTAACTGCCAAAGCAGCTGGTGTGTTGTGGAAAGCGTGGGCGTATAACGAAAAAAATATTTCCTCAAGCCACGAATGTTACTGACATCCACAACAAAATTCCTACACATTATAAAGTACAAACATAAATGAAAACACAAACTCCGATGCTACCTAAGCAAAATCCGTGAATTGGAGATCTGCGTTAGATTTCAAAAACAAATTACCGCAGGTGTTATGCCCGTACGGTAATTTTGTTTGGTCCACCAACAAAATCAACAACTCACGGCCCGCTATCCGTATGATGCTGCCTTTACCCAACCAATACAAGTGCACAAACGAAAATCCTACGACACCTGCAACAGCCAAGCAAATGCAACTACGATAGAGTGGGATGGGGCACGGAGGAATGCCCAACGCTGTGGATTTTTTTTTCTGCTTTGAGCACTTGCACCGACACGTTATATTGTTGTTGCCGTTTTTTTAAGCGTGAGTTAAATTGTAATTGTAAAAACAAAAACAAATGAAAATAAAAAAAAATACAAAACAACAACAAAAGTTTTGTAACGGAGGCGAGCGCGAGACCGAAAAGCAACACATGCGCTTTCGTCGGGATGCAGAGAGCAAATGTTTGTGCCATAGCGACCTGTATGTCGATTCCTCCAGAACAAAAATATCGGCAAACAGTGGTCATACGAAGTTACTTGTTGTTAGAAAATAATCCATAGATTCAAATATGTAGTTAGTGGCAATATCGATTCAGGAATGAAATGACTACCAAGTGGGACACAGTTACAATTTGTTTACAGATCATAAATCGTGCGTGTCTCACGATGCTGTTGCTTTTTTGTCCAAGAACGTACATACACTTTTAATGACAATATCGAAAAGTAGGGGGTATAAGGGTAGCTTTGAACATTTTAAGTTTCATTAAAAACGATCTTAATGACCTTGTAATATAATTCAGTTTTGTGAAGCCAAATTTTAGAAAGATCAAGCAGAGACCGGGGCAAATGAAAATCTTATCTTTTCGTCCTTTACCTTTATCAGGGAGGTTTTGATCTAGATTGGCGGCATCATCGAACTTCTATTGGAACCTGCTGTCGAGCGAAGAGTCTTCATCCGTTTATTTGCCATCATAATATTTGGACTTTGCCCAACATTGTGAATTGTTTGTGAGAGCCGGATGTTGTACAGCTGCTGGGTAGAAGTACAATGCGAAAGTGAAACCGCAAAGGCGGTTCAAATTTATATGCCGTTCCTGAAATTTTAAAACTTAATTCGGTAAAGTTTATCCAAACGACAGCACCCTGCAAAACCCCAACCGAAACCATTTTTATTGATGATCGAATAAATATTTATTGGATTGATTTCGGTAGGGGGAACCGCAGCCCATTGTGCATTTTAACACTTTGACAGTCCATTTAATACAAACCCACCAAAATGCGTTTAGTTCTCATGAGGTGTGGTGGTATTCACCGAGGACATTGATGGGGTGCCGGAGGAGATTAAAATAATTCCATGAGTCCAACACCACTTAGTCAGATGCTAGTTTGTGGCAGCAACAGAAAAATACAAATGCAGACCATGCTAGGACAAAAACACGCTATGGTTTAAGTTTCCCCGTGTGGGTGGTCCACCAAAATTCAGCGTGTTTGCTAAGCCATTTTGTTTCCACTCTATTACGAACGCGTCTGTAGTAGATATTTAATATTCCTGCGGGCATCGAAGGTACGTACAACTAACCGTTTGCGATTTTTGAAGCGGTTTTTATAATTAAAGTTGTCAGATACGATGTCAGAGGTTTTGAGTCGCCCGATTGAGTTGCAAGTTGCAACATCAAATATAATAAAATTAATTTCCCTGCTGTTGCGATTTAATTTGTTTTCCGGTTAAAAAATTCTCTTCAGCCACTTTGCTTGACGATGAAGTAAACATTTTGGTATAATGTGAAAATTGGCATCGTTCATTCATCATCGTCATTATGGCAGAATGTGTCGAGATATGGTAGCCATAGCCACACTCACTTAGACTCACCTGCACGCAGGCACATGCAATTAATCACCTTGTCCCCGGATTCAGGGTTGGGTTTCTGCAATTTTTGTTGTTTGTGAATTGTGAAGAGACGCGAAATTGCAGCGAATAAATGTAATTTAGTTTTTAATTAAATGCTGTGGATATCTGATTAAATGCCCAACGGAACTTCGCCAGAGTATACACATTGGACGGAAGGATATTTGTTTGACTTGTTTAATTACATTTTTTATCTCATTCAATTGCACGTGGGTGGTTAGCAATGGAATGTCTACATGCGATGGCTGTTGAATGTCAAAATGGTTTTGGAGGTTTTTTCGCTCGGGAATTTGATGTCAGACAGGAAAAGAGATAGAGAAGTTTTCTTGTTTTTAGAGCACTTGTAAAATAAAATGAAGGCGCTTTTTTATTATATTTTTGTGGGTTTTATTTTAATTGCATTTTCGGAAAGTGTTTTTAATTTAAACTACAAGCATGCTTTGGGATAGTTAAAGTGACAAGATAAATTCACTTACAGCTTCGTTGTTTAAATAAGCAACTATGTTCGGTAATTTATGTTTACAAACCTTTTTATAATTCTCGCACTTTAGGCATCGTTTTTGTTTCGCTTGCGGCCTACTGTCAGATGCTATTGTTCAAAACTAGGACAGCAAGGGTAGAGTATCGAGCTAGGACATGGGGGAGAAGAATATCGTATGTAGAAGGTAGATGACAGTCTTCCAGCTCTAAGGTCATGTTATCCACTGGAAACAGCGCATCCTTACCACTAAAGTGGATGGAATGGAAGATTAAGCAGAATTCCCAGTATGCAAATGGGTACCTATTTTATATCTATAGCGAGTTATAGGGCTCGCAGTCTTAATTGAACCGGTCATCAATCAGTTTAGAAGGGATTCATTTAGCTATAAAAAAATATAGAGAATAAGGAAACCGGCTCTGATGGCTTCTTGAAACTCTTCGGATAAGGTGGGTAGTGCCATAGATCATAGATGAAAAAAGCATGCCCTATGACTGTAGTGTCAGCTACATACGGGATACGGTCCCACCCAAAAAAAGTCATCCTATGCTGTGATGTACAGGTAGGTTGATGGAAAGTAGGTGGTGGTTGACCTAAGTCCCATGACAGCAATAGACACGCTTACGGATGAGCGGCGTTGCTCGACGGTGGGGTGGGATCTTGCTGTCTTCCTATACACGCATGTATTATAGTGCCTGAAAATGATTGGGGGTAAAGTTGGGGAGAGAGAATAGAAGAGGAAGTGATTCAAAGAGAGAATCAAGGTAAAAGCAGAAAAAAAGCAAATACGAGTGAACGAAGCTGACGATGTTTCAGGTGTTGCGAAATATTATGGATTTGCCCGGTTCCTATGCACCTGTGAGAGAGTGAGTACACATGTATATGTGCGTATGCGTGTTAATACCAATGCAGATACAGATACCGCGCGTATGAAAAAACCATCGTACAGTCGTCACCTGTTTTGTTATCCGAACGCGTATATGAAAGAGGGAGACCACACGAACGTTTCAAGCCTAATGTGGTGTTTGTGCACACTTTCATTCTTGAGATATCGTGTATTCAATGTTTTATTCAAATAACTCTTATTGAATTTTTTAGCATTTGTTTTGTGAATCGGACATCGGAAAGTTGCTTTTCCAACATTGATAACAATCGGTGTGAAAGTGAATGAAAAGTGATTCTATCAAAGTTTCTTAGTTTCGCTTTGTTGTTTGATTTGCACAAGTAAGCTGACATAGACGCCTGCCAGACAACAAGCACCTACCCTAAGCGGAACAACGAAGTTGCGTGAGCGGCGTAAGCCATGCGGAGAAAAACGTGCAGGCCCTTTCACCGGATGAGCTCAAATGAGGCAATCTTCGGTATTGGCCTGAGAGTGTTTCTGTGAAGTTTGGTCAAAATCGGTATTCTTTCAACATACCCGCTATAGACAATAATAAGGAAGTCTACTCGAACATATTGGTCAATAGAATTCTCGGGCACGGGCAAAGCCGGGCGGGTGCAGCTAGTAGTATATAAAAATCAAAAAAAAAAACTTAAGTTGGATATAGTTATACATATGGTTCAAAGAAATTTATACACGATTATTTGTTACGGGAGTACTTACAGTTTTCCTGACGCCGAAAGATGTGGCCACATGTTTTCGTCGTTGATACTGTGATGATGATGATGATAATAAATTAAGATGACTAGTTTTTAGGGTTCCGTAGCCAAATGGCAAAAAACGGAACCCTTATAGATTCGTCATGTCTGTCTGTCTGTCTGTCCTGGAATGTCAAAGCCACTTTTTTCCGAAACTATAAGAGATATACTGTTGAAACTTGATAAGTAGATGTATTCTGTGAACCGCATTAAGATTTTCAAACAAAAATAAAAAATAAACAATAAATTTTGGGGGTTCCCCATACTTAGAACTGAAACTCAATTTTTTTTTCATCAAACCCATACGTGTGGGGTATCTATGGATAGGTCTTCAAAAATAATGTCGGGATTTCTAATATAATTTTTTTCTAAACAGAATAGTTTGCGCGAGAGACACTTCCAAAGTGGTAAAATGTGTGTCCCCCCCTGTATCTTCTAAAATAAGGAAATGATAAAACTAAAAAAAATATATGATGTCCATTAGCATGAAAACTTCCACCCAAAATTGGTTTGAACGAGATCTAGTAAGTAGTTTTTTTTTAATACGTCATAAATCGTAAACCGCAATTTACCTTTCATTCAATCAACTCTACAGACACGCCCACAAACTCAAAAAAAAAACAAAATTTTCGAAAAAATCGAATTTTGAGCTAGAAAGCTGAAATTTTTTCTATATGATCTATGACTCCTAAAACTGCTCGGGAGATACAATTTTCAAAATCCGCCCACTACACGCCCACAATTAAACAAAACAATTTTATTGAAAAACCAAAATTTGAGCTAGGGAGCTGAAATTTATAATATATAGGTACTCTCTAGGGGCCCTTTAAGCTCATATGTAAATATGTATTTTCAAAATCCGCCTACTGACACGCCCACAATTTAAAAAAAACACTTCTTTTGAAAATCCAAAGTTTGAGCTAAATAGCTGAAATTTATAATATATACTCTCTAGGGCCCTTTATGCTCATGCATAATTTTTTTTTAAATCCGCCTACTGACACGCCCACAATCAAATAAAACAATTTTATTGGAAAACCAAAGTTTGAGCTAGGGAGAGTTTTTTTTTACAAAAGCTTTGTTTTTTTCGATAAAAACCTTTAAATGTTATATAACAAAATATGTTGAGCGTTCTTAACAATTCAACCATACTTAGACTTTTGTCACGCCCACTAATGAGGGATAGGAATAAGAATAGGGTATCTAACAGTTCGCCCAAGCGGACTGTAGCCCGTCCCTATGTTTTTTTTTCCTTTTTTCTCACTCTCGTTAGCGTTATTTAACAAATTGCAAATTCTTAGGCAAAACATATGTAGTTACTTTAGTTAAAGAATATGCTAGGTATGTCAAGCACTTTTTTTTTGTTAAATATGTACCTAATGTTTCGAATTCACACCCTTTTTTAATTTTTTTTTTACGTAGAGTGAGTATAATGATATCAAACAGAGAACACGTTTTAATCCGGAGATATTTAGGAATATGTAGTATAAGGTAGCGTAAGGTAATTATTAATAGGTATATTTTAGCTTTTTTTTAAACACTGTCACTTTCTTGCTGTAGGAACTTTTAATTGGCGGCTTATTCTTTGGATAAGGCATAGGTACTATATGCGCCAACTGGTGTAATTCACATGGAGCGCGGTGCAGTCCACATGTCCGCCTGTTAGAATTAACCTTATTTCTGGTTCTATGTGGACGTTCGTTGCTATAGAACGAAACTGAGCTTATCATCCAGCGATAACTACGGGCGAGCTGCAGTGGCGTAGCGTGGCTTGGGGCCGCACGGCGCAGACCCAATTTATGCCACCCCTAGTAATATTTTCACACACTTTAAAAAACCTTTTTCGACGGTTTCAACCAGTTATACCTACACATATGTATGTCAATAAACTTGGTAAAATTTTGCTTCAAAATACTACTTTCAAGCAAGTGAAGCAAAAACTTTCCGATTTCCCAATCTTTAAGCGGTTAAAAATTACTTACCTCAGGACATCAAATAAAAAACGGTAATTCCCATTAAACTATAATCACATAACTAAAATTCTGCAGAAAAACAGGATTCGATTATTTTTTGTTATTTATTTTCCATTTATTTATTTTTTTCTTTAGCTTTTGAAATTTTTTAATTTAATTACATTAAATTATATTGCATTAAATTAATTTTCTAAATTAATTCCTTATTCTTTCAGTATCGATGGTCTCTGTAGTTTTCTGCTTTATAGCTATGATACCCAGATTAGATAGCCTTAGAGTGCTCATTGTGGGACCTTATTAATTTGTAATAAGCTTTAATTTTGAGGCATTATTTGTTACAATTGGCAATGGGCTTTTATTGACGAGTTAATTTGTTTTGCCTGTAGAAGATATAATTGCTCTTAACGTTTACCTTACGCGTTCGATCTCAAATTCATCCTTATTAATGCCATTCTCATGAGGTGCAACATCTGAATTGTTTTCATAGTTCTTATCTAAGAGTTTGGCTGGGGCGAGAAAGTCAAACTTTGTCGCCAAATTTCATAGCTGTTGAAATCTTTGCTGTATTTCAGCACTGACCCTGTCTAAGGAAGAAAATAATTTTCGTAGCAGTTCATTTTCATAAAATAGATAAATAAATATTTATTTATTTTTTAATTTCCTGGGACGTTCCATTAAAATTCCAAGTTTTTGACATAAATTTTTAGCATAAGTAAAAGCACCGTCTACCAATTCATCTCGTTTTTCTGTACGTACGATTTGTAATGCATTTATTTTTTGAGCATATTGATGAAGATTGATTCCTTCTGTTTGCAAGTATATGCCCAAATATACATTAACTTCGTGCAGTACTGGTTTCCAAAAGCCGAAAAAAGACAGAAATGAAAACGATTGCAATGCTATTCGCAATGCTCCTGCATCCGTCCGTATGTTAAGGCTTTCGTCTGCCTCCATCAGTTTTTCCAAGGTATTAAAAATGCCCTCATAATGGTTCCAGGTATTCTCGACTGCATCAGCTCTTGAACTCCATCTCGTTTCTTGCAGCCTCTTCAATGCTTTGCCTGAAGTACCAAGCAGAACTTCCCAAGGGTGTGTGGACACGGAAAAAAAATAATTTATATGCGTTCTAAGGTACCGAAGAAAGTGACCGAATTTGACTCAACAGCCGCAGCATGGGCGTTCAATATATTCTCGGTATCGATATGAAGGAAAATGCGAATTAAATTTAAATTGTCTTTATTTTTCAATATAATTTCCCCTAACATCAATGCATTTGTTACATCTTGAGATAAGCTTTTTTAAACCCTCAAAAAAACAAATTTCCTCTTTCTCTGCAAAATACCCATTTATTGCCGACTTGAGTTCGTCATCATCCGAAAATCTTTTTCCACGAAGACATTTTTTCAAATCCGGAAACAGGAAATAATCACTAGGGGCAAGGTCTGGACTATAGGGTGGGTGTTGGATTTCTTCGAAACCACAATCTCGCGCAGCAGCCTTTGAAACTCGCGCCGTGTGAACAGGAGCGTTGTCATGAAGAAGCAACACACCCGCTGCGAGTTTACCCCGTCTTTTCTTTTTAATTTCTTCCCGCAAATTATGCAAAGTGGAAGCGTAGGATGTGGCGTTGATGGTTTCACCTTTTTTTGTACTCAATGAGCAAGATTCCCTTTGAGTCCCAAAAAACTGTGGCCATGAGCTTCCCGGCAGACGGAGTGACTTTGAACTTCTGCGGGTGGTCTGTTCCTTTTTTATGCCACTGCATGGACTCTTGTTTGCTTTCAGGGTCATAGTGGTGGACCCATGTTTCGTCCCCAGTAACAATTCGATCCATAACACCGTCCGCGTTCTCACTACACATCTCCAAAAGCGCTCTACAGCATGCTATTCTCACTTTTTTCTGAGGCGCTGTGAGCATTCGTGGCACCCACCGTGCACTGACCTTTGAAAGGTTAAGATGATCATGAAGAATGGTGTGAATGGTACCAATTGGTGATCTCTGCCATCATTTTCACCTTTATTTTATTCGGGCATCCTCAAGAACAAGTTTTTCGACTTCTTTGATGCTTTCTCCCGTACAAGCAGTAGCCGGGGCGTCGGAGCGGGGGTCGTCTTCAATGCTCTCTCTGCCTCTCTTGAACTCACTTGACCACTTTTGCACAGTTGATAATGATGGTGCGGAACCCTGGTAAACAGCCACCATCTCTTCATGAATAGTTTTTTGACTTTTTCCTTGCTTAGTGAGAAATTTAATTACAGCGCGATGCTCAATTTTCACCATCATCGTCTCAGTTGCCATTATGATTCTGTTTAACTAGAGATAAAACGCGAATTAATAATCACATTTATATGAAATTTTACATGAATGCACTAAAATAATAGTATTACTTGATAAATAAGTCAATTTATATATACAACCACAGCTTCACCCCAATACCGAGAATATATTGAACGCCCGTATAAGCAAACCAAGTTCAAAGAGTGATTGGAGCAGGGTATAAATTCTGCTTTGGGATTTTTGTCTTTCAGTCTTTGCTGCACTCCTGTATATTTTTCAGCCATGACAGCAGCATTGTCATATGCTTGACCTCTGCAATCCATTATATTTAGACGCATCAGATTTTAGCTTACGTAAACTCATGTCAGAAATGCCTTCAGCTGTTTTGTTCTTTGTTTCGATAAAGCAATAAAAGATTCCACTTCTACTACTTTCTGATTTCCAATTTTAAGATAACGCAATACTTGAGTGGTTTGATCTTTGTGTGATTCATCTGGGGTGCTATCGAATATAATGGAATAATATTTGGCCTTTTTAACTTCACTGAAAATTCGTTGACGAACGTTATCTCATAAAATATGAATGAACTCGTTTTGAATTTGTGGTGACATATAAGTGATAGTCCTTTCACAGATTTTTATTCGTAAAATGTGTTCTCGAAGCACTGGAACCTAATTTGCGAGTAGGTGCACCAGTTCTAAAAAGTTGCCCCTTTTTGTACTGGTAATTTCTTCTCTGTAGCCACGAAAAGCCAAATTCTCTTTCGCGAGGAATTTAATAATATCATATCGACCATTCCAGTAAGAATTTCCTGTCATTTTTTGTTTCTTTGGCAACTATATTTTCCTGTGTCTTTTCAATTATCTCTCCTGTTCGAAGTCTGGCCTCTAACTCATTCCATTTGCAAAGATATTGGTTGTGTTGGGGACTTGATTCATGCCTGGCTAATTTGGGATTTAGTTTTTGCCAGTTATCAAAACCATCATATGAGCAAAACTGTGATGCGTCGTTTTTGTCCGGAATTTCAAACAAACGACAACAAAAGCAAAATTATGATAATTTAGAAGGAGAATAAGGGCCCTATTACGGTTGTCAAATATCAATACGCTATTTGACATTTTTTGACGAAATTGATGAACTGGTATTATCGTTGTCAGCAAACAAAGTTTTTGACGAACTGTGAACACTCTTCAGACTTTAGGTCTATTGTGAATGGTTCAAATTGACAACCTTGGTATTATGGTTGTCAAAACTATTGTTGTTTATCAAATTTTCAGTCAATCACAAATTCCTTGTTGATAAAACAGATCGCGAAATAAAACATGTCAACTATAGAACTATTTTTTGGTGAAAATGAACATGAAGCAGAAAATACTTTGGAGCAAGCAAAGATTCGACGACAATTACGCGATGCTTCCAATCCGCTAAATTTAGCAGAACATATGTAAGTAAATAAAAGATATTTTTTTAATAATATTACAAAAATGCATTTGGCTCACTTTTAGATTTATCCAAAACTTTCGACTCTCGAAAGAAGCCTTCTTAAATGTATTTGTAGACATCAACGACAAGTTGAAAACAGCAAAAAGACAGCAATCCATCCCGAACATATTAAAATTTGCAGCTGTCTTAAGATTCCTTGCTCAAGGAAGCTACCAGTTGAGTGTTGGGAACGATTCCAACATTAGTATGGCGCAACCAACGGTGTCGGTTGTTTTGAAAGAAGTTTTGGATGTCATGGAAAGGAATATTTGTCCCAAATGGATAAAATTTTACTATTCGCAAGAAGAAGAACGTCAGGCAAAGATATACTTTTTTCAAAAGAGCAGTATTCCAAATGTTATTGGTGCTATAGACGGGACTCACATCAAAATTATTGGTCCGAATAAAGAACTTAGACATGTGTACTACAACAGAAAGGGATTCTATAGTATCAATACTATGCTTGTAAGTTTTTCCTCATTTCAGTAGATATACTACTAACTTCTATTTTTTTTTTGAAGATGTGTGACCACTTAATGTGCATTAGGTATATTAATGCGAAAAATCCAGGATCGTCTCACGATGCCAATATTTGGAATATGTCCTCGTTGAAAGCGAAATTAGAGGAGGACTACCGCAGTGGCCGTACTGATTTTCGGATTCTTGGTAAAAATTATGATTCATGTTAATTTGTATTTATACATGTATTCTATCACATATAATAGGAGACGGAGGGTATCCTCTATCACCCTATTTAATGACACCATACCGCAATGCCGAAGAAAGTTCAGTACAAGCAAATTTTAACAGGAAGCATGCACAGGGCCGCAATATCATTGAGCGAACGATTGGCCTGTTAAAAAGCAGATTTAGATGCACACTTCAAGCACGAGAACTGCACTACACTTTCAAAAAGGCAACGCAAATTATTAATGTCTGTGCAGCTCTTCACAATATTTGTATCAAATATAAAGTGGAAAACCCTGAACTGGTAGCAGAAGCCGATATTATTGTTGAAACCACTGACGTTGCTATAGATTCTACAGACACATCATTCAATGAGGGCAACCGAATAAGGGATTCGATTTTAAGATTCATGTAAAAAGTAAATTAATAAAACTGTTCCAACAAATACAATAACTTCCAATTGGAAGTCAATAAAAAAAATGTTTTCATACCTTCTTTTATGAAGTTTATTGTTCGTTATAAATTAAGCTTTTTAAATATTTGTAGGTAGTACTTCATGTTTACCTTCATAACAAAATAATTTAAGAAACTAAACAAAACAAATTAAAAAAAATAACAACTAACAACATAAATAATGGAATTCATAAATATCTATGTACATATATAGGTAAGGTACCGTTTTAAAAAAATAAAAACTAACAATTATAAAATAAAAGAATTCATAAATATCTATGTACATTATATAGGCAAGGTATCTTCTTAATACCCACAAAATTTTCATAAAAACGGATGAAAAAAAACAAATGAAAATGAACGCAAAATAAAATGACAGGAACATTGAAATTATTAACTATTTCTTAGTTCCTGTTTTTTTTTTTCAATTTCAAGTATTTCTACTTTCAGTTTCAATTTTGTTTTTCTGTCATTTTCTTTGTTCTTTATGTATTCTTTTTTTAATTCTAATTTTTTTTTCATAATATGCAGTTTTTCTTTTTTTAAACTATAGCTTTTCTTAGCATAGTAATCTATATTGCTGATGCTTTTGTTGATATCACTAATGTTTTGTTGCACACTACTAATAATATCCACCATGGAGCTATAAAACTTTTCCTGTGCTGCAGTCTGGGTTTCTAACAGCTTCAAGCGGTGTATATCATTATTTGCGTTGAGGGTCTTTCGTGTCGGAGCTTTTTGCTGCACCGACGACACCGCGACTTCTTGCAGCAAATCTATATCCAAGTCATATGCACTGGGACTTGGCAGTTCAAGGCCAAATTCTGTGCCCGGTGGATCGACACAGGAGTCAATGTGCATTAATGCACTGACCGCTTCCTCAGTTTCTGTGAGTCGGTGAAGTTTGTTCGGACCACCACCAGTCGCCACAATTTCTATTTTGTTTTGAGTCATTTTTTTTTTCGTTTTGCACTTGAGGTCAGCCCATACCTGCGTTAAGAAGAATTTTTTAATAAATTGTTTTATATTGGAAACATAATACTTGCCCTCTGCCACTTTGTTGAGTCTCGTTCTGGTGGCCCTAAACTATTCAATTCCACCGCAATCTCCGACCACTTTTTGTTCATTAGCGGCTTTGAACAGATTCCCTTAGCAAAGTCTGGACTGCCTTCCATTATTTCCACCAATCTGGCGAGCTGGTTTTTGTTGCTTACAATTTTGCTCCTACGTAAAGAAAACACTTTAAAGTAAATACCACCATTTATTAAGTACAAAATACTTAACATTTTCAATCCAAATTAAATCAAATGAAAAATGAAATCAATGTCAGCAAAGCAGTCTGGTGGAAAATTGTTTATAAAATTGAAACGTCAAACGTCAATAGGCATTATTCACAGTAGATTTTTGATCTTCGTTCACAATGGATCAACAAATTATCAACTCGCATTCATAATACCAATCTATCAATTAATTGACAAATTGTTTCAATTGTCAATTAATTGATCTTTGACAACCGTAATAAGGCTATAAGCCATCCAAGAACGTAATACTTTTTCGCCGTTAGTGAACGTGCGATAAAACCATTCTTTCGTTAGCCGCCTCGTCGTTCCTGTCCGTGCAGCAGAAACCGTGTAGCTAACATGCTGCACTACTTCTGCACCGCGTTGTACAAGTATTGATAGCAATCGCATATTTACATCTATATTATTAGGCCGCTTTCTCATATCATCTAAATTTTTAGTTGATTCCAATGCTTTATTCTCATTGTTAATGTGTTCAATGTCAGAATCAGAGAGAGAGCCGGAGTCGGAACCATAACTATGCACAACTACATAAATTTGAACATGCCGTTACAGATTGAGAAGTTGTAGGAATCTGGTCAGGTATAGCAGCATTTGTATTTCTGCTCTCTTGATGCTTTCTTCGCGGGCTCTTTTTTTATAAACCTGCCTCAAGGGCATGTGCCCCCCCCCCCCCCCCTCTCGCTACGCCACTGGCGAGCTGTATTGTTCAGTTGATGAGTGTGATCGATGAAGGCAATCAAGACTTCGGAGAGCATTTATAAAAAAATATTGCGGACGCTCCTGATCGGTTTATGTATGAAACGAGATGAGTACCGAACTTTGAGACATGCGTCCGCAATTTCTGTGGGCGACAGAAACGCACGATTTACAATGTGTTGCGTTGAAATGAAATCTACGTACCTTGGTTTTCTTTATAAAGGATTTAATTAGGGATTCCTAGTTATTTGTTCATGTAGGTGTGCATTAAGAAGCATCACATCTGAATTATAGGAACAGTAGTTGGTGCGAACAATTTTTATGAAAATAGTTTTGAATCCTAGGAACACAGTATTAAGATATTGATTTTTAATGGAATAAAATTAGCTAACAAATCTGATGCCACTCTTACCTGTGGATTAAATTGTAGCTCTAGGTGAAAGCTATTTTAATATTAATAGTCCACTATGTGAATTTTCACTTTGCGAATTTCCACCTTTGTTCCTATCCTGTCCGCTATCTGTATGCAAAAGAACGAGCATGGCATATTCGCTTGGGAAAATGCTCGTTCCTGCCAACAAACGCTATAGTTCTGTGTTATTTGCAGCTGATTTTTTTTTTTTTTTTTTATAATTTGCTTACGCTAAAGGGATTTTTTTTTTCTGTTGTTACAGTACCCTTATAATGCTAAGAACACAGTGTAAGCTACTTGGTATTAGAAAGAATAGAGAGATAGGAAAGAAGTGTTTGGGTGCAGTTGTAGGGTTTTTCTCCACGGGGGTGTCTAAGTTACTTAGGGAGATAACGATTTCATGTATTCGTTATAAAGTAATGGACTTGGCCGGGATTCGAACGCACGACCTTCCATTCCGTAAGCGAATACACTACTACTGCACCATTGCCACCCGCTGTTCCGCATGGCCAAATTCTTACACTAAGATAAATACTGGAAAAGATCGCTATTGCCCAACCCGGCAATTTGGAAGTACCTGTTCCGAACTCATCAGATCCTGCAGCGAATTCCAATAGAGGAGACTTATTTGACTTATTGAAGACACGGAATGCACTTTCTTCAACATATCTGTCCAAACGCCTGTGATATGCGGACGATAATGCATCAATAACATTGGCCCGCTCCAAGTGTGCCGACGTAAGTGGCTTTCATGGCAATTTAAGAACAGGCGAAATTGTTTGGTCTTGAATTCAAGGAGGGCAAAACCAATTTTATTCTATACAAGCATCTGTTCATTGTATCCCCAGGACCAAGCGTTACTGTTGATAGTTTCAACCTTAAGTTAGTAAGCAAGTCCATCTACTTTTAAGTAAATATTAATTCGGCGAATGAAACGTTAGTATAGATCCGACCATATGAATAGCTGAAAGATACACTTGCTGTACTGGAAATCTCAACGTGTTGGTTTATGGGAATTGAATAGTAAAAATATATTTCTTGTTCGGTGCCCTCTTCATATGCTTCAAATTAGTTCTAAAAATGTCTCTTTCATCTTTAAATAAAGCTATCCCCCTCTACAAAAACGTCGCACTAAACGTACAACTTCCTTTTTTAAGTGACAGTTGATTACATTCCTTTTTGTTATTTTTTTAAAGAAAAACTTGAACTTTCCAGCTTCAATTTCTCTACGATGACACAAAAGAATAAACCATATAAATCAAACAAACATAACGTGCAATAGCATAGTTCGACTACAATACTCCCTCAGTCACTATAAAACATCGAAACTTTTGATTCTCCTCATCCACATCCGTCGCCTATTTCATTCTCTGCATGGTCCCCATTTCCAAAAAAATGTCACAAAAACTCTTTTAAACTTTCTCGAGCACAACAAAAACACCCAAAATGAAAGAAAACAAAACCAAAACAGGACGAATGGGACTGTTCCAGAAGGAGCCTGCTTTCTAAATCACGTTCACAGAATTTCCATTTCATTCGTATGCGTAAAAAAAAACAAAAATCCCCGGACGACAACGAAAAGGGTTTGTTGCTTTTTCATGAAAAAAACTTTCCATTATCCTGCCTTGATAAAGTTTCAACCTAGTTTCCTTCCTTCCTAGAGCTGAAAGAAACCAAAAATAAGACACGTTCTTCCTTTTTATTGCTTTTCATTCATCCTTCAGTCCACATCCATACACGTGGGAATACCGGCAGAAAAGAGGAATTACAAACAAAAACTCATATGAAAAATGTCCTTCGGCATCAAACGAAAAATAAATAAATAAATAGTGTGTGTGATGCCAAGAAGCCACACGAGACAAGAGACGCCACCCTAACCGCCCCAAACCACTCTAAAGTAAGAAATTCCTGGTCCAATCCTCCATGCCGACTGTCAATGCTTCTTAATTACATGAAATTCCTTTTGTTTGCGCTCCTTCTCCGGGATCTAGAAAACCAACATTCGTAGTACATGAAACTCTCTGCTCCGTCTCCAGGTTCACGTGCCGACACTTTTGCTAACTAAACTTCATTCGGGATAAAGTTAAACAAAAGTTTTTAGACTAAGCACACTTTTGGCCACTTTTGGATCTCGAAAAGAGAATGAGTTATTATTTCTCCGCTAACACCATCAGTGCCACCTGTTGGATGGGCTTTTCTTTTACACGAAACGTGTTTAAAGCCGACATCTTCATCTTGGTAATTATGTTAGTTGAAAAGTACACCGAGCCGAGCTTTGGGATGGCAGGTCGTTGGAGGAGACGCGGCAAGGACTGGTGCTATTGGTGTTGCCCTTTTGTTCTCCCGTGTGACGAAAAAGAAAAAAATGTAATTAAAACTTAATTGTAGTAATAAGGTACTGGAATGTTCGAATATCTACTACTCGTTGTGAATAGAAGGTGTAAGAGAATAAACGGAATTTAATGAATAGAGTGATTGATTGGCGGTGGTAGGTTTACAGTTGTAAACCATATGTAAATCAAAAGTTTCGTATGTGTTGAGAAATCCTTTATTATATATAGAACTAGGCATATGATTGGGCAAAAAATATTGACAAGAAATGGCACATTTATTATGGCGGTTATAACTAATGTAGCTGCTACGCGGATTTGCTGGCGATATCAGTAGATAGATTAAAGTAAAAGCCACCAAGCCTTAATTTGCCCCAAGCTTTAAATCTACTTAAATAATTAAGTGTGCAACTGCATAGTACGAAAGTTTCTCGCTATTTTATAATAACTGGTTTCGAATCACCTTTTTTTAAAGAGTCTTTTATTAAGGACTTGGAAACTTCTTTTTTTAAATAAAATGCAATCTAGATACTTGAGATATCTCAAAAAAAAATGTATTGGCTTGAACTACTATCAAAACATTTGTGAATGGAATTCGATTTCGTTCATATGTCCACCACGGGAACGTATGCAGCGGTCGATACGTTGAACCCAATTTTCGATGACTCGGCCGCACATTTAAACCGACACGGCCGCTATTTCTCGTTCAATAGTGGCTCGGAGCTCCTCCAACGTCGCTGGCTTTTTGGCATAGACCAATGATTTAATGCAGGCCCATAAAAGAAAGTCTAGAGGCATTAAATCACATGATCTTGGCGGCCAATAGAAGGGGTCAGTTTCTCGAGGTAACACGTTCACCGAACTCACATCTCAATACCTCGATTGTTGCACCCGATGTGTGGCTTGTGGCACTGTCTTGTTAGAACCATATATCACTGATGTCCAATTCATGTAATTGATTACAGAAATAAGGTTCCAACAATTCTCTGTAGCGAATACCATTTACCGTAATGTTAAGTTCATCAAAAAAAAAAAACGGCTTAATGACGCCACCGGCATGAACAGCACCAAACAGTTACTTTTTGCGTTTCATAAAGCACATGAGGGTGCTCACCTTTCCTGTGACGCATATTTTGCTTGTTGACGAAGCCGTTTAACCAAAAATGCGCTTCATCGCTAAATATGATTTTGATGAAATTCTTCATTTCCTTCCATCATGTCCAGAGCCCAATTCGAGAACATACGTCGCTTCATATGATCAAATGGCTTTAGTTCTTGAGTCAGATTGATAATGTTATGGTGAAGGCCAATATCCTTATGCACAGTTCGTCATAATGTAGTCTGGGAGAGGCCCAATTCTTTAATACGCCGTGAAATTAACTGATTTGCCTGGTTTGCGACGGACTCTACTGCAGCACACTTCGGGCAGAACATAGTCACACTGGCACGGCAACATCAAGCAGCGAATATTCTGACTCAGTTTTTTTCACAAAACTATGAATTGCTTGTCTACGTGGACGAAAATTACGGCAGAAAATTGGCGTTAACGCTCTTAACCCTAGACCCGTGTATTGGGCACTGAGTGCCCAAAGCACATTTGAAATAGATATTTCACTTACTTGTTGGTCCGCAAAGTGCTTAAAGAGTATCATATTTTAAAAATCCATTTCCCAGCTACACGAAAAGCTGGAATTCAAGTGATTTTAATAAATAGTTTTAGTTACCTGGAGCAGTAAACAAAATCTGTCGATATCGTGTACTTGGGCACTCAGTGCCCATATGCATTTTTAGAAGATTTTATACGAGAAGCTATCTTCTGCGACGTTACTTTCATAGTTTTTTTTTTGTATTAGGGGCCTGAATGTCACCTATTTTATGGTCCTTTGACATCGTGCATGCATTTTCAATACATTTAGACATTTCTTTTCCCAAGTTTTAGGGGGTTTCCCTCATTCATGCAACGGTTTTTTTTTGTATCCAGTTTTTTTTGGATATTATGTATTTGCATTCTCTCGCACTGGTCGGAAGTGATTGGAAAGTGAACCTGTGAACTCCTTAGTGCAAGAAATAAGTGTGGGTTTGATTTGATAGAGTGGAAAAGTGATTTTGGTACATTGGTAAAACTATAAAACTATAGTATAGTTTATAGTAAGGTAAATAAATAAACTATTTTCTTATTTATATTTCTTATTTATGACTATTGCTCTTCAGAGATATGGACGACATCGCAGAGCGTGTTTTGTTTCTGTTGAATGTTTCAACAAATCGCGATTTGACTGTAGTTGAACAGGAGTATTTAGATGAGCACTATGGCCAAGTAGTAAATGAAGATGAGGATGCAGTACCTACAGATCGGGGCCTGCAAAATGAAGACAGCGGTACTGACAATGATTCCGAATATTCTGATGCTGATGATGCTAGGAATGGGCCAGCTGCGGCGTTAGTTGACTTGCGTGTCCAACAAACCGGTATAGATATTGAAGACGAAGCAGAAGTTGAAGTGCAACAACAGCATGGAGATCAACGGCAGGAACTCGACATGGAGGCTGTTGAGCCAAATAGAGGTATGCGTTATGCAGCTAGAAACATAAAATTTAAAGATATTTGGTGGTCAATGCATGACGAACTAGAACGACGTAGAAAAATTACCGCTCAAAATGAACGTTCGCAACATTTTCCTAGTTGTTCGGAAATGCGTTCGGGAAAATTGAGTACATTCAAATCATTGGTTACTCCAAACATAATTGGAAATATAGTGCTCGAGACTACCAAAAAAGCAAAGAGATTGTACGAAGCCAATCGTCTGTCTGGCACATCAGTGAAAATGCGTCGCTGGTATGATACGTCAGAGGATGAAATTTATGCGTACATTGCTATTTTGTTACACGCTGGTGCTGAAAAAGCATACGGAGAAGAAGCGAAGGATCTTTTCCATCAGAGCAACATGCCGTTCTACCGAGCAGTGATGTCTTTGGAAAGGTATGAGCAGCTAAGCCGATTTATTCGATTCGACGATGGGCGAATCAGACCATTTCGTCTTCAATCTGACAAGTTGGCCGCAATCAGATACATATGGGACTTGTTCCAGGAGAATCTAGTAAGATTCTATCAACCATCAAAAGAACTAACAATCGACGAACAGTTAGTCGGCACAAGAGGAAGATGTGCGTTCAAGATGTTCATGCCCAATAAGCCTGGTAAATATGGAATAAAAATCTTCTGGATTGTAGAGGCAAAGACGAACTACCCACTCCACGGAGAAATTTATGTTGGGCAACAGCCAGGTGATAATTGATCTGAGGGTATATCGCATCAACTAGTCATGCGGTTGGCACATAAATATCTGGACAAGGGATACAATATTACGACGGACAACTATTTTACGTCAGTGCCGTTAGCGTTGGAGTTGAAAAACAGGAATGCATCAACGATCGGTACAATAAAAAGCAACAAGCCTCAGTTACCTATGCAATTTACAAAAGCTGATAAAGATTTCAAAAAAACGAGGGAAAAGTTTTCTTCGATATTTTGTTATTCACAAGCAATGCAATTATGCAGCTACGCAAGCAACACAAAGAAAAATGTGCTTTTATTATCAACTGCACACCATTAAGACAAAATCGACGAAACAACCGGAAAGCCGGTTGTGATTTTGGATTATAATTCTACCAAAGGTGGAGTTGACACCCTCGATCGCATGGTCACAGTCTATACCTGTAAGCGGAAAACTAATCGGTGGCCGGTTACAGTTTTTTACAATATGCTAGATTGTGCAGGATTTGCCGCTTATAGACTGTTTGACCTTAGTAATCCAAATTGGTTTACGACTAGAAAAAGATCAGAAAAACGAAAAAAATTATAAAAGAGTTAGCCTTAGAGCTTGAGGATAACCACATAAAAAGTCGAATTGGAAAAAAATGCGAGCTAATGTCAAAACGGCAATTAAATTACTTGGGTACGAACTAAGAACTGCTACCAAATTGCCTGGAGTTCGAAAAAACACTCTAAAACAACGCTGTGAAGCATGCAAAAGTGAAAAAAAGACAACAAAACGACAGCGGTTTGCGATTTATGTAATTCAGCAACTTGCACAAGACATTACATCCGAGTGTGTGAGAGATGCTACTCAAATTGTACTCAACATTCTGACGATAATAATACCAGCTCCGATGAAACATTGCTTCAATCCACGTCATCAGGACCACCTGAAAAGCGTTCAAGAGGAACCACACCAACTTAGTTTTGTTCGGATTAACAATTTGCCATGAACCGTCCTTTTTTCAAATTATTTATCGAAAAAGTACATTTTCTTTATTTATTTTTATTAATAAACTTTTAATAAATAAAATATGAATTCTTTTATAAAATAAAAAAAATTAATGGCTTTCGCTTCTTATTTTCCAATAGAAATTGTTCGTGGGCACTATGTGCCCATGTACACGATATCTAGGAATTTTAGAGTACACGGGTCTAGGGTTAAAGTTTGTAATGGTCACCTGAAAGCATAAAATAAATTAGAAAACAACATAAAATAAAACAAGACTACAAACCCGTCTCAATTTAAAACTTTGGGTGATCTGTCAAGTGTCACTCTGTGGTTTCAAAGTGTATCTGTCAATCCGGTCCAATTCGCCCATGTATTTTTGGCCTATCTAGTTCGAATTTATTCCGCAGTAGGTACACAAACCGTAGTAAGAGAAGGAAATTGTGAATCCACCATTTACATTAAAATAGCGGCTGCCGAAAAGTACATAGGAAATCGAATGATGAGTTGAATACGGGACAACTACCGAGAAAACGGTCTGGTGGATTAATTCAAATCAGAACTCCATCCGAGACACATCGAGGTGCATATCGTATAAGCACGGCAGTGAAACAGTGAGGTGAGGTCTGATTATAAAATCCTAAAAAGAAGGTAGTGAAAAAAAAATTGAAAAGAATTAATAAAGAAAACGACAAAGTCAGTATCTTTCGCTAAATTTTTATGTTTAAAATCAGTGTGAAGTGAGGCAACTCACCACATTTAGAGTCTGCAAGGCGATCACCGACCCAGTACAAACAATTAATTAGGAGTCGGGATCGCCCTTAATTTTGTTTAAATAAGAAAAAAAAACAAAAAAATAAACTAAGCTGTGTCTCGAAATCGAACGCCAAACGAGAGGGGAGGATATATATATGTATTACATATCTTACACACCCCCGTACGTTAAAACTAAGAGACAAAGAATCTTCGAAGCCGACCATTCACATAAGTCCTTAACAAATATAGATGGAGAAATTATCTCACGACATAGTGTATATAAGCTAACAATTGGTTTTCGTTTGCTATAAAGTTTTGTTCCAGTTTTTGTAAATTTAGCCTTTTTTGATAGTTTTAAGTAGTTATTAATCAAATAACTAGCTCATAAGCTGGTTGTAATAAATATAGTTTCGTTCCATTGATTTTTGTTTGTGAGTTAGTTCCATATTTATAGTTTTAAGATTTATTATTCAAATAACTAGCTCGCAAGTTAGTTGTAATTGAGTTTTTTTTTCTTAAAATCTAAAAATAGTTTTGTAAGGATCGAGTTTTCTCCGTCGTCCCTTGTTTTTTTTTATATGATTCCGCGTCGGCTATCGAACGATTAGGCCCCAACCACATAAAGTGAGCTCCCTTTCTGTAGGTACGTTTTTATAATTTTGGTTAGTGTCCAGCAGCACGGCGAATACTTACGTGCGTTCGGGTAGGACGGATAAACGAAGTTCATGTTAGTTTTTTTTTTGTTAAATTTTTTTTTTTGAATATACATTTTTGTTTTTGTATTTTGTATAAAGCGATACTTATCCGAGTAATATTACAACGTAAGAATGCATTGAACATTAAAAGTATCACGCCCATATGAGGAAAATTCGTCGTTTCTTTTTTTTTGATTTTGTTGTGTTTGTAGTAGTCCAAATGACTTGCTGAAGGCGAGGTTTCAGGGGGTGCGGTAAGATGGCTTCCAATCAAGATGGCTTCAAGATGAACTGATCCAGAGGCAAAAGTAACCAGAAAAGGGAAGTTCCTAGTATAGCCATGGAACTTCAAGGTCGGGAGGGCAATGGCTCCGCTGCAAAAACATCCGCAGCGCCCTACAGAGTGGTGGACGTCCGTCCGTTTCCGGTACAAAAGCCAACGTAAGTACCTTTTATTCTTGGCATGTTAAATGTTTTTGTAATAGGTTTTGTGGAGTAGCGAGGACAAGGACCACCCCGTCCGGCGAGCTTAGCCGTGCTATGCAAGCATGCCACGCTCCTCGCTCTCTGCACTCTCTCCCACTCTCATCCACTATCCTATCCTAAGGTCCCGTCCACATCCTTACATCCTGGCACTTTTCAACTCCTAGCTCCCTCTATATCCCTAACTACAGGCTTATTACAAGTTGCGACCACCGACTCGGGATTTCGGTAGTAAATTTTAATTGTTTGTAAAAGTTCTTCCTTCGCATTATTCACCCTGATCAAAAAGTTGATTTTACTGAATATTTTGACATTGACAGTTCAGTTATTGGTTTAAGGGTGCGTTCACACTAAAATTTTGAAGTTGTCAAGTCGCTAATGAAAGCCCCTTTATTTATTAGGCATTTTCTGTATTCGTAAAATCATGGAAAGTATATCGTCATAATGTAGATTATTTACGTAGATATGACGTTTTTTCCTCTGTATGAGGAAGATACTAGCAGTGGCGTGGCGTGGCGTGCCGTCCATATAACTCCATTTCTACTTCTTGTTTTAAAATTTGGACATTTACGTGCGCACGCACACGTAAGCCATCGAATTTCTTATTGTGTGTATCCATATCTTCATCCTCATACTCATGGTCCCAAGAAAGCGAAGCAAAACCGCAAAGGCAACACGAAATACGTCGTGTTATAAAATACCTCACTGAAGCTTGGCTGTTGTGAACAAATTTTGTATGTATCCTCTTTTTTTTCGATCAATGACGAAGGGTGAAATAGTAGTGACTAGTAGTTGCCAGGGTTGTGACTTTACTGCAATTGCAGTAGATGTACTGCTTTTTTTCGAAAAATAAATCTACTGCCTTTAAATAAAATCTACTGCACTTTTGGTCTTACGAAAAAAAATTATGCAATATGTAAATCTAGTCCACAAAATATTTTTTTTAATTCTATCACTGAATGCAGTCTGTCTCATTCTTGCTGATGAAATCCACCTATTACCTAATTAATTATGATGTTCATTCGGCTTTCGGCAATCGGCTATATTTTGATGGCAAGTGACCAGAGTATATCCATATAATGAGTAGGGACACTCTCTCTACATATGCATTTAATACTACTACAAAGCAAAATGCAGAAAAAAACCTACAATATGTGGAAGCAGGTCAAAAGGATGTGTTTTAACGCTTATGGAACGACCGCTGTGGAAAAACGGTACACAGTTTCGTAAGATGAATGATTGTGGTTTTTTTTAATGCTTTTTTAAAGGCGTATGTTTGTTTTTCGCTTGTCAAATTAAGACTGAGTTTATTTTATTACCAAATATAATTGAACAGAGATAACTAAACTTAAACTAGGTCATTGTTTTTTGCTTATTATGCTATTGCTTACAAATTATTTGAAAGTGCAGTGGTTGTGTGATTGAGGCGGGTGCGGATGTGCTGACAGGTGCGAATGGAATGGTTGGTGTCGTTGTGTGGTGTTGTACAGTTATTATTGGATATTGTTTCCGGATGTGCTAACGGGTGCGAATGGAATGGTTGGGGTTATTGTACGGTGTTCCGGTTTTAAAATATTACGTTGCCGTAACTACTCTCCCCTTTAGATGGAGCTGTCCACAGCTGTTTGCAAGCTTTTCAAAAGCTCTTGCATGAACTTTTCTTTATCCAACTCATTTAAGTTAACAGCAGTGCTTCTGTTGCTGTGATCATTATGCTTCTTCCTCAGCTTCGAGCTTATAAAGGGCTTCGCATTGTGCAATTTCATAGGTTTCTAAAACTAAAATTTTGTTGTCTTGTGCTACTGGGAATAATCTTATTTTATTACAAGTTAATTCAATTTTTGGATATTTTATTAGAAACAAAATTAGATCGTTATTCTGCATAATTTTTAACTTAGAATTACTTAAAATTTGACTTATACTAACATTTGTGAAATGTTCTACTATAATTATTGATTCAATATCCCTGTCATCTAATATAATAGGATTTATAACATTCACCTTTCCTTACATAAGTGAATAAATTATGTTGTCTGTATTCAAAGTCTCATTTCTACTCAGAATTAGTTCACATAAATGTCCTGTCTCAGTTTTAATTCCCTATGTTCGTCTGGTATGCTCTGGAGCTGCTTGTTCTGCTGCAGTAATCACTGATTTTAATGTTTGTGCCTCAATATTAACGTAATTAAAATCGGTTCAGTCACGTATCAGTTAAACATTATTTTCTCAACGAAAATATTACATCAAAAGTCTAAACATTCCACTTCTATGAAAATAATCGACGTTTTATTTCAATGCTTTTAATTTTATTTGCCAAATTTCCAAACGCGATCACTTGTTTGTTATTTTTTTATGCTTCCAAGAAAATTCTGTATTTTTGAGATTTTTCCAACTCTTGTTTTGTTCTCCCTTATGATAGGGATACTTTTACGTTGTACCCTGTTGCGATTTTCGTGGGTGTGAGTTCCCTTTTTTTCGAAGACTTACAAATGCTCTGTTGTCCTTTATAGCGACTTTTGGAGCTAACTATTAGCGATTATTTTGCTTCGAAATACTTGGGAGCCCCACGCCCTTGGGCGCCAATTATAAGAACCGTGTTTTTCGTTTGTCAAATTAAGACTGACTTTATTTTATTACCAAATATAATTGAACAGAGATGACTAAACTTAAACTAGGTCATTGTTTTTTGCTTATTATGCTATTGCTGACAAATTATTTGAAAGTGCAGTGGTTGTGTGATTGAGTCGGGTGCGGATGTGCTGAAAGGTGCGAATGGAATGGTTGGGGTCGTTGTGTGGTGTTGTACAGTTATTATTGGATATTGTTTCCGGATGTGCTGACAGGTGCGAATGGAATGGTTGGGGTTATTGTACGGTGTTCCGGTTTTAAAATATTACGTTGCCGTAACTTGTATCTTCTCACTTCGTGTAGTGCTACCTGCTTTGCTTTTTTTAAAATGGTTTATGGCTGATTTTTCTGATTATTTTTTTACTGAATACACCTAATTATGCAATGGATACTGAATAAAACAGACGGTTTATAATAAATAAAAACCTCTACAATTACCCTTCAGTCAAAAATATGAAAATAAATGCTTCTTCTTTTCTTTGATTTCGCTAAAAATAATGCAATCCGGTGTATGGCCTAGTAACACTAAAAATGATTTGACTCTTTATTTGCTAGTTTTTATGGTGGTTGGTCACACTGGATTTGCAATGACGCGGCAAACGTTGTTTTGCCATATAAATTATTTCTAGTGAATTTTTTCGTAGGGAAATGAAAAATAACTAACTTATTGTAAGTGTGTGGGGATGTGGTCTATGACTCAAAGAGAAATTGAGCGCTGTACACGTTTTGTCCCTTTCAGAACATTAGCGGATATTGGAGAGCGTCGTATGAACGGTGTAATGAACTCAAGATTATTCATGCTGATTTTGACATTAGAATTCGAACGATAGTTTGTCGAATTAGAAGAATTTGTATTTTGAGATTCGATCGAATAGAAAATTTATTTGAGAAAAACCGGTATAATTCGAACAAAAATAGACATTCGAACGACTTGAGTATTCAATCGAATCTCAAAATAAGCATGATTATTTCTTCTTCAAATCACGATTTGTCCCATCGCTGTACGGTCGCCAACCATGATTCCAGCAAAGTCGTCATTAGCAGATGCATGAAATCCACGCATGTGCTCTCCAGCTGGTGTTTTATCAGGATTGATGACAATAGCGTGATTGTCAGTTTGTAATTTGTGCATTTGTGATTTGAATAATTTGAACAATTCATTGTGCTCATTCAATAGAGTACCTCACGACAACGTCAGTGGCAAATGAACACAAACAAAAACCAACAGCTGAATGAAATGAAGGAAAACAATGGCGAATTCGCATGGCGGGAAATACGTTATTCGCGAATATTTCCAAAAAAGTTTATAACAAATCCAATTTTAACAAAAAAAAAGTTTCGGAACTAAGAAGGAGTATCCAAACCACGTTTTGGAATACTAAAAATCTAACAATATATTAAGATTCTGTACGAAAAATAAAAGTGAAACCATGACAATCGCGTTGTGGCAAACAAATATTTTTGTTTGGAAGCAAATAAGTTGAAAAGTTTTCTAAACAAACATTTTAGATATCTAATAAGATAATCTAAATAATAACATAATATTAACTGTTTTTATACCCTATTATAAGGGTATACTAATTTTGACGCGAAGTTTGATATTGCCCGTAGACCCCTAAAAGTTACTATATTTATCGATAGTAATGTCGATCTAGCCATGTCCGTTCGTCTGTCGGCAAAAATTGAGCCTTTAACCATATATACTCTACAGGTCGCCGAAATAATCAAGTTTAAGAATTTTTGACATCCGCCCACAGACACGCTAAAAACTCACCTAAAAAAAAACAAATTTATGGAAAAAATCGAACTTTTAGCTAGAAAGCTGAAATTTCTTATGATCTTTGACTCATAAAACTGCTCGGGAGATAAAATTTCTAAAATCAGCCCACTGACACGCCCACAATTAAATAAAACAATTTTATTGGAAAGTCAAAGTTTGAGCTAGGAAACTGAAATTTATGATATAGGTAGACTCCTTAGGTGCCTGATGGGAATAAGAATAGGATAGAGGAAAGTTTATTGTTTGTTTTGCTTTAACATACTTTCTCACGTTTTTTCTCTATAATTTGTTACTTTTTACCCTTGAATAGCTTCTGTTTGCACTTTCATATTCAGTTCATTAACAATCACAATGATTATTCCATACGATTTGTGCAAATTTCTCCAATTTTATCATTCAATTTGTTTCTGTTGTTTAAGACAGGGATTCAGAAAGAGATAGCTTGGTGAAACTGTCTATAGAGCATCCAGCTCGCCGACGATGCATCTGGCATATGGTGAATTGAGGTTATTGTAGCCGCAACGTGCATCCAAGCGATTGGCGAGTGCGTTTTCGGAGTCCCCACCGCCCATAAAGTAAATTTGTAAAAAATTATGTGGTTCATTCGGCATTGGCAGCAATGAGCCCAGTTTGTGATAAACTGGGCCTTTGATTTCGAATTTTGAATGGAATTGTTGACCATTTGCAGCATTATTTTTAACTATTTCTGTTGCTCCGAACGATGTCATTTGGAAACATGAATTAAATGTTGACTTCAGGAACAGGTTAGAATCTGGATCAGTACCGATAAGTAAGCCATTCAATCCAATTGTCTTTGTTGATTTCGTTCAGCTCGTGGCTCTTGTGATTGTGATTCACGAAATTGTGCCATGCTCATACACACATCTGCATTATCTTGTTGAACTCGTTCGTCTGATCTTTGGGCTTCTCTATTTCGCATGTATGTCGTTCTATTCGTTCGACGGTCTAAATTGTTCCCTTTGCGTCTTGCTGGCATTGTTTACTACATACATAAATAGATTAAATTGAAGTACTTAATGATGGAAAACAGTATACTGACAATGTATTTGTTCTTTTATTATTTTACCTTCCTTTCACAATCATAAATTTCTTTCATATATTTCTCCTTTATTTAAAATTGTTCCCCTTAAGATTTTGCACGCAGTGAATAATAAAGAAACTAATAAATGGGAAATCACTTATCGATCACTGAGAGTTGAAGATTATTACAGTACTAATATTGCTATTAAAAAATGGGGGTTGGTGGTAGAAGTTTGAAAATTAAGGGTTATATGTATTTTTGAATGGTAAATCATAAAAAAATAAAAATAAAAAATTTTGTCAAAAAAAAGGAAAAAAATGTTTCTGGTAGACCACCATTATCACTTAGTTGTATAAAAATTAGTTATAAACCTATTCGCATACCTACGGAATATACATATAAAATTTCATAAAAATCGGTCAAGCCGTTTCGGAGGAGTATAAACACTAAAACTGTGACAGAAGAATTTTATATATTAGATTAGGAAACGAATAACTTTAACCTCAATTTCACAGTGAACACAATACCGGTTTTAAGTTAGCGTTTGAAAGAACGTGCGCATAATAAATGTCACATGAAATTAACTGAGCAGAGTACAATGAGTAGCTGTCAAACAATGTATCACGCACCGGCGCCATCTACTTAAAATGAAACGTACTTATTTTCGTGAGGGATACTCACACACCACGTACTGGCGCCATCTCCTCCACCACCATGCAAAACCATATTGGTTTGTAGTACATGCTATGTATCAGAGATGGCGCTGTCACATGAAATTAACTGAGCAGAGTACAATGAGTAGCTGTCAAACAATGTATCACGCACCGGCGCCATCTACTTAAAATGAAACGTACTTATTTTCGTGAGGGATACTCACACACCACGTACTGGCGCCATCTCCTTACTTAAAATGAAACGTACTTATTTTCGTGAGGGATACTCATACACCACGTACTAACCACCATGCAAAACCATATTGGTTTGTAGTACATGCTATGCATCAGAGATGGCGCTGTATGTGAAAAATGATTTTCCCTGTTTTCCTGCTTTTTTGTTGAAATTTTTCGTGAATTTTGTTTGCTAAAAACCTAACGGAGCCCGAGACCTTTCCAACGAATGCAAAACCGTGGCAATCGGTTTGTGCGTTCTGGAGTTATAGCGTCAGGAAGGAAAACCCGACTTATTTTTATATAATAGAAAAATAATTGGCATTTCAAGTGATTTAAGGGCAGATGGTATTCAGTTCCTTTTAACGAGAAACTTCAATCAGGTTTGTCTGGAAAATACCTTCGCGGTTCAACGCAACCGAGGAGGAAATAACATTAAAAAACAAACGTCAAAAACACAAGTGTGAGCTGAAATTAAGCCAGAAACATAGTGTTTCCTCCATATTTACAGATTTCAAAGAAACTCTTCTCAAGAGTTTTAAGATGCGATAGAGAGCCTGGAGCAACAATTAATTTCTCGTTTTCCCAATTTGTACTTTTGTAATAATTTTGAAATGAAAATGTATAATATATTAAAGATTGAATTTGATTACTTTTGCTGTAAAATCAAAAAGAAGAATAATTATAAGAAATTACAAAAAAAATATGACTATTATTCCTGTGGGGCTAGGTCAAGTCTATGGTCTATGCCAACAGCCAGCGACGATTGATGAACTTCGTACGAATATCGAACGTGAAATTGCAGCAGTATCGGCCGATTTATGCTTGAAAACCGTCGAAAATTGGGTTGAGCGTCTGGACTTCTGCAACCGTGCCCGTGGTGGCCATACAAAAGAAATCGAGTTCCATACATAATGGCATCAAACGTACTTTAACAGGAATAAAGAATTTCATTGATATCGAAAACCGTTTTTGTTTTATTTAAAAAAAACTTTTGTAGCGCTCTTATTGAAAAACCCTTTATATCAAATGTCTTTGCAATCACTTTACCGGTTTTTGAGAAATGTTCGTTTTCCTAATGTTATGCAATGTATTTGAGGGGGGTGGGGGTGGGGGTGGGGGGGCAATGGTGCACACCCTGCAGCCCCGTTTCCTGTGGTCACTTTTGGATATGCATTAGGTGCGAGGTTGGGGTAGGCGTTATGTTGGGTATATTATTCCCATTGAAGATGGATATAAGCCCCGAAAAAAGGCTTAGGGACTTATTTCCTGCACTGTTAATTATGCCTAATTTTAGCATTTGACCTTTTCTCACTTTGGGTAAGCGAACGAATTCGGAAGAACATTTTTGCGTATTCGACTTAGAACATTTTTTCAACGTTTGCCAAACCTTTTTAAGCAATAAATTTTTCTTTATTTTCTTATAAATATACAAAAAATACAAATAAATGTATTTTACTACTTTAAAACCACTTTAACCTGAATTTCATTCAAAATACATATACAATGAAAAAAGTATCCAGAAACCTCTGGGGTTCGAATTAGGCTAGGTCTCCTACTTACTTGCATAATAGGCTCCCGACCCGTGGAGCGTTTCTGCCTGAGACACTGCAGCCTTCCATCCTCCGCGATCCTGTGCACGCTGCTTCCAGTTGTCCAGACCAAGGGCTCTGGTATCCGCGATGGCTTGGTCTTTAAAACGGAAGTTCGGTCTTCGTTGTCGTCTCATAACTGGGGGCTGGGAGTCGAAGATGCTCTTCGCTGGAACATTGTTGTTCATTCACTCATTGTTGCCGAGCCAATTTGATCGACGTATTTTAGCTCGTTGGACTTCATCCACATATTGGTACAGCTCATAGAGTTCGCGGTTATATATTGTCTTCTATTCGCACTCCTCGCATACCGGGCCAAATATCGGACGCAGTATTTTTCTTTCGAAATAACCCAAAATTAGCTTTCCTTTCCTAATCATCGTCCAGCACTCAGCGCCGTAAAGCAGAATAGTGCTGTGTAGAGCTTATACTTGGTCTTCCGAGTTAGGAGTTTTGAACCCATTTTTGAACCGAAGTAGCAACGGTTTTGTAGGCTAAGTCTTCGTCGGATCTGCACTAAGGTGTCATTTGTGGAGTTGATGTTTAATCCCTGGTAGATGAACTCCTTAACTACCTCGAAGTTATTGTTATCCACAGTGATGTTTTGTCCTAAGCGGTGGACAGATGATTCTTTGTTTGTTGATAGCATGTACTTGGTCTTGTCCTCATTTACTTCAAGAGCAATCAATTTCGCCTGTTCTTCAATCGTCGTGAAAGCCTCTAACACGGGGGGAAGGCCATGATATCGTCGGCGTATCCCAATAGTTTTACTGATCTGTTTTAAATAGTGACTTCTGTACTGACACCTGCCCTTCGCACTATTTTCTCCAAAACACGATTGAAGAAGTCGGAATAATTCGGATGAGCTGCTTCCAAACTACACATTACACCGCGTGTTTTCAAGTATCTCGCGACACAACTGGATCAGTTTTGCCGGGATCCCGAATTCGGCCACGGCTGTCGCCACGTAGAGCTCCTGACGATGAATGCAATCATATGCGGCTTTAAAGTCAATGAAAAGGTGGTGGGTCTCGACTAGAAATTCATTGGTCTTTTCCACGATTTGCGAACATTTGGTCTATTGTCGATCTGCAGGGCCGGAAGCCACACTGGTACGTGCCGATGAGTGTGTTGCAGAACGGCTTCAGACGTTCACACAGTGCGTTGGATAGGATCTTATGTGCTACATTAAGCAGGGATATGCCTCGATAGTTCTTGCAGGACATAGGATTGCCTTTTTTTGAAGATGGGGCATATGGAGCTGATAGTCTAGTCATCGGGCATGCTTTCTACCACTCATACTTGGTTGATGATTTGGTGCATGCGCCTTACCAAAATATCGGCTCTGGGAAATAACCCCCCAATAAAATAACCCCCCAAATGGAAAATGAAATAACTCCCCAAATCAAAGATGAAATAAGTCCCCAAAATGGTATGAAATAATTCCCCAAAATGATTATGGAAATCCCATATGGAAATCTCATAAACAGTGCAATGCATATGGGGGGGCATGCTGCCCCCCTGAAACCCCCCTGATTGGGGTCGCTGTTTGATTTGGAGTAGGTGCGAGGTTTTATTTTATAAATTTGGGGACTTATTTCATAGTTGAATTTGGGGACTTATTTCACTATGAAATAACCCCCCAAATTGAAGTCCCCAAAAAGCCATGAAATAAATCCCCACCTCCATACAAATTTTCGGGAGTTATTTCTTCTTTGATTTGGGGGGTTATTTCATTGGGGGGTTATTTCCTGCAACCCAAAACATCACCTCCGTATTTGAATAGCTCCGTTATTAGACCATCAGAGCTAGCGGCCTTATTGTTCTTTAGCTTTCTTATAGCTAAGCTCTTCTATATTGGATGGTGAAATCTGTGCTTTATTGACGTGGGTTCTCTTCTTGCTCTATCACTGTCTCTATATGATGCCAATTTAGCAGCTGTTGGAAATGCTGCTCAAATACATCTAGTATTCACTGCGCTTCGGTGACTAGGTTTCCTTTGCTGTTTCGAAGAGCCTGCATTCCGGTCTTAAAGCCAGCGGGCGGTTGCTTTACTTTCTTGTAAAATCTCCGGATGTTGTTTCGATACTCTTCGATTTCCTTGAGCTGGAAGACTGCGTACAGCCTCTTCTTTCTATGCAGGATATTCTTCTGCTCTTTTCTCTTGGCTCGATACACTTCCCGCACTACCCTTGTTTTGCACTGCGGCGTTTTTAAATGTGCATCTTCTGTCACCTTCTTCCGATAAGCACATACATCATCATACCACGGGCTTTTTCTCTGGGGTGGCTGGTAATCTACGGTGGTTTCGGGTACTTCCTTGATGATATCACGATACCGGTTCCACATATTGTTGGCGTCTGTGGGTGGTGAGTGCACGGCAGAAAATCTCTCGCTCAGGCGCTCTCTGTAGACTCTGGCTACTCCAGTCGGGCTAAGGCGTCTCTAATAGTTTGAATTGCCGAGGAAGTACTCTACTATAGTAAAAAATATTGTTTCGGATCACTTTTTGAGATAGAAATATGTGTAGAATTCTGGTCTAGTTCAACGACGTTTCAAAAATGGAATCGGAGTCGTTGCTGGCGTCTGCTGTCAACACCCGGTACTTAAGGATTCTCACTGTGTTTCAGGCTGAAGTCCAAGCCATCGAAATCTGCTCCACGATAAACCTGGAAAAGGAAATTAAAAGCGCATGAATATTTATTTATTAATTATAAACAAATACACATATTCTTAGACAGTCAGTCAGGACTGCTAGCACTGTCTTGTAGTTTAATGGACTCTATGAGTGTCAGTTGGTTTTACGATGCAGTGCAGACACAACAAAGTCAAACTTGGCTGGGTGCATTGCAGGCAACGAATCTGCGGATGAACTAGCTAAGGCTGGCTCAGAATCCGCGTTCTTAGAACCATAACGTTATAGCAGTTTTATCTGGACTTCTAGTCTGGGAATGATTATTGATTGGGAACACACATTGAGAAAATATTCCGGGCTCAGACAATGCAAAAGTTTAATTAGGCCTTAGGACAGCAAATTAAATTTGTGTTCGGAGACAGAATGTAGGTTTTGTCTAAAGGAGGATGAATCCTCTACATCATTGATTAGGGAGACGTATTTTCTATAGAGAAATACTACGTCATCAGAGTTAATGAATTCTGCTACCAGCGATATACTCACCTTCATACGGGAGGTGGTACGTCTCTTGGATTGGTAAACCCTTTTCGACACAATAGATCTTTCAGTTCGCAGTGTCAGCAAGAGTTAAAAAAATGGGCCGAACCAATGTGGCTTGTTGTTAATTTTAGGTTTTTCATCAACATTCAAATTTTGTGTAGAGCAGAGCTTGCTGTTGTATGTTCTCCTCCATTCTTCTGCAATGCACACAGGACTAAGACAATGAATATGTGACGAGGAAATTTTATTTTCAACTGAGCATCAGTTCTCCGTTCTGTTTATCCCAGCATACCGAGTTAGACAGAACTGGTAGGATTAATATTCGGTGGAGATTTTATTTATCTAATCACAATATTGAAGGCCCATTCGGATCTCCACTGGGGTTGGAGCTGACTTTTAGGTTGAGGTAAGCCGTATCCCTACCCCGAAGTTACTGCTATTTCATGCATGCATGTTAGGTTAGGTTAGGTTAGGTTTATGTGGCTGTCGGCAGAAACCGACACACTTAGACCAATTAGGTCCATTGTGATACCACGTATGTATTATCTACCTCAACTCTGTAGATGGGACACGTGGTTGTTCTCAAACGGTCCCCCATCTACGTACTAACCGCGCCCAACGTCGTTTAATGCATGCATGTATGGCACAAAGTCTTATCTAGAGGGAACGATAAAGCAATATTGGGTGCAACAACTTCCAGACAATCACATTTCACAATTAAACACAGTTGACAGGCACTTTTCGTGCAATTAATTCGTAGAACGCGATTGACTTCATATTACCTCATTACAATGGACTTGGGAGAATAAAATTACAATTCGGTCTCGAAAAAGGATTTACTCGCAAGAAACCGAATCAAAGTGTCCACTTACCAACCGAGTCAAGCATATTACTTTCTCGAAATTGAATTTCCATGTAAATGCCTTCTCCATCGCATATCCGTTTAAATATTCAAGGAAACCCTATTCAATGGCAATAACATCATCTCCAGCAGTATTCCAGGAGAATATATCGGTTTGGTACTCTTGGGAGTTATAAATTCATACGAAGGGAAAAAGTTCTCTACGAGTTGCTCACCAGAAAAAGGACAACATTAGGGCAACTTAACCAACAATTTCCACCCACCCACAAAGAAGACGGAGAGGAGTATATGCTTCCGATAACTGTACCCAACGAGTAATATTTCTCAAGCAGAGACCCACATTGCCACTATGGATCGATGAAAATAAATGAAAACACTAAATTAAGGGATGCGCCAGCCGGATTTTTGCCCAACAAGAACCCACTTGGCCGGAACGCGAGCAACACCATGTGATACTGATGGGTAGCAGTTAATACACTTAATGACCTCGATGATTTTATTGATGAGGTAACACATGCCATTGAAGTTGAGAGATTTTTCTCCTCCTCTCTCAAGGATATTCTTTGCGCTTTAACTTGGACATTCTCCAAAAAAAAAAACATGATATAGGTTGAGTTGCCGAGTACAATATCAACCATTGGGTGAGAAATTTAATAGAAAATCCTCAAATTTCTCACGTCATTTTTGTAAGGACTTCCACATTATGAATCAACTGTTTGGGGAGTGGTTGCAGGTTGATTATTAGGCTTTTAAGGATGTGATAGTTACTTTCAGCAGATGGTGCGTAAAAATCAGATGAGCTATTCAAAATTACAGGGTAAATGTAGTTGTTGATGTCTCTCGACTTGTATCAAGGTTAAGGGGAATATGTGCGATATGGACACAGTGGTTCAGTGGCTTGTGTGTTGGACTACTAACCGAGAGGTCCCAGACTCAAATCATCCCAGTTGCACCTAAAGTCATTCTTACGAAAGTCCGACAACTATTTAAAAGTATCAATTTTCGTGAGAAACTCCTTAAAATGTTCGCTCGGAATATGTGTTTAATTGGATTCCAGAGGGGGCAACAGCGATGTTATAACAAGAACAATGTTAAATGTTTTATGCAATCATAGGGAGGGTTTTAAAGTAGCTCACATAAATTCTCAATGCTTATTGCCTAAAATCGAAGAGTTTAATTTTTTATTTGAAAATTCTAAGTTGGATGCAATCTGCGTGTCAGAAACTTGGTTTCAGACAGACATTGCGGATGCATTATATTTAATTCACGGTTATAGACTTTTTAGGTCAGATAGATGTGGTCGTGGTGGAGGTGTTGCGGTTTATTTAAGAGATGGTTTGTCATGTAAAATAAGATGCTCCTCATCAGGTGGTTCATCGTTCGAATATTTGTTTTTAGATATCATTGGTAGCGAGAGTAATCTTCTGTTAGGAATCGTCTACAGCCCGAATAAAAATGTTGATCTAGAGCCTTTTTACACTCTTATGGAAGAATTGACTGTCAGCTCACCAAATATACTATTGTGTGGTGACTTTAACAGTAATATTCTAATTGACAGGAGCTTTAGCGATTACATGATTGCACTTGATTTGTATCCAGTGAATTCAACCGTACCAACTCATTTCACGAATTCATCAAGCACTCTATTGCATGTATTCTTTGTCAATAGAAAGGATCGGGTATTGTGTTATGATCAACTCTCTGCTTCAGCTTTTTCATATGACGACCTTATTTTTTTAACTCTTGATTTCAGCACTGAAAGCTGTTTAGATGATCATCCAATCAAATTCAGAGATTTAAAAAACATTAATAGGTCGATTCTTAACATATTAAACCTCTATAATACTCACGTCCCACTAAAACCAAAAAAAATATCCTTTGCGTACCCTGGCTTTTTTTTTATTTTTTTTTTGTTTTTTTGTTTAAAAAAAAGGAAATCCAAATCCCAGAGCACTCTTACTCGGTAACGGTCCATTGTACTACCAGGCAGAAATTCTCCTTTTGGTGTAGAGGCATGTGAATGGGTGGCGTATGTTGTTGTTCCCCATGGGGATTGAACTTGCACTGCACGGGTCACAAGCCAACACACTAACCTCTACACCGTCGCCACCCAAAAACCCTGGCTTACAACAGAAATAAAAAATCTAATGAATCAACGCGATCAGGCCTACCGAAGGTGGATACGTTTTCGAGTGCAAGAGCTGCATGCAGCCTATAAAACTTTGCGAAACAAGGTTGTGCAAGAAGTTAGAGCTGCAAAAATATCTTTCTACTCCAACCGCTTAAATGTCCGTTCTGATACTCGTAAGCTATGGAGTAGTCTTCGGGAACTTGGAATCGGCAAGCAACGTACTCTATTGCAAAACAACATTGACGGTAATGAATTGAATCGGAAGTTTTTGCCTGCTCTCAGTACTGCTCCCTCGATTGATGTTGAATATCTCAATGACCCAACAACAACCCTCTCAGATTCCTCTTTTAGCTTCTCGTGTGTAAATGATTTAGATGTTTTAGAAAGTTTACTTTCAATAAAATCTAACGCATCCGGAGTAGATGAAATTAATCCAACTTTTCTAAAAGCCATATTACCTTTATTGCTACCTTTTTTTACTCATGTGTTCAATACTGCAATTACTACTGGCATTTTTCCATACCAGTGGAAACTCGCGAAAATTATTCCAATCTCAAAGAATTCATTACGAGATGAATTCCGACCAATCTCAATTTTACCTTTTTTATCAAAAGTCTGTGAACGAATCATACAAAAGCAACTAAATGATTATATTTCACGAAACAACCTTTTAGTAAGCATTCAATCATTGAAGATATAAGGGATAAATTAGATGATTGTTGCGTTACCTTTTTGGTTCTATTAGACTTTTCCAAAGCGTTTGATATGGTCAACCACTATGTTCTCTTAAAAAAGTTGCACCTTGAGTTTAACATTTATCCAGAAGCCATCAAATTGATTTCCTCGTACCTTATGGAAAGGAAACAAGCCGTATGCATTGATAATCAGCTCTCTGAGTTCCTCCCGATTAAACGAGGCGTTTCTCAGGGATCGATTTTGGCTCCTCTCTTATTCTCTTTGTATATAAATGAAATAGCTTCCATAATACCAAATGTATCTAAGCATTTTTATGCCGATGATATACAATTCTATAAAAGTTGCCCCTTAGGTCTTTTAGAAAACTGCGTTTGTAGTATAAACGAGGAACTAGATCATATTTCTACTTGGGCAGTTAGCAATGGTTTGACCCTTAACCCAACAAAATGTAAATGTATAGTTATCTCCAAAAAGGTATTAGATCTATTCTGCTTTCCATCGGTGCTTCTGAACAGTATTCCCTTAGAATTTACAACCACTTCAAAAAACCTTGGTATGGTATTCAATAGAACACTAACATGGACCGATCACGTTAATTCAACAGTCGGAAAAACATATGGAGTTCTTAGATCTTTGTGGGCCGTTCAGCAGTTTACCCCATTAAATATTAGAATGGTTCCTGCCAGGACCTTGGTAATCCCAGTTCTTACGTATGGTTGCGAAATATACTACAATTGTGATTCTGCAAGCAGGAGAAAGTTGCAAGTAGCATTTAATAGCACGATTCGTTACATTTTCGGTCTCAAAAAATACGATCATGTCTCACATCTATCTATGAACCTCCTCAATATGTCGTTCGAAAACTTTATAAAGTTTCGTACTTTTTACTATTATTATTATTATTATTTCTTCTTTATTTTTTCACTAATAACAAAAAGTGTACAAGTTATACTTTACTTAAGAATACGGACATGGCTATGCTGCCGTCTGCCGGAAATATACTACTTTTTACTATTATAATGACAAAACAGCCAACTTACTTATATGAAATTCTTCGATTTCCAGCATCAAGCAGATCAAACCATTTAATACTCCCTTGATTCTCTTGTCAAACATCAGAAAGACAATTTTTTATTGCTGCAATCCGTCTTTGGAATTCACTACCACAATACTTGCGGGAGTCAAGCAGAGCTCAACAGTTTCAAAATAGACTGAACATTTTCTTTATTAGTCAAAGCAACTAACTTCTTTTTATAATTTTTTTTCTTTGCTACCTTTATGAATCTTTCTACCATTCAAAAATTTTCTACCCTTTTTCTTTCATCTTTTCTTTTTTATTTATATACTACATACGTTATATATTTTTCAAAACCCCTAAATAGTTACCTACGTTAATTCAATTTTGTTTTTTTTTTCTCATTTTTCTTCTTTCTTAAATCATATGAAATGTTATATTTATAAGCAAAATCCTATACCAATCAACCATCTCAAAGTGACTATATCACGGTAGAAGACACCGAATTATTAATAAACGACTTACGAATACGTAAGGCTGAAGGCTTTGACTCAATCAAAAATATCTACATTAAACAAATGCCCATATCTGGACAAACAGTTCTAACATTTATCATAAATGCCTGCATAAAGATGGAATATTTTCCTGATAAATGGAAATTGGCCAAAGTAGTGCCGATAAAAAAAGCTGGTAAATCGGCTGAAAAAGTTGAAAGTTACAGGCCAATTAGTCTGCTGAGCAGCCTCAGCAAAATCTATGAAAAAGTCTTAAAGGAACAAATTGCCAAGCACATTTCCCACAATAATTTGTATCCAGAGGAACAATTTGGCTTTAGACCTTTTCATAGCACAACTCATCAAGTGCTTAGGATTTGCAACCATATCAAAAGTCATCGTTCAGTAGGCAAATCTACTGGAATGATACTACTTGATATCGAAAAGGCTTTTGATACCGTTTGGCATGACGGACTTATATACAAAATGATAAATTTTAAATTTCCCGCTTATATTTGTAAAATTGTCCGCAGTTTCTTGTCAAATCGTTGTTTTAAAGTCCACGTCAATAGTGGTGTCTCCAACCTAGTGTACTTTTATTCAGGAGTTCCCCAAGGCTCAGTTCTTGGGCCTATTTTATATAACCTTTATACATCGGACCTTCTGCGTCTTCCACATTGTGAGGCAGCTATTTTCGCTGATGATACTGCAATATTCTCATCTCATGAATTCGCTCTTGACATTGAGAGGAATCTAAACAATGCGATGGAAATACTACAAGGGTATTACAATAAATGGAAAGTAAAATTAAATGAGGAGAAAATAAAAGCTATCCTTTTCACTAGAAAGAGAAAAGCTTGCTTTCTCCCCAGTGGCAGCTTACAAGTAAATGGGAAAGACATTAGTTGGGAACCTGCTGTAAAATATTTAGGAGTGTATTTAGATACCAAGTTGACATTTAGTACTCATATTTCAAATACCCTCAAAAAAATTGCGATTGGGATTAAAATGTTGTACCCTCTTATCAATAGAAAGTCACTGCTCTCAAATGAAAATAAAATAATTATCCATAAGGTAATTTTTCAGGCAATTCTGTTATATGGATGCCAAGCATGGGGAAATTGTGCAATGTGCCATATTAAAAAACTACAGACATCTCAAAATAAGCTGTTGAAAATGATGCTTAATTTATCGTGGTACCACTCAACATTGGACATTCACGATAAAGCGAATGTTGAATTGATCTTATATAGAATTCAAAGACTTAATTTACGTTTCCTAGACCGCTGTGAATTTGCTGACAATCCTCTTGTAAATAATTTAAATAACTTATAGTGGAGATGTACGCTATTATTTCTTCCATTTTGTGTTTATTCGTTGCTTGTATAACTATATTAACTTATTTGTACAATAAATCATTAATTATTGATTTATTTATTTGTTTAACTATGTAATTATTTATTTACCTATTTATTTATTTATTTACCTATTTATTTATTTATTTATTTATTTATTTACCCGATTATTTATTTATTTATTTTTTATTTATTTATTTATTTATAATATTGATTTACTTATCTATTTGTTTATTTTAATTTATTTATATCTGTGATAATTTTCTTCTCTATTTATTAACCTAATCGATTATTTATTTACTTATTTATTTATATATTTATTTTTTTCATTTATTAGTATATTGATTTATTTATTTATCTATATTAATTTATTTATAACTGTGATCATTTTAATAATAAGTTTTTAATTAGTACCTGATTTGACGTCTTTCCTTAGTCAAAAATTGCTCCATAAATTTATTAAATATTAATATCTATTATATATTACGTTTTTTTTTTCTTTTTCTTTTTTTTTGTAATTGGAGGTTTTTTCGTATTTTCCTTCAGTATTGTATAATTTTTCGTTTTTAAAATTTAAATCACTAATGTAATGTAGATAATATTTCTGAAGAAAGATACAGACTATCATATCTCTGTATACTGTAAAATGTGTGGTAACCATACCTTTGTAAATTTATATGCGAAATAAATCTATCTATCTAAGCAAAATCCTTGAATATTGAACTTTGTAAATCCATAAACTATCACTAGATTATAAGACTTATCTTACTGTGTTAGTACTTACTCGAAATAAACTAAACTAAACTAAACTAAACTAAACTAAACTAATTGCAGAACCTTTTTATTCGTGCCAAAAAAATAAAAAATCTTTATGTACAATATGGTGAGAAAGAGGTGAAAGGCACGGATTATTTATATCATTTGTTTATGGCCTGCTCGATGTCTTTATAGGTCCTTGAATTCACTAAGGCTGGACTGCTTCACACTGAAGTTATGAAAAAATACAACACGAAGACCATAGTTGGATCTGCCAGCAACTTACTTACTTAACGAGCTTATATACCTAGATTTTGAAATTTTGAACGAAAATGGCAAAACAAAAAGTATTTAAACATTTCTGGAATATGTGCAAATCTAAATCTGATTGATTCTGAGTAATTTTTAGAAACAAAAAAGCCAAAGCAATTGAAAATCCGTCGAAAGGGTGCGTCAATTAAATTTGTTTTTATTATTTTGGCCAAAGTATGAGAGTGGCACATAGGTTCAATCTGCAATTTGTTGGCGACCCAGTGCCACTTGAGGCTGAAAACACACCGGATAAAGCAAAACGTTTTTCATTCGATAGTCAAAAAAAGATTTTTTATTTCAACACACACCAAGCGAAACAGAATGTAACAAAACAAAACGTTTTGTTTTCTTGTTTAGTTTGGTGTGCGTTGAAATAAAACAAAATTGAATTCGCGATTTGCTTATAGTGTTGTTCAACATGTAGTCGGACTCAAACGATGAAGTTGTGCCAATCTTACATACAATTGAGGAAAAGGACGCCAATAGCAGAGAGTGGTGGGTGCATCCATATAACCTAAAACGAAATGCTGAGGATGTGATTATAAACTAAAGCAGAGTTAAGAACTTATCCTGAAAAATTTAATAATTTCACTAGAATGCGGATGCATAATATGATTAGGGAACGCGAAGGCTTGCTTCAGGAAATATATGTTGAGCGTGAAGCTATGGAATACGTACCTCAAGGAGAAACAAATGAAAATATTGGAAGAGCAAGACCATCAAAAGCTGCACGTAACATACACAATCAGTATGTTCAACACTTTAACTCCTCTACTGGAGCAGTTCCTTGAGGCTTCTTGCCTCAATTAAGAAAAGCAAATTTTCTCCATCAACGTCCATATTTGTTAAAATTTGCGCACAGAGTAAACCAGAGTATATCCATATAATGAGCAGGGGCACTCTCATATTTTTGACAGAAGGGTAATTGTAGAGGGACATAGGGACGGGCTACAGTCCGCTTGGGCGAACTGTTGGATACCCTATTCTTATTCCTATCCCTCATAAGTGGGCGTATGGTTGAATTGTTAAGAACGCTCTACATATTTTGTTATATAACATTTAAAGGATTTTATCAAAAAAAAAACGCTCCCTAGATCAAACTTGGGTGTTTCAATAAAATTGTTTTATTTAATTGTGGGCGTGTCAGTAGGCGAATTTACAAAAAATTAACACATGAGAATAAAGGGCCCCTAGAGAGTACATATTATAAATTTCAGCTCCCTAGCTAAAACTTTGAATTTTCAAAAAAAATAAAAAATTGATTGTGGGCGTGTCAGTGGGCGGATTTTCAAAATATTTACACATGAGCATAAAGGGCCCATAGAGAGTATATATTTAAAATATCAGCTCCCTAGCTCAAACTTTGGATTTTCAAAAATTAATATACCCTTACAATAGGGTATAAAAAAATTATTTTATTTATTTGTGGGCGTGTCAGTGGGCGGATTTTGAAAATTTGTTATCCCGAGCAGTTTTAGGAGTCATAGATCATATATAAAAAATTTCAGCTTTCTAGCTCAAAATTCGATTTTTTCCAAAATTTTGTTTTTTTGAGTTTGTGGGCGTGTCTCTGGGCGGATTTCAAAAATTCGTAAACTTGATTATTTCGGGACCCTAGAGAGTATATGGTTAAAAGTTCAGCTCTCTAGGTCCAGTTTAAAGGCCTAATTTTTGCCGACGGACGGACGGACTGACGGACGGACATGGCTAGATCGACATTACTATCGATGCTGATCATAAATATAGTAACTTTTAGGTGTCTACGGGCAATATTAAGGTATGTTACAAACTATGCGTCAAAATTAATATACCCTTAGAATAGGGTATAAAAAGTAAATCAGGTACCACTGCACGTAGTGAAAAGTTATACATAACGAGGATCAAGTCGATGCGTCTTTAAAAAAGTATTAAGAAAAACCCCACAATGTTTTGCAAAAAACAACAGGTGAGCTATCGGCAACGAAACACGTTTGTTTGTTTTGCTTTTGTTTTTATGTTTCGTTTCATTTGGTGTGTGTTGCGCCATAAGAAAGTAGGCAATTATCGTCAACGACGCTGGGTCGAAACAGTTTTGTTGCATTCGGTGTGTGTTGCTCGTATACAATGGCATGTATTTTCGTCGAGAGTATATGTACTCTCATAAGAAACAATGTTCTCTTGTTTCACGAAACAAAAAAACACGTTTTGCTTTATCCGGTGTGTTTTCAACCTTAGTGAAAAAGAGCGATAATGGCATGATAGTGCCACATAGGCGACGTTGCTCCCGAGTCATGGAGCGTCTATGTGAGTATGCTGATTTCATCCAAATTCTAAACCTAGCGCTCTGGCATCCGCGCTCGCTTGATCTTCAAAATGGGATTTCTTTCCTTTTTGCCTTCTCGAACCTGGGGTCCTACTATGTGCAACAAATATCGGTACTACGTAATTCTATAGGAAGCCATAATAATCGAAAATCGAATGGATATTGAATCTTTGTCGAAAAGTTGGTACTATCTTATTCTAAAGTTATGTGATGTCAAAAGCCTTCGAATTTGCAAATAATTGTTCCAATGCAAATTTGTTCCGAGCTGGCTGTGTCTGTTTAGAAATCTGTAAAAATGTAAGTAATAAAGTTGATTTTTCCTAATAAATGAGAGTCGGTTTTAAATTTTTTTATGTAAAAATTAAATTAAATTAATTATTAAATTGTAATTAATTATTAATTGAACGTATAGGTAGCAAACAGATCTCAAATATGTAGAAGTCGGAACAAATTATCATAATGCTTTTTTTGGGAGTCCACGCAATTCACATTTAGAAGTCGGGAAATACCATAAAAAACATAGGGACGGGCTACAGTCCGCTTGGGCGAACTGTTTGATACCCTATTCTTATTCCTATCCCTTATGAGTGGGCGTGACAAAAGTCTAAGTATGGTTGTTATTATTATTTTGTTATATAACATTTAAAGGATTTTATCAAAAAAAAAACGAAGCTTTTGTATAAAAAACGCTCCCAAGCTCAAACTTTGGTTTTTCAATAAAATTATTTGATTTAATTGTGGGCGTGTCAGTAAGCGGATTTAAAAAAATTAACACATTAGCATAAAGGGCCCCTAGAGAGTATATATTATACATTTCAGCTCCCTAGCTCAAACTTTGGATTTTCAAAAAAAGTTGATTCTAAATTGTGGGCGTGTCAGTGGGCGGATTTCAAAAATTCGTAAACTTGATTATTTCGGGACCCTAGAGAGTATATGGTTAAAATTTGAGCTCTCTAGGCCCAGTTTCAGGGCCTAATTTTTGCCGACAAACGGACGGACGGACGGACGGACGCACGGACATGGGTAGATCGACATTACTATCGATACTGATCATAAATATAGTAACTTTTAGGGGTCTACGGGCAATATTAAGGTATGTTATAAACTATGCGTTAAAATTAATATACCCATAGAATAGGGTATAAGAATTGAATTGGGGGAATCCCGGTAATCCACATTTAGATGTTGTTTGGGAAAACACCAGTACAGTTTAAGTTGGAGCTACAAGTAAATCATAGTCCTCAAGTAAAAATGTCAGGTAAAAATGTCAGTTAAACAATCAACAAGTAGAGGTTTATACAAATCATTAAACTTAAAACAAAAAACATAGGGACGGGCTACAGTCCTCTTGGGCGAACTGTTGGATACCCTATTCTTATTCCTATCCCTCATAAGTGGGCGTGACAAAAGTCTAAGTATGGTTGAATTGTTAAGAACGCTCTACATATTTTGTTATATAACATTTAAAGGATTTTATCAAAAAAAACGCTCCCTAGGTCAAACTTGGGTGTTTCAATAAAAATGTTTTATTTAATTGTGGGCGTGTCAGTAGGCGGATTTAAAAAAATTAACACATGAGCATAAAGGGCTTATAGACAGTATATATTATAAATTTCAGCTCCCTAGCTCAAACTTTGAATTTTCAAAAAAAAAAAAAAAATTTTATTGTGGGCGTGTCAGTGGGCGGATTTTGAAACTATTTACACATGAGCATAAAGGGCCCATAGAGAGTATATATTATAAATTTCAGCTCCCTAGCTCAAACTTTGGATTTTCAAAAAAAATGTTTTAATTATTTGTGGGCGTGTCAGTGGGGGGTTTTTAAATTTTTTTTATCTCGAGCAGTTTTAGGAGTCATAGATCATATATAAAAAATTTCAGCTTTCTAGCTCAAAATTCGTTTTTTTCCAAAATTTTGTTTTTTTGAGTTTGTGGGCGTGTCTGTAGGCGGATTTCAAAAATTCGTAAACTTGATTATTTCGGGACCCTAGAGAGTATATGGTTAAAATTTCAGCTCTCTAGGTCCAGTTTAAAGGCCTATTTTTTGCCGACAGACGGATGGACAGACGGACGGACGGACGGACGGACGGACGTGGCTAGATCGACATTACTATCGATGCTGATCATAAATATAGTAACTTTTAGGGGTCTACGGGCAATATTAAGGTATGTTACAAACTATGCGTCAAAATTAATATACCCTTAGAATAGGGTATAATTAGAAGTTCTTGAATGTGTAAAAAGTGCAATGAATTACAAGAACATTTTAGAAAAGTTTAACATAACTAAATCTACATTTTATGACATAAAGAAAAATAAAGACAAATTAAAAACCTTTTTTGAATCTGAAACAAAATCGAATAAAAATATACATAGACTGAGGGAGCCAAACTTTAAAAAAAAATTACAGTGCCGTTTGCACTTGGTATTGTTCGCAGACCCCTAAGACCCCTAAAAGTTACTATATTTATGATCAGTATCGATAGTAATGTCGATCTACCCATGTCCGTGCGTCCGTCCGTCCGTCCGTCCGTTTGTCGGCAAAAATTAGGCCCTGAAACTGGGCCTAGAGAGCTCAAATTTTAACCATATACTCTCTAGGGTCCCGAAATAATCAAGTTTACGAATTTTTGAAATCCGCCCACTGACACGCCCACAATTTAGAATCAACTTTTTTTGAAAATCCAAAGTTTGAGCTAGGGAGCTGAAATTTATAATATATACTCTCTAGGGGCCCTTTATGCTAATGTGTTAATTTTTTTAAATCCGCTTACTGACACGCCCACAATTAAATCAAATAATTTTATTGAAAAACCAAAGTTTGAGCTTGGGAGCGTTTTTTTTACAAAAGCTTCGTTTTTTTTTTTGATAAAATCCTTTAAATGTTATATAACAAAATAATAATAACAACTATACTTAGACTTTTGTCACGCCCACTCATAAGGGATAGGAATACGAATAGGGTATCAAACAGTTCGCCCAAGCGGACTGTAGCCCGTCCCTATGTTTTTTATGGTTTTTCCCGACTTCTAAATGTGAATTGCGGGTACTCCCAAAAAAAGCATTTTGATAATTTGTTCCGATCCAGTGGTGTTCCTATTCGTGGAATTGAAATTCAAACTGGTGCAATACGTTTCGCACAGACACTTGGAGAACCCGATTTCAAAGCTAGCGATGGTTGGTTATCACAATTAAGAAACAGGCATGGTATTTTAAATAGAAAAGTGGTTGGAGAAGCCCTAAGTGCTGACACTGAAAATGCAGAATTATGTATTTAAAAGTGATTTTAAAATATTTTTTAAGGAGCAAAATCTTTCTGATTTCCAAATATATAACGCAGATGAGACAGGATTTGTTTGGAAAACAATGTCAGTTACAAAACAGGCTGGTAAATCGGACAAAAACGTTTCTGGTCATAAGCAGCCAAAAGATCGTTTATCGGTTTTGTGTTGTGCAAATGCGAATGGTTTTCACAGAAACACGCTTGCAGTTGTAGGAAAATCGAAGAAACCAAGGGTACTGAAGGATATTATCGACAAGTTACCGGTACATTATTACAACTCGAAGAAAGCTTGGTTCGATCAACGGATTTTTAACGAATGGTTCTCAAAGAAATGTATTAGTGAAGTAAGGTGGTACCAGGAAAATGTCCTAAAAATACCAAAAGATGAAGTTAAGGCAATATTACTAGTAGACAATGCTCCTGCTCATGCGACCGATCTACAGAGTGCCGATGGAAGCATAAAATGCAAATTTCTCCCACCAAACACAACCTCCATACTGCAACCAATGGACCAGGGTATAACTTGCGAAAAGCGATTTACAACTTGTCCCATTCCTGGGCTGAGATAAAGACAACAACTTTACAAAAATTTTGGAATAAATTACTTATCCAAGATGAAAAGTTGCTCTATGACAGTGAAGACGACACCAATTTGGCAGATATGGCAAACATTATTCGTCAGGCACGTCAGGCAGAAAACTTTACAGAAGAAGACCTGGAAAACTGGGATTATATTGATCAAAGTGACCCGGGCCATTTAGTTTTGAATGAGGAGGAAATATCAGCGTCATTATTGCATCATAATTCAAGGGAAATTTCTTCTGAGTTTGAAGATGACGTAGAAACAGAAACATGCAAGATAACTCGAGGGGAAGTGCTACAATGTTTGGACAATTATTTATTTAGTTATATAGAAACAAGATTTTTTTTTTTTTTTTTTTGTCGGGGTGTGTGAGACTTTCTGCACTGGAGCACTTAGACTCAATACTGGTCCATTGTACTACCAGGCAGACACACCACATTTTACTGTGGGAATTTACTCGTTTTTCTAAGAAAAACGAGAAGGCGCTTCAATGATAAGGAGCTTAGGTTTACAGCACTCACCATATCCGCATCAAATACCTGCCACCTGATACGAGCAAAAGCAGGACAATCACAAAGGAAATGTTCCGCAGTATCGTCGCTTTCTCCACAGGCTTCGCAGTTGGTGGTGTCGCTTAGGCCTAGCACCTTAAGGTGTTTGGCAAAAGCGTAGTGTCCCGTAAGAACGCCAGTAGTCTGTCTGCAGTCTTTTCTGTTGAGAGACAACAAGAATGCCGCGGATTTCCTACAGACGTCGGGGAGAATTAGCTTAGTCTGTCTGCACCCTGGAGAGTCATGCCAACGGCGATTGTGTTCATAGGAAACCCAACCGTCAATGGAAGCCCTGACCGAGTACGCAGGCAGACAGATCGCTGGTTCAGGTCCTGAGAAGTCCCCCTCTGAGCCTTGTCTAGCAAGTTCATCGGAGATCTCATTTCCCGTGATCCCGTTATGACCCGGGACCCAGACAAGTTTAAGTGAATTCAGCCTTCCGACCGAATTCAGAGATATCTTGCATTCACGTACTATTTTGGAGTTAGTTAAGGGTTTGAGTAAGGCCTTAAGCGCAGCCTTACTGTCGTTACAGACGCAGATACTTCGCCCCCTCCACCTGTTCCTCGTAACATAGTCCATGGCTATTAGGATAGCATAAGTCTCTGTTTGGAAATCTGACGCATATTTGCCTAACGGAAAGAAAAGTCTAACGTTTTCGCTCTCCACGAAGACACCAGCACCAGATCCTTGATCGGTTTTGGAGCCATCCGTGAAGATTCGACTGCATTCCCTTCCAGGTTCAGAGTCCGGCCAGAGCCAGTCCTAGACGCGAGGAAAGTCGACCTCGTAGTTGCGCTTTAGCCGAAGTTCCGGTGTCATCGCATCAGACGGCATATCCATAACACAGGAGTCGAAGGACAACCGTTGCGCAAGTTCATCAAAACTCCAGTGCGAGTTATACCAAAAGCCACCTCTTCTTAGACGTGAGATAGCCTTGATTGTATAGCCCATGATGTAAACATCAAGGGTCGGAAGGTTCAATAGTGCATCTAGGCCGGAGCCAGGCGTGCTGGGGAAGGCCCCCGTGCAGCCGAGACATACCTGCCTTTGAAGTTTGGCAAAAGCACCAGTGACGTATTTACGTAAAAGCTTATTACACCAAACAACCGATGCGTATGCTATAAATGGTCTTATCATAGCCGTATAAATCCATAGGACTCTGATAAGCCCCATGTCTTGCCGAAAATGCATTTGCACTGCCAGAAAACAGACAGCGCCTTGGCAGTCTTCAGCTCAACATGTTTGGACCAAAGAAGTTTGCTATCCAGGATGACTCCCAGATACTTTGCTTCATTGGAGAGTTGGATTGTGACGCCTTTTAGCACTGGCTGAGTCAACCCGACCAGCTTCCTCCTTCTCGTAAAGAGAACAACCTCAGTTTTAAGAGGATTGACCGAGTGCCCATTCCTAGTGCACCATTCGTCGATCACGTCAAGGGCCGCCTGCGCCTTGGCGCATACAGTCGCTAGGCATGATCCAACAGAAAGCACGGCAACATCATCCGCGTACGCCTGAGCCTAAATATTAGAACTGTTGAGTGCGTTCAACAGAGAGTCGACCAGCATACACCACAGCAGTGGAGACAGGACGCCGCCTTGCGGGCAGCCTCTGTTTACCCCCGCCATAACATAGCGGCCACAATCCGCATCCGCAACCAACGTTATATTCATTAGCATTGCTTTAATCCACAATACCAATGGTTCGTCTACGCCATGTTGTCTGGCGGAGCTACACATGCTATCAAAAGTCGCATTGTCAAAAGCACCCTCAATATCGATGAAAATGCCCACCGCGAATTCTTTTCTGTCAAGCGCGAGATAGTGGGTGCAATCGCAAAGCAGTTTTGCGCACGTGAAGCTCGACCAGCATTTCCATGCTTTTCAGCAAGAAGGAAGTCAGACTTATTGGTCTGAAGCTCTTGGCGAGTGAGTAGTCACTTCTGCCAATTTTAGGTATAAATGCCACTCTAACTGTACGCCAGGGTGTTGGAATGTATGCCAGTGCTAGGACAGCGATGAAGATTTTCTTCATAGTCGGTAGCAACTGGTTTGTACATTGCTGCAGCATGGCTGGGTATATTCCGTCCGTACCAGGTGACTTGAAGCCGTCAAGAGACGCAAAGGCGTATTTAATGGCCTCGTCCGTTACCAAGGCCTTCGCAATATACCAGCTACGTCGAGTTGTTTGTCTTGGCTCACTCATAGTCTCGGTAATCGGGGCTGGTTGTGAACCAATTGTAATCTGGTTACCCGGAAAGCGAGACTCCAGCAGATAACTAAGAGTTTCCGCTTTCGTCTCAGTCAAGGTGCCATCAAGTTTTCTAAGTGAGTCCAGTTTGGCTGCTTTGCCCTTTTTCAGAACTTTAACCAACCTACTAGTTTCACCCAGCGTTTCAATCTTTTCGCAGAAATTCTTATAAGAAGCACTTTTCGATACCCGAATTAGCCTCTTATATTCCTTCTGCTTCGATCGGTAGAGATTCCAGTCTGTCTCCAAATCAGTCTTGAGTGACCTATTTAGAAGCTTTCTAGCTTCTCTACGAATTCTTTGCAGTTCCGAGCTCCACCAGAGAACCGGCGCTTTGCCAGGGGGTTTGCTTACTGGGCACGTCAGTTCAAAACAGCTAGTAATCGCACTATTCAGGTCTTGAACAGCTTCCTCTACCTTTTGTCTCGTCCTGAGTTTGGTTGGAGTTTTGAGAGTTATCCCTAATTCCTCCCTGAAGCGTATCCAGTTGGTTTTTCTCGGATTCCTCCTCTCCTGCAAAGTTATGGCTTCGCATCCGATTTGGAATTCGATATATCTATGGTCTGAGAGGGACACCTCCGAAGAGACCCTCCAGTTAGTAACCGCCTTAAAGTATCTATTTGATAAAGTTAAGTCGATCACTTCCTGTCTTCTTGACGTTGCATTTGCTGCTGCCCCAAACAGTGTTTTGAACATTGGCATCACAGCATATAACTAGGCCCATCTTCCTGGTGTCGCAATAGTCAATGAGTTCAGCAATTGCCCTCGGTGGTGGAGGCACTACCGAATCATAGGGGAGATAAGCTGACGCCACGACGAAGGTCTTCCAATCTCCATTCGTTTCGTAGATAATGGCTGCAGCAACCAAATCTTGGCCACAAAATTGTCCAAGCTTAGTCGTTGAGAGAAGGTTCGACACAGAAAGACAAGCCCTTGGTCTCTCGGACCGCTCGTCACAGAGTATCGTAGTGCCACGGACACCTCCAAGGCCGCAGATGAGATTTTTCCACACCCATGGCTCCTGTATGGATGTTATGTGGGCTTTTGTATTCAACACAGAAAGCTTCTTACTGATGAGTGCAGTAGCAGCCTTGGAGTGTTGAAGGTTAATCTGAGTAAATCCAATCATTGGAAATACATCAGCTGGAAGTGTTCTAGTGGAAGGGCACGCAGAAAGTGCGCGCGCAGTTCCACCGACAGGAGTGCTTGAGGCCTTCTTCCTCCGTTTTTTCCTGTTCGAGCTATTGGAAGGGGAGGCAGCGTTGGTTTCAGTCAGCTGGCTGCTTTCGGTTGGGGTAACCTCTGCCGACCTGCATCTCTTTGTCGTCGCTGCCGGGGAAGTGCCGTTCTCAGCGCTTGCGCCTTTAACTGGCGGTGCAGTTTCTTTGCGCCGCACGATAGCCGCCTTTCTCCTTTTCCTCTTTCGCTGCCTCTTAGATGGACGCTGACCAAAGGACGCCGCCTCTGTGGCCCGTTTCATCTCTTCGGTTTCACAGGCCTCGTCGGCAGCATCGCACCTATCGGCTGTCTGTCTATTGGTCTGAAGATTAGGCGTATCAGGTTGAACCTCACTTTCTCCATTTTTCCAGCCCAGTCTACCGAACGCGTCGGAGATAGAGCTGCAGGAATCTTCGGAAGCAAACCTTTTCGCAACTCGAAGGTCAACGCCTGTACAGGCGGGGGGTATAAGTATGTCGGTTGGGGCCTCCAGAATCCGTGCCCTGACCGTGGTCGAAAAGTCCCAGTATCCACCACCCGGGGACGCGCCTGGTAGGTAACCAACCAGCAGGTAAAAACAAGATTCTGTGAACCGGAAATTCAAGGTTACTACACTTCCGTTAAAAACTTAAGAACTAATCTTTTACGCGAGCAAACAACTAATATTAAACAAAGTTCCCTTGAACATTTGAAACATTTTTTAAACCATTAAATGAATATTGATGTTGACAGTAATATATAATAATAATAACAATTAAAAATACATGTGTAATGTATGTTGTACTAAATATGATGTCATTTTATGTTTTTCATTTCTTGCATTTCTTAATACGTTTATAAAATTTGTTTTGTATGTTTTTAGTTACAAAAATGAATTATAATAAATTTTACGTATCTATTATTTGCAATCTTTTGTCTTAATAAAAGGATTTTTCGTTTTAAGTTCGTATTTTTTCATCAATAGGAACGCGTTTTAGTGCATAAAAAAATCTCTCATTAATTCGGAAAATTCGTTTATTCGGACCGGATCATTCCGAATTAACGAGCTTTTATTGTATATGCAAAATCCTTTATATTTTTTACATTATTTAAAAGTCTGTCTGTCTGTCCATGATTATCAATTTTATTACGTAAAAACTTTTTCCATTCGTTTCAGATGAAATGATTTATTTTGTATTTGTCGATCCAAATGCGACCCTCGTTTGAAATTCGGAAATTTTGTGGGCAAGAGTTGACATGACTTTCATTCGACTCCAATTTAATACATACGAGTAGTACTGTTTGCAAGTAGAATCGGAAACAACTTTCGAATAGAAACGAATGTAGAATCGAATTATATAGTAGCATCCCTGGGCACGGGAGGAAACGATCCTCTTGGCTTAAAAATTATTGGCCTTTCGTTCGATGTGGTTTATTAAATGCAGTCGACTTGTGTTAATATAGAGTAAATGATTTTATCTTCTCCTCCAATCGCCCTCTGTACGCACAAAAGGAATCATTTCTTTTGATTGAGCCCTTCAACTATCCTTTTTGGCTCTCGTCCAGTACTCGACGCCTTTAAGCATAACTAAGCAGTGTTTTGTTGAGCTTATAATAAAAATAATAATAATATTTAGTTAGGGTATATTACACTGCGACCTATTGGTCCATGGTTTGTATGTCCTTGTCTGTTATTTGATGCCTGCCAAATATTTCATCCTTTTGTGGGCCAGTGCCCCACAGGATTCCAGTATGTGGTCTGGAGTTTCGGCGGTTTCACTGCAGAATCTGCAGAGCCCGTCCTCCGATATGCCCAATTTCCTCAGGTGCTCCTTGAGTCTGCAGTGCCCCGTGAGGAGGCCTGTTAGGATTCTTAGGTTGTTTTTGTTAAGGCCGATACATGCTTTGAATCTCTTTTGGTTGTAATTTCCTAAGAGTTTCTTTGTTTGCATCAGACCTTGGAGGTTGAGAAAGGTTTTGGCCCTTGTTTCTTCCTCCAGTCTTGTGAACTCTTCGCGTATAGTGTGTTGTCCTACCCCGCAGAACGGTGCAAGCTGCCTCATTGCCTGTAATGCCAACATGGCCAGGTACCCAGCAGATGGAAATTCTGTTATTCTTGCCTAGTCTATTCAGTCCGTGTAGGCATTCCCACACGAGTTTTGATTTGATAACGTAGGCGTCAAGAGCCTTTATGGCTGCTTGGCTGTCAGACATTATTGCTATGTTGCAATTCCTGTAGTTTTTCTCGAGGTTGATTCGAACGCACCCGTCTATGGCACATATTTCTGCCTGGAAAATGCTGGTACATTTGCCCATGGATTCGTAGTGCTTAGTTCCTGGCCGAAACACTCCTCCACCAGTTCTCTTCTCGGTCCTCGAGCCGTCCGTGTACCACTTTGTTTGTGTGGTTGCTCAGTTCATAAGTTGTGGATTCATTGCTCCAGTTCTCCTTATTGCTGAGATTTATCTGGAAAATCTTCTCGAAATTGAATTTCCTGATGCTATCGTCCCTAGGTATGGCAAGAAGTGTGAGTTTTTTGAGTAAGTCACCGTGTTCTTTCGAACCGATGCATTTCCCTCTCCCAATTCCCTCCTTTGCCATCCTTAAGATTGTTTTGTCTGCCTCGTTCATCACCATGATGTGTAGAGGGGTCAATTCCAATAACACCTCCATGGATCGGTTGGGCAGCTACGCATTGCTCCGGTAATGCACAGGCACGCCTGTCTTTGCACTTTGCCGAGTGTCTCTCTTGTTGTGGCTAGACTGGTTCGTTTCGCTCATGCTACCGCTCCGTATGTGATCAATGGTCTCACGATTGCAATGTACATCTATGTTGAGCTTATAGGTAGGGTGTTTTTGTTGTAGAAGTGTAAAACTTCCGATAAAGATAACTGTCACACTAGCTGTCATACTAATAAAGTGTGTTTGATTTTTTTTTTCAGAATACTTTGGTAAATCACCATGGAAAAACTTACACCAGAACAACGTTTACTAATCGTGGAAATTTATTTCCAAAATTCGTGGCCTGTTTGCCAAACTTATGAGCACTTCGTCAAGTTTTCGGTGCGCATAATCTTCCATCTGAGCAGCTAATACGCAATACTATGGATCGATTCATGACCACGTTTACTCTTTATGATAATTTTCATCCAAATCGAGCCCGTACCGTGCGTACAGAAGAAGCCATCGTCGCTGTAGATGTGAGTTTGAGAGAGGACCCGAATTTATCGATTCGACGCCGTTCTCAGCAACTCTCTGCCCGTCCACTACTTGGAAGATTTTGAGGAAAGATCTTGGCATACATCCATATAAGATCCAACTGGTACTAGAATTAAAGCCAGCGGACCATCAATTGCGTCGTGTGTTCTGTGATTGGGTTGAAAATCAACCGGATGTTGAACCAGATTTTTATCGTCAAATCATCTTCAGCGATGAAGCTCATTTCTGGCTTCACGGTTTTGTAAACAAGCTGAATTGTCGTTTTTGGAATGAGCACAATCCTTATGAGACTCTTGAGACTCCATTACATCCCGAAAAAATCACTTTTTGGTGTAGTTTATAGTCGCCATCGTCTGATTTGCCTTTAAATCCGAAACCGGTGCCAACATTACCGTGAATGGCGAATGCAACAGGCTAATGACCTGGTATGCTCGAAAAAGTGGTGCAAAATCGGATGATCAGGATGGTGTTCATAAGGCGCAGTCGCGGAGGCTATATGCCAGAAATTATTTTTACACATTAAATGCCATGCAATTTGTGAGTTAATAAATCCAAAAATTTTGACATTCCATTAAATTTGTTGTGTTTTATTTCTAAAAAGAGTTGTATGCCTCTAAAAAAAACACCCTGCACAAGATTTTTTAATAGGCACATACTAAGTTCTTATTTTAATGGAAACCCATAATATTTTTTATGATCTGTTGATGTCAAAAATGTCAGTTTAAAAATAATTAAAAATGTTTACCAAAACATTGAGTCTGTCGTCGCAACTTAAAGAGCACTTACTCCAATTATCGGTCAGTATAATCGTCCCACCAGATATGCTTTACTAGTCCAGTCAAATGGTGCAAAAAAAAGGGTCGAAGTGGAAAGTTCTGGTGTAATTGTGTTTAGTGGCTTATTTTATGGATTAGGGGCTGCTGAACACGAATCTGAACTTCTCCAACAAAATTTCGAATGGCAAACATGAGAAATCGTCAAAAAACCTCTGAAAATTAGGCTTTTTTGTGGTTTTCGGCTTATAACTTGAAAACTAAGCTTTCTATAAAGAAGAAGAAATTACCTACAATTTATGTAACAAACATTTTTTTGTACGCTTAATTGTTTTCACGCAAAAGAGTGTCAAACTATCAAGCAAAACAGACATTTTTCGAAAATACGTAGAAAAAAATAACTACCTACATGAATAAATTCAACCCCTGCATGGTAACCGCACATCGCGCCGCGGAGTCGTAATTTTCGTTTCTGGAGTAGTTTTTTTTTTCGATTCTGGGTATTTTTCTTGAGATACGAGTATATTGCAACATTATAACGGTAATCAGTTAGTTCTTCGACTCGTTCTTGTCTTTTTTTCTCTTAGCTTTCAAAGATTTTCGTTTTGAGTGTTTTTTCTTTCGTTGAGATGGTATTTATGCAACAAATCGGTCGCAATGGCTAGCTCTAGTAAAAGTGATAACGATAGCAAGTGTTTTATTTGTGAAAAACTTTTGAGTGAAAGTGCAGTTATAGTTGTGAAGAAAAGTGGAAATTCATGGACTGGTTTGTGCAACACTATCCTTTTCCTGATGTAACAGACATGTTATCTCTTGCCTCTGGTATCGTAGGAGACAGTACAATCAATTGTCATATGGCAAAGGAGATTGGACTTCTGGGCGTTGATAGAATTGTGGGTGGTGACTTTGAAACCGTTAAGTTCTACAGAAAAGATAGAGTTTTGCCACTTGCAACGATGAAAAATGCAATAAAAATAAGTAACAAAACCGTCTCCATCAATCCTACAACCATTTTCCAACGAATAACAATAGCGAAACAAACCGATGAAGAACTTGAAGACTTCCTAAAATACGAGCTGTGCCCTTATCCGATGTCTCTCTTTGACGACTATGGTATGAGAAAAGGAACCAAATCTACTTTATACAAAGCATTCATACCAACTGAAGAGGCAAATCTTCACGGTTGTGTTCACGTTATAGATGGTGGATACTTGCTGCACAAAGTCTTGTGGACCAGGGGTCAAACATTTTCATCAATTTGTGAAAGCTATGTTTCATTTGCTAAGTCGAGGTACAAGGAAAGCACTGTAGTCGTCTTTGATGGTTACCCTGAACAAGGTACTAAATATGTTGAGCGAGCGAGAAGATCACGCAAACATACTTCAATGGATGTCATATTCGATGGAACAATGATCCCGACAGTGCCACAAGAAAAGTTCCTAGCCAATATAAAGAATAAAAACCGTCTCATCGAAATGCTACAGGACAAATTTGCAGCAGCTGGTATAATCACAAAACAGGCACACGAGGATGCAGATACACTTATTGTAACAACAGCAATGGATTTCGCCCAAAATCATAGATCTGTGGTTATTGTGGGTGAAGATGTAGATTTGCTGGTTATCATGATTGGTCGTTGTCGAGGAGTACATTCAAATGTATTCTTTCTGAAACCGGGCAAGGGGACAGTTGCACAACGAATTTTTTCTCCTGACTGCCATCCAGACCAATCTGTCTGTGACAACATACTGTTTTTGCATGCCATGGGAGGATGTGATACCACGTCAGCCTCGTTTAAAGTGGGAAAGATGCGTTTTCTCCAAACCCTAAAAAAACCCTGCTTTAATCAACAAAACCGAAATTTTCAAAGATCCTACGGCGCAAGCTGAAGATATTACTCATGCTGGACTCATCTTCTTCGCTGCGTTGCACAAATTGACTGATAAGGAAGGGACAACTTTGAGCAAACTAAGATACAAATATTATTGTAGGTCTGCCTATAAAACCAGAACTTATTTGGCGTCCTTACCTCCCACCGAAGCTGCTGCACAGCAACACTCCTTGAGAGTGTACTTTCAAGTAAAGCAATGGCTTGGAAATGAAGAAGATCCTGAGGAATGGGGTTGGAAGAAAACCAGTGATGGTCTACAGCCAGTGCCAACGCTACAGCCACCAGCTCCAGAAAAGGTTTTAAAACTTATATCCTGCAAATGCACAAAGACCTGTCAGACCAACTGTGGATGCAAAAGAGCAGGCCTCAAATGTTCCAATATGTGCCTGAACTGCGAAAACAGCTGCAACAACATGCCCATTGCAGAAATTGAAGAAGAAGCAGATGAAGATTTGGACCTCCCTGAAATACTTGAAGGTATCTACTTCATTTCTTGAACTCCCCAGCGCGATGTGCCGTTAATTTGAAGGGATGGTTCAAATTAATGATGTAAGTATTTATTTTTTGCTATTTTCGAAAAATGTCTGTTTTGCTTGATAGTTTGACACTCTTTTGCGTGAAAACAATTGAGCGTACAAAAAAATGTTCGTTATATAAATTGTAGGTAATTTCTTCTTCTTTATTTTACCTAAAGACATTTTTTTCGTAGAAAGCTTAGTTTTCTAGTTATAAGCCGAAAACCACAAAAAAGGCTTATTTTAGGCGGTTTTTTGACGATTTCTCATATTTGCCATTCGAAATTTTGTTGGAGAAGTTCAGATTCGTGTTCAGCAGCCCCTAATCCATAAAATAAGCCACTAAACACAATTACACCAGAACTTTCCACTTCAAACTACCATTTGACTGGACTATACGTGCTTTACTGGATAAATTAAAATTAACGTCATATTCACAATAGAATGTTCATGTGTCAGTGAAACAACGCATTGGTCAACAGATAAATAAGTTGTTCAGGAGGAAAGATCACAATGATATTCCTTGTGTTCGAATCTCCCAGACAGCAGAGAACAGACAGACAGTACTGACTGCTGGAATAAGTCCAGAAAGTGTCGCTTCAAACGACGATTTTTTCGTGGTCGAGGACCCACAAGAGAAAGTGGATTTGCTGGGCGCTTGTTTCGAGGCCGTGTATACGGTGAACAATCCTGTTCGCCGTAACCACGACATTGAGAATAGGGCTCTGGTGAGCCATTTCTATCTGCGCACCGAACTTGAGAATTGGCGATCTGAGAATAACGGTTTCACCGTGTTCACTGATGAAAACCATGCTAATGCAGTTGTCGCCAATGGCCGAGATGCATCGTACTTGTTCGTGTCGAAGAATGATCTTCTGTGCATCTTCGAGTCACTAAAGAATAAAAAGTCGGCGGGGATGGATGGTGTCCCAAACGTCGTATTGAGACACCTGCCTTTGGAGGCTGTAGATATTTTCACCACGCTGTTTAACAATGCGCTGAATAATGCACATTATCCGGCGCATTGGAAGGTAGCTGTGGTACACCCTATCCCGAAAAAATGTAAAGATAGGACGAACCCTGCCAATCTCCGGTCAATTAGCTTACTTCCGAATATTAGCAAGGTCTTTGAAAAGGTTGTCAATAGAGCCCTGTTAAAGTGGGTCGAGGACAATAACATAATTCCGGACAACCAGTTTGGTTTCAGGGCGAGGCATGACACTATTCATGCCGCGTCGAAACTGGTTTCCGACATTCAGTGGAATAAATGCAAGAACCAATGCACGGGTGCTTGTCTGGTTGATTTTGAGAAGGCTTTCGACACCGTATGGTTAGAGGGACTTTTCTACAAGTTGACCAGGCGGGGGATGCACAAACCTTTGCTATATGTAATTTATAATATGCTTATGGGAAAGAAGTTCGTAGTCAAATGTGGCAACGTGACTTCGAGCAGAGTCTTTGAAATTAAAAACGGTTTACAGCAGGGGGCGGTCAATTCTCCGATCCTGTTTAACATTTACACGAGTGATCTGGTAGGTTCACTCAGACATGCTATAGCGTATGCCGATGATTTGGTGGCATACAGATCAGGTCCTAAAATCGAGGTCATTAATATCCTTTTGCAGCGTGACTTCGATCAAATTAAGCGATATTGCGACGACTGGAAGTTGAAAATCAACTTTCAGAAGACGGAAACAATCTTGTTCAGAACTCCATTGGCTGGGGCCTCTAGGGATACCAGAAAAAACTGGAAGAAATTGGCCATTATTGGACAGGATGGGCAGCCATTGGCGGTGAGAAGCGTAGTTAGATATCTAGGTATCTGGCTTGACCAGTATCTATATTTCGATAGACATATAGTTGCTTGTCTTGCTGGGGCCAAGAGGGCTTATGCTCTGACAAGGAGACTGTTTCATAGCAGTCAACTTGACTCCAGAGTGAAGGTCATTTGCTACGTGGCCCTTATAAGGCCGATCATCGCTTATGGCTGTCCATTGTGGTTTAATATAGCGCCTAGTTATATGGAAAAGATTCGGGTTTTGGAGAGACAATGTCTTAGGACCTGTCTCCGATTGTTCCGAACGCCTGAATCCAACTATATAAAATACTATCCCAACAAGGTCCTATACGATGGGGCTCAGTTGAATAGGATTGACAATTTCCTCATTAAGGTCACTCGAAGGCACGTTGCAAGGGCGATGGCCAGCGACAATAGTCTGATATTTGGGGCTTACTACCCCAATGAAATGTACATTGAGAGTACACTCCGGTCTGGCTTTATCCCGCCAGAGGCATTTATCCATATTGATGCAAAAGGGCTGGTACAGACGAGGGATGGTATTCCGGTCTTATACCATCGCTACCGCAGCGCGAGAGATAAGCGGCTCCTCCATGACGGGGACGTCGCCAATGCTCATGAGCTCCTCCGTTTTAGTACCGCAATATCGGAGAGGGATAGATTCGACACGGAAAAGCAATTCGCCGAATTTTGGTGGCTTGTTGAGGGGGGAGGGGTCAACATGCCCTCCCAGGACGGTGCGTTACTCTAGGTAACTTCCTCTTAGCTTATAAGTTAGATTAAGTCAGCTAGGGCGTTTTTGGGAGAGGCCGGGCTCGCCAACGTGTGGTGGTGCTTCCGGGAGTTGACTGACGCTGTAAGGCTTCAGTTGGCTCACGGCGGCGCGTGTGCACGTTGACGACTGCCAGGCGCTCGGAAAGCAATTGGGATTTTGACCACTTGTTGCGCAAGGCAACGAGTGCTCAGAATCCTAATTATAGTTAGAATACGTTAAGTAGTTTAAGTAAGTAGAATAGGTAGTTTGTAATTTGTTTTATATAAAATCCCAATAATGAAACCGAGTTTTAATAAATTTTCTCGAGGAATATATATGTAAGATTAGTTCGTAAAATAGTTCGTAGGCCGAAAGGCAATAATTCTAAGATATAGTTAAGTTTAGAGCGTTCGCATAAGGACCAATAAATAAGAATAAGTATCCTGTTAATTTTAAGTTAGGTTTAATCATTTTTGTCTAGTATGTAAGTAGATATTTATCAATGAATAAAAAAATGAATTTCAAAGTCAAAGTCAACGCATTGGTCAAAGAACCGAAAATATCCCAGCCATAAGTGTTTTAATTCAAAAAAAGCCAAATCAGTTGGTTCCACGCCGCCGGTCACATGAAATGGGAATCTTTAAGTCCACATCGTGGCGAAATTCCCGTAGAGGTCTTGACAAGATTTAATAAACTTAAGAACTGAAGCCTCTTGATCTTTTGATTGGGCTCTGAACAAGTTTGAAGAAAATCCTGAATTTCATCGAAAAATCATCTTCAGCGATCGTTATTGAACTGCAACAAACCACATAAGCTTCAAGAGACTTCATTGCATCCACAACAAGCGGCCGTGTGGTATGAATTTCTTGCCGGAGGTGTGTGATTGAGCCGTATTTTTTCGTCATTGAAAACGATCACCATAGTAAGGTTAATGGAGTTCGTCATCAATTTGTCATATCATATTGGTTGACTATTTTTGGTCAAAATTTGAGTGATATGTGGTTCCAACAAGATGGTTACGTCTTTGGTATACGCTAACAAGCCAACAACTTCAGGGGATCTCTGAAATAATATCGAACGCAAACTTGCCAATATTCCGGCCGATATGTATGGAAGAGTGGTGCGAAATTGGCTCCAAAGAATCGACCGCTGCAAACGTGCTCGCAGTGGTCATTGAAGGAAATAAAATTTCGTACATTAATTAAAAAAAAAAACATATAAAACTACACCTGGAATATTTCAGCCCAATATCTCAATTATTCAGCGGTTTATTTAAATACAAAATTGTTATGTTCTTATTGAAAAATCCGACACTTGGTTTTTTTTTAAATGGAAGTAGAAATGGTTTTCGAGAAAATTCTTCATCGGATCTCCACGAATGGAGGTGATATTTTTTTCAACCTAGGTGAACTTTTCAACTCTCTTAAAGCTGCTGCTATCACAGAGACGTTTTGTCCTATTCTGTGGACTCGCTAAAAATAAAAACCTGAACCGTGAAACCCACTACAATAAGATGCTGAGAGCATCCGATGGTGTTGATATCGCCTGCGTTCCCCAGCAGTTCGACAGATCAGTTGAAGATAGTGCTTTCCGTGTTGCCGACAACATTCTAAGAAAACATCCCATTATGACTTGGTAAATAGACACTTCCTTCGATCTTCGATGGCACGCAAAGATACAATGATAGGTTCCAGCTGAGCTGTGTTCCTTAGACTATAAGAGTACCACTACTATAAAATTCACAGAAAAAGCCCATTACCCACGTTATTTATATTGAAAAACATATGGACGGGCTACAGTCCGCTTGGGCGAACTGTTGGGTACCCTATTCGTATTCCTATCCCTCATAAGTGGGCGTGACAAAAGTCTAAGTATGGTTGAATTGTTAAAAACGCTCTACATATAAAAAAGCACCCTAGGCCAAACTTTGGTTTTTCAATAAAATAGTTTTATTTAATTGTGGGGGTGTCTGTGGGCGGATTTCAAATATTCTTAAACTTGATTATTTCGGGCCCCTAGAGAGTAGGTATATGGTTAAAATTTCAGCTCTCTAGGTCCAGTTTAAAGGCCTAATTTTTGCCGACAGACGGACGGACGGATATGGCTAGATGGACATTACTATCGATGCTGATCATAAATATAGTAACTTTTAGGGGTCTACGGGCGATATTAGGGTATGTTACAAACTTCGCGTCAAAATTAATATACCCTTAGAATAGGGTATAACAAATACTAAAACAATGTCAAAGAAAGAAGTCCCCTCGGCGTATGTTTTCAGAACTTGTATTAAATGTGAGACTGATTGGTCGGGTGGTTTTTGGTTCAATTTATTTTCTTTATATTATTCATTTCCCTTTTATACTATACTATAAAACTTTGATAATTCTATTGCGATTTCAAAAACACTTCTCTTTCGTCGTTAAAAATCTCCTTCCCAGTTTAACACTACTAAAGATTGGATGAAGATTTCCCCATTGACCATCAAATCAATTTAAGACGAAAAACTTACGAAGTTCTAAACTCTGCAATTCGCCGTAAACTTCAACTTCCACTTTCAGGTTTTGTAAAAGTGTTCCATCAGAATCATTGACCACTTTAAAAGAAAATAAACTTTTCCCCAGTCAAAGAGAGAACCAAGGGAATTGTCCTTTGTGTTCAGATTTCAATTTACGTATCGTCTTCGAATGGCTATTGAGAAAAATGGTCAACCATTATATACTGAGAGTTTGGCATTGTCCTTGGCAAATTGAATGAATGTGGTCACCACTAAACCGGTCAATTGAAGTGGATGTACTTCGAATGCCATTGCACCCACACATGTTGGCCCTATTGAGTTTCAATCTCAAATGTGAATATTAATTCAAACTTACAAGGCACTATCTATTGTTGGCAACTTTTAAAAATGTTTATTAAGGGCCTTTCATTAGCGACTTGACAACTTCAAACTTTCAGTGTGAACGCACCCTTAAACCGATTACCGAACTGTTAATGTCAAAATATTAAGTAAAATTATAATGGTAAAGTACACGAAGGAACAACGTTAACAAATAATTAAAATTTACTACCGAAATTCCGAGTCGGTGGTCGCAACTTTAAGAGCGTTAACGCCAATTTTCGGCCGTAATTCTCGTCCCAGTAGACAAGCAATTCATAGTTTAGTGAACAAATTTGAGTCAGAATATTCGCTGCTTGATGTTGCCGTGCCAGTGAGACTACGTTTTGCCCGAAGTGTGGTGAATATTGCTGCCGTAGAGGCGTCCGTCGCAAACCAGCCAAATCAGTAAATTTCACGTCGCTCGTTCTCAAGAATCGGGCCTCTCCCAGACCACATTATGTCGATTTTTGCGTAAGGATCTTGGCCTACACCCTTACAAGATCAAGCTGATTCAATAACTGGACGTAGAATCCTCATGTGCTTCATGAAACAGCACCTCATCCGCAAAAAGTCAGTGTTTCGGACTATTGGGCTGTTTTTTTCGTCGATGAAAATAGCCGTCACGTTACGGTAAATGGTATTCGCAACAGAGACATGTTGGAACGTTATTTTTATGAGCAATTGCATCTTGCATGAATTAGACATCAGTGATATGTGGTTCCAACAAGACGGTGCCACAAGCTACAAAGCAGTGGGTGCAACGATCGAGTTATTGAAGTCTCAGTTTGATGAACGTGTTTTCTCGAGAAACGGACCCGTCTATTTTCCACCGAAATCGTGTGATTTAATGCCTCTAGACCTTTTTTATGGGGCTACATTAAATCATTGGTCTATGTCAACAAGCCGGCGACGTTAGAGGAGATCAGAGCCAATATTGAACGAGAAATAGCGGCCGTATCGATCGAAATGTGCGGCCGAGTCATCGAAAATTGGGTTCAACGTGTCGACCGCTGCATACGTTCCTGTGGTGGACATATGAACGAAGTCGAGTTCTAATCATAAATATTTTGATAGTAATTCAAGCCAATAATTTTTTTTTGAGATATCTCAATTAGTTTGCATTTTATTTAAAAAAACATAGGGACGGGTTACAGTCCGCTTGGGCGAACTGTTGGATACCCTATTCTTATTCCTTCCTATCCCTCATAAGTATGTGTGCCAAAAGTCTTAGTATGGTTGAATTGTTGAGAACGCTCTACATATTTTGTTATATAACATTTAAAGGATTTTATCAAAAAAAAAACGAAGCTTTTGTAAAAAAACGCTCCCTAGCTCAAACTTTGGTTTTTCAATATAATGTTTTATTTAATTGTGGGCGTGTGTAAGCGGATTTAAAAAAAATTAACACATGAGCATAAAGGGCCTCTAGAGAGTAGGTATATATTATAAATTTCAGCTCACTAGCTCAAATTTTGGTTCTTCAATAAAATTGTTTTATTTAATTGTGGGCGTGTCAGTTGGCGGATTTTGAAAAATTTATATCCCGAGAAGTTTTAGGAGACATAGATCATATAAAAAAAATTTCAGCTTTCTAGCTCAAAATTCGATTTTTTTCAAAATTTTGTTTTTTTGAGTTGTGGGCGTGTCTGTAGGCGGATTTCAAAAATTCGTAAACTTGATTATTTTGGGACCCTATAGAGTATATGGTTAAAATTTCAACTCTCTAGGCCCAGTTTAAAGGCCTAATTTTCGCCGACGGACGGACGGACGGACATGGCTAGATCGACATTACTATCGATGCTGATCATAAATATAGTAACTTTTAGGGGTCTACGGGCAATATTAGTATTATTATTATTATTTATTTATTCATTCATTCATTATAAACTTATAGCTATGTACAATTTTTAAAAAAATTAATGAAATAAAAGTCATCATTCTGTAACTTAGGAAGTTAGTTTTGAATGATACATTCCAAAATTTAATTAACAATTCCATAAATATCTGAAGTGGGGTGACAATCAGTTATAAGTAATTCATAGAAACAATTTTGATGGAAACAGTTAATGGGCTTAATTTTTGCTGAACGGGAAAGAATATAAATGAAAATAGATAACAATTCTAGAAAAACAATATTCTACGGAGAATTACGAAGAAACTAGCAATATTCTATGCTTAAGCTGATTTTAAAAGGGATTCAATGCTGTCATTATCATATGTGAATAGCCAGTCTTTAACTTTTCTCAAAAAAGAAGTAACATGAAGTGTCGTTCTGATGAATAACGGTAGTTTGTTGAAAAGCTTTGGAGCTGTAGCAGTGTAAAATTGTGAGAAATGAGAACTACGCGTGAATGGTTCGATTACAGGATGCAAGTTATTTATACGTAGGCAGTAGAGTTGCGAGTTTCTGCTTGGGAAATTGCCACTGCTTTTAAAAAACCCTTTTAACACTTTATATACGTAAAGGTGTCTCATTGGTAGTATTCGCAGTTCCTTGTATAGAGGCCAACTTGCAACGAGTCTGTTTTCGTTACAAATAATACGTATTAAATGTTTTTGGGCAATCAAGAGAGGTCTCAAATAAGTGGAGTAACATCCGCCCCAGCTCGATATGCCGTATTGAAGTTTAGACTGCGCAAGACCATTATAAACAAGAGACAGAACCTTTTTTGAGCAGAATGGTTTAATGAGGTACATTTTACGGGAAACCAACAACATATGCGACCGCAGGGTACGAATGTGATCCTTCCAATTTAAGTTTGAATCAATTAAAACCCCTAAATATTTAAATTGCGGCACAGACTCAATTTTAAGGCAGTTATCAGAGCATCTAGATTCGGAACTAAAATTGGATTTGCCACACTTGTGGCAAGCTAAATTAGTAAGCTAAATTGTTTACAGTTGTGAGCATGAAAGTAAAGATTATAATCAGAAAGATTATTACCAGAAAGGTTAAACGACACCAGCTTAGTTTTCTCACTAATAATAAGGTAATGACTAGCAAACCACGTTCTTAGGATTTCAAGATCTTCTTCAATTTTGGTTACACAATCGAGCAATGAGTCAGACTGGTAAGTGAATGCTGTATTGTCAGCAAAGGCAGTAGCTGACCCATTTAGTTTCAGTTTGAAAATAGAATTAATATATATGAGGAAAAGAGCGGACCTAGCACGGACCCTTGCGGAACACCATTTCTTAAAAAGCAGGAATTACTAAAGGTACCATTTACATTTACTTTTTGGTTCCTTTCTCTCAAGTATGATTGAAGCCACTTAAAAGATTCACCTCTGAAACCTGCAGCATAAAGTTTGTCAAGTAGAACATTGTGGTCAACCATATCGAACGCTTTTGTCATGTCAACAAAAAGCACCATGGTGGTTTTATTACAGTCCAAGCTGCCATAAAGTTCACTACAAACTTTCAAAATAGCATCTTCCGTGGACATTTTTGGTCTAAACCCAAATTGTTTATTGCTAAAAAAATTATTTTTATCCAGAAAGGACATGATTCGAACTTTCATTAGCTTTTCAAAAAGTTTAGAGAAAGTGGGAAGCAAGGATATCGGCCTATAATTAGAAACACATTTTCTGTTACCTTTTTTAAGGAGAGGTATAACTTCAGCACTTTTTAAGCAATTGGGGAAGCAACCATGTATGTTGCAAACTATACGTCAAAATTAATATACCCTTAGAATAGGGTATAAAGAAGTTGTCAATATCCTTAATAATATCACTGGTATATCCTCGCAAACTAATGCTTTTCCGTAAAATTAAATTGAATACGAAATTAACACCCACTCAACGTCTTCGAGTGTTAGTAAGTAACCACGTTCGCTATCTTTAACCCGCACAGTTTCATCTACATGCATGCAGCAGCTCTGTGATGCACACAAATGCTATTCCAAAGAGCAACAGCAAGGCAGTTCCGGTTCTGGTAAAAATATATTATATTTATTAGAATAAAGGGAATTTCTGGTGTAGATAGGGAATTATGTAAACCCTTGAATGAGAATAATGGCATGACTGAATGACACGTATACGTGTGACAAGAAAATCTTGAGTAAGTTGCGGTGTCCGTGATGAATGTCTATGATGATAAAGATGATGACGATTAGAAGAAGCGAGTTTTGGGTCACGAGCTGCTATAAGAGAGCGATGAACGAAACTTTTAATAAAACAGACAACAAGGAATCTGATATGCCCTATGGTTTGAAATATAGTTTCCAGGAAGTTGTGGTTTCAAATCCTTTAAAGGCAGAAATGAGCTCTATTTATTGTTGGGTTTTGTGGGTGGATGGGACACATTGATATTGATTGAAATTAATGAGCAATGAAAGATGTAAGATTACGGAAAGACAAAGAGCAGATAAGGAGACTTTGGAACCGCTGCATGGCTATGGAGACTTGTGTAATGTGGCAACTTATCAGTGATACACACTTTTTATCCATCTTTCGGGTAGGATTAGTTATTGGAAGTCTTAAAGGACTTTAAAAGGGCATCTTAACCATTAAAGAAGAGAAGCACAATAAAAATATCTTTGTACGTAGACGTACTTTACTTAAGCGCTAATTTATTGCCGGGGAACTGATCAACGTATGTGTTTGTTTCATCGATCCCTGGAAAATTTTGGGTTTTGATTATTTGTTCCGACGCCGATATTCCCCAAGCGGATTGCTTCACCTCAGGTTCAATAGTAATATTTAATGAATGGAACTTTTTAATCATGCTCAGTTGACAGAATCAATCTTGCAGACAATGATAAGCAAAAATATGGAAGTTAATTTTGAAAAAAGTGCAATATTGGTGTAACGAAATGGTGGAAGACTATCTCATCAAGAAAAATGTAAATTTGAAGGAGAGCAAGTCAATACTCTGCCCGAATACTGCTACCTGGGAGTGAAACTTACCCCAAGAATGTCATTTACTAAGCTGGTTGACCGCAGAAAATAATATTAATGATACATTGAAAAATTTCCTTAGCAGAAAGGGAAACTCGCTTAACCTACCCGATAGATATTTTTCCAATCTCTATATACACTGCGGGTCATATGAATAGGGACAACCGCTTCATCATTTGTTTTACTCTAAATCTCCCGTTCTTTAGTTCAAAAAGCAAAAATTTGTTTCCGATTTGATAGATTACTTTATTGCTCACACATTTTGAGCAAAATAAGAGAGTTTTTTTTAAGAACAGTTATATTTCATTATTTTTTTCTTTGTTCACTAATAAACGTTTAAAATTGGGTCAATAGAATAGGGACAGTTGCAATTCGGTCGTCAAGTCGAAAAGTGCTATCAAAAAAGCATAACTAAAATTTTGTGAATTTGCCAGTGTGCTTTGAGATTGTGGTTTTCAATTAATAGTAAATTTATAGTAATAATGGGTAGAGGAAAAATGGAAAAAAGCAAATCGGTTGTGCATAATTATTTAAAAAATAAAGAGAAATAAGGCAAAAACATGAAAGGACGTACGGGGGAAGTGCTAACTGCTCAAGATAAGCGAGCAATCTTACGAGAAGCCTCTAATTCTGCTCGATCAGAGGCGCACATCAGGAAAAAAGTTGGAGTAAGTACAAGTTTATCAACAGTTAAACGAGTGATTAAGAGGGCCCCACATTTGGAACTTAAAAAATGAAGAAAAAACCACCATTAAATCCGGTTAGGAAAGAACAACGCTTGGAGTTTGCATGTTAGCACATGGCATGGGGAAAGGAGTGGCAAAAATTAGTTTTCTCGGATGAAAAAAAGTTTAACCTCGATGGACCGGACGGATTTAACTACTATTTCCATGATCTGCGAAAGGAATAACGGTTTTTGACGAGGCATCACAGCAGGGAAGGTGGCGTTATGGTTTGGGGAGCAGTCTCCTACTATGGTGCGATACCATTCAACTTCCAAAGTACAAGAATGACAGCAAAATCGTACCAAAAAGTTCTGGAAACAGCTTTTCCGCAATGTCAGCACATTTTCGGCCCCCTTAGGTGGACATACCAGCAGGATAATGCTCCCATCCATACAGCCCGCATAATAAAAACTTGGATCCAAGCTCAAAGTGTCGATTTCATGACATGGCCCCGTATTCCCCAGACCTTAACATCATGGAAAATGTTTGGGGATGGCTGACGCGAAAATTGAACGAAGGTGACAGGCAGTTCGAGGACAGAAATCAGCTTACTGAAGCCGTCAAACTTGCTTAGGGTGAAATTTCCCTAGATTATTTTAAAATCGTTATACGATTCTATGAATACCAGGATTTTTGAATTAGTTTTAAATAAAGGAGGAAATACTCATTACTAAAAAAACCAATGCATACTTTTTTTTGTCAATTTTCGGGAAGTAAAAGCAGAATATTACTTGTGTCCCTATTCAATTGACCTATTTTTTTTTGTAGTGTTTTTAGATCATCATAGTTAACTGTGGAAAGAAATTGATAAACATTCCGAATGAATTAATATAACACATCTAGTGAGAGGGCAATGAAATAACCTTTCAAACCGTATAACAATTTCTATCGTTCCTATGATTCTAAGATATGCTGTCCCTATTCAAATGACCCGCAGTGTATCTCTTCGGTTTTTTATTTAGATTTCAGTGCAGTTTCGAATCAGTGACTATATTTTTGATTTATTGCAGATTATTAAAAAATCGCCTTGAAAAAAAATTGTTGTCTGGAAAAAAGATCACAAGGAGAAAATTAAGAAGAATGAGTGCAAAAGGCTAATATTGAAAGTAAAACTGTAACCTGCTGGAAAAAACTCAAACAGAATGCCTGCCATATTTTGTATCTACCCTGGTGGATGCTGTCCATGTAGGTTAGTTTAAATTGCCATTCATGTGAAGGCGAAAGTAAAGTGGCAACTATTTCAAGCAATCTGAAGAGTAATTCAGACCAACGCAGCAGGTGGCAATGGTGCGATGGTAGTGTATTCACTAAGTGATTGGCAGGTCGTGCGTTCGAATCCCGACCAGGGCCATGATTTTTATAAATTGAATACACACAACAAAAACTGATCTCCCTAAAGCAATTTAGGCGCCACCTGTTGAAAGAAAAAAATTCCATCGCACCAAACTTCTTTCCTATCCTTCTATTCTTTCAGTAAGTAGCACCCAAAAATAGGCAATGAATTGCTGGGAGCTAATTGCGCAACAAACTAAAAATGCCTTCGCTGTGGTTTTACCATTATAAGGATACTGTGTCACTACAGAAAAAAGAAATCCCTTTAGCGCACGCAAATTATAAAAAAAAAAAAAAAAAAAAAAAAAAAATGTGTAATAAACATTTTGAGGAAATTGATACATTACAGTGATATTTCCTTAAACGAGTTTCTCCCTGATAACTCTAAAGTAATGCGCTTCAAAAAAAATTTTTTTCATTAGACTTTGAACTACAATGGCAGGGTAGTAATATGAGGCATAGTGATTGGTTGGAAAGGAACCCAATTACTACAGAGGAAGAGGATAAAGAAAAGAAGATGGCAAATTATGCTACAGAATTTATAGGCAACTCAGTTATTCGAAAGGTCAAATGCACTTGTCTGAAAAATGCAGTCTAAATAAAATATATAGGATCTTGAGCAAGTTGTGATCATATCCGGCTTAACGGAGTTAGATTTAGCACTCGTGATCGCAGAGAATGCTCATTGTGCATTTCATTGAAAGAATCTTGATTTTAAGGTAAAGCTGACTCAGCTTGTAAATGAACCGACACCAATACCGTACATAGGCATTCAAACCGCCAACACAATGGAAATGTTTCTCACTTCTCAGCCGGAAAAATATGCTATAAACGTATTACCGCCTCTAGGTTCGTCAGACCATTGTGTCATATCAGCGAATTTCTCGTAATCCGGATGCTGCTGCTGATATGATAATAAACATGATTTTAGTGGGTATGAAATGCTTTATCCCTAACCGGAAAACAATTATCAAACCCAAGGTAAACTCGTGGTGTGACTTGAGCAGCAAAGAGGCTATCAGCTTAAAAGAGGTTTCGGTTTTATAAGGCCAACTATCTGAGGAAAACCGGAAAAGTTTTAAACGACATAAAAATGATTGCAATGCCCACATTAATCGTGTCAAATTCTTCTAGTCCCACGGGTAGTAATTGCAGGTGGCAATGGTGCGATGGTAGTGTATTAACTAAGTGATTGGCAGGTCGTGCGTTCGAATCCCGACCAGGGCCATGATTTTTATAAATTGAATACACACAACAAAAACAGATCTCCCTAAACCAATTTAGGCGCCAGTTGTTGAGAAAAAAAATCCCATCGCAGTAAACTTCATTCCTATCCTTCTATTGTTTCATAGAGTAAGTAGTGTTGACGATCAAATACCGTGCTTCCTCGTTTTTAGCGAGGGAAGAGTATTTGCCGGAGAGTCGAAATTAAAATCAGTGATTGGATGCTTTAATATTTATTTTTATTTATTTTATTAGGCCCGCCGTCTACTGCGTCGCTGCGACCTTTGTATTTAATTTTTATGCTATTTAGAAGTAGTATTGATTCCGAGTTGATACTCACTTGACTCTGATTTTTCTTTCTACATCCAACCTCTTTTATATTAATTAATTGCTGACCTTTTTCCCATTCCTATCCCTTCCACAAGTCAATAGCCATCCAAGTGTTTCCCAATCGCTTGACAATTGTAATTTCAGCAAAAATTGCATTTCCCAATCGTAAAACGATTATGAAATGGCCCACTTAAGTGCTTCCGCCACATGTTGTACAAAAAATTGCCTTTCATGCTTCTTGGGTGATATTTTCCCTTAGTCGGCGATCGGGTGTCACACATTCACAAATGCTTTAATTGTTTGCCAAAACAACTAATAATATTTCCGCATATGCACGGTCGTCGTATGTTTGAATACGACACCGAACAACAGCGGTAAAATTACGAGGCACCGGTGAATGGGCATGACGACCGATTTTTGCTAGATGGGCATTTTATGGCGCGTGTGCAAAGTGCAATGAACATGGGCAGTGCATGGGTGCGCTGTACGATTGAATAGTGATGACGAATGGGGGATTGACAATTGATTTGATTGTTTTAGGGTAGGTAGGGATATGGTGCTTAGATGCGGGTGGGTAGAATGGTATGTTGTACGGGTCACAACAGTAGCACCCAGAAATAGGCAATGAATCATTTGCTTGGAGCTACTTACAGCAACAAAGAAAACAGGGACGGGCTACAGTCCGCTTGGGCGAACTGTTGGATGCCCTATTCTTATTCCTATCCCTCATAAGTGGGCGTGACAAAAGTCTAAGTATGGTTGAATTGTTAAGAACGCTCTACATATTTTGTTATATAACATTTAAAGGATTTTATCAAAAAAAAACGCTCCCTAGCTCAAACTTGGGTGTTTCAATAAAATTGTTTTATTTAATTGTGGGCGTGTCAGTAGCCGGATTTAAAAAAAAATAACACATGAGCATAAAGGGCCCCTAGAGAGTATATATTATAAATTTCAGCTCCCTAGCTCAAATTTTGGTTTTTCAATAAAATTATTTTATTTAATTGTGGGCGTGTTAATGGGCGGATTTTGAAAATTTTATATCCCGAGCAGTTTTAGGAGTCATAGATCATATATAAAAAATTTCAGCTTTCTAGCTCAAAATTCGATTTTTTCCAAAATGTTGTTTTTTTGAGTTTGTGGGCGTGTCTGTGGGCGGATTTCAAAAATTCGTAAACTCGATTATTTCGGGACCCTAGAGAGTATATGGTTAAAATTTCAGATCTCTAGGTCCAGTTTAAAGGCCTAATTTTTGCCGCGGACATGGCTAGATCGACATTACTATCGATGCTGATCATAAATATAGTAACTTTTAGGGGCCTACGGGCAATATTAAGGTATGTTACAAACTATGCGTCAAAATTAATATACCCTTAGAATAGGGTATAAAAAGAAATCCCTTTAGCGCACGCAAATTATAAAAAAAAAGAAAAAAAAGTAAAACCTTCATTTTTTCGTCATTTGTTAAAAACATCAAGAACTCGGCCTTATCATCTATCCCGACACTCATTTACAATGACATTCCAGCTGTCAGCTCTATAGATATGTAAGGCCAATCTGCTTGCTGCTCAGTTTGCAGTCAGCTCAATGCTCCCAGGTTGTGGTTTATCTCCCGCTGTACTCCAGCGCGTAGAATACTCCATTGGACGAATCAATTTTCGCACTCGTACAGTGGCTTGAGTACTTCGAGAGCTTGACATTCATACCGCTGCACCAGATGGTATTTCCCCTATCGTTCTGAAGAGATGTTCTTCTACACGGGCAAAACCACTGCGTTAGCTTTTCTATCTGTCCTATTCTTCAGTGCTCTTTCCGAGAAGATGAAAAACAGCAGTTGTCCAGCATGTAGCAAAAAAAGCCAATTCTTCTTCTTCTTCTTCTTCGAGATATTTTATGCTTAATAAATTCATTTCCTTTTAAAAAAATGTCTGAATTGTACAATGATCTTATAAGAAATAAAAATTCAATCAATCAATACCGACCAATTGCACTTACGTCCCTTCTTTCGAAAACGGGCAATTTTCACTAAATACGAGCCCAAGGAAATCATCAGCAAAGTAAACACTTTTTTGTGAGTGCTGACATATTTTTTGGAAATTTTTTTTTAAAGTTTTTTTTTTTTTTTATAAAATCCGCCAAAACACCATTTTTGCGCTTGATTTCGACTTTCTGCCATATGATGAGAAAAAGTTCTTCTCATGAGCTTTCAAATGACATAGGTTTCATCACTGATGACGATGAGCAATGTTGAAAGTGCTTGGGTCCATAGAATTGCCCATGGTTCTTTAAATTTTAAATTTAACCTTAATTTAAGAATTGTTAAAGTATTTCATATTTCGAAATAAAGAATTTATACATACATACATACATATAAATGACTTGAAAGCATTCGGAGTAGGAGTCCGGACTGCTGATCACACTCACCTAAAGTCAAGAAAGATTGATGATCTATTTTTGTTTGTTCCATTAAAAATTGAATTGATCTGTGCTTCTTCTTCCTTAATGGCGGTAATGCTATGATCAGGATTAAAGGGCCTCCCTATCACTTCGTCACTGGGCCAATCGAATGCTGGTGTTGCTGCATTTGTGTGATCCGGGAGTTTTAAGGCCTGCCTCTCTTTCGCGTTTGTATGGAAACGATTATTGATATTGCCCTTTTGACAAGATTCGTAGGATCCCTCCTTTAAACATGACTGTATCAACTTAGCTGGTCGCGCTCCTTTTTTTTGGGATGGGTTCTTTGACGTTAAGGCTTCCTCGGATTTTAGAACTTCTTATTCGATCTACCTTTGTTACAACCGTATCCATGGAGGTGTTATTAGAATTGACCCCTCTACACATCATGGTGATGAAGGAGGCAGACAAAACAATCCTAAGGATGGCAAAGGAGGGAATTGGAAAAGGGATATGCATCGCTTCGAACGAACACGGTGACTTACCCACTTCTTGTCATGCCTAGAGACGATAGCATCAGAAAATTCAACTTCGAGAAGAATTTTCAGATAAACCTCAGCAATACGGAGAACTGGAGCAATGAATCCACAACTTATGGACTGAGCAACCACACAACAAAGTGGTACACAGACGGCTCGAGGACCGAGGAGAGAACTGGTGCAGAAGTGTTTGGGCCAGGAACTAAGCACTACGAATCCATAGGCAAATGTACCAGCATCTTCCAGGCAAAACTATGCGCCATGGACAGGTGCGTTCGAATCAACCTCGAGAAAAACAACAGGAATTGCAACATAGCAACAATGTCTGACAGCCAAGCAGCCATAAAGGCTCTTGACGCCTACGTCATCAAGTCAAAACTAGTGTGGGAATGCCTACACGGACTGAATAGACTAGGCAAGAACAACAGAATTTGCATCTGCTGGGTACCTGGCCATGTTGGCATTAAAGCCAATGAGGCAGCGGACTCTCTGGCAAGAAAAGGGGAAGAGGAACCCTTCATAGGACCTGAACCGTTCTGCGGGATAGGAGAACACACTCTGCGCAAAGAATTCAGGAGACTGGAGGGAGAAGCAAGGGCCAAAACCTCCAAGGTCTGAGGCAAGCAAAGAAACTCTTAGAAAACTATAACCAAAAGAGATTCAAAGCTTGTACCAGCCTTAACAAAAACAACCTTAGAATCCTAACAGGCCTCCTCACGGGGCACTGCAGACTCAAGGAGCACCTGAGGAAAATGGGCATATCAGAGGACGGGCTCTGCAGATTCTGCGGTGAAACCACCGAAATTCCAGACCACATCCTGGAATCCTATGGGGCACTGGCCCACAAAAGGATAAGATACTTGGGCAGGCACCAAATAACAGACAAGGTCATACAAACCATGGTTCCACAACTCATTCTCGGATTCATCAAGGAAACTGAACTGGACGCTGTGCTCTAAGGAGTGTGACCTGCCAAGGATAAATCAGAGCAATACCTCGATACTCTTCACAAAAGAAGTATCCAGAGACTCGGAAAGAAGGCCCGAACCTCTCCGAGGCACAAGCAGGGGACACAATAGACCAATAGGTCGCAGTGTAATATACCCTAACTAAATATTATTATTATTACTTTCGTTACTCCTGCTGTCATACGAAGCATCTTCATAACAACTGCCGTTAATTTGCCCTCAAAATTTGTGTACGCTGCCCAACATTGTGAACCGTATGTCAGCGCCGGACGCACAACTGCGGTTTAGAGCCCTCCTTTCAGCTTAGGCGGCATTTTTCGATCACTGAAGATGGCGGAGATTTCCCAATACTTCATCCACCCTACGCTTACGCAATGCTTATTGTCGTCATTACAGCTTGCTTCGCTATTGATAATAGATCCCAGATATTTGAACTTTTTGCACTCCGGTATTACTCTTCCATTCATATCTGTGCAAAAATAACACTTAAAAATAAACATTCATCATATCGTCCTTGCTCCTTGTGTTCTGAATTTTCTATTTGTGACTTATCTTGTTATGACACCACTGTTTTACTACTTGGCGACTTTAATCTGCCTACTTTTCGAGGATGATTTTCATTTCATTCCATACCTTGGATCCGAACAACAAGGGCAAGTGTTACTCGTTATAGCTTATCCTTTGACTTATAGCAAAGAAGCTGTATAAAAAACTTTAATAATCGAATTCTCGACTTAGTCTTTCCTGTTAGTTCTGTTGTTCTAGAAACCTACACTAGTATTATTAAGAAAGATAAAAATTATCTACCCTTGGATGTATTTATTTAATTAGACGGGTATTTTTATGAAATCAGTAGGTAGGTATAAATGGATGCCCTTGCGACTGGTGGCACGGCTCACTTAAACCATCAGTTTGGATCCATTGTGTTCATTGTTGGGATTTCCAAAATTTTGAAAACTTGCAAAGCGACAAAATGTATGCCGCTGTTACATAGCTCAGTGGTCCAATGTATTAGAACCACCCGGATCTATATGTAAATCTCAGGAGTTTCCTCAGCTCAATATCGGTCAGATCTTCCAGCTCCTCAAACATATAGCTGCCAATAATCTTGAATCTGTTTGTTCTAACGGCAGGGCATTCACATAGTAGGTGACGAATATCTCTTCGACGTCTCTACGGTTCCTGCAATAATCGTTGTGCATTATGCCCAGCCGCTCCGCGTGTAGGCCCACTGCTTAGTGTCCTGTGAGGACCCCCGTCAGTGTGCGTATGTCTTTGCGGTTCAGCCCGATCATGAAGTTAGATTTCTTTTTGTTTACCGCTGGCCAAAGTTCCCTCGAGTGCCTGCATGTTTCGAGGCTGGTCCAACGTAGGTTGGTTCTACTCATGGATTCAACATCGATTTTCCGTGTCAGTGCACCGAGCGGAGTTTGTATAGATTTCAGAGCCAGAGATGCATTCATCTCCGATCCGCACCTTGTCCTTGTGTCCTGGTACCCAGCATAAGGTCACTGAATTGGCGATTGATATCTCGTCTAGGTGTTTTCTGCACTGTAACACCGCCATGAAAATAGTAATTCGTATAACATTTCGTATTCATTTGACTTCCGGAAAGATCATGAAAAAAGTTCTTAAAAACAAAAAGTAAAATGCGGAACTTTTCAATTTAGTCATTCAGTGGTGAAGTGGTTCCGGTTTCGGCATGAGTAAGATTTTGTTAATGAAAAATAGAATATTAAAAAATCTAAAAAAGAAAGTGGGCGCAATGGCTCAGTGGTAAGTGCGTTGAACTCCGATCTGGCTTTATCCCCTCGGAGGCATTTGTCCATATTGATGCTAAAGGGTTGGTACAGACGAGGGATGGTATCCCGGTATTATACTACCGCTACCGCAGCGCGATAGATAAGCGACTCATCCGTGGCGGGGACGTCGCCAATGCTCATGAGCTCCTCCGTTTTAGTACCGCAATAGCGGAGAGCGATAAATTCGATACAGAAAAGCAATTTGCCGAATTTTGGTGACTTTTTAAGGGGGGAGAGGTCAACATGCCCTCCCAAGGTCCCAAGACGGTGCGTTACTCTAGGTAACATCCTCTTAGTTTATAAGTTAGACTAAGTTAGCTAGGGCGTTTCTGAGAGAGGTCGGGCTCGCCAACTTGTGGTGGTGCTTCCGGGAAGTGATTGAATCTGTAAGGCTTCAGTCAGCTCATGGCAGCTCGTGTGCACGTTGACGACTGCCAGGCGCTCGGAAAGCAATTGGGATTTTGACCGCTTGTTGCGCAAGGCAACGAGTGATCAGAATCCTAGTTATAGTTAGAATACGTTAAGTAGTTTAAGTAAGTAGAATAGGTAGTTTGTAATCTATATATATAAAAGAAAGTGTCCGAAGCGATGTAACCGCATAACTCGAGATTGGCCGAACCGATTTTGATGATTTATACTTTGTTGGAAAGGTATTTTCTCAGCACGGGTTTTAGAAGAAAAAAAATCTAAATTTCAAAATGGCTTATTTTGACCACCCAGCGTGTTACGACAGGTTTTTTTTGATTTTTTTGAATTTTTTTTTTTTTTTCATTTTTTATTTATTTATTTTGGCAACAACCAAATAAAGAATCACATTTGAATGTAACATATCGTATCACAATTGAACTGTCAGATAGACACGCAACGTAACGCCATCTATTATCGATCAATGGAGAAGCCAATTTTGTTTCATGTTTGGTGGCGCTGTCGGATTCGGATTTCTTCATTGCGATTTTGTGAGTTTTTGTGAATTAAAATTGATATGAGAATATATCTATATCTATTTATATATATATGTATATAAAAATCAATCCATATTTGCGTTTGTTGCCGGTGTTTGGCCAAACGCGTTAACCGATTCCAATGAAATTTTTTTTTAAAGAAAGGTGACGTCTATACGAAGGATGTTATGTATGTGCGATGTCTGTATCTGCATCGGTGTGTAAATTATGTGTTTCTTAAAAAAGGAAAAAAAATTGACAATGTATTTATACACTGTGTGTTTCATATGTAGGTATCATGTGCTTTGAAAAAAAAAAAACAAATTTAAGTGAAATAATAAAAAGTTTTTTTGTGTAATATTTTCTATATATAAAAATCAATCCATATTTGTGTTTGTTGCCGGTGTTTGGCCAAACGCGTTAACCGATTCCAATGAAATTTTTTTCCATGAGAGGCGACGTCTGCACGAAGGTTGTTATGTTTGGCTATATCTGCATCGGTGTGTGAGATATGGGCATTTGAGTGAGTGCAGATGCATATGAGCGTATGCGTGTAAATTACGACGCAGATACAGAGACCGTACAGACGTCACTTATTTTGTTATCCGAACAAGCATATGAAAGAGGGAGATCACACGAACGTTTCAAGCTTATTGTGGAATTTGTGCGCACTTTCATTCTTGAGATATCGTGTGTTCAATATTTTATTGAAATAACTCTTATTTAAATTTTTTGCATTTTTTTGTGAATCGGACATCGGAAAGTTGCTTTTCCAACATTGAAAACAATCGGTGTGGAAGTGAATGAAATGTGATTCAATCGAAGTTTTTTTATTTTCGCTTTGTTGTTTGATTCGCAGAAGTAAGGTGACATAGGCGCCTGCCAGACAACAAGCACCTACCCTAAACGGAACAACGCAGTTGTGTGAGCGGCCTAAGCCATGCGGAGAAAAACGTGCAGTCCCTTTCACCGGTTGAGATCAAATCAGGCAATCTTCGGTATTGGCCTGAGAGTGTTTCTGTGAACTTTGGTCAAAATCAGTCTTCTTTTTTTAGGCGCAGCAACATACGCCGGATACCCGCTATAGACAATTATAAGGAAGTCTACTCGAACATAAAAAACTTTTAACATCTCAATAATGATACCGATTTTTTTTTTTAATTTTCTCCATGAATTCATATGTAAGATTAGTTCGTAAAATAGTTTCTAGGTCGAAGAACAATAATCTAGAATAAGTATCCTGTTAATTTTAAGTTAGATTCAATTTTTGTCTAGTATATAATAGGGTGGTCCTTATTTTTCGACTTTTGAATTATCCCCGGTGCGCTTTCCCATATGATTATATACCTCTAAATATGAAATACGTTTTTTTTGTGTTTGTTTTTTGTTAAGATTTAGAGGTCGCTAACAGCTGTCAAATTTTTTACAAAAAGCCCTCGCCTCTACCCTTCTTCTGTAGGTACCGATGCGTTGAGATTTAGCCCGCCCCGCACTTCAGTTCTAATAAGTCATTTACGAGAGCGCACGCGTTTTATTTGTAAAAGTCACAGTAACGTATTTTAACGTGTTGCAATGTAAAGTTATTAAAAATCAAAGTAAGGTTTGGCTTATCGGTCAATTATTATCCGAATTAAGAAAATCAACATTGCCATCCATCGGTGAAGATTTTGTAATATTTTTTATGTCCTGAGTATATAAAAAAAAATACAGATTTTGAGTTTTTTTTTTTAAATTCAAACCTTGGTAGCGACCCCAAAATGTCATTTAAAAAATTCCCCAAAAATACTAAAATAGTTTTTTTTTGTTGTTGATTTTTTTATGATTTATTTGGAAATGCTTAAAACAGTAAGATACAATATCTTATAAGTTAGTCTTAAGCTAATTTTACAATGGAGAGCTATTTAATGTAACTTCGTGTTAGAAATTAATTAATATTAATATTTACATATTTATTGAGAAATGATGTTTTAACGCTTTTTTAATGCTAGTTGGGTTCTGAGCTTCTTTAATGTAACGCGGTAGAGAATTCCAAAGACGGACAGCGTTGACAAAAATCGACGTTCGGATGTTAAACAAGAAGAGCGAGAGTGAATTAATTGACGAGACCTACGCGAGGATGCTATTATAATTCTTTCAAAACAGTATGCAGGTTGTCGCGTTAGCAAAAAATCGGATAGCAAGATTACACAACGAAGTTGAAGATAATTTTCAAAAGGCATACCAAGCAGACGATTAGAAAAACCAGACAATCTATCATATCTTCGTAACCCAAAGACATAGCGTACAGTACTATTAAACGCGACATTGAGCTTTCTTTTACTAACGTAGTTGCACCTACAAAAAATTTCACACCCATAAACCAATATAGGCATGACCAAAGTTTTAGCAAGTAGTAAACGCGTTTTAACGGGTGTAAACGACTGTGTTACCCACAAGGTACGCAGTACACCATATACTTTTCCGACGATTGCATTTATATGGTTATCCCAAGTAAGATACCGATTAAAAGTTACACCAAGATTTTTTGCTGTTTCAACATATTCGATCGGAGCATTGTTCAGTACAATCGATGGAAAATAAGAAAGATCCAATGTCTTTCTTGATATTACCACACACTTCGACTTTTTGGGGTTTAAAATAAGACCATTTAACTGAGACCAGCGTTCTATTTTCTCTAAGTCTTCGTTGACACAGGAAACGCCATGCTCAATAAGGCCAAGAGGGCAGCTCATGTACAGTTGCACGTCATCTGCATGCATATGAGATGAGCAGTTTGCGATTATAGACGGAAGTTAATAGAGAACAAGAGAGGACCAAGTATGGAGCCTTGAGGGACACCAGTAACGTTCGGGAGAATCAGATAAGTTATCACCAATTTGTACAGCTTGCTTTCTATCAGTTAAGTAGGAATAAAGTAACTTGGCAGCATCAGCTGAAAAGCTATATTGCTGCATAAGCTTTTTGCATAAGTTGGCATGATTGACTGTGTCGAAAGCCTTTGAGAAGTCAAGCAATACCAAAAAAGTTACTTCATCCCTATCCAACGCCTGCCTTATATCGTCAGTAACACTTAACAAGGCCGTGATACAACTGTGTTTTTTACGAAATCCAGATTGTTTCGGGGTGAGCATATTATTTGCCGTAAGATAAGCACTGATTTGTTTTTGTAAAATTCTTTCAAACACTTTTGACAAAAAGGGCAAAATGAAATACTTCCATAGATCCGGATACTCGCCTGTGGTCAAAATTGTATTAAATAAAAATGTTATATGTGGCAACACAACCGGCAAGATGATTTTTAAAAAGGAGGGATGAATTTTATCCATCCCCACAGAATTTGACTTTATTGAAAGCACACCTTCCACAACATCAGCGCTATCTACTGATTGAATACCAAAGCCGGGACTATCCGGCTGATCCGCAAACGAAAATGAAGCTTCTATAGTACTCAACGTAGGTAGTGAAGGTAATGAAACGAATTGTTGGTTTAGAGTGTTACCATCAACATCAACAACTCGGTCGCCTCTTGACTTACCGATCCCTAAGTTGCGTAAATTATTCCACAACTGACGCCCACTTAAGGAAGTACTAAGTTGGTTAGAGTACATTTGAGATTTTACCATACGTATTTCTGCTACGACTTTATTGCGGAGCGAACACTACATTCGCTTAAACTCATTTAACCGGTAACGTTTCCAACGATTGTAGGCCTCATCGCGTTGCTGCATTATTAGACGTACGTTGCGAGTAAACCATGGTTTGTTGCTTGTTTTTATAAGTTTCGTTTTCAAGGGCACATGAGTATTAAAAAGAGTTGTAATATTCTCAGTTAAAAACCTCGACTGCTCATTTGACGACCGTAAATAATAAATGGTATCCCAGTTCTTACTTCGTGTGTGCTCTTCTAGCAGTTCGAAATTAATGTTATGGAAATCACGATACTCGATTTTGTTGCTGCAGTGATTAATATTGAACTTCAGCGTTAAGAAGATTAGATCGTGTTTTGAAAAAGCCGGCGCAGACAGCTGGTCGTACAAACACACTTTACGCATATCACTTACAAAGAATAAGTCCAATAATGTTGCACCACTGTTAAAAAAGTGAGTAGGAGTGCAAGTATTAACTGGTCTTAAATTAAACATACGCATGCTTTCAGTGAGAAGATTCGAATTTAAAATATTGCAATTAAAATCGCCACATAATATGATATTAGGGGAACCCAACGACATATCCTCTAAAAGTGTTAATAAATGTGATAGATTAATGTGCTTATTTGGCCTATATATAGCACCAATAAGTAGTCCACCCTCACTGCCCACCAAATCAACGAAAATATATTCAATACTGCTTCCAGCAACAGATGAGAGCTTTAGTTTACATTTAATTGAATCTTTAACAAACAATGCCACTCCTCCCCCAATACGATCTTTTTTGTTTAAGCGAAAAGGTCGATGATAACCCTCCAAGCAACAAGCCTCATCTCTTAATTCATCCGTAAACCAAGTTTCAGTGACACATATTACGTCTACATCCGATCCGACAAATAAATCACGAAACTCGTCAATTTTTGGTAACAAACTTTGCGCGTTTAAATGACAAACCCGGAGACCGCTTTTTTGACTGCTCAAAACTCTAACCATCGAACGCAATGTTTGATTACGAGTACAACCCATGGATACTTGGTTATTAAACATTTTTATTCCAAAAAGAAAAGAAAAAGCATTAAAAAAAAATAAAAATTAAAAGAAAAGAATACTAAACAATTTAAAAGAAAGAAAATAAAAAACAAAATCAAAAATTATAATGAGATGATAGAAAAAATATAAATTTCAAAGAGAAGAAAAAAAAAAAAAATAAAATATAAGGAAAAATTGAAAAATTAAACAAAATTAATTATAATGAGAATCTGCTGATCTGGCAACGTCTTCGAGTCCCTCGATGCAGTCAACTAACACAGCTGTTTCGTTGGATTGACGTTTAACATACACCGCTCCGCGTGCAGTGTAAACAGAAAAAGTTATTTACGTTTTTTTAACCCAAGTGCGCGTTGAAATAAACATCTGTTCTGCTGCGTTAAGCTCTCTCGTATATGGATCGTAGAAGATGACGCGGAGGTCGAGGTGCTGTCGATAGCCAGGTGTATGTCATTTAAGGAGAGCTGTTTATTGTTTTTTTTTCGGTAACCCGCGATTGAAGTTAAGACATAGTTTTTTTCATACGCTGAATTAAATTTTATCATTATTGCGGAGTTTTGTGAATTTAGTTTCGGGCGAGTGCGGTAAATATTAATAAGAGCGGGTGGTTTTATATTTATTGTGTTGCAAATTAAATTAAAAATTGATTTAAGATTTTCGCCGGGCAAGTACGGAATTCCAAACATAAAAGCATCACTTGCTATCAAACGATTTTCGTGAGAGTACATTGAGAGTTTTAACTGTTTTAGTTCGTCAGCTATGTGATCATTTTGTTTGTTTACATTTGATATCTCGACGGTTTTATCAGTAAGCAATGATTTAGTGTCTGTGAATTCGGTCTTAACATTTGAGAGTGACATTTTTAATTTGTTTACTTCGGTATTTAAAGAAGCAATATCGGTCTTAACATCGGAGTGCGAGGATTCTCATTGTATAACTCGATTGTTTATATCACAAATGCTGTTTTTTATGTCTTTTATTTTGCGACGAAGTTCTTTAGTTATTTTTTGCTCAGAACTTTCTCCACTTTTTTGGACAAAAGAGACACTATGAATTCACTTTGTTTTTTAAGTTTTTCATCCATAACGGACCACATATTACCTTTGTCATCCATGTGTGTTTGTGCGGATTTTTGAAGTGGAGACAGTGAGCTTATGGGCGAATCCAATACAGAGCAATTTCTTTTAGGGCGGGATACAGTCCGTTTTGGTGGGTTAGATGACATGTGTATTTGTTAAATTTGATCAAGTTTGATTATGGTTTCAAATTACAGTGTCAGTGATTGTAGAATTTTCTACGTTTTTGATGGTTGTGTAGGTGGATAGCGCGAAATAGGGAGAACCGATGTAAATGGTTGACACACAAAAAGAAGATTATATATATATATAATATACACTTTCACTTTTAGTTTTTGTGATTCTGATATGAAAATAACGAAAATTTTGGTCAAAAAACCAAGTGAAAACAATCAAGGTAAGTACTTGCAACTTTTAAAACAATAAAATTATTAGTTTGAGTGCGTTTTCGGTCGAAAAGAGAAATAACAGCGTCGCCAGTATCAGAAACACGTCTACTCAACAGCTCTCATTGAATACTTTCGTTCCGTTTACATTCTATTTTAGATCGTGGAATCTATTTATTAAAAAAATTATTTGTTCGTTCTCTTTGGAGAACGCAACCACTTTTATTAAATGAAACACAAGTTTTATTTTGCCAATAATTAATTTATTAGAAGCATCAGATCCCTTACCCTGGGTGGGGACAATCTTCAGCTATACAAAGAACTAGAACTACGAACAAGAACTGAATCTAACATGAGAAAGAAACCCTTTATATATTGATTTATCTGCTTAGGTCGGCAGTTCGATTGAAGATCGTTTATTTCATCTTTATTACTTCTGATTCAAGACATAGTAGTTAATTAGCTTATGCAAGAAAGATCTTGCTATTATGATACATTGTAGTTGCTTTGTTTTCTATGCAAGAAAGATCTTGCTCTTATGATACATTGAAGATGTACACTTGTGTCAACAAATGAAGTTGGCACTGCCATTATTTATGTTTTGTATCAGATTACATTTTATAGCTTTGTTTATGAAGACTTTGTCTTCAGTGGATTAATGTGGGGGTTGTTATATTTTATACAATACAATGTTTATGAAGACTTTGTCTTCAGTGGATTTACAATTCAATATGTGAGATTTGTGGGAATGTAACCCCTCCCTCCTTAAGTTCGATGCTCTCCTGAGTATCGTTAAATTTATTTTCAATTTTAATTTTTTTGGTTTTCTTTCCCTTACAATATAGTATAAGAATTACAATTACAATAATTATGATTACGATACTTGTATGTGATATAACATGTTTTATATTATTTTGATATTTTATTTCTTGCAATTCTTTTAAGTTTTCAATTTGATTTATATGTATATCTTCTAAAGTTATATTTATTTTCGTAAAATTTAATGTGTTATATAATAGAATTACAATATTTTGCTTAAAAATTTCTTTCTGATTTGAGTACAAAGTTGTATTAATTTTAATGTTACAATCTTTAAAATGTATAAGGTTATTTTTAATGATTTTATATTCAATATTATTACAATATTCCTTTAAACTTGATTCTAATAAGTTTTTCGTTAAAATAAGTCCATCTTCTAATTCTATTAATTCTTGATCTTTATTTGATCTTATTTTACAATTTTCATATTTTGTCTTAAATAGGTTTTGGATACATGTTGGACTTTTCTTTAAATGCTTTACATATTTTATTTCATTTTCTTCATATAATGTCCCGTTACAAATGATATGATTATATGTTGATATTTCGACTTCAAGTCCATTATTGTTTGGTATAGGTAGAATCATTATGCTTTCACATATATATGTAAATGCTGGTATTTTTAAAACGAAAACTAATAGGTTGTTTCTAGTTAGTAAGTTACTCTCAATATATTCTAATTTATCAATGGTTATATTAAATCTTTCATTTTCTTCCTTGGTTAAGATATTTCTCTCTAGGATTCCTAATCTTGAAAATACTACGTTGTCCTGTAATTTTTCTATCTCATTGTTTAACAGCATTATATCGGTATTGATTTGTAATGAAAGTATGCTTTTAGCTAAATTCTCCTGTTTTGCTTCTGTTGAATTAATAAAATTTCTTAACACGTATTGATGTTTGTTTATTCTATCCGCCAATGTTTCTAATTTTGTTTGGAACTGTGTATTAATACCTATTTGTTTATTTAATTCTGTTATAGCATTCCTGTTATTTTCTACTATTATTTTTAAATGATTCTCAATCTCTAATCTTTCATCGTTATCCATTACTCCAAAAAGAAAATGAAGTGCACTACCTCCTATGTTTATTAATCCTCTTCTCTGTCTAGAATAAGGTAGTATACTGTGTAATTTCGATTTTGAATCTGCTAATGCTTCTGTCATAAGTCTTTTTAATCTTTAATCTTGAAAATTGTTATATCCTGTCTCTATAGAAAATTCAATTTGTTTAATGATTTCATTATAGGTTTCTAGATTGATTATATGAAGTATTTTATCATATTTTTCAATTAATTCAAAGGGCTCCTGTTTGATTATAATATACGATGCTTGGTTGTGAATTTCTTGTAATAAGAACTCTGATTTCACCATGGTTATAATGAAAAATAAATATACAATTATAGTTTTCATGTTGTCTGTAAAGAGATTAAATTGTTAGCACTATTTTGATATTTATATTTTCTTTTGAAATGGGTTTTATGTAATATTTTATTATTCACATAATATTTATTATTGATTTTTTCTACCTTTGTTTTCTTATATTTCGCAGCTATCTTTTGCTTTTACGTATAAATCTGTATTTAAATCGGGTTCAATAAAGTCTATTTTATTTTGATTTCTTTTATTAATATTATCTTCCTTAACTTTTTGTATTCTTTTTCCTATTTCTTCTAATTCCTCTACCTTTATTTTGTTTTGAATAAAATCCATAGGTTTTCTTAATATTGTTGAATGGATTGTACAGTTATATATACTAACTGCTTTTATTACTTTTTCTTTTAAGTTTAATATGTTCTTTTTATTTTCTTGCGCATTGTATATATTCTTATATGTTCGTTGAGTGTACCGTGCACTCTTTCTACATCTGCATTACCTGTCTTATGATTTGGGGTTGTCAGTTTTATTTTAATTCCCTCTTCGTTGCAGTATTCTTTGAAAGCTAAACTATTAAATTCATTATCGCATACTATTTCTTCGGGTTTGCCCAATATTGAGTTTCTTATTTTAAGTTGCTCAATTATTTTATGAGTGTTTCTACTAGCTATGGGAAAAGCTGTCAAATGTTTAGTAAATTTTTCAATAATTGTCAAAAAGTAAATATCTTTACTTGGAATATATATATCCATGTGATAGATAGATAGATAGATAGATAGATTCTTTATTTTTTCATCATAAAGTTTACAAATTGGTATACTTAAGAATAAGGACATGGCAATACTGCCGTCTGCCTCATGTATATATCCATGAGTATAAGCTCATTTGGCTTAAGTGCAGTTTTACTTATTTCAAATTTTATTTTCTCTAAGCTTCTATCATGTTTTGTTACCTGACATACGGTACAATTGTTAATATATCTTCTTATTAATTCCCTTAGTTTTGGAAAATAGTATTCATTTTTAATTTCAAAATATGTTTCTTGTATTCCTCTATGATTAAATTGTTCATGAATCTTCTTGATGAGATTCAATGCATCGTTTATACTACTTAAACCTTTTAAAAGAGTAATGCATGTAATTTTAGCTTACTTTGATTGCTGTAGAGCTCGACATATTTTTCCCGAATTTTGCAAAATAAATTATCACTTGGACAATATACTGCCACTTTTCCGTGATCGGGTAAAAATTCCGTTAATGCTTCAGTAAAATGATTGCCCACATCTTTTGATTTAATAGTTAATCTTCTTACACCTTGGTATATAAATTTAATATTTTTATCTTCATCTTCCGATTCTATAACTTCTATTTGATGCTTAAACATATTTGTAGGTAATTCTGAAATTCCTATATGATCATTTCTTTCTTCCGTTCCACTATGATTTGTGGCTAATGATAAGTCATCCTTTCTATTAATTGCATTTACTTCTATTCTACTAAGATAGTCTGCTACATGATTTTCTTTTCCCTTTAAATATTCGATATCGAAGTCGTATTCATTTAAACTGATCTTCCATCTTTGGAGTTTCGAGTTTGGTTCTTGAAGGTTATTTTTTTTTTTTTTTTGTCGGGATGTGTGAAACTTTCTGCACTGGAGCACTCAGACTCAATACTGGTCCATTGTACTGCCAGGCAGACACACCACATTTTACTGTGGGAATTTACTCGTTTTTCTAAGAAAAACGAGAAGGCGCTTCAATGATAAGGAGCTTAGGTTTACAGCACTCACCATATCCGCACCAAATACCTGCCACCTGATACGAGCAAAAGCAGGACAATCACAGAGGAAATGTTCCGCAGTGTCGTCGCTTTCTCCACAGGCTTCGCAGTTAGTGGTGTCGCTTAGGCCTAGCACCTTAAGGTGTTTGGTAAAAGCGTAGTATCCCGTAAGAACGCCAGTAGTCTGTCTGCAGTCTTTTCTGTTGAGAGACAACAAGAATGCCGCGGATTTCCCACAGACGTCGGGGAGCATTTGCTTAGTCTGTCTGCACCCTGGAGAGTCATGCCAACGGCGATTGTGTTCATAGGAAACCCAACCGTCAATGGAAGCCCTGACCGAGGAAGCAGGCAGACAGATCGCTGGTTCAGGTCCTGCGAGGTCCCCCTCTGAGCCTTGTCTAGCAAGTTCATCGGAGATCTCATTTCCCGTGATCCCGTTATGACCCGGAACCCAGACGAGTTTAAGTGAATTCAGCCTTCCGACCGAATTCAGAGATATCTTGCATTCACGTACTATTTTGGAGGTAGTTAAGGGTTTGAGTAAGGCCTTAAGCGCAGCCTGACTGTCGCTACAGACGCAGATACTTCGCCCCCTCCACCTGTTCCTCGTAACATAGTCCATGGCCATTAGGATAGCATAAGTCTCTGTTTGGAAGACTGACGCATGTTTGCCTAACGGAAAGAAAAGTCTAACGCTATCGCTCTCCACGAAGACACCAGCACCAGATCCTTGATCGGTTTTGGAGCCATCCGTAAAGATTCGACTGCATTCCCTTCCAGGTTAAGAGTCCGGCCAGAGCCAGTCCTGGACGCGAGGAAAGTCGACCTCGTATTTGCGCTTTAGCCGAAGTTCCGGTGTCATCGCATCAGACGGCATATCCATAAGACAGGAGTCGAAGGACAACCGTTGCGCAAGTTCATCAAAACTCCAGTGCGAGTTATACCAAAAGCCACCTCTTGTAAGACGTGAGATAGCCTTGATTGTATATCCCATGATGTAAACATCAAGGGGCGGAAGGTTCAATAGAGCATCTAGGCCGGAGCCAGGCGTGCTGGGGAAGGCCCCCGTGCAGCCGAGACATACCTGCCTTTGGAGTTTGGCAAAAGCAGCAGTGACGTATTTACGTGAAAGCTTATTCCACCAAACAACCGATGCGTATGCTATAAATGATCTTATCATAGACATATAAATCCATAGGACTCTTTTCGGTGATAAGCCCCATGTCTTGCGCCTTGGCAGTCTTCAGCTCAACATGTTTGGACCAAAGAAGTTTGCTATCCAGGATGACTCCCAGATACTTTGCTTCATTGGAGAGTTGGATTGTGACGCCTTTTAGCACTGGCTGAGTCAACCCGACCAGCTTCCTCCTTCTCGTAAAGACAACAACCTCAGTTTTAAGAGGATTGACCGAGAGCCCATTCCTAGTGCACCATTCGTCGATCACATCAAGGGCCGCCTGCGCCTTGGCGCATACAGTCGCTAGGCATGATCCAACAGAAAGCACGGCAACATCATCCGCGTACGCCTGAGCGTAAATATTAGAACTGTTGAGTGCGTTCAACAGAGAGTCGACCAGCATACACCACAGCAGTGGAGACATGACGCCGCCTTGCGGGCAGCCTCTGTTTACCCCCGCCATAACATAGCGGCCACAATCCGCATCCGCAACCAACGTTCTATTCATTAGCATTGCTTAAATCTACAACACCAATGGTTCGTCTACTCCGTGTTGTCTGGCGGAGCTGCACATGCTATCAAAAGTCGCATTGTCAAAAGCACCCTCAATATCGATGAAAATGCCCATCGCGTATTCTTTTCTGTCAAGCGCGCCTTCAATTCTACCAACTAGATTTTGGAGCGCAGTCTCGCAGGATTTTCCGCGTTGATAGGCATGTTGCATCGGAGATAGTGGGTGCAATCGCAAAGCACCTTTGCGCACGTGAAGCTCGACCAGCCTTTCCAAGCTTTTCAGCAAGAAAGAAGTCAGACTGATTGGTCTGAAGCTCTTGGCGAGCGAGTAGTCACTTCTGCCAATTTTTGGTATGAATGCCACTCTAACTGTACGCCAGGGTGTTGGAATGTATGCCAGTGCTAGGACAGCGGTGAAGATTTTCTTCAGGTCTATGATCGGTCCGTATCTTGAATTTACGACCGTAGAGATAAGGTCTAAAATATTTGGTTGACCATACTATACTTAATAATTCCTTTTCGATAGTGCTATATCTGCGCTCATGTTCATTGAGGGTACGAGATGCATAACACAAAGGGTGATTTGATTGTGAAAGAACAGAACCGATTGCATAATTTGATGCATCAGTTGTTAACACAAATTCTTTTGTATAGTCAGGATATTTTAAAACAGGGTCACTGGATATGAGCAATTTAAGCTCCTCAAATGCCGTAATGTATTCTGGGTCTTTAATGTTTATCTGTACTCCTTTTTTAAGATATTTGGTCATAGGTGTCGCTACTTTTGAATAATCTTGGATAAATTTTCTGTAGTAACCTGTTAAGCCTAGAAAAGATTTTATTTGTTTCGTTGTACACGGGATTGGTACGTATTTTGTCAATGGCTTTTACTTTTTCTGGGTTTGGCTTTATTCCATTTGCTGTAATAATATGACCTAAATATTCTGTATTTTTGCTAAAAAAATTTGCACTTGTATCTTTAAGTTATGTTATTTAAGTTTCTCGAATACTTTATTTATTGAACAAATATGTTCTTCCAGTGATGTACTAAAAATTAGGATGTCGTCTAAATAGACAACACATATTTTTTATACAAGTCCTTCTAAGACGTGATTTATCATTCGTTGAAAAGTTGCAGGGGGCATTTTTTAGTCCGAATGGCATCCGATTAAACTCGTAATGACCATTAGCTGTTGAAAAAGCAGTTTTATGCCTGTCTTTAGGGTTCACCAATATCTGATGAAAGCCTTTCGCCAAGTCAACAGTAGTAAAATATTGAGCTCTCCCCAATTTACTATATATATCGTCAATATTTGGAATAGGAAACTTGTCTTCCACGGTTATTTCGTTAAGTTTTCTATAGTCTATGACATCATCATTTCTTGATTCCTGAACTATCTATCTTTTTGGGTACGACCCAGATAGGTGCATTATATGGGCTACTACTTTCTCTTATTATACGAGGGCGGGTCAATAAGTCCGTGACTTTTGGAATAAAACACAGATTTTTTGATAAATTTTTTTTTTTATTTTTCAACGTAGTCTCCCTTGAGCTCTATAAACTTTGTCCAACGCTTCTCCAATTTTTTTATCCATTCCAAAAAAAAAATGATTTGTCGAGGTCCTCAAAATAGGCCTTTATTTGCGAGATGACTTCATCATTGGAGTCAAATCTTTTTCCACCAAGCCATTTCTTCAGGTTTGGGAACAAGAAGTAGTCGCTCGGAGCCAAATCTGGAGAATAGGGTGGATGAGGGAGCAATTCATAGCCCAATTCATGGTTTTTTGCCATGGCAACTGCACATGTGTGCACCCTTGCATTGTCTTGGTGGAAAAGAACTTTTTTCTTGGCCAAATGAGGTCGGGTTTTTTTCAAATCGTCATTGAATCGGTCCAATAAGTTGGCATAATATTCCCCATTGATTGTTCTTCCCTTTTGAAGGTAGTCAATGTGGATTATCCCGGTTATATCGGTCGGCCAACACCATATCGTGAATTTTTTCGATTGTTTCGGGTGTAGAGACCTCAACTGGGCGTCCAGGACGTTCGGCATCTTCAGTGCTTGTACGGCCACAACGAAATTCAGTAAACCACTTTTTTACCATTGAAATCGATGGTGCAGAGTCCCCATAGTATTTTTCGAGCTTAGCCTTGGTCTCGGTAATGGTTTTTTTTCGCAAGAAATAATGCTTACTAAGCACACGAAATTCACTTTTTTCCATTTTCTCCTCAAATTAGTGAGTATTCTGATAAAAAATAGCTGTCAAACACAAACTAACTGACGCAGCAAGTTTAAATTTTGACAGGAGTCAACTGACAGATGCCTGTTGACAGGAGCAGTGTTGCCGTTTCAGTAAAGAGGTCAGAAATTCAAAAAGTCACGGACTTATTGACCCGCCCTCGTACCTTGATCTAACATTTCTATTATTTGTTTTTCTACTTCATCTTTGTGTATTTCTGGATATCTATATGCTCGTAAGCGTGAATAAATTGGTTTATTATCCTTTGTTTCGATTCTATGTGTAACTTCTTTTACAGTACTTAACATATCCCCTTCTTTATAAAATAGTTTCTTATTATACCTGAGTATTTGAATTAGAGCTTTTTCCTCTTCCGCGTTAATATAAGGTTCAATTAATCTATTAATTAGATTCTCCGAATTTTCATCAATCCTACATAAGTTTATTTGTGTGTCTGATAATTCTTGGACGTAGATAGTTATATTATATAGATAGGATAATCTTTGGATCTTTAGAGCAATGGTATTTTTATATTATTAATTTTCACAGTGTGAGTATAATATGATTATTCGCCTTGTAATGGTATAAGGATGTTGTTTCCTAAAACGCCGTCGAATGTACTATTCGTAATTGGAGTAATTAAAAATTACATGGTTGATTCATTTTTATTGAATTCGATTGGTAATGGTAAAATTATTTTATTTTCTATTAAATTTTCTTTGTACAATGTTTTAAGGGTAACTGGTTTGTCTAGTTTACTTTCAAAATGTCTAGGAAATATTTTTTCTTTTAAGACAGAGGTAGCTGCTCCTGTGTCTATTAAAAATCTAAGTTTTTTATTAAGGATATGTACATCTATGTAGGGTAGTGGTCTGTTAAGGCATGTATTCGAAAATTTGAAGTGTCCCGAGTAAGGTGGTCTACTTCCATTGGTTCTGGACCATTTCTTCTATTTTGTGCAGCAAAAGGATTCTGATATTGGTTAGAAAAATTGCCACTTCTATTTTGTTGCCTGTTATATTGTTCATTATAGTTTCCCTGATTATAATTATTACCGTTTTTGTTTTGTTGCCTATTATATTGTTCATTATAGTTTCTTTGATTATAATTATTACCGTTTTTGTTTTGTTGCCTATTATATTCATTATAGTTTCTATGATTATAATTATTATGTCTATAAAAGTTTTGACTGTTTTTATTTAAATTCTTATTATTGTTTTTAAAATTATTGTTGTAATTGTCACTTCTATAATTATTCTTGTCATTTATATTATTGTTCCTTTCTGTTGTCCAGTGACAGGATTCTAATTTATAATATGCTTCGCTAAGAGTTTTAATATTGTGATTAATTATAATCGAACTAGCATTTGGTGGAATTTTTTCACAAAACTTTGCTAATAATGACGCTTCATTATTGCTTCGATTGTATTCCTCTGCTTTTATTTCAGTTAAATAATATTTATTATTTAATCTGCAAAGTATGTCTGAAAATGAATGGTAAAGTTGGGAAATATTTTTGAAAAATTTCTTGTCTGCTTGTTCCTTTAATTTTAAAAGTTTCCCTTTCACCGAAATTATTAACTAAAATTGTTTTTACTTCGTTCCAATTGTTTGGGTCGCCACCCCGTAAAACTACATCTAAGGCAGACTCTATTATTCTAGATTTGATTTCGTTCATTATAAAATCTTTGGAACCCTCATTATATGTGCTTGTTGCGTTTATTATGAATTCAGCTTTTTTTATAAAAATGATTAACCTACATGATTTACCATTGAAATTTGGCAAAGTTTTTAATAGTTTGAGAGGATCAATATTTATTGTCGATATTGTTACCTTATTTTCTAAATTTGTTGCTTGCTCAAGTTGGTTTTCAGTTGCTTCCTCTTCTGACTGTTGGACTGCTGCTAGATCTGCTGGTTGTGTTGATGTGTCACTTTCCTTTTCCTCAAATTTTAATGCGGTTGGTATTGTATAGGGTTGAAACTTCTTCATTTATTTTTATTCTGTCGAATTTGAGCTCTTCTTAATTTTTGTTGGATCGATTTAAAATGTTCTTGAAAATCGATTGTTGCTTCATCATCTATCCAGCTTTGACTTTGTGAATTCTTGTCCATAGGTTCTTCTACTGGTGGTGCCACTGCTCCCTTTTGAGGTTTAATGTCCTCTGGTTGTATTAAGAGTGTTTAATTTAATGTTTCTCAATTAAGTACTCCCTCTGTGAGACTTCGTGAAATTGTCCTTTTTTTTTTGGATCTTGGTTCACTGTACTTTTCACTGATTTTATTAAATTTAAATTTTTTTTTTTTATTATTATTGTCCTATACCGTTCAATTTAACGGCAACTATTTTAGCTAGTTTAAGGACTGTTTGCGAAATCGTCTTATACCGTTCTTTTGTAACGGCAACTATTTTAGCTAGTTTTAAAGACTATTCGCGATCACGAATTAAACTTTTAGTAAAGTAAGATAAACGTATCTTATAGACAATTGATCTTCCGGTCGGTAGGATGACTGCGCCAATTTTAGATCGTGGAATCTATTTATTAAAAAAAATTATTTGTTTGTTCTCTTTGGAGAACGCAACCACTTTTATTAAATGAAACACAAGTTTTATTTTGCCAATAATTAATTTATTAGAAGCATCAGATCCCTTACCCTGGGTGGGGAAAATCTTCAGCTATACGAAGAATTAGAACTACGAACAAGAACTGAATCTAACATGAGAAAGAAACCCTTTATATAGTGATTTATCTGCTTAGGTCGGCAGTTCGATTGAAGATCGTTTATTTCATCTTTATTACTTCTGATTCAAGACATAGTAGTTAATTAGCTTATGCAAGAAAGATCTTGCTATTATGATACATTGTAGTTGCTTAGTTTTCTATGCAAGAAAGATCTTGCTCTTATGATACATTGAAGATGTACACTTGTGTCAACAAATGAAGTTGGCACTGCCATTATTTATGTTTTGTATCAGATTACATTTTATAGCTTTGTTTATGAAGACTTTGTCTTCAGTGGATTAATGTGGGGGTTGTTATATTTTATACAATACAATGTTTATGAAGACTTTGTCTTCAGTGGATTTACAATTCAATATGTGGGATTTGTGGAAATGTAACCATTCGCCATCCCGAATGAGATTGCACCTAGTCGACGACTAATCGGCAGTTTGTTTTTGAACTACATATTTGTTGAATTTAACAGACAAATCCGCCGTTTGTCGGATTTCTAAACTTTTTTCTTGTTTGAAATCAATACCTGAATTCTTAGCCCTAGCTAACTCTTATAGACCAAGACGTTTTACCCGTCTCGATCTCCTGATTGCATTGTCATTATTTAATAGTTCTGTTATTTCTGTGTTTACGTGGTTGAGAAGCATAATTCTATGCCTTTGAGAAACTTTCTTAACTTCATCCTCAACCATTTCAACATTTAGATCTTTATGCAGATCGGCATTGCGTATGCACCAAGGTGCATTAACTATGTTCCTTAGTACTTTAGGCTGACCACAAGGGGGAATACTTTCACCCCTCTTGTGGTCATTGGTCATCGATGACCTGCTACACAAGTTGAGCAATTTGGGCTACACTACAATTGGGTACGCCGATGATATTGTCATCATAGTCAGGGGCAAAGACTCAATTGGAGTCACATCAAAAATTAAAAATGCTCTAAAGACAGCCATAGACTGGTGCATCAAGGAAAATCTTTCCATAAATCCCAGTAAAGCCGTCATCGTTCGTTTCACTAAAAGGAGGAAATTAGACCTAGGCCTAATCCCAATAAACAACACGGTCGTAGAGTACTCCGACGAAGTCAAGTATCTTGGAGTAATCCTGGACAAGAGACTTAACTGGAACTCTCACATAAATAACAAAATCACTAAAGCTAATAGAGCTTTATGGGCCTGCCGTCGCACATATGGCAGAACCTGGGGAATCTCACCAAAGATCGTCCACTGGATCTACACAGTGATGATAAGACCCATTATAATATACGCCTCCATAGTATGGTGGACAAAATCCACACAAAAGGTCGCAATAGAGAAGCTCAAAAAGGTACAACGGCTTGCGTGCCTTGGTATCTCCGGAGCCATGCGAACCTGTCCAACAGCTGCCATAGAGGCAATAACAGGAATTACACCTCTCCACATATACATTCAAAAAGTGGCGATCCGCAGTGCAATAAGTCTAATACAGTTAAACGAGATAAGTCTTAATGATCATCCTGAACTAAAGACCCTTCTCGATGAACTGCCAGAACTTAACATGAACTGCGCGGTCACAGACCGCATTCAAAAAACATTATGCTTCAACAAACGGTTCTCCACTGAGATCCCCAAGAGAGAAGCATGGGTTAGTAATAACCCACCAAACAGCCACAACAGCATAAAGTGGTATACGGATGGTTCTAAAATGGAAACGGGGGTAGGAGCGGGAATATACGGAAAACACAAACGCTTTACGATACCCATGGGAAAAAGTCCCAGCGTATTTCAAGCAGAGCTCCACGCCATTCAAGAATGCGCCAGCCACATTATTTTATCTTTCATAAAAGTGCAACCATCCATATTTTCACGGATAGTCAAGCAGCTATAAACGCCCTTAGCTCGTATACTATTGACTCCAAATCAGTCATGTACTGCTTCAATACCCTACAAACACTCGGAATAAGAAACAAGACCAAATTATGGTGGGTTACGGGTCATGTCGGGGTAGAAGGTAACGAAAAGGCCGACGAACTGGCCAGAAAAGGTTCAGAAACACCTTTCATAGGTCCCGAACCTTTCTGCTGCACTCCTAGATCAGCAGCAACGGCAGCAATTAAAAGCTGGGAACATAGAAAATGTATCTATCTTTGGGAAAGCATCCCAGGTCTAAGACAGGCCAAACGAGCCATTCGGCCCTTCAATCAAAATGCCAGCAAATGTCTAAACTTACGCAAGCATGATATCAAAAACCTAGTAGGTTACCTTACTGGTCAGCATGGTTTAAGATATCATCTACACAAAATGAGAATATCAGACTCTCCTGAGTGCCGACTCTGTCTTGAAGAGGACGAGTCAGCTGAACACATTTTATGTGAATGTCCAGCCCTTAATGGAATTAGAAAGAAGATCTTTTTCAGGGAGCAAATGAGCCCCGAGGACATAAAGAATTCTTCTACTGGTGAAATTGTCCGCTTTACACGGAAAGTGGAAATTCTACTAGTTTAAACTTTTCTGGCCCATACGGTACAAAAGATCTTTTAGGTCGAAGTACCCCCCCTTATAAATCGCCTTGGCGAGTCAGAATTTATAAAAAAAAAAAAAAGTACTTTATTTTGGAAAGCCTGAATTGTTTGTAAATTTGTTTGCCATATGCATGCCCACAACTGGAGCCCGTAGGTCCATACTGGTTTCAGAACTTGCGTGTATAGCAATAACTTATTGTAGTTAGACAGGGATGAGAATCTCCCAATAAGCCAATACATTTTACTGTATCGCATGTTCAACTCATCTTTTTTTTCTTTACGTGCGCTTTCCAACGCAGTTTAGCATCTAGAGTCATACCTAGATATTTGGCTGTATTTGAATATTCCACTACATTGTTGTTAATGTAGACTGGAATGTGTGGTACATTTTTATACGTAAAATTAATATAGACTGACTTAAGGTCATTTAATCTAATCTGTCATTTCTTAGTCCATTCTGAAATATTGTTTATTGCTGTTTGAAGCTTTTTTGTTGCTATTTCGCCAGTTGCTCCCAAAGCAAGGACAGCTGTGTCATCTGCAAAAGTAGCTATGGTGGTTTCTTCACTTTCAGGAAGATCGCTAGTGAAAAGTAGGTATAGAACTGGACCTAGCACACTGCCTTGTGGTACACCAGCTTTAATCTCTCTTAATGTTGAGTACTCTGCATCTTGTTTAATTCTGAAGAATCTATCTGATATATAAGACTCCAGAATGGTCGCATACTGCTTCGGCAGTTGCTTTTGTAGTTTGTGTATCAGTCTTTTGTGCCAGACTTTAGCGAAAGCTTGTTCTATATCAAGAAATACTGTAGAGCACACATTTTTCTCTTCAAATGCTTTTTCGATTCTATCTGTGATTCTATGCACCTGATCAATTGTAGACTGCTTATTTCTAAATCCAAATTGGTGAATTGGGACTATCGATTTTTCATCTATTATTTTATGTGGACGTTTTACCAGCACTTTTTCGAATAACTTGGACAACATTGGTAGTAGATATTGGGCGATATGAGGTAACTTCGTTAGGTGGTTTGCCTGGTTTAGGTATCATTATTACCTCCGCGACTTTCCACATGCTTGGCACATATCTTAATTTAAACGCATCATTAATAATCTGCGCTAGTTTTTATACCCTATTCTAAGGGTATATTAATTTTGACGCATAGTTTGTAACATACCTTAATATTGCCCGTAGACCCCTAAAAGTTACTATATTTATGATCAGCATCGATAGTAATGTCGATCTAGCCATGTCCGTCCGTCCGTCCGTCCGTCCGTCCGTCTGTAGCCAAAAATTAGGCCTTTAAACTGGACCTAGAGAGCTGAAATTTTAACCATATACTCTCTAGGGTCCCGAAATAATCAAGTTTACGAATTTTTGAAATCAGCCCACAGACACGCCCACAAAATTAAAAAAAAACAAATTTTGGAAAAAATCGAATTTTGAGCTAGAAAGCTGAATTTTTTTATATATGATCTATGACTCCTAAAACTGCTCGGGATAAAAAATTTTCAAAATCCGCCCACTGACACGCCCACAAATAAATAAAATAATTTTTTTATTTTTTTGAAATCCAAAGTTTCAGCTAGGGAGCTGAAATTTATAGTATGTACTCTCTATGGTCCCTTTATGCTCATGTGTAAATATTTTCAAAATCCGCCCGCTGAAATTTATAGTATGTACTCTCTATGGTCCCTTTATGCTCATGTGTAAATATTTTCAAAATCCGCCCACTGACACGCCCACAATTAATTTTTTTTTTTTTTTGAAAGTTCAAAGTTTGAGCTAGGGAGCTGAAATTTATAATATATACTCTCTATGGGACCTTTATTCTCATGTGTTAATTTTTTTTAAATCCGCCTACTGACACGCCCACAATTAAATAAAGCAATTTTATTGAAACACCCAAGTTTGAGCTAGGGAGCGTTTTTTTTTTGATAAAATCCTTTAAATGTTATATAACAAAATATGTAGAGCGTTCTTAACAATTCAACCATACTTAGACTTTTGTCACGCCCACTTATGAGGGATAGGAATAAGAATAGGGTATCCAACAGTTCGCCCAAGCGTACTGTAGCCCGTCCCTATGTTTTTTATACATTTTCGTGGAAATTGCTTCAAAATTTCTCCTGTAATTAAATCAAACCCTGGGGCCTTTTTTATATTTATGCTTTCTTTAATTTCTTTGGCAAGTTCTTTAGCTGTTACCGGCCGAATAGGTATATCTTCTTCGCAACTCCAAAAGGAGGATTTCTGCCTGGTAGTACAATGGAACGTTACCGAGTCTGAGTGCTCTGGGATTTGGATTTCCTTTTTCTAAAAAAAAAAAACAAATAATATAATAATCCTCTATGCTTATTTTATTTGAAGATATATTTTTTGATAGAAAGAAGTCGATAAGATCTGGGGTTTTATTTCTATCTGTTGGCCAATAGGTAGGTTTTGCAGTTGACTGATATTTGGCGCCATCTTCTTTAATTGCTTCATATAGTTCTCTGCCTCTAGTATTAATTAATCTAGATCCCCAATACTTATTTTTGGCGTTAAAATCCCCTCCCGCGATTAATCTATTGTGAAATATGCGGAAAAGGCTTTTAAAATCATTTTTATTTAGTCTATAGCTAGGAGAGCAGTATACTGCTGCAACAGATATTTGTCCACTGCTCGTTTCTACACATATGGAAATTCCTTGGATGGCACATGATTGGAATTTTGCTTCTATATGGTGTTTTATTGTATTCTTTATTAACACTGCGGCCCCACCTTTTGCACAGTTATAAGGATGTGGGGAGTGATAGAATTCATATCCTTGCAGTTTGAAGTCAGTAATCAATTTAACGTGCGTCTCTGAAATGAAACATATATCTATCTGGTGTATGTCAAGAGTCACTTGCATCTCGTCCTTGCGATTCTCGATACCATTAGCATTCCATTAAAGAATTTTTATTTTATTCATCATGACTGTCTTTTGGTAACAGCTCTTTTGTTGCTGTTTTGTCTCTCTAACAACAATATTCTATCTAATATCGTTTTATTCGATTTTCCCATGGAGCCAATCCTGTTTAGGATTTGTTTCATGAGGTTTTAAATGTCAGTGTTTGGCTCTACTTTGCGTTTTACCGTTTTATCTGCTGGTATTTTAGTATTTATTGATGCTGCCTGAGCATATGCCATTTTTGGACCTGCCGTCTTTTGTCTCGGGACCTTTTTGATTATCGCCTCGTCTTTAGGCTTTTCTTTCTGTGGGCTCATTTGCAAGTCCTTTTTAACTGTTTGCTCATCCTTATTTGAGTTTTTTTTGTGTTTTCTTTTGCTTTTTGTCCCTTGCAAGTTGGATTTCTTTTGCAACTAAACAACCTCTGTAGCTAGCAGGATGGTTTTCATTGCAGTTTGCACATTTAGGATGTTCATCCTCTTTCTTCTTACATTCTTTAGTGTGGTGACTTCCTGCACATTTAACACATCTTGGATTTGAGTTGCAGTATCTATGTGTATGCCCATATCTTTGGCAATTTTTGCATTGGGGCACTTGTTTCGATTTACGTAGGGTATGAATCTCAACTTGCATCCCAATTATGTTTTTTATTTCATATATTTTTTTCTTATCTTCGTCATGCTCGAAGCTGAGTGTAAAAATTGGTAGCGGTACTTTGCTTTTAAATTTAAGCATATTTACAACTTCCAAGATTTTAAAGCCTCTGTCTTTTCACTCTTTTTTATGCTTTCGTGTGAGCATGAGTAATGCAGTTTTTTCATTACCACCTTCATTAGTCTGGTATGCTTATTTTCATAAGAATACCATTGTACCTTTTTTTGGTTTAGTATTTTAGTGAGGCTTCTGTATCCCTCTTCTTCAACCACATTGATTTTGATGTTATTTTTGTTTATTAGCGCTGTATTAGCGTTAATTTTATTTTCCTCCAATACTTTGGGGAAAGCTTTCGTACTTATTTACTTGCAGCGCGATAATTGGTGGGGGCTTGGTTGGATTTTGTGTTTTATTTTCTTTGTTTGAAGCATACAGAGTGACTGTGCAGCTTTCTTTTGTTGGTGAGATTTTTGGGGACGCACTCATTTTGCGTTTTTTATTTTTATTCCAATTGTAACGGTGTCCTTCTGTGTCCTTTCTTAGTTCTTCCTCGTATGTTGAGAATTCGGCAGGTTGGACATTTACTTTTTTCTGGTTGTTGACCTCTTCTTTCAACAATTGCAACTCTTGCTTCAGATTATTTATCTCCAGACACTGCTTAGTCTCATTGAGTTGCTTAAACCCATCTCTTTCATCGCAGGCTTTTAAATATTTAGCCTTCAATGTTTCATTTTGTTCTTCTTTTTTAGATGGGAGTGTTCTCTCTACCCTTTTACTTCTCCCAAATGCGTCGTTGCGTAGCAATAAATGGTCCCCCCAGAATTAATGGAACCGACCTCCGAAGAGGGTGGATTTGCCAGGTAACTGGCCTACCACCTGGGGTAATTATACCCTATTCTAGGGGTATATTAATTTTGACGCATAGTTTGTAACATACCTTAATATTGCCCGTAGACCCCTAAAAGTTACTATATTTATGATCAGCATCGATAGTAATGTCGATCTAGCCATGTCCGTCCGTCCGTCCGTCCGTCCGTCCGTCCGTCCGTCCGTCCGTCGGCAAAAATTAGGCCTTTAAACTGGACCTAGAGAGCTGAAATTTTAACCATATACTCTCTAGGGTCCCGAAATAATCAAGTTTACGAATTTTTGAAATCCGCCCACAGACACGCCCACAAACTCAAAAAAACAAAATTTTGGAAAAAATCGAATTTTGAGCTAGGAAGCTGAAATTTTTTTTATATGATCTATGACTCCTAAAACTGCTCGGGATATAAAATTTTCAAAATCCGCCCACTGCCACGCCCACAAAAAAATAAAACAATTTTATTGAAAAACCAAAATTTGAGCTAGGGAGCTGAAATTTTTAATATATACTCTCTAGGGGCACTTTTAGCTCATGTATAAATATTTTCAAAATCCGCCCACTGACACGCCCACAAATAAATAAAACATTTTTTTTGAAAATCCAAAGTTTGAGCTAGGGAGCTGAAATTTATAATATATACTCTCTAGTGGCCCTTTAAGCTCATGTATAAATATTTTCAAAATCCGCCCACTGACACGCCCACAAATAAATAAAACAATTTTTTTGAAAATCCAAAGTTTGAGCTAGGGAGCTGAAATTTATAATATATACTCTCTAGGGGCCCTTTATGCTCATGTGTTAATTTTTTTTTAAATCCGCCTACTGACACGCCCACAATTAAATAAAACAATTTTATTGAAACACCCAAGTTTGAGCTAGGGAGCGTTTTTTTTGATAAAATCCTTTAAATGTTATATAACAAAATATGTAGAGCGTTCTTAACAATTTAACCATACTTAGACTTTTGTCACGCCCACTTATGAGGGATAGGAATAAGAATAGGGTATCCAACAGTTCGCCCAAGCGGACTGTAGCCCGTCCCTATGTTTATATCATTTGTTTTGTTCATTGCATATTTTTTTTTTAACTTTTGCGAAAATTTTAAACATTTGTTTTTTTTATTGTGCACAGCCGCTCCTGACATGGAGAATAGACGCTGACCAGGGAGCCGCCCATTATGGGTCAGACGCTTCTGGATTTTTGTGACTAGGGTCCGCAGGGTCGTTACGCCCGTTACCTCTCTCCAGAGAAGTACCCTTGCGGGTGACTAGGGTCCGCGGGGTCGTTACGCCCGTTACCTCTCTCCAGAGAAGTACCCTTGCGGGAAATAGTTTCTAATCGTATATAATCAAACTACGTGGTACCCCGCGAAATTAAAGAAAACAATTTTTTTTCTTAGTAATAAGGACCACCCTAGTATATAAGTTGGTATTCAATAACAATTACAAAATGAATTTAAAAGTAAAAATTAAAGTACATTGACTGCTGATCGAGCGATCTAAGGTTCAAATCACAATTGGGCCAAGTTACACCTTAAGTTTTTTTTGCACTACCCAAGCTCTCGGGAAAGTCTGACAAATATCCAAAAATATTAATTGTCATGGTACTCTTGGATGTTCTCTACTGATACTCTAATTTGGTCTTTGTATCCTGCAGGAATTTCTTGTTAATGAACTCACGATTTCAGGATATTTTATTAGTGGAGTACAATGATTAATTCATGAAATTTTCCATTGTCGCCCTACATTAATGCACCTCGCCTTGAGAACATTCTGCGATTCACACAATCTTTGTCCTCTGAATCAATCAGCTTAGCTCATTAGCCAACGTCGGTCGATCCGTTGTTTCATCTCTACCACCACGATGCAAATTCAGCTCTGAATCTCTCCTCATTTCTCATAATGTCACGAACAGCATATTTCCCCTAACTTCATCTTCTTAAAATCTAAACGCATCAATCGAAGCTTGAAATTCCATTGAAGACTTATAGTGCAGGGCACACAGAGCGTTCTCAAATCACATTTCACTAGGGATTCCAAGTTTTGGTTAAGAGTTCAAACCTACCACCCTACTCCACCAGAATAAATCATTCTAAATGAGTTTTTCTTGTTTTCAAGAACCTGCCATACCACTACCACGACCACCCTTAACCAAAAGCCAAAAGCGAGCGATAGCTCCATGATAAAATTGAAGCCATTTCTTACAGTCAAACGTGGTTAAGCGCTGAGCCCATCTTGTGCCAAAGTAAATTCCATATTCCTTACCACTCACTATCGACTCTGGAATCCAGAGAGCACCAAGCACCAGGTCTGGTGATTAATAGTCCAACTATGTGCGCTGTTGTCGAAGATGCCCCGACTTCCGTAGCATTGTTCAATGAATATGCAGTCGCAGTGGAAAAAGAATTTCAGTTGGATTTTCCTTCTTCTTGTTACTTTTTGCTCCTCAACTTTGTGTCCCTTAAGGAATCCACTTAATCTAAACTAACATCGCATGCAGTTGCCGTATCATTTTTCGCCATATTACCAGAGACTTATTCTCGATTGTGAATTTGAAACAACTAATGATGTATTATTGTCACACCCAACACCCACATCTGTATAGGTTCGTCTTTTGTTCCCCGGGCTCTTAGTAATTTTCTATTCATTGTTCTTCCTCGTCTCGATTTGTGCAAAAGAAGCAAATATGGGGACAATGAAGCTGATGAGGATCATAATACTTCTGATGATGAAGGCGGGTGGAACGTGGTAGAACGTTTTTGCACAAAAAAAAGAAGATGGGATAAAAGCGCGGAAAATTATAGGATAATTAAAGGATTTTCCACTCTTTTACGCACGTCGCCTGGCATTTTTCTTCAATTGAAAATGGTTTTGCGAAGACGAAGCGAATATTGATGGTTGACGGGAATCTTAATTTCGAATACCGGTGTGGCTTAGAAGGAAGCTTAATTGCTTTGTGGTACACCGCTGAGATTTGACGAACATTGTTTGCGATGGGATCCTTTTATGTGTGTCTTACAAAGGGTTCATTTCGGCGAACAATGCGGGCGTATATATTTTGATGGGTATAGTAATATCCCGGGGGAAAGTTTATTGTAAGACGATTGGTTGGTGGTTATGGTAATCGTGTGGATTAAAGGATTCTGGGTCAATCACACTAATTGGAACTAAATGAAAGAATATTTAGATAGCTGAGTGTGAGCATGTCTGCTGACAATTCTTTGATCTCATTTCATATTTCTGCACAGAGCTCGGATAGAAGGTCTGCACTGACTTAAAGTCAATTAACTGTGAACACAATACAAATAGAAAATTAACTTAAGAAAATAAAAATGTTAATGAATGCAGCGGGCCCTTTAGCTTGGAAGAGTAGCTCAGCCAGAAGAAGGGAGAACAAGAAAATCCAGCAAAGAAATATGAGGGCCCACGCTGTTCTCTTGATAAACGAAACCGAATTGTCTCATGGTTAAAACAATATCCGGTGGTTTAAAGGCCTCTGACTTAAGGAACGAAACAGAGCAAGCAGCCTAGTCCGCAGTGTACCAACTTAATGTAGAGATTGATAAGATAAGATAAGAGAACGCACTTCTAGGCAATGAAAGACGGGTTACACGATCCAGTCAAGCAGGTGTTGGCTTAGGTTTGAAAAAGCTTCAGAAGCACAAGGGTACTGATAATTTATCAGCGGAGTTATTCAAAGATTTAGGTTATCTATCGTCCGATAAGCTTGACATCGTTTTTTCTCAAAACAATGGAAAGAATTATCGACGTCCATATTGGAGAATGCATATCAAATAGCATGCCTCTGCACCCACACCAATATGCGTACCAAAAAGGCAAATCAACGGAAGGCGCTCTGTCAAAACTAACAACAGAGATAAAAAACGCTTACCGATGCAAAGAGATTGCACTATGTGCCTTTCTGGACATAGAAGGTGCTTTTGACAACACTGCATATGAATCCATATTAAATGCTTTGTACAACAGAAAAAATAGACAAACAAACTATAAAATGGATCAAAGCAATGCTGGGAAGTCGTAAAATTACTGCCTCGTAAGGAACGACCTCACTATCAGTTAAGCCGTAAGGGGCTGATCACAAGGGGGAGTAATTTCACTCCTCTTGTGGTGCTGCTACACAAGATGAACAATCTGGGCTACACCCCAATTTTGTACGCCGATGATATTGTCATCATTGTCAGGGGCAAAGACTCAATTGGAGTTACATCTAAAATGAAAAATGCTCTAAAGACACCCATAGACTGGTGCATCAAGGAAAATCTTTCCATAAATCCCAGTAAAGCCTTCATCGTTCCTTTTACCAAAAAACGAAAATTAGACCTAGATCTAATCACAATTAACGATACGGTCGTATAGTATTCCGAAGAAGTCAAGTATCTTGGAGTAATCCTAGACAAAAGACTTAACTGGAATTCCCACATTAACAACAAAATCACTAAAGCTAATAGAGCTTTATTGGCCTGTCGCCACAAATATGGCAGAACCTAGGGAATCTCTCCAAAGATCGTCCACTGGAACTACATAGTGATGATAAGACCCATTATGACATACGCTTCCATAGTACGGTGGACAAAATCCACACAAAAGATCGCAATAGAGAAACTCAAAAAGGTACAACGGCTTGCGTGCCTAGGTATATCCGGAGCCTTGCGAACCTGTCCAAAAGCTGCCATAGAGGCAATAACAGGACTAATACCTTTCCACATATATATTCAAAAAGTGGCGATCCGCAGTGCAACAAGTCTAATACAGTTAAACGAGATAAGGCTTAACGACCATCCGGAACTTAAAACTCTTCTCGAGGAACTGCCAGAACTTGAACATGAACATGAACTGCGCGGTCACAGACCACATTCAAAAAACACTATGCTTCAACAAACGTTTCTCCACGGAGATCCCCAAGTAAGATGCATGGGTTAGTACCTTATAATCCACCACACAGCCACAACCGCATAAAGTGGTATATGGATGGTTCTGAAATGGAAGCGGGGGTAGGAGCGGGAATATACGGACCAAATAAACGCTTTACGATACCCATGGGAAAAAGTCCCAGCGCATTTCAAGCAGAGCTATACGCCATTCAAGAACGCGCTAGCCAAATTTATTCATCTGGCATAAAAGGCGCAATCATCCATATATAGTCACGGATAGTCAAGCAGCTATAAGCGCCATTAGCTCGCATACCATTGACTCCAAATCAGTCATGCACTGCTTCAATTTTTCGAATTTTCCAGAAAAGGTTCAGAAACACCTTTCATAGGTCCTTAACCTTTCTGCTGCACTCCTAGATCAGCAGCAAGCAGCAATAATAAGCTGGGAACATAGAAAATATATCTATCTCTGGGAAAGCATGCCAGGTCTAAGACAACGAGCCATTCGGAACTTCAATCAAAATGTCAGTAAATGCCTAAACCTAAGCAGGCATGATATCAAAAACATAGTAGGGTACCTTACTGGTCAGCATGGTTTAAGATATCATCTAAACAAAATGAAAATAACAGAATCTCCTGAGTGCCGAATTTGTCTTGAAGAGGACGTGTCAGCTGAACACATTTTATGAATGTCCAGCCCGTAATGGAATTAGAAAGAAAATCTTTTTCAGGAAACAAATGATCCCCGAAGACATAAAGATTTCTTCTACTGCGTAAAATTTTCCGCTTTACACGGAAAGAAGAAATTCTACTAGTTTAAAATTTTTCTGGCCCATACGGTACGAATGATCTTTTAGGGCGAAGTGCCCCCTTTTAAATCGCCTCGGCGAGCCAGAAGTTAAAAAAAAAAAAAAAAAATCGGAAGAGCGCTTGCACGAATTCATCAACCAAGTATGGGTTGAAGAACACATGTCCGTCTGGATTTTCAGCTCCGTATGATTCCACAACCTCCAAAACAAATAAAGTGAAAGTGTATCTATACTAATTTTCACAAACGTGATCCTTTTAAACGTACTTAACCTTCATTCTTGGAAGAGACTCACCATCTTTTCTTCGACTTGAGGGACACATACGGCAGCATTCATCATCAAGAGCTCTACATGGCGATGGCCAAACTCGGGATCCCGGCAAAATTGATACAAGAATGTCGCGTGACGTTGGGAAATACGAGGTACAATGTGCTATTCTGAATTTGCTCTTCGATTGCGACAAGGCGATGTGCCGCCATGTGAATTTATCGGGCGCTACCAATACGTCATGCCAGAGGTTTTCACTGCGCGATTGAAGAACAAACGAAGACAAAACAAGGAACACGATGTTAACAAACAAACAAGCATCTGTTCAATGAGCATATTTGAAGTAGTAAAGGAATTTATCTATCCCGTATTAAACATCAACAAAATGAATGACACAATAGCGGAGTTCCAATGAAGAAAGCCGCAGAGAAACCAATGATACGATTGGCCAAGTAAATGGGTTCAAAACTCTTGACTTAATGGACAAAATGTATTCTTTACTGAAGCATAGTCCTTATAGTCCTGCTTATGGCGGCGAATGGTGGACGACAGTAAGGAGGTGTGAGGTAGTAATGGGCTGCTTCGAAAGGAAGAATATTCGATGGATATTTGGTTCTGTATGTGAGTGGCCCAAAGGAGGATAACCCTATGAGCCGTATGAAGATGTGGATTTAGTTTGAAAAAAGTCGGAAGTCCGTTAGGAAAAATGAGTAAGTTAAGCTACCCATTTATATATGCAGTTATCGGCAAGTGTGGGCATGTGGGCGGATGAATTTACGGGATTGGGTCATCGGTGCCGTCAATAGCTAACAGGAAGATAACTTAAATAAGCTGCTTCAATATATTTGGAGTGGAGTTCCTTAAGGATTTTTAAGGCTATGTCAATGTCAATGGCAGAGCTCGCATTCTCGTAACGGATTACTGACACCGCGTCCAAGAGACATTTTGTAACTGGCCCTCCATTTGGAGACTGCATCGTCGGGTAAACTTCGCTACCATATAAAACAAGTGCAGACATTGGGTACTTGAAGATATGAAGGAGCCCGGACTACCGACAAGCTGAGACTAGGCTTATTCGAAAAAAAAGTTTGTTGATTTGAAAAGACCGACAATGGGGTATACTTAGACCAAGCTAGATTCATTCTTATGCCATTGGGAAGGAACAGATGGGTCAGGCTGCCCGCGCCTAGAACCAAATGCTATTTCTTATTACCTTATTAATATCAGCCGTGCAGGCATTTTTTGACTTTTAAATTCATTTGTATTGCTAACTAATTATCAACTTATATACTAGACAAAAATGATTAAATCTAACTTAAAATTAACAGGATACTTATTCCTATTTATTGGTCCTTGTGCGGACGCTCTAAACTTGACTATAACCTTATAATTATTGCCTTTCGGCTACAAACTATTTTACTAACTAATCTTACATATAAATATTCATCGAGTATATTTTTAAAACACGCCATCATTTTTTAAATTTTATATATTTTATAAAACAAATTTAAAAAATTAAAATTAAAATTAACAACTATCTATTCTACTTACTTAAACTACTTAACATATTCTAGCACTCGTTGCCTTGCGCAACAAGTGGTCAAAATCCTAATTGCATTCCAAACGCCTGGCAGTCGTCAACGTGCACACGCGCTGCCGTGAGCTGGCTGAAGACTCACAGAATCAATCACATTCCGGAAGCAACACCACAAGTTAGCGAACCCGGCCTCTCCCAGAAACGCCCTAGCTAACTTAGTCTAACTTATAAACTAAGAGGATGTTACCTAGAGTAACGCATCGCCTTGGGAGGGCATGTTGACCTGTCCCCCCTCAAAAAGCCAACAAAATTCTTCAACAGCAAATTGCTTTTCCGTATCGAATCGAAGCCGTGCAGGCATTGTTGAGATCGGGGGAAAGGTATTCTAATGTTCGCAAGTGCGCTCTTCTGCTCTTCTTCCTTCTTTGTTACAGGTGATGCTCAATCTTTGAGCATGTCTACTTATCGAACAGTGTTCATAATTTTGAGTTTAAGGCGTCATAACTTGTTTATGCTGCATAGATGTACCCAAAGTGTTCAACATTTATATGCATTACTAAATTGTCTCCCAAAGTGTACAAAACCATTTTTGTATTTATAACTGTTTAGAATTTATAGCGTTTAAAGGGGTTACACCTCATCCAAATTAGTGGTCATCCAATTTGATGGGCTATAATTTGAAATGTGAGTGAGAATATATACCCCCCGCCCCATCTTCCCCCCTCTGCCAATAAGTTTTTTGTTCGGCGAAACTTCAGGAACCTCCCCTTGAAGTATTACACTGCTCAACTGGGACACCCTGTACACTGAATTGGAGTTGAAAATATACCGTCACGTTCTTTTTATTCATTTTGTTGCGAATTTTACCACCTTTATGCATGCATATTGGCTTTCACCACACACCCAAACACACCAAACCACCAAAGGCGACCATTATGTATAACTATATAAGTTGTAGTGATCCCAAAAAAAGGATATCTTCCGAAATGTCCTTAGAAACCGCGCAATATTCCTGTGTAAAAAATAATTTTACTAAATTGTTGTTTTATCAATTACATTTTTCATCTTCCTACTTGGTATAACGCTTTTAACAAGACGGTACATATCTACCGCCCGTACATGAGCACAGACATCCTTTTTATACCCTATTTTAAGGGTATATTAATTTTGACGCATAGTTTGTAACATACCTTAATATTGCCCGTAGACCCCTAAAAGTTACTACATATATTTTGATCAGCATCGATAGTAATGTCGATCTAGCCATGTCCGTCCGTTAGGCCTTTAAACTGAACCTAGAGAGCTGAAATTTTAAACATATACTCTCTAGGGTCGCGAAATAATCAAGTTTACGAATTTTTGAAATCCGCCCACAGACACGCCCACAAACTCAAAAAAACAATTTTTTCGAAAATATCGAATTTTGAGCTAGAAAGCTGAAATTTTTTATATGTGATCTTTGACTCCTAAAACTGCTCGGGAGATAAAATGTCTAAATTCCGCAAACTGACACGCCCACAATAAAATAAAACAATTTTATTGAAAAACCAAAGTTTTAGCTAGAGAGCTGAAATTTATAATATATACTCTCTTGGGGCCCTTTATCCTTATGTGTGAATTTTTTCAAAAGCTGCCCACTGACACGCCCACAACTTATTTTTTTTTTTTTTTTGGAAAACCAAAGCATCCAACAGTTCGCGTAAGCGGTATGTAGCCCGTCCCTATGTTTTCTTTTTTGGTATTGTAGTTAAATTTTCTTAAGTTAGTAAATAGAAATGACTTTACTTTTTGAGTTGATTTTTTTGAAAATAAATTGATAAACACTTTGTTTTGATTCAATTCCATTGTGACTCTAGACCCATAGTGTTAGAATTGATTACATATGTAGCTTTAATTTTTTATTTTTTTTTGATTTACCATAAACTTGATCCTTTTTTCTTTGGTTAAGTACACACTTTTTGTATATAGATTTAGTACTTTTCTTCTTAATAAATATTGTTTATATTCATAAATGCTGGTAAATTTCCATTTTGTTATTTTAATTTCTGTTTCCGGCTGAATGAATTTTATCATGTCGAAGAGACGAGGACCTAAGCTTTTAAAGTGCTAGTGGGGAAAGCGATTGTCCATGGCTGAGAACATCGGTGAATATGTGAACGAAGTTTAGTAATCGTTCATTCATAAGTGAGCATTAGGGGCTATCACAAATAGTATAGCGGTGTGTTAGCAAAGGATGGGCGCTTTTCCATTTCCTGGATAGTAGCCTGTGGGAGGGCTTAGGAAACCAACCACACCTTCCGGTTTCTTCGATTTCGATTCTTTATTTTGGTTCCGGTCGGGCGCAGTGGCTCAATGGTTAGTGTGTCTGCCTACTAATCGAAAGGTCCCCAGTTCAATTCCGGGCCAAATAACATCTTGAGTTTTTTTCCACTGCCCCACCTCTTGCGAACGTCTGACAAACATCCAAGAGTATCAATTGTCATGAGAAGCTTCTCAAATTTGCCGTTCGGATTCGCCTTAAAATTGTAGGCCCCTTTCACTTCGCAAAGAAAGTGGTTGGAGAAGGTTTTAGGCCCTCTATGGGCCGTTAATGACTAATATTTATTTATTTTTTTTATTTTGGTTTCGGCCCTTTATTTCCATCTTAAGATACGGTTCATAGTTTCGTGGTTCCGATTGACAATCAAATTAAATGAAGGCATGAAAAATGTGCGGTCGTCGGGCAGTGAGTGTAAGAACCCACGCCTCCGTCGAGCTAGTGTCGCGTGTGGAAGCATGCCTGCTCACACCTCGCTGTCAGGACAGCCTAACTAACGCATAGAGGTCGATGGGACTGCAGTTCATCGCTTTCGTAAGGTAGGGTCAACTTCCGTTACAACTCTCTAGGTGCCCTATACTTATGTTTAAATATTTTTTAAATCCGCCTACTGACACACCCACAATTAAATAAAACAATTTAATTGAAAAACCAATATGAGCTAGGGAGGGTTTTTTTTACGAAAGCTTCGTTTTTTTTGATTAAATCCGTTAAATGTTATATAACGAAATATTTAGAGCATTCTTCACAATTCAACCATACTTAGACTTTTGTCACGTCCGCTTTTGAGGGATAGGAATAAGAATATGGTATCCAAGAGTTCGCCCAAGCGGACTGTAGCCCGTCCCTATGTTTTTATTTAAACTTTTATTCATTCGGTTTTGAATGCTTTCCGTTTCTCAAAAACGGGTAGGTATAACAATTTTATTTTATTTCTGATATTTGAAATACTTAGGGTGAAGGAAGGAAAAATACTCAGTTTTTTTCAACAGACTCGATAAACGGTATAGTTTCTCATAAACGGAGGATCTGATTTCAAAAAAAAAAACATTGTGATTTTTTACTAACAAGAAATGGGCCTACTCATATGACTAAAAAAATTATACTATTCAAAACATTCTAATAAAAGCCCTATTCTAAGGGTATATTAATTTTGACGCATAGTTTGTAACATACCTTAATATTGCCCGTAGACCCCTAAAAGTTACTATATTTATGATCAGCATCGATAGTAATGTCGATCTAGCCATGTCCGTCCGTCCGTCCGTCTGTAGCCAAAAATTAGGCCTTTAAACTGGACCTAGAGAGCTGAAATTTTAACCATATACTCTCTAGGGTCCCGAAATAATCAAGTTTACGAATTTTTGAAATCCGCCCACAGACACGCCCACAAACTCAAAAAAACTAAATTTTGGAAAAAATCGAATTTTGAGCTAGAAAGCTGAAATTTTGTATATATGATCTATGACTCCTAAAACTGCTCAGGATAAAAAATTTTCAAAATCCGCCCACTGACACGCCCACAAATAAATAAAACAATTTTTTTATAACCTATTCTAAGGGTATATTAATTTTTGAAAATCCAAAGTTTGAGCTAGGGAGCTGAAATTTATAATATATACTCTCTATGGGCCCTTTATGCTCATGTGTAAATATTTTTAAAATCAGCCTACTGACACGCCCACAATTTTTTTTGAAAATTCAAAGTTTGAGCTAGGGAGCTGAAATTTATAATATATACTCTCTAGGGGCCCTTTATTCTCATGTGTGTTTTTTTTTTAAATCCGCCTACTGACACGCCCACAATTAAATAAAACAATTTTATTGAAACACCTAAGTTTGAGCTAGGTAGCGTTTTTTTTGATAAAATCCTTTAAATGTTATATAACAAAATATGTAGAGCGTTCTTAACAATTCAACCATACTTAGACTTTTGTCACGCCCACTTATGAGGGATAGGAATAAGAATAGGGTATCCAACAGTTCGCCCAAGCGGACTGTAGCCCGTCCCTATGTTTTTATTTAAACTTTTATTCATTCGGTTTTGAATGCTTTCCGTTTCTCAAAAACGGGTAGGTATAACAATTTTATTTTATTTCTGATATTTGAAATACTTAGGGTGAAGGAAGGAAGGAAAAATACTCAGTTTTTTTCAACAGACTCGATAAACGGTATAGTTTCTCATAAACGGAGGATCTGATTTCAAAAAAAAAAAACATTGTGATTTTTTACTAACAAGAAATGGGCCTACTCATATGACTAAAAAATGTATTATGCTATTCAAAACATTCTAATAAAAGCGAGAAATGTGTTCGTTCGATCCAGTCGTGCGATGTATTTATACCCTATTCTAAGGGTATATTAATTTTGACGCATAGTTTGTAACATACCTTAATATTGCCCGTAGACCCCTAACAGTTACTATATTTAGGATCAGCATCGATAGTAATATCGATCTAGCCATGTCCGTCCGTCCGTCCGTCCGTCGGCAAAAATTAGGCCTTTAAACTAGGCCTAGAGAGCTGAATTTATAACCATATACTCTCCAGAGTCCCGAAATAATCAAGTTTACGAATTTTTGAAATCCGCCCACAGCCCACAAACTCAAAAAAATACAATTTTGGAAATCGAATTTTGAGCTAGAAAGCTGAAAATTTTTTGTATATGATTTATGACTCATAAAACTGCTCGGAATATAAAATTTTCAAAATCCGCCCACTGACACGCCCACAATTAAATGAAACAATTTTTTTGTAAAACCAAAATTTGAGCTAGTGAGCTGAAATTTATAATATATACTCTCTAGGTGCCCTTTAAGCTCATGTGTAAATTTTTTCAAAATCCGCCCACTGACACGCCCACAATTTAATATCAATTCTTTTTGCAAATCCAAAGTTTGAACTAGGTAGCTGAAATATATGATATATACTCCTAGGGGTCCTTTAGGCTCATGTGTTAATTTTTTTTAAATCCCACAATTAAATAAAACATTTTATTGAAAAACCAAAGTTTGAGCTAGGGAGCGTTTTTTTACAAAAGCTTCGTTTTTTTTTTGATAAAATCCTTTAAATATTATATAACAAAATATGTAGAGCGTTCCAACAATTCAACCATACTAAGACTTTTGTCACACATACTTATGAGGGATAGGAATAAGAATAGGGTATCCAACAGTTCGCCCAAGCGGACTGTAGCCCGTCCCTATGTTTTTAAAATGAGTTTTCCTACGTAAGACTGTGAAACTAACTTGCAGTTTCTGTGCCTACTAAATGTGGTATTTGCTGTCATTTCGTTTCATATACCGATTTACATTATTATCTTAACAGAACAAAAATCAAATTTATTTCAAAACCTAATTTCAGCTGGCCACGTCTTTTAATCCTATGGGGTATCATTGCACATTGCATCAATAACCACACCTACGAAATGTTCATTGTGTTTCCATTAAAAAATTACTGTTGCCTCGGGGGAAATATTTAAAAAGAAAACTTTCTATACCTATATGCACGTTGTTCTATGTTCGGTCCCAGCGCTACCGAATGGAACGCATTTCATTCCGATTTCATTAAAATTTTCGAGTACCTACAACAGCTGAAATGAATTTCAGGCCCATGGCGGCGCCATCGGTCGGTCGGCGAGTAACAAAGAACAAGCATTTTACCAAGAAAAGTTTTCCGCTTCGTTTTTAATGCGAGCACCTCTGCGCCTTTGAGCGTCATTCAGTTGGCAATGTTGTTCGTGTCGCATTAAAAACTATTTTCCCATAGAAAACGGGTTTTTTTTTCGTTAACTTCAGCCCGAGTTCTTCATTTTGATCCACTTGGAAGGACTGAGAACATCGGAACGATATAAACATCAGCGGTGCCATGTTGTGAAGCATAAAATATATTTTTTCCGCCTTGTATCTCACGCTCATAGTTCCTTGAACATTCATTTCTAAAACAGGATCTCCAGGACACAGGAAGCAGGAATATTGTACCCATCTGTGAAAATTGCTGGAAAACTTATAAGTTTGTTGTTAGGAAAAGTTTGTTTGGCATTTTTTTGCTCGTCCTTTAAGTCCTGTACGATATGCAACTCATGTGGGTGGCAGAAGAGGTGATGATGAATCTACCCAACTGCGGTTTTGCACTCTTGCACGCGTAAGTGTGAAAAAAACGACTGGTGGTTCTGCTTTCACCCTTTTAGGGATAAATGAATGTTAATGCGATTTCTTCGAAAACCTAGCACCACCAACCGATAGTTTGGCTCATGTTGCGGTGTTAAGAGGCGGAGGAGAGTTCATTAAATTAGCTTCACTAGACTGAATTCTAGTGTTTGCTCGTCTTCCTTCCAACTCTTGCCATGTGTTTTTCGCAGGGCGGTGGCTCCGTGGAAAAGGGAACAACCTGACAGTTGTGTGATAAGTTTAAGAAGGTTTTGATATTTGATGATGTGCTTAGAATTAAATTAGGAAAGTTTCAGAAGCAGGAAGTATTGCTTTGATTTTCCAGGAGAATGATTGTAGTCATTGATTAAAAAGTATGTTAGGAGTCTTGAAGTTGGAAGTGGTAATTAGAAATATATAAGGATAAGAATATAGAGTTTGGAAAGGAAAGGGGAGAAAACTGCCAAGGAAATTATTGGAGGGTATACGAACAGACAGACAGCCGTGCCAATAAGATGACTGATGTTCTTGATGGAAATTAAAATGAAATCTTACCAGACTACGCAGAAGCCATATGAGTGCCTTTTTTAGGCTTGTGGAATACTTGTGGTTGGAACAAGAGTTCAGAGAATCAATTAAAATACTCAGCGCAAGGTGATCTGATCATATATGTATGTATGTAAATTTTATTTTTATAGTATACATTTCTTTTGGGAATCTCGATTCTAACGAATTGTTAAAAAACCCTTCGGGTCGGGCGGGGCTTGTAAAATAATTAAATGCATGACTAATATCGTAAGCTTCTAGACGATCTAAACAACTCTGGGTTCAGCACGTAGGCGGGATGCCGATGAACAAGTTATCATCATAAGAAGCAGGCATAGACCAAGGTTAACGTGTCTTTGACGAAATGTCTTGTTAATTGTTGGTGTCACCTGGTGTCAAAATGCTGAGAAGTCCCAACAAGCCTAAAATGTCCGGCTTTTTTACTTACTTTACTTAATGAGCTCCCGGCCCTTGAAGAGTCTCTGCCTGACACACTATAGCCTTTCATCTCTGCGATCCCGTGCATGCTGCTTGCAGTAGTCCTGACCGAGCGCTCTGGCTATGTTCTGGTCTATAAAACGGAGGTTTGGTCTTCCTTGCCTTCTCGAACCTGGGTTCTGGGAGTCGCTGAAATTGGCTGGGGAATTACCTCCAATCGCTTGTGAATGGGGCAGATCCTAAGTAGTCGAAGTGACTTAACTAATGTGGATGTATTTTGGAACAGCTTATAGAGTCTCTTCTCCTTCATTCGCCCTCCTCGCACACAGGACCAAATATTCGACGGAGTATTTTTCTTTCGAATGAACCCAACATAAAGCAAACATTTTTGCAGAGTGCCTTGGAGACGTCTTTAAACCTCATGAAAGGTTACCAAAGAAATTAAAGAAGGCATACAAAAAACGTCCCAGGGTTTGATTATTACAGGGGAATTTTAAAAGTATTTCCAAGAAAGGATTAGAAAAACTAGTGCAGATTATAAATGCTCCATTCGAGTTAAGATATGTGTCAATCATGTGGAAGGTCGCGGAGGTAATAACGATACCAAAATTAGGCACACCATCCTGCGAAGTAACCTCATATCACCCAATATCGATACTACCAACGTTGTCCAAGTTATTCGAAAAAATGCTGGTAAAACGCGTGCAAAAAATAATTGATGAAAAATCGCTACTCCCAATTCGACAATTTTGATTGAGAGTTCTCTCATGATTGTTGTCGGGGACACACACATTCTTGATAACAAAATACATCAATAGTCAAAAAGTTTGATTTTCATTAAAGTAAATCCTTTAAAATCTTTCAAAAATGATGTGCAGTGTTTGCAACCTAAAACTGGATAGATTGGTCAGTAAAATCAATTGTATAATTTGCAATCAAATTTTTCATGCAAAGTGCAGCAATCTCACAAAATATTAAATCGATTTCATGGTGGGAAACAATAACAGTTTCAAATGTTCTGCTTGTACTTCGCAGCGGAGAGTGTCTCTTCGTTATGATTGCACTCCCATTGTGTAGCCAAGTAATGTCTCGTCATCTTCAGTTATTAATTCACCTACTGCTGTGACTTATAATCATAATACTCCATCCGCACCTAATTCTGTTTCAGAGGCTTAGCTACATGCTACAAACAGGAACAACAAAAGTCGTAAGACAATAACACTCTAGTCTTTGTACAATGAAATAATGAAACTGCAACAGATGAATGGTGATGCTCTTGCGAAGATTGGTGCATTGGAGGAACACAATGCTGCACTCCTCTCGAAGATTAATTCATTGGAAATTAAATTGAATATTTCGGAATAAAAGGAAAGAGTATGTAACATTGACATCGTTTGTATTCCGGATGCTAAGAATTCGAATGCACAGGAGAAAGTAATTGAATTGATCAGTGAAGGGGTAGGAGAAAACAGTGATGCAAATCACATCGAGCTGTGCTACGTGAAAAATATCAACGGGAAAGACAGACGAAATTCTCCCAACAACATCGTCTGTGTCAAATTTACTTCGCTCACAACAAAAAAATTAATTACGGACAAGGTGCGAATAAACCGAACTCTTTTAAGGAAGTTTTTGGCACCAGAAGCAAAATATTCATAAACGATTCCTTAACATCCTATACGAGATCTCTTCTACGTCACGCAAAAAAGCTTAAAATTGAGAATAAACAGAAGTTTATTTGGATTAATAGCTCGAATGTACTTGTCAGGAAAGAGGGAGGAGGCAATGTTTTTTTTGAAGATTTCTCTAAACACTGTTTAATCTAATTAATTGATTATACTATGTATCTTTACTCATTCATGAATATGCATAATATTATTAACAGTTTTCATTTTCCTTCAAGTAATAATCTACCTACCTAGCGCTGGCTTGTCTTTTTTACGTCGCAATTGATTCTTCTCGGCCCACTAAATTACCCTCAACAAGTTTTGCAAGACACAAATCATTAATCTAAAGTGGAGAGAAAAGCAGGAGGCCAAAAATTACCCCTGCGGAACTCCAGCATAGGTTGGAAAAAAAAAAGGTGTGAGCCACGCTGCACTCACGGTATAGTTGATGTGTAAACATGTAGGCTCGTCAGTGTTGCATGTGGAAATATCACAGAGGTTGTGGTTTTGATAAACAAGAGATTTGGGTATTGTATTGAAATAAAACCATGATATATATTTAATGTCAACGACAAAATTTATTTAATGTTTGACCGAACAAATAATTGGTTTGTGAAAGCTGAAGTAGGAGACGTACACCGTCGACTCAAGTGTGTCGATGTACCGGGAAAATATAGCATCGATTGTCGTTTAAGTGACATTCTTAAATCGGCTATCGGTTACCGAAGTACAAATCGATATTTTTCCTCTTACCTTCAACTGATGTACAACAAACTACAAGCTATACAACCTCAATTATTCAAAACAAATCTACTTCCACACAACTTTCCGGTGTTTCGTAAGGACATAATAATCTCTAAAATTGAACATACATAATTAATAAAAAAAAATAACGACACGCGGTTGTTCTCAAACGGTCACCATCTACGTACTAACCGCGCCAAACGTCGTTTAATTGCGGTGATAATTGAACATACATAATTAATAAAAAAAAAAACAACGACACGCGGTTGTTCTCAAACGGTCACTCATCTACGTACTAACCGCGCCAAACGTCGTTTAATTGCGGTGATCTGTCGAGCAGCGATTAACTCACGTGGTAATGAAAATCTGCCGATGACGAAATGTGACGAAATCTGGAGATGATGGTGACGCTAGATATTTCCAACTAGCCTCTACCGAGAAAAAATATATTTACACATCAACGAGAGCAAAAATTTTTACACATTAAAATTTTTTTTTCTAGACATAGAGTTTTTAACCACAGTTCCATCAAAGTGAAAATAATCTTTCAATTTTATCGATTATTATGCGGCACTGAGTCAAAGGGTTTTGACAATCAATCATAGCCGGCGTAGATTTCTTGACGAATATCATTAACGATTTTTAAGAGAGCTGTTGTGCAACTGTGTTTCGCGGCATCCGGCCTGAACCGCTGAAAGCACTTTATTGGCAGCCAAAATCGGGTATCTGTTGTATTGTGTTGTATCCTGGAAGAGGCAATCGCCCAACAAAACCGCCTCCTCCTGACAGAAATTTTTATGGCGGCGGGAACTAACACAACTAAACAAACAAAAGTGTTTGTGAGAATCATGCAGTGGGGTCATCAGTAGATGACAAGCACTAAGACCTTATGGTCCATTTTTTTTAATGTTTTTTTTTTTTATTATAATTTGCATGCGCTAAAGGGAGTACCCTTATAGTGGAAACCACAGCGCAGGCATTTTGTTAGTTGCTGTAAGTAGCTGCTCGCAGCATTGCCTATTTCTGGGTGCTACTTACTGTATGAAAGAATAGAAGGATCAGAAAGAAGTTTGGTGCGATGGGATTTTTTTCTCAACAGGTGGCGCCTAAATTGCTTTAGGGAGATCTGTTTTTGTTGTGGGTATTCAATTTATAAAAATCATGGCCCTGGTCATAGTTGTCCGCTGACTGCTTACGGGCGATTAGCAATTGAGCCAGTGTCAGAGAACCTGCCAGTGGCGTTGGCAAGCGAAGGATACTATCGAGCTCTATATCACCCAACTCATCTTCCAGGACGAATTGTTTATCTAGAGTATTGAGCCTGGTTCTGGCGAAAGCAGGGCATTCACACATATCAGTTGGTTCAAAATGTTTTAAAAGCTTTGAAAATAAAAGGAATCCCAAATATTGGTCGATATTCTTTTACTTGCGGAACTATATATTTTATAAACTGGAACAATTTAGAAGGTTGTTGAAATTGAATTGAAGGTATAATTGTGAAAGGGAATTATAAGTGATAAGGTAATTATAATTTCTTTTGAATGCAAGTCATCCAGTCCAATAGCTTCTGATTTGATTCCGTAGACTATTTTGATTAAGATCAGATGAGTTACTGCCGTGGGAACCTCCAGCATGTTCTGCAACTCTGGCGCTCTGGGAGGCACCAGCAAACAATATTCAATTTATTTACTCTTTTGTTAATACATGTTAACTTATTTATTATTTCGTTATATGTTAATTTATTTGTATACATCAAATTTTCTGTGAAAAACTATTTCTATGTTAATTTTTACTTTTGTTATTTATTTATTCATCCAGTTTTATTTATTATATTTATTTCTTGGTTAAATATAATTTATTTGTCTCTTTAATTATTTCTATTTATTATTTAATCAATTTTCTAGTCATTTACTATTTATTTACGTACATAGCTAGTTATTAATATAATTATCAATATATTTTATTACTTTATTTTTATTAATTTTTTCGAGAAACCTAAATTGCTTTAGGGAGATCTGTTTTTGTTGTGGGTATTCAATTTATAAAAATCATGGCCCTGGTCATAGTTGTCCGCTGGCTGCTTATGGGCGATTAGCAATTGAGCCAGTGTCAGAGAACCTGCCAGTGGCGTTGGCAAGCGAAGGATACTATCGAGCTCTATATCACCCAACTCATCTTCCAGGACGAATTGTTTACCTAGAGTATTGAGCCTGGTTCTGGCGAAAGCAGGGCATTCACACATATCAGTTGGTTCAAAATGTTTTAAAAGCTTTGAAAATAAAAGGAATCCCAAATATTGGTCGATATTCTTTTACTTGCGGAACTAGATATTTTATAAACTGGAACAATTTAGAAGGTTGTTGGAATTGAATTGAAGGTATAAGTGTGAAAGGGAATTATAAGTGATAAGGTAATTATAATTTCTTTTGAATGCAAGTCATCCAGTCCAATAGCTTCTGATTTGATTCCGTAGACTATTTTGATTAAGATCAGATGAGTTACTGCCGTGGGAACCTCCAGCATGTTCTGCAACTCTGGCGCTCTGGGAGGCACCAGCAAACAATATTCAATTTATTTACTCTTTTGTTAATACATGTTAACTTATTTATTATTTCGTTATATGTTAATTTATTTGAATACATCAAATTTTCTGTGAAAAACTATTTCTATGTTAATTTTTACTTTTGTTATTTATTTATTCATCCAGTTTTATTTATTATATTTATTTCTTGGTTAAATATAATTTATTTGTCTCTTTAATTATTTCTATTTATTATTTAATCAATTTTCTAGTCATTTACTATTTATTTACGTACATAGCTAGTTATTAATATAATTATCAATATATTTTATTACTTTATTTTTATTAATTTTTTCGAGAAACCAGTTTCATATCTTCAAATATAAATATATATCTTCTAATTTTTCTTCCAATATGAGGTTTTGTATTCGTTGTTTCCTCAGTACTTAATTTTTTTTCTTTACTATTTACATTTAAATACTTATATACAACTATTCAGTAGAAAGATACACTCTTGTAAATCACATCTCTTTAGAACATTGTTAATTGTGCGATAACACACTCTAATTTTTTAAACGAAATACATATATCTGTTTATCTTAGCATCAGAGATTGGATTAATGTTTTTTTGGTAATGCCTAGAGATTTAATATTTCTCCAAAGTTCTTGAGATTGCTAAATTTTGAGCTGTAAAATATACATCCGGACTTCATTCACCTTGTTAATGAGTTTCTCGTACTCCAACCACAAAGTTTAAGAACAAACTCCTAAAAGAACCGTACGACAATACGAGTAACCCAAATAGGAGGAATAAAACGGTTTCTTTAGGAGTTTTAACTGGTCGTTATGTTTCCTCGATAGTGCTGTGGATGCTGCTGATATGAATGTATGAAATTCTGTATCCCTAACAGTATAAAGAGTGTAGCAATCCCTTGTACACAACAAAATATAAAACTAAAAAAAGGAAGCAAAATTTAATATTACATTCATGTTTTTTTAAAAGGTAACGTAAGCTTTTTTAAGCTTACGTCAAATCCTTAAAGCGCCACAGTTTCCTTGAGAAATATTCAAGTATCCACTGTAGTTGGTAAACGTGTTTTTTACAGCTCTGACTGGCTCTTCCGGCATTTTTAAGCTTACACACAGTCTCATTTTACCAGCAACCGTAGAGAGTGTTAACTATCGCTTGAAGTGTGTCTCAACGTATCGAAAAAAAACGACAAATTAATTATCTGCGCTCTTAAACCAACGTAATTAGTAAAATTACTAACGGGCGATTGTTTGTTGAATTTTGGATTTTTTTTTTATAAAGAAACAAGGTAAGCACGTGACCTCAAAACTAAAAATTTGACTACTAGTCTCAATTTCTCGACTACCATAGACACGTGCAAGACATCAATCCGAAGACATCTACTTTAATAAGCTGAAGTCTTATTCAGTGGAGTCTTGGAACTATTAACGGAGCCACAAGCATCATTTCCCCGACATCATTTAGTGGAAAATAGGGAAAGAGTCTTGCACGGCTTGATCAACCCACGTTATTTGGAACACCAAGCGTGAGCAGTTGACAAACTGAACAACGGCAGTCCTAGCGCTCCCTCGAAGGAATCTCTGCAATCTCTTCAGCCTGATCCACAGTTCCTGCATGATATTACTTGCACCAGGTAAAAGTGATAGAAAAAAAAAACTCCCCTACCCAAAGATAATTATAAAGAAAATTTTCCAAAAGATAGATTTACTAGAAAAAAAAGAAAAAGAGAAAAAAAATTAAATTTTAAGGTTTTAAAATACATACGTGTAATTTTACCTTAGTCTACCTAACCTAATTTAGCCTAGTGCCTAACCTTTTAAAAAGTGCAAAAATTTTAATTTCATCAAAACAAAATAACATACTGCAGAACAGCTAAGTCATCAGCGATCCAGAGTGCACTCCTGATTTGCGGTTGATCAAGGTAAGCCCCAAAACATACTTTTTCTATATTTTCATACATAATTTTTGCACATTTTGTTGGTTATGATATCGCCGTATGTGCGAATTTAAGTTTTCATCTACCTTTTTGATATATTTGATTTCCACTTACAAAATTAAACTTATCTATTCTAAAACATTAAACTATTAAATATATTTACCTACCTACTATCTAAAATATCTAAAATATGAAAATGTTGATCTGGCTAGTGATAAGAGTTTAACGATGTTCTTATATCGGGTATATTATGTGTCTATTGAATTATTTTGAATATGTTTTGAAATCGGTTATTTTTGGTTCAACAAAAACATGAAGTTTTGTTGCAATCGCTTCTTAAACATGGCTTTTTAGATTTCTTTTGATGGTGTGACGTGGTATCAGTCGTGATTTAAATCGGAGCGTGTGAAATCTAGGGGGTTGCTTAAACACAAATAGGCAAAGCAACCAAGGTGCACTTTACCAGGTGCATTAAAGGGCGGGTAAGACCTGTAGCAAAGCAAGTATCTTCGTCGCCAGTACACCAGGCAATTTTGAGTTATCTTTGTTCATGGGCGCATCTCTTTCTTAGGCACGATAATCATTTTGGTAGTAGGTTAGTGACAACAAGATCCCCCCCATCTGACGAGCTACTGCCGTGCATAGCCAGCGTGCCACCAGTTGTCACAATGGAAGCATACACCGTAACCCTGCCTGCCACAAGAGTATCGAACCTAAGTTAAACGCGTGGTGTGGCTTGAGCTGCAGAGTGGCCATCAGGTTTAAAGTGGAAAGCTTTCGGTTATCTAAGGCCTACCCGTCCGAGAAAAACCGAAAAAAGTTTAAGCGATCCAGAAATGACTGCAATGCCCACAACAATCGTGTCAAATTCCCCGACGACTTTTGGTCGTTTGTTAAAAACTTTAAGAATTCGGTCTCGTTTTTATCCCGACACTTATTTATAATGACACTCCAGCTGTCAGCTCTTTAGATAAAGCCAAACGGTTTGCTGCTCACTTTGCAGTTAGCCCAACGTTTCCAGATTGTGCTCTATCTCCTACTGTACTCGAGCGTGTAATACACCATGGGACAAATCCACTTTCGCACTCCAACAGTGGCAAGAGTACTTCAAGATCTCAACATGCACATATCCGCTGGTAAAGATGTTATTTCCCCCATCGTTCTAAAGAGGTGTTCTTCTACGCTTGCAAAACCATTGCGTAAGCTTTTCTGTCTATCCTTTTTTCAGCATTTGTCCAGCCTAGAAAAGGCGAATCCACTTCTGCTTCCTCCTATCGACAAATGCCACTAACGTTCCTTCTTTCCAAGGTCATGTAAACGATGATAAACCGCCAGCTTCTGAAACAACTCGAATCCCAAAAACTTCTTTATGACCGGCAGTATGGTTTTTACAGCAACAGGTCTAGTGGTGATTTGATGACTTATCTTACCGAAAAGTGGAACCAATCTCTTCACCATGGTGCTGAAAGGAAGATCGTTGGGCTTCGTTGATGATAGTGCGCTCAGCTTTTCATATGCGTTTCCAGATTCACGTCCCTTCTCATTGAAATCCGACCTTTATAGTATACGTAATAGGGGAACAACCAATAGAGTGGAATTCAATAGTCGTCATGCTAGGAATGCACATGGGTACACCCTTAAGCCTGTATCCAGGAGTACAGTGAAATACAAGGAATCGTTCCTTAGCCGTACCAGACGAATGTGAAATGCTCCACTATGCTCTATCTTTCCTTCGCATCACAATTTAGAAACATTGAAAATAAACATGCATCGGTATCTCCTCTCTCTCTCTCTTATACAATCCAAATCTCACTTCTGCCCGCGCTGTGTAAGTATTTACATTATAAGGGTACACAAAATCCGGTTTCGCGCTTTCAAATTATAAAAATAAAACTGACTTTTTAAAATTAATCTTGTTTAGTTGATTTACGATAAAGTTATCTATAAGGGTACTTTCAGAAAAATGAGATATCGCGTAAGGGATACAATAGTTGCCTGCCAACCATAAGGAAATTTTGACTTTAAACAAGCGTAGCTATCTTTTTTGAAACGTGATTTTAATATGTTATACATTTATATATTGCTTAAGGAATTTAGTTTTTACTAAAAATTCACTTCTTCAAGCTAATGGAATGCAATTTACAAGTCTCTCAAAAACTACAGTAGTTGGCATCCCTGTACAGTGTTTGGCACTCTACGGAACTACAGTTGTTGGCACCGAAAAATCAAATAATAACTATACCTCACTTTCATTTTGCTCTAGGAATTCTTTGACGACGCTTAAAACATCAGGCTTTCGCTTTGGAAAACCATCCAATTAACAATTGTTGCCTGCTCCTCTTTCGATTAAATTGGAGACGGGTCATGACCGTTAAAAGTGGCACCAAGGCGAAATGGAATAGTTGATCTTGGTATGCCGTGGAATTCCGAAGCTCTCTTCCTTGAAAACTGTCCTCCTTTTATTGCCAAAAGAGCTAGTTAGAGCCGATCCTCCTCATAACTTTTCTTGTGTTTAGGCATTTTCAAAAATCTGAAGCAAATAACCGTCGTAAAGTACAGTTGTTGGCACCGTCAAAAGTACACTCATTGGCAGTGCCAACATCTATAGTCCCATATAAACAACTTATTGGTACCCCCTGGCAATAATTGAAGCTTATACTTTTGTGATACAGTTATTGGCACCTGTTAATGCCATTGTTAGTTTTGTATTGAAATTATGAATTTTATTTATAATGAACTTTATTATTATATCGAAAATTTTGTATTAATAGAATAGATCAATAATGATTTGAATTAAAATAACAAATCTAAAAAGTAGTATTGCAAAGTTAAATGTCAACCCTAAATATACGCTGAATTACGCTTTTAACTTAACGAATAAGACTTTACGCACTCTCTTGCTAAATTAAATTGTATCGAGTACAAAGTGTATAAATAGTTGAATAAGAACCACAGTGAAGACAAGAATCTTAGCAGCAAATTTAGAAATAAAGAAAAGAAAACCAGGCAAAGTTATTAACAAGAAATAAAGCAAAGTTCAAATACGAGTATAAAGGAAAACATTATATTTTATTTAAAAGAAATTTGAAGTGTGAAAACTATCACATTAAACATTGGTGCCGAAACCCGGGAATAATTTGTATTCCAAACATAAAGTTATACCTTAGGAGCTGTTACAGACAACTTCCTACATAAATTTCAACAAACGAGATCGTTTTCAACAAATCTCTTGGACGAACAAGAATTCGGTCTAAGAAAAAACCCTAAAGACGGCGATCGTGGTAAATTAATTGCATCCACAGTTTAATTTATAAATTCAATTGCAGTGCAATTTTTTGAAGTGGTTTATGTTGGATACATTTGCGTTGGCCTGGCTCTATTAATTTGTTGCTGTTGGGTTGCTGTTGTGGGTGAATTTGAGAAGCAATTGGTCGCATAATTATTTTATTGATTTATTGATCGTAGGATTTCTCCTGCATTGCATAAAAGCTTTTGTCAGCTATGGCACATCTAAGCAACCCGGTGGACGATGCTAAAAATAAAGATGAAGCATCGCAAAGTGAAAGTACTCGTAGTTTGTGAAAAACTTTAGCTGATTTGAAAGCGTTGCGATCATCTTCGAAGGGAAATTTGATCCGGACGAGAAATCTTATCATGCACAAGGGAAGTACGTTGTCGGAACCTGAATAAGAGTGTCGACTAGGAATATTAGAATAGTACTTTAAGCAGAGTTTAAATGTTCAAACATCTATTGAGAGGTTTAATAATTCGGACGATGAAAGCGCTAATGAGGCTTTTCGCAAGGAGGTGGAAGAGATTAAGGGACAATACTACTGGTGCTGATCAATTAAATGCAACGTATTTTTCGTAGCAACCTGGATCTCGATCAAAATTAGAACCCATTAAGCTACCTACGTTCTCTGGAAAATTCTCAGACTATCCAAATTTCATCGGTTTATTTACAAATCTCGTTCATAAAGACGACAGCCTCGACAGTCTGCAGAAGTTTAATTACCTGCTTAGATGTCTCTCTGGACCAGCATTGGATGCGGTAAGAGATTTTAACGTCGTTGGAACGAACTACTCGTATATGTATCAACAATCCCTTGAGAGATTGAAGTCTCGTTTTGATAATAAGACTCTTATATTTCAGGAGCATATCAATTGTTTGCTAGAGTTTAAAAGCATTTAAAAGCAAACCATTTCAATAAGAGTTGCACTAAATCGGATCAGCCGAGCTTTCATTCTACTGGAAAGAAACATTTTCGAAAGGGCACGGGCACGACTTTATCTGCAGAGCGTTCACAATGTGAATACTGCCAGTCGTTGGAACATTTCGTTGATTCGTATCCAGATTTTCTTAGCTTACCAGTGGGAAGGAGGTTCCTGGAAGTTAAAAAACGAGTCCTTTGTGTGAATTGTCTGGAAAGGGAACATTCTGTTCGGCATTGCACGAAAATAAGATGCGCCATCTGCTCCTTACCACATCATAAATTGCTTCACAGACCGTAAAAGACGGAGATGTAGTTGGCCAAGGAACATCCAATTCAGCTGCCCTAGTAGGCAGATCGCCTAACCAAACTATATTAGCCACAGCGATTCTTCTGATAAAAGATAGTTTTGGAAGATATCAACCTGTCCGCGCCTTGTTGGACTCGGCCTCTCAGTTAAATTTTATAACGGAGAGTATGGCACAAAGATTTAGACTACCAAAATCAAGGTCTGAGATAAAAATTAGCGGAATAGGGAATGAAGTTACAAATGTTCGACACACTACTAAAACAGGGTGTAAATCAAGAGTTTCGGAGTTTAAAACTGAATTAGAGCTGCTCGTCATCAGAAACATTACTCATCTTCAGCCTAGCCAATCGTTTAAGGTAGATAGGTGGAAGATACCTAAAAATATTGTTCTAGCGGATCCCAATTTTAATGAGGCGGCAAAAGTTGATTTGTTGATAGGAACAGATCATTTCTTTGAACTGTTAGCGATTGGGCAGATCAAATTAGAAGAGAAACTTACGCTTCAAAAGACTCTTTTTGGATGGCTCGTATCAGGCTCACATGATTTATCATACACATCGAATGCACAGTGTGCTTAGTAGGAAGTCAATAGGATTTAAAAGACGATCGTCTACAAGATTTTGTTGAAAAATTTGGGAAATTGAAAACTACCCCACCATTTCTAAAATTCTTAAGCCGGAAGAAAAAACTTGTGAGGAACATTTCATAAACACGGTTAAAAAAGACGGGGAAGGCAGATTTGTTGTCAGTTTTCCGTTTAAAGAAGATCCAGCAGCATTAGGCGAATCCTTTGAGATTGCTAGAAGGAGGTTTCTGGCTTTAGAAAAAAAGACTTGAGAAGAATGACGTGGTAAGAAGTCAATACACCGAATTTATGAAGGAATATGAGAATCTTGGGCACATGGAAGAAGTTCAGGTTGATAAGGTTAAAAATATGAAATACTTTTGTCCTCATCAGTACGTACTTAGACCAGATTCCTCGACAACAAAACTTAGGGTAGTCTTTGATTGCAGTGCGCAAACTTCATCCGGTGTCTCCCTTAATGATATCCTAAGGAAAGGTCCTACAATGCAGGACGATCTTTACTCTATCATCTCACGGTTTCGTTGTTACAAATATGCATTAACGGCCGACATTTCAAAAATGTATCGGCAGATACTTATGGATCCAAAGGATCGCAAGTATCAAGGCATTCTCTGGAGAGCCAGGGGCACAGATTCGTTGAAAGTGTACCAGTTAAACACCAGTTAAACCTATGGAACTACGTCCGCTCCATATTTGGCAACTCGTTGTCTAAACGCGTTATCCGAAGAAGGGGAGTTGGCGTTTCCATTAGGTTCGAAGGTGCTTAGCGAAGATTTTTATATGGATGATTTAATCAGTGGAGGAGACTCGCCAGAAGAGATTTTTGGCATATATGAGGAAGTAAGAACCCTTTTGCAGAGTGCCGGTTTCGAACTCCGAAAGTGGTGGACGAATGAACAGACATTGTTGGAAATCGTTCCAGAAATTTACCGAGAGAAACCGCTCAGAATAAATGATGCGGATATAATAAAGACCCTTGGAATCAAGTGGTATCCATCCGTAGATGAGTTGCAGTATGTTGTTCCAGAATTGCAGTCGCAATTTAAAATAACAAAGCGCGTTATTCTGTCCGAGTTATCCATGTTGTTTGACCCATTAGGACTCATTAACCCAGTAGTTTGCAGAGTCTGTGGGTAAAAGAGACGGATTGGGATGAATCAGTTCAATCCAGAATCATCACAGAATGGGAAGCATTTAGAGATCGTCTGAAGGAGTTGGAGAAGATCAAAATTCCACTATTAAAACATATCATAACATAGCTTTGAGACCAAGCAATATTCAACTGCATGGATTCTCGGATGCTTCGTTGCGTGCTTATGGTTGCTGCGTTTATTTGAGAACCGTCGACGAAAGGGAACAGGTCTCTTGTAACTTGGTTACCGCAAAGTCCAGAGTAGCTCCAATTAAAACGCAAAGCCTCCCTAGGTTGGAATTGTGTGCAGCTGAAATGTTGGTTTCGCTAAATTCAAAGATTCTGCCAAGTTTCTCCCACCTAGCTGAAGAGATTTACCTCTGGACTGATTCTGAAATTGTGTTGTGTTGGCTCTCAGCGCATCCGTCTAGTTGGGAAGTATTTATTGCAAATCGAGTCTCGAAGATACAAACTGGTTTACCACAGGGTGTTTGGAAATATGTTAACACAAAACAAAATCCGGCAGATATTGTATCCAGAGCAGCATTCGCGGATAAATTAAACGAAAGTATCTGGTTTTCGGGTCCTAAATTTCTTAAACAATCGGAAGAGATGTGGCCTAAGCAAAAAGATTTTTCCTTAATCGAAAAGGATACCCCTGTCAAGCGGAAATGTAATGTGGTTCTGTTGTCAAAACCGGTTGAGGAGACCTTTGAAGAAAACTATTTGCGTTTCAATGACATCAAAAAGACAGGCAGAATATTTGCCCGTGTCCTTCGGGTGCTTACAAAATACGAGTATCGCAAAAGAAAGGAAGTCAGTCAGGAGCTGGGTTTTGATGAACCAATTAGAGCGAGTTTTAATGATCTTCTAAAAGCGGATGAGGTTGACGACGCCTTATTAAGGATTGTGTGGAATATCCAGCAAAAAAGTTTTCATGATGAAATTCACCAACTTGAGAAAGGAAATATGATTAGTCCATCGAGTCGCGTCAAAAATCTTAATCCCTTCCTTGACGGTGACTCATTTAAACTCCTCCGAGTGGTTGGGCGTCTGCTGAATGCGGAAATTCCCTATTGTACTAAATTTTCCATCCTTGCCTTCTTTCTAAATGTAGTCCTTTTGTCAAAAACCTGTTTGTGCATTTACATAATAAACATTATCATGCAGGTCCACAAGCTTTAGTTGGAATCGTGAGACAGAGGTTTTGGGTGATTGATGCTCGCCGGCTAGCGAAGCAGGTCGTGGATGGCTGTCTGGACTGTTTTAAACACAAACTAAAGATGTTGGAGCAAATAATGGGACTACAACCTGCAAGACCGTTTCAAAAGACTGGCGTCGATTTTGGCGGTCCATTCCAAACGACTCATAAGCTGAGAGGGCAGCGAACGACCAAGTCGTACATAGCAGTCTTCGTTTGTTTTGTTGTAAAGGCTGTTCATTTGGAGGTCGTGTCAGACCTATCCCTATCCAGCGAAGGTTTCATTGCGGCTCTTAAGAGGTTCGTTGCAAGAAGGGGTTTGTGCCAAGATTTATACTGCGATAAGGGTACACACTTTGTTGGAGCCCGCAATCAGCTCGAGGAATTTAGGCGAAAATTCCTATAACAGCAGATGGAAGCGAAGATCAGCGATTGGTGTGCGGCAGAGCGCATACAGTTTATGGGAGGCGGAAGTGAAGTCGGCAAAAAATCATCTGGTTCGTACTCTCAGTGAAGCCTATCTGACCTTTGAAGAGCTGTCAACCGTGGTGGCGGATGTCGAAGCCATTTTGAATTCTCGGCCGATGTATTCAATGTCCAGTGACCCGAGTGATTAGCAAGTGCTTACTCCTGGGCATTTTCTAATTGGCGCACCGTTGAATGCAGTTGTCGAACCAATGGCCACTGATTATAAGATGTCGGCGTTGAAGAGATGGCGACGGTTGTCACTGATAAAGCAACACTTTTGGAATCGATGGTCCAAGGAGTATCTTGTCAGTCTACAGAAGCGTGCCAAATGGCAAACTACAGCTGAAAATATCAAAACCAACACCCTTGTCTTAGTTTGGGATGATAACTCACCTCCGCAACAGTGGCTTTTGGGGAGGATTACAAACTTTGTTGTATCCTCAGATGGTAAGGTGCGCGTCGTTGATGTAAAAACCAAAAAGGGAATCATTCGCAGAGCAGTTCATCGATTGGCAGCACTTCCTATAGATAATTGAAGATATCCCTTAGATACTTCAAGGTGGGCAGAATGTTAATGCCATTGTTAGCTTTGTATTGAAATTATGAATTTTATTTATTATGAACTTTATTAATATATCGAAAATTATGTATTAATAAAATAGATCAATAATGATTTGAATTAAAGTAACAAATCTAAAAAGTAGTATTGCAAAGTTAACTGTCAACCCTAAATATACGCTGAATTACGCTGTTAACTTAACGAATAAGACTTTACGCACTCTTTTGCTAAATTAAATTGTATCGAGTACAAAGTGTTACGAGTATAGTTGAATAAGAACCACAGTGAAGACAAGAATCTTAGCAGCAAATTTAGAAATAAAGAAAAGAAAACCAGACAAAGTTATTAACAAGAAATAAAGCAAAGTTCAAATATAAAGGAAAACATTATATTTTATTTAAAAGAAATTTGAAGTGTGAAAACTATCACATTAAACAGCACCCCTCTTATTTAATATACTAGCAGGTAATTGGAATATTGAAACTTCAATTAATAATATTTTATATATTGCTATTTCAAATAGCTAAAGTTTCTTCTTATTATTCTTATTTCGAGAATTTCAGAAAAAAACTTTACTTATTAAAATTCACAAGATTTAACACTAAAAGAAATTGCACTGATAGGTGTTTGCTTTTTGATTTACGAATATCGACTAAAGAGAGCCTTTAATTTAAAAAATGCAGAAAAATGTTACAAATTTATTATATTTTTGGAAAAACAAAAATATTCCTCAAAAGAAGTAACTGGAACAGAGCAAATTGCTATTGAACAGAGAGGTGTCAACTACTGTATCAAAAAAAGGGTGTCCACTACTGTATTCGTTACGCTCATGAGCCCAAGGATTATGTTAAGTCTATCGTAAATGTTGTTAAATTAAATAATAATTAAACTCTCAATACATAAAAACTGAATACTAACACGTAAAAATACCGCGTCAGTGTGGACGGACGAGCGGATAAATATAGACTCGCACACGGAAACGGTATTCTGCAACTGGCACTGTGGTATGTGCTGTGAACACGCATGAAAATAACGCCTCAGTGTGAAGGGACAAGCGTTTACCGCTCTGGCTTTCGAGCCCCATAATCGGCCAAAGCTCAACCACATGCCTTGCAGCTTGCAATGGGAAAATATATTCCTCCTGCTTTTCTACAGATTTTTCATCAACACAAACAATGCATCTTTGTAAGTCAGACTATTACGAAAACACCCAACTTTTCAACCAAACTGCGTTTTTGTTTTCAAATGGAACACCTCTTACAAACCAGAGTTCAGAAGCTTGTATAAAAGTTAATAAGGAGAACAGAAATTCAATATTGAGTCAAGATTCTACATAAATAAATATATGTCTCGAATCACCAATCACCAAATTGATTGGTAAATTTCATTATCCTTTCCCACTCAACGATGTCAGTTTCCAAACCCAGCCTTTAATCTAACTTAAATTATTGAACAAAAACCCTCCCGCCGTCCACATGAAATAAAAATCGATCGTCCCAACATCCGCTTCCACCTCGTATTTATCGTCCCCAAAATAAAGTTTTTCGATCGGCATACGTGTGACAGTGACAATACATTCTCAATTGCATTTGTTCAATGGATAATTTCTCCATTATATTGCGGCTTGTTCTCGTCTCTCTCCAATTAGCAGCGGTAAGACACAACATTCGAAAATGCCTATTCAAAGACTCACAGGATTCTGTGAATGAATAATTTGCTATCCTCTTGAATACAAAATTGAAAATGTCAATATGAAACGAGAAGACTGCCATGATTGGCAAAATCGTTGCCAATTTAACTCCGGCAAAATTACTTTCTGCGGTCGAGACGAAAAGAAAATATATTAATTTAGAGGGAATGGAGAAGGTTGACAAGGATATGCACAAAATTACAATGTGTCCCACCTGCCAAGATAGCAACTCGAAATTTCTATTTCAATCTAAAGAAATCGAATTAAAACTGAGTAATTGGATTTAGAAAAGTGCTTGCGACATGAGTGGAATTGTCGGTGATCAAGGGCATTGAAATGTGGAACGAGGGGCATTTTTTCCCGAAGTCTGGAGGGAACTTGTAATGTATAGAGTCATCAAACAAGAGGTGTCAATTTTAAGTTTCGACTGCTTGTGGGTAATCATCAATCAACTTCTCGCACAGCTATAGTGAATTTGATCGATAAATTTGAACATCTTGGACAGGTAATTTATGTGATGTTTCCAGCTCGAGTTCCTCTGTTAAGGTTAGCTGAAAATATTGCCACCATAGTCAAGAGTGTGGCCGAAAACCCATGTGTTTCCATTTCGAGACGACTATAGAAATTGGTCCAATCCGAAATCACTTTGAACTGCATTTCTCTTGGACTGTAAGGTTCACTTGCCACAAAAATTGAAGACAACAAACCACGCGAAACGCCGTACTATGTCCTCTTTCTTTCACGACCAGCTTATGATCTGGACTAACGTGATTATTGTCTTGTGATTGCTTCCACGTGAAGTGAGAGCTGCAGCTCCAGCGCTGTTTCACGGCTCGCCCCAACCGATCGTCAGCGCTCCATTTTCTTGAAGATATTCTTTCCCAAACTCTCTAAACAACTACAATCCATTCAAAATTAGCAATCGCCTCTCAAAAAAGGATTTAAAATCACTCCCAATCCTACAACTTAATGATTGGGTTTGCTTTGCTTGTTAATCCTCAACTTCAAGGACTGTTTTCCTGCTTTCCAATGGACACTTGCATTTCTTATCCATTAGTTATTTGACAATATAGTAGCTGGCAGCAGAGGAGCATTCACCCACCGAACAACACAACGAAACGAAGAAAATGTATGCATTTGGAATAAAGTTTATGCTTGCTCGTTTTATTGACATATTCCAAACAGAGGCAGAACGCCCAATAACAGGAAAAAGGACTTTATCTTGCATTTAAATAACATCCCCTTCCAAGCAGTTAAGTTATCGTTAAGGATGCTCCCGCGAGTGATTTTTTAAATTATTTACATCCGTGAACGCGACGCCATCTATTGTGTGACAGCATCATGTTTCTGATGATGATGCATCGGCGGCAGCAGTCCCAGATTGATAAGGTCGAAGCTATGAAAACATTATTCTTATGGAAGTGAACTGGAGTAGAGTGCTACATCGTTCAGAATCTTGCTTCACAAAAATAGGTTTAAATTCAACGGCAAACGATGGAGATTGCTGCGTCTTCATGAAAAATTTACGAATTGATTTCGCTTTGTAAGGCGACAACGACAACAAGGATGACGACAACGATGACTGTGATACGACTGGCAAGCTAGAAACACAATGAAGAAAACTCATTCGTTCCTTTAGGATTTGAAATGATAAGAATGTTGATGTGTTCCTTAGAAATTGCTCTTGTACTCCACGAAACTTCACTAGGACAACGAGACTGGGTTTTCATTTCATTTTTGTTAGTTTTACCCGTTTGCCTGCGAGCAAGCTCTATTTGGAGCATGAAATCAAATATATGTGAGCAAAGGATATACACAGCAAGAGCATAGTGGTTGTGCTGCTGCAATTTCTATTAAAAATTTACTCCACTCTCTTATGCCTTTCGCTGAAGGTTCTGTTTTCAGGTCCTTTCTGGGGTTTGCGAAAGTGGGAGCAAGTAGTTTTTGGAGGACAATTGAATTCGAATTTCGGTTTTAATACAGGAAGTTAGTAGCTGTCAGAGTTTGGAGAGAGGACTTCCTCTTTTTCTCTAAATATTTTATAGTGTTGTGGGAGTCTTCTCGTTCAGGTTGGAAGGCGAATCGAATTACGGTTAACTGACTGATTCTCTTAGATTCTGCTTTTGCAAAAATGAGATATTGACAAGTTGAGAAAAAAGTTGGTTAGCGAATGACTCAATAAATTTTTAAGCAAATGCAATCTCATGAATGTAACTCGAAGCATTGTTGGCGATTTTTGGATAAGCTATTGGATTACAGTTGTTTTTTTTTTCGCTTAAAGTAGAGGTACGAGTAGCTAAGTAAAAATCCAATTAAATTAATAATGCAAGTTGTTAGCACGAAAGCAGTTAAAATAGTTGGTACCTTCAATTTTGGAACTCAAAAATAATCGTTGGACAAATTGATTGAAAGTAGATATAAGGGAGGGTTGAGTTAAGAGCTCCATAATTTTGGAAACTGGGATAAACCTTCAATAGTTATTATTTACTACATATTTGACATCCATATACAAAGCAAACAAATAGGCCATTCCATTTCATCAATATACCAACCCTTAAATGAAGCTTGTGTTCATACAAAGAGTCTCACATGAGGGAGTGTCAAAAAGCACCGACGCAATGAGAGATCAAATTAAAGAAGAAAACAGCTGTATGCAATTAATGGATTCAAAGCTGAAATTCACCCTTTTAAATATATTTGTAACATGGAAGAATCCATGAGCACCATCTCTTGATTAAATTTTTTTTTTTTTTTATAAATTCTGGCTCGCCAAGGCGATTAATAAGGGGGGGTACTTCGACCTAAAAGATCTTTTGTACCGTATGGGCCAGAAAAGTTTAAACTAGTAGAATTTCTACTTTCCGTGTAAAGCGGACAATTTTACCAGTAGATGAATTCTTTATGTCCTCGGGGCTCATTTGCTCCCTGAAAAAGATCTTCTTTCTAATTCCATTAAGGGCTGGACATTCACATAAAATGTGTTCAGCTGAGTCGTCCTCTTCAAGACAGAGTCGGCACTCAGGAGAGTCAGATATTCTCATTTTGTGTAGATGATATCTTAAACCATGGTGACCAGTAAGGTAACCTACTAGGTTTTTGATATCATGCCTGCGTAAGTTTAGACATTTGCTGGCATTTTGATTGAAGGGCCGAATGGCTCGTTTGGCCTGTCTTAGACCTGGGATGCTTTCCCAAAGATAGATACATTTTCTATGTTCCCAGCTTTTAATTGCTGCCGTTGCTGCTGATCTAGGAGTGCAGCAGAAAGGTTCGGGACCTATGAAAGGTGTTTCTGAACCTTTTCTGGCCAGTTCGTCGGCCTTTTCGTTACCTTCTACCCCGACAAGACCCGGAACCCACCATAATTTGGTCTTGTTTCTTATTCCGAGTGTTTGTAGGGTATTGAAGCAGTACATGACTGATTTGGAGTCAATGGTATACGAGCTAAGGGCGTTTATAGCTGCTTGACTATCCGTGAAAATATGGATGGTTGCACCTTTTATGCCAGATAAAATAATGTGGCTGGCGCATTCTTGAATGGCGTGGAGCTCCGCTTGAAATACGCTGGGACTTTTTCCCATGGGTATCGTAAAGCGTTTGTGTGGTCCGTATATTCCCGCTCCTACCCCGTTTCTATTTTAGAACCATCCGTATACCACTTTATGCAGTTGTGGCTGTTTGGTGGGTTATTACTAACCCATGCTTCTCTCTTGGGGATCTCAGTGTAGAACCGTTTGTTGAAGCATAGTGTTTTTCGAATGCGGTCTGTGACCGCGCAGTTCATGTTAAGTTATGGCAGTTCATCGAAAAGGGTCTTTAGTTCCGGATGATCATTAAGACTTATCTCGTTTAACTGTATTTGACTTATTGCACTGCGTATCGCCACTTTTTGGATGTATATGTGGAGAGGTGTAATTCCTGTTATTGCCTCTATGGCAGCTGTTGGACAGGTTCGCATGGCTCCGGAGATACCAAGGCACGCAAGCCGTTATACCTTTTTGAGCTTCTCTATTGCGACCTTTTGTGTAGATTTTGTCCACCATACTATGGAGGCGTATGTTATAATGGGTCTTATCATCACTGTGTAGATCCAGTGGACGAACTTTGGAGAGATTCCCCAGGTTCTGCCATATGTGCGACGACAGGCCCATAAAGCTCTATTAGCTTTAGTGATTTTGTTATTTATGTGAGAGTTCCAGTTAAGTCTCTTGTCTAGGATTACTCCAAGATACTTGACTTCGTCGGAGTACTCTACGACCGTGTCGTTTATTGTGATTAGGCCTAGGTCTAATTTCCTCCTTTGAGTGAAAGGAACGATGGCGGCTTTACTGGGATTTATGGAAAGATTTTCCTAGATGCACCAGTCTATGGCTGTCTTTAGAGCATTTTTCATTTTTGATGTGACTCCAATTGAGTCTTTGCCCCTGACTATGATGACAATATCATCCGCGTACCCAATTGTAGTGTAGCCCAAATTGCTCAACTTGTGTAGCAGGTCATCGATGACCAATGACCACAAAAGGGGTGAAAGTACTCCCCCTTGTGGGCAGCCCCTTACGGCTGTTACTGATACTGAGGTCGTTCCTGACGAAGCAGTTATTTTGCGACTTTCCAGCATCGCTTTGATCCATTTAATAGTTGGTTTGTCTATGTTTCTATGGTACAAAGCATTTGATATGGATTCATATCCAGTGTTGTCAAAACCACCCTCTATGTCCAGAAAGGCACAAAGTGCGATCTCTTTGCAACGGTAGGCGTTTTTTATCTCTGTAGTTAGTCTTAAAAGAGCGCCTTCCGTGGATTTGCCCTTTTGGTACGCATATTGGTGAGGGTGCAGAGGCATGCTTTTTGATATGCATTCTCTAATGTGGATGTCAATAATCCTTTCCATTGTTTTCAGAAAAAATGATGTCAAGCTTATCGGACGATATGATTTAGGTAATTCGCTCGGCTTGTTTCCCGGTTTAGGTATGAATACTACGTTTACCTCCCTCCAGGTAACTGGTATATACCCCCAGTAGAAGCTGAACCTAAATAAGGCAATCATGGTAATAAAAATTCTATTCCATTTTGAATGAGGGCTGGAAAAATACCGCCTGTTCCTGATGCCTTGAATGGTTTAAATGAGTTAATTGCCCATTTAACCTTATCCGGAGTAAAAAGTGTTCCGGATAAACTATTGATTCTGCTGAGGTTTCTTGGAATTGAGACCTCCGCTATATGGTCATCTGTAATGACCATCGTGTGAGACCCTGGGAAGTGAGCCTGAAGCAAAGTTTTCAGCGTTTCTTCCCGGTCGCGTGTGATTGAACCATCTGATTTGATTAACAATCCCATGCTTTTTGCTTGATCCCTTGACAGAGCCCTTTGGAGGCGTGCCACCTCTGGAAGTTTTTCGATCTTCTCACAGTTTGCACGCCATGAGGCTCTTTTGGATCTGCGCAACTCTAAGTTGTATATGGTCAGCATGGATTTATATTGTTCCCATGTGCCGGTGCGTTTGGCTTTGTTAAAAAGCTTTCTCACTCTCATTCGAATAGACTCAAGGTTATCATTCCACCATGGTACGCACCTTTTAACCACGGTTCTTTTAACCTTGCAACTACTTTTGAATGAGGCAAGAATAATATCATTTATTTGACATTGCGCAGCATCTGCATCATTTGTTGTTGATGGTGCTTGTGGCAGCATGTCAGATCTGACCGCTAGATTTTCGCGGTAAGTTCTCCAATTAGTCAGTCTGTTGTCATAACGGACTGACGAGTGTTCGGCATTGCATCTTATCTCGAATCGGATGTGCATATGATCCGATAGAGATGCCTCGCCAGACACATGCCACCCCTCTATGATATCTTTCATAAAAGGAGATGAGATAGTAAGGTCTAGGACCTCTTCTCTTATAGAATTTCTAAAAATGGGACTATTTCCCTTGTTTAGAAAAACGAGGTTGTTGCTATATAAAAATTCTAATAACGACTCACCTCTATTGTTAGTATCTCGGCTGCCCCAAATCGTGTTATGTGCGTTTGCATCGCAGCCGATTATGATGTGTACTTTTTGGCCCTCACAGTACCGGACAAGTTCCTGTACTGGTAGGGGACGAACTACGTCTCCAGCAAAGTACGCCGATGCACACACAAATTTGTGTAGCTGTCGGCCTTTGTGGCGTTCTATTAGAACTGCCACCAGGTCCCTAGTTGTGAAACCTGGAATGAGAGAGAGAAAATTTTATATCTTTCTTAATAGAAATGGCCGCCCGTGGTCTGAAAGGACCTTTGGCGAAAATGATCTCTCTATTTTTACAGTTTAATCCAGATATCTTACCATTGTTTGCTCATGGTTCCTGGATTAGACCAATAGCGATGTTCCCTTCGGCACATCGCTGGCTAAAGGTGTCCGAGGCACCCATAGCCCTGTGCAGGTTAGCCTGCAGCACGCTTAGACGGGATGTCATTATTTCCGTGCGAATTCAGGGTTACGTACTCTGTTAGGCTTATTGTCACCTCTCCTTCGTACGACACCCTGTTGAGGGAGACCACTTTGTCTACCTCTCGGACTTTTGTTTTTGTGTCCGTCTTGCGCCCATGCCTTCTTACGATCCATACCTAGTTTAGGCCTGAACCGTTGTTGGCTTTCTTTGGCGGTGCTGTGTGCACTATTGGCCTTTTCGGCTGCGCTTGGTCTTGCGCTTGTGGCTTCTCTTTCTAGCACTGGTGTTGCCGTGCTGGAAGCTGCTGCCTTCGCGGCAGTGCTGGTACTGGTCCCAATTGGATCAGTTGCGGTGCTGCCGTGAGCTATGGTGATGTGCTTTTGAGAATCTTTCGGGCCCTGTTTGGCCGTCTTATCAGCACTTTTTAATATGAGTTTGGTCTGTTCAAATCGGAACGAGACCATCCCCTTTAGCTCCACAAGTCTCCTCATGGAGCTGTCATTGATTGCAAAGACCATATCGCTGCCTTACATTGACAGTGGCATAACTCAAAAATTATGAAATTTGGTTTTGTTGCACAAAAAGACTACATTCCCTTCATTTCTTTTCCCTGTAAAATGGCACATTGCTATTTCCATCGGTTTCCCGCCAGAGGGCAGTTATGCCAGTATCAACTTACCCCAACCCTTACATCTAAACTGGCACATCTTTAGTTGTGTTGCAGTGCTTCAAGTGGTAGGTTGCATTGTTTTCTTGTGCAGTGGCATAATTTGTGTTAGACCAGGGTTCGCGTTTAAACGTGTTCGTTGATAACGGATCATTTTGTGTTGTGCCATTATTCCAGGTAAATTGCATGCCATTTTTATAGATAGTTTGTCATTAATATAGAACTATTTTGTGTTGTGCCTATGTTGATGTGTAAGCTATGGTAATTTTTTAATTAATTTGTGAGTTATGCCAGTATTTATGCAAAGCTTGTAAAGTTGCTTTTAAAGTTGTAACGGTATTTTTCAAAGCAATATTAACATTTTTCGTGCTTATCTTTCCAATGTTCATACCTTTCTTTGGTTTTTAATTTCTAAGTTGTCCACAATAAATTTATTAACAAAATGGATCATAATCGAGCTCGATTAATACTTAAACTAGCTAGAAGAGGCGAACATGACATTGAAAATTACTTGCTTGAGAAAAATCGGAATGAAATTTGGGAAAGTACCGTTGAAAATGAAAGCCTAAATTCAGGTATATCTAATCTATTTTTAATGTGCATCAATAACAATCTGTTATAACCTATAGCTTGCACATCGAATGCAGTGTTCGCTGGAGGTAGAACAGAAGTAAACCTAGACAATACTCAAAATAAAAATTTCAACTCCTCGGAAAAGGAAAATCTTAATTCACCATCGAAAGCTCAAGTCATTGAAGATGAGTCCTTGGCATTTGATTCGGATGACACCGACAACGACCCCAATTACGAAACAAATATCGGTATGTTAAGGATGGAAGTTACAGAAAACCAAACAATGCGTTTTATTTTGAAAAGGACCGAAAGCGAATAATAGTTTGCAAGACATTCTTTTTGAATACTCTCGATATAAGCCACAGAACCGTTCGTACAGTTTTAGAAAAACAATTCGATTTACCTACTAATATGCTCCTAGAAGATCAGCGAGGAAAACACAAAAATCATGCTAATGTTGATGATTTAATTAAAGACAAAATACGTCAACACATAAACTCAATACCAAAAATACCAAGCCACTACTGCATGGCAGATACTAAGAGGGAATACATTGACGGTAGCAAAACTTTGGCCCAAATATATCGTGACTATGTTAAAATCTGCGAAAAAAAGAACGAACCTTACGCTAACTATGCTATGTTTTACAAAATACGAGTATTTACGCAAGAGTTTAATTTGTCCTTTTTCACTCCGAAGAAGGATCAGTGTGAGCAGTGTGTCGCATACCAAAACATGTCTGATATTGAAAAGGACAATCAGAAAATGGCTTATGAACAACACCTTTTAGAAAAAGATTTAGCACGCCAAGAAAAGAAAAAAGATAAGGAGGAGACCGGCAGCGATACATTTGTCTTTTGCTACGACCTACAAGCAGTTTTTCAATGTCCTAAGGGAGATATATCCGTTTTTTATTATAAATGTAAGTTAAACGTCCTTAACCTGACTTTCTTTGATTTAAAATCTACAGACGTTTCCTGTTTTGTTTGGCACGAGGGAGAAGCGGAGCGCGGAGTCAATGAAATAGGAACCTGTGTGCTAAATATTATTGAGCAAACATCTCAGCTGACAACAGAAAAAATTAACCTAATTTTTTACACTGACAATTGTGGAGGCCAACAAAAGAACAAATTTGTGATAAGGCTTTATCAGTATGCCATAAAAAAGTTTCCAAATATTAACTCTATTACCCACAAATTTTTGATAAGAGGCCATACTCAAAATGAGGGTGATAGTGCTCACTCGCTCATCGAAAGAGAGGTTAAACGGTCTCTAAAGACTGGGCCAATTTATACTCCTCAGCACTTTGTTTCCATTATTCGTTCCGCAAAAAAAAACAGGCCGGCCTTTTAATGTCATAGAGATGACCCATGAAGACTTTTTCAATATCAAAAACTTATCTCTTGCCCAAGATAGTGGCTGTTTGAAAAATAAGTGCAAAGAAATTGTGAAAATAACAGAGATAAAAGTTATCAAAATAACTCAGGATCAACCTTCATCATTTTTTTACAAAACATCTTTCGCCGAGCAAGATTTTAAGGAGGTCGAAGGCCAAGGCAAAAAGTTAGGTCTGCGAGCAACTGGCACAGCTGGTCTAGCACTTCAGCCCGCCTAGGTTACGTCGAGACTTCCGGCGACAACCACAATTCCTATAAATTGGAAGATGTAATCATATTACAATATTTGCAATATTTTTCCCAGCGGAAATCCAATGTCTAGAAATATGATTATCTTATTTCGAGCCATTGCGATTCCGCCTAAACCATAAATCAAATTTAAATTTATTTTCTGAGAAACATAAAAATCATAAGAAACTGCAATGTAAACAGTTAGCCAGTCAGAATATCAAATTCAAATTTATTTTCATGAGAAATCATGAAACTGCAATGAAAGCAGTTTGCCAGTTGTAAATTTATTTCAAGTTTATTTGATGGAATTGTAATTAGTCTTTTAAGAGTGCTCAAATAAAAAGGTCAGAAGACCAATAAAAATAAAAATTGTGTTTTGTTATTTTTTTCTAATTTTTAAATAGCAAATCCGTAAGTCCTATCATTCAAAACGTACTCTTGCGGGAAAGAAGAAAGAGGACTTGATGGATCTTATCAGGCATAATCACGTCCCGAAATTTTATTCAGCATTCTACAGTGCCTTGTAATGCAATACTTTTGAATAAGCTATTATCGAAACTGAAGTTCCTTTTTTTGTATTGTTTGTTTTTTTTTCATTAAAGTTTTAGTTTGAAAAAAAGTGTTATTCTTATTATTTTTTGGTATTTTATTATAATGGTATAACTTCAAATGTTCGAACGAATTTTACCTAAGCAATGGCACAACTCGAAAGGAGGTTAAAAGGGGTGGGCAACTTGGGCGATAGTTACGGTTTTTGGGTGACTTCAATTAAAATTATTAAAGGTAATGTTACTGAATCTTATTTACATTAAAAATATTTCAATAATAATTATTTATCATTTCCATATTTGCAATAAAATGAAATCAAAAAATTAAAAGTTCTGTCCTGTGAAACTAGAGATTTTTGACTTATGCCACTGTCAATCCAAGGCAGCGATATGATCGATGTCTTTCTCATCCGATCTTTGCAGAACTCTCCACGTTCTCGTGTTTAGTTCTCTGTTTTGGGCGTCTAATAAAGCCAGGGATCCTTTCGCTAGCTACCCCGGTACTCTGCGGGAAGAACCCTTTGATGACATGTGGTTTTGGAAAATTTTCCTCTCCCACAAGCATCACCTCTAACCCGCATTTCTCCTTAAGCTTCGCGAAGGTTGTCTCCATCCACTTTGCAGTAATGGCGTCCGCACATACTATCATAAGCCATCCGGCTTTGAAAGTAGTACCGCGGAATGTTGGTTTGACCTCCTCGTCACGTTTTTCAATCGTGATGTCCATAATCCTCTCTTGTATCAAACCCATTTGTTCGTTGGAGAGAGGATTACGATCGATGTCCACTGGTACAACCCCCAGTCTGACATAGCTCGTTATATTGCTATACGAGACTTTGTCGACGGTTGTCTTCCCAGTGCGACTTCGCTTCGCTTCGGATTGAGGCGGGGTATTATCCTCGGATCGCGTTCGCTTCACCTCGGGACCCTTGTTGACCATCGTTTGTTTCGCATAGATTCGGGCCTGCTGAATGGTGCTCCCCTTCTTCTGCGCGCGCCTAAATCTGCGCTGTTCCGATGGTGTGAATCTGACGTACTCAGACTCAGTCCGTGTCACATTGCCGACTGTCTTAGTTACGTCCTCTATATCGGAATGTCTTTCATCCGATAATATGCTGTTGTACATGGTGCGAGATTCTGAAATAGACTCGCTGAGTTGAGACAAGTTCCCTTCAGATTCCCCCATTTCAGAGTCGATGATTACAGACTCTATCCCATTGACAGATGTCGTGTCGTCATCGACAGGGTGTTCTAAAACATCCCCAGTTGATGATGCAATCTTAGAGGCATCATTCTCTATTTGTTTTTTTTGTTTTGGATTAATTTTGATTCCCACGAGTATTCGGGATATTGTGTCGCCCGTGGTCTATCCGTCTAACCACAGGAACGCTATCTTAAAATCGGAGGTCGCCTGGTATCCGAAACTAGCGAATAAGCACCCTCTTAGCCATGCATCTCTCGGCGCTTGCTACCTTTAGATTAGGGGTTTGTTGGGGAAGTAGGACTTAGGGATTTGAGGGAGGGGGATAGGGGGTAATTGTGGAGAAAGAGAAAGCGGTGAAGATGGGAAGGGGGGGGGGGGACGTGGAGTCCTGGTCAGTTCTTAGTTGACGCTCATCAGACGGCCTGTCCCTTACCAGAATAGCCCGATGACTCTTTACGCCGTAAGCCTCCGCACCGGCACCAACGAATTTGCGTTCCATGATGGTGCACACGTCAAGGTGACTGACCCCGCAAGGAGGGATTAATTGATTAAATAAAGTGCACGTGAGTTGAGCGCAATTTTCACGTTTTTATGAGAATTGGTTTCGAATCACATTTCTGTGCAGAATACGATGGGGCTCAGTTGAATAGGATTGACAATTTCTTCATTAAGGTGACTCGAAGGGACATTGCAAGGGCGATGGCCAGCGACAATAGTCTGATCTTTGGGGCTTACTACCCCAATGAAATGTACATAGAGAGTACGCTCCGGTCTGGCTTTATCCCGCTAGAGGCATTTATCTATATTGGTGCAAAAGGGCTGGTACAGACGAGGGATGGTATTCCGGATACCATCGCTACGGCAGCGCGAGAGATAAGTGGCTTCTCCCTGACGGGGACGTCGCCAAGGTCATGACCTCCTCCGTTTTAGTACCGCAATATCGGAGAGGAATAAATTCGACTCGGAAAAGCAATTCGCCGAATTTTGGTGGCTTGTTAAGGGGGGAGCGATCAACATGCCCTCAAAGGATGTTGCGTTACTCTAGGTGACATCCTCTTAGCTTATAAGTTAGATTAAGTTAGCTAGGGCGTTTTTGGGAGAGGCCGGGTTCGCCAACATGTGGTGGTGCTTCCGGGAGTTGACTGACGCTGTAAGGCTTCAGTCGGCTCACGGCGGCGCGTGTGCTCGTTGACGACTGCCTGCCAGGCACCCGGAAAGGAATTAGCATTTTGACCACTTGTTGCCCAAGACAATGAGTGCTCAGAACCCTAATTATACATATATAGAATACGTTAAGTAGTTTAAGTAAGTAGTATAGGTAGTTTGTAATTTGTTTTGTATAAAAAAAACTAGCTGACCCAACAAATGTCGTTTTGCCATATAAATTATTTCTACTGAATATTTTGGTAGGGAAATGAAAAATAACTAACTTATTGTAAGTGTGTTGGAATGTGGTCAATGAAAGAGGAATTGAGCGCTGTGGGCGTTTTGTCCCTTCCAGAACATTAGCGGATATTGGAGAGCGTCGTATGAACGGTGTGTTTCAGCAATGAAATATCACCCATTTCAGTCCAACTAAGCTTGTGTAAATGTGGAATAAAATTAGAGAAAACATAGAAAGAAAAAACCAGAATGAATAACATAATATACTTACAGGAGCAAGTCTGTCCAAGAAAATCAAAATAAAAAACTGGTCACACACTTTCAACATGATGAGAGGTCAATTAATCGGACAGCTTTTGGTTTAAGCAACTTCATATAAACTGCAATATACTTGAAGAAAGACAACAAAAATATTTCCAGATGGAGGCGTAAATATTAGTGCCCTGGAAAAAATGGAATGTCATTACCTTGAACGGATTTTTAGCCCGTTCAAATATTCTACACTTATAAATAAAGTTTGAGCACAATTTAAGAAGATAACTAGAATCTAATGGAAACCATTTTTATTCTACACCCAATCACTTTTTGGCCCACTTTGTAAATGTCCATGCCCATCTGAAACATCTCACAGTACCAAATGATTCCTCCCAGACCGACCACGCAAAGTACGCCAAAGTTGCCCAACCCTACATCTGTTATCAATTTCAAACCAAAATGTAAACGGCTTAGCACTTGCTGAAAAAATAACATAGATTTGCAGAAAAACAAAGGACACAGATGATAAATGTAGTAGCCCAGTACTTTGGATGTAGCTACTAGTTGTGGAATCGAAAAAGAAATTGTTGAAAGGTTTCCAACTGAAAATTGGTAAATAATAGGAATTTAAAATTTGATAGGAATACTGCCAAACGGGAAATAGAGGAAAAATCTATAATAAATATTGCAACTTGAAATTTGTATTTAATATTATAAACACGCCTACTTTAAGCAAGTCAACATAACAAAAGTCAAGAAAGGGGAGAACTTGATCAGACTCTAGAAATGGGTAGGTTGATTTTTATACAAATTAATAGTTACATAAGGAGAAAAGGAGAGCAAAATTATGTACCAATTAAAAAAGAGATTTGTGTCTCTTGTTTTCTCCCAACAGCGTAGTAATAATATGTATGTCTTTCAGTTCCAGAAGAAGATGCCGATCAGTGCCTTCGAGCTTTAAAATATAACAATATGACATCTGAGGAGTTTGATCGGCCTTGGAAAGCCTGTTCTAAATTCAGACTCTTGGATTTAAAAAACTCAGAGTCAACATCTCCGATTTTCACAAAATGGCCACAGTATAAATTTTCATCCGGCCATATATTAGTTTTACAAATTTTAGCGTTTGAAAAAATGACTATAGGTGGGATTTACTTTTCCTATTTGTACCGAAAATCGAACTCGTTTCTGGACAGCTGGGAACAACTGCATGACAAACTCGGACAGTTTTTTGCAAGAACAACCACGTTAAGGAGAAAAATATCAATGAAGATTTAAATTCAATCGAAACAACAAATTCGACCGCAAGTAAATTGAGTTCTTTTGTTAAAAAGTTTAAATCATAAATCTTACGTTTTGCTAAAAACTGGAAAATGGATTTGGCAATTTGTTCAAATTTTAAAGTCAATCTTGAATTGGCCTTTTACGTATCTAATTTTCGCTTACGAATTTCGGAATATTATTTTTTTGCACGAAATTTGATATTTGAATTCTAAAGGTACCAATTCAATATTGTACAGCTATTCTTGAGGCTATCAGGTTAAAAGAGGCAAGCTTTCTGTCATTCAGCCAATCCAAATTCTCCTATGACCAAAAGTTGAGGCAAAAAATATTACACATTCCCACGGGTAGTAAAAACGTTTGCTCATTTGTTAAAAACATCAAGAATTCGGCCTCATCGTCTATCCCGACACTCATTTACAATGACATTCCAGTTGTCAACTCTATAGATAAGGCCAATCTGTTTGCTGCTCACTTTGCAGTCAGCTCAACGCTCCCAGATTGTGCTTTGGCTCCCCCTGTACTCGAAGGCGTGGAATACTCCACGGGACCAATCCAGCTCCGCACTCGTGCAGTGGCTAGAGTACTTCAAGATCTTGACGTTCGCAAATCCGCAGGTCCAGATGGTATTTCCCCTATCGATCTGAAGAGGTGTTCTTCCTCGAAGGCAAAACCACTGCGCAAGCTTTTCTATCTATACTTTTCTTCTCGGGAAGAGAAATGGGAAACATCATTTGTGCAGTCAGTCCCCAAAAAAGGCGAATCTTCATCTCCCTCCTCCTACCGAGCAATTGCAATAACTTCCCTTCTTTTCAAGGTCATGGAAACCCTGATTAACCGTGAGCTCATGAAATATATTGAATCTCGAAAACTTCTTCATGACCGGCATTACGGTTTTCGCAGAAACAGGCTCACTGGTGATTTGATGACTTATCTAACCGAAAAGTGGAACCAATCTCTTCACCAAGGTGGTGAAAGTAAGATCGTTGCGCTTGATATTTCAAAGACATTTGACAGAGTTTGGCACCAAGCTCTATTGTTGAAAATGCGTGCATTTGGAATCGATGATAGCTTCCTTCAATGGATTAGAAATTACCTCTCGGACCGTTCAATTCAAGTTGTTTTGGACGGTTTCAAGTCCGCAACTCACCAAATAAATGCTGGTCTTCCTTAAGCCTCTGTTTTGGCTCCGACTCTCTTTCTCATTTTTTAATGATTTCCTCTCTATTACCTCTAATCCAATCCACTAATTTGCCGATGACAGTACCCTCAGCTTCTCATATTCGTTTCTTGGTTCACGCTCCTCATCTTCGGGTGTGAAACTGGAACGGCAACGTATGTTAAGCTCATCGAATTCCGATCTCGACAGCATAACTCAGTGGGGCGTAACCAGTAGACCAAACGATCATACCACGTCGAGTTAATCGGTTCTCGTCAGATCACCGCAATTAAATGACGTTGGGCGCGGTAAGTACGTTTGAGAACAACCGTGTGTCGTTGGCCAGTCCCTTCTACGAGTTGAGGTAGATAATACATACGTGGTATCACAATGGACCTAATTTGTTCTAAGTGTGTCGGCTTCTGCCGACAGTCAACCTATTTTAACCTAACCTAACCAATAAAGTGGAATTTAATGCTTCGAAAACGCAATGCTGTCTTCTGCCATTAAAGCAAAACCCTAACACCATGCCATTGTCCATGAATGGCAGTTGCATCGTTGAAATCGAACGGCTTTCCATTCTCGGTATGTGTCTTAATGACAACCTTCATTGAAATGACCACATATGTCGCCAAGAACGCTGTAATATGCCTAGGCTTCCTTAAGCGCTGCAAGAAATATTTCACTCCCTCTGATCTGGCTACTATACATAAGGCGTTTATCCGCTCAAAACTTGAGTATAATGCGCATATCTGGTCAGGTACACCAATTACTTATTTGGAGCTACTTGACAGGATCGAAAAACGCGCGATAAAACTCATTGGTGACTGTACCATCGCGAGATCGCTTGACTCTCTTATTCATCGTCGCATTGTCTCTTGTCTATCGGTTTTTATCGTTATTTCCACCATAAGTGCTCAATCGAAATGGCCAGTTGCATTCCACCCCTAGAACATTTCAACCGCAATACCCGCCATGCAAGGAGGAACGCGCATCAGTATACCCTTAAGCCTGTGTTGGGGCGTAAAGTGAAATACAAGGAATCTTTCCTTAGCCGTACAACACGAACTTGGAATGCTCTTCCCCGGTCCATTTGTCCTACACATTATAATCTACAAACGTTCAATACCAACGTGCATCGGCATCTCTCCCTATCTTCTAACCCTAATTTCCTTAACGCCCGCGCTGTGTAGCTATTACATTATAAGGGTATTCAAAAATCCCTTAGTGCGAGTACCATTCAAAAAAAAAACAAAAAGTTTAATGGCACAACATAAAAAAATATTGCGCATTAACGGCACATACACTGCCTAAAACCTAGCTTCTCCATCCATTTGGTTGGGCGAAGTGGAAGGGACCTACAACTTTTTAGCCCGAACCGAAAATTTGAGAAGCTTCTCATTATAATTGATACTCTTGGATGTTTGTCAGACGTTCGCAAGAGTTAGGGGAGCTCAAAAACACTTTTAGGTGTTACTTGGCCACTGTGGGATTTGCGTGAGGCCTTAAGATTAGTAGTCCAATACACAAACCTCTGCGCCACTGAGCCAACTGGCACAACAAAAGCACATTAAAATCAATAAATGTTTTCTTGTTTCAAGCAAAATATTGCATTGGGTCGATGAACGCGTAAGTTGATTAAATTAATAAAACTCATTTTATTGTCACAATAACCGATTTTATTGGACGAATAATAAATAAATGTTTCGTTTCCCAATTAACTATTTAATTGTATTTAGGTACATACCTTTTTGGTTCAATGTCCATATGGTGATCCTCTCGGTTCCGTATCGTAGACTATGGAAAAACACGTGATCCACGTTGTTTTGGCCCGTTTCGTGTTTACAACGTCCTCGCATATTCTTTTTTCGTCGTCTATCCGGCCATTTCGTATTCGCTCGCCCTTCAGCCTTGTTTCTTCTATGTGTATGTCGATTGGTAGCCTTGAAGATACGACGAGAATTGTGCAAAATAGTTCGAAACGCACTGGCTATCCTTAGTGCCCTAAGGCGGTAGATGGATTTGATTCCCCGTACGTTAGATCTAACTTTCGCTGCACTTGAACATATTTCTGATGGATACTTGCGTACGTATGGATATCACAACTCCTATAACAAGAAATCTTTTATTCTCTTTTGAGCCTCAGATAATAATCGATGATTTTTCGCATTATTCAGATAATACTAATAAACCTAAAAAAATTCTCTTCTGTTGAGAATGTCGTTCTACTTCATAAAAAATTCTCACCTGAGACAGCGAAAGGAAATCTTTGAAGCATTTCGGTTTGATTTTGACCGAAACCGAATGTGTGCCGAATGTATAATTATTGGCCGAAAGTGGGCGAAGCCAAATCCGAATGTTCGATGGGACCGTAGAAATGATCTCTCTAATCCAGTAAATGATTTCGCCCATAAAGAAGAGGACGAATTGAACATGAAATGACTACAGGTTTTCAAACAAAAATTAAACCAATATTTGAGAACAATACAATTGTCGAGTCATTCTTAAGCCCCATTTAGACGATCATTCAGTTTCAATTTCAGTTGAGCTATCACTATCACTTAAGATTTCAGTTAAACTGATGTCTAAATGCAAAAATTGAGGCGTTTATAGGAAACTGAAACTGATGGAATTCCCATAAGTTGTCAGTTCAGTTATCAGTTAAACTGACGTGTAAATACGTTTGAGTTCAGTTGTCAGTTCAGTCGTCATTTTAATCGCCGTTTTTCAATATGTCGAAACGGAGTGATAATTATGGTCGTTCTCATTGAAATTTGTGTTTGTGGAAGAAGTGAAAAGAAAAGTAGCACACAATATTATGTTGCTGCAAAAACGAAAAGAGTTGGATGCGGAAGCGATGAAGGCAAAGGTCAGGGCAAAGATTAACAGCATTCGTTCTGCGTATAATAAAGAGTTGACAAAAGTAAAGCGGTCAAACAAAAGTGGAATAGGGACGGATGAACTGCACGTTCCAAATCGGTGGTACTTTGATTTACTGTCGTCATTCTTGAATGATCAACAGCAGACTCGTGCAAGTCAGTCGTCCAGTAGTAAGAAATTTAAGGCTTTGGTAAGTATTTTCAGTTGCTAAAAATCGGAGGGTTGCACCTAATTTTTCGTGAGGTGATATGGCTTCTCTCATATTAGTTGTTGGATTACACAACTATGCCACAGCTAACAACAACACAAACAACAAGCATCTTACTCATTGGATCGATAATTACCGGAAAACAATAATGAACTTAAACCTTAAATGCTTACTTACCTATGTAATTTAAAGCTTACATTTCTATCCTATGCTAACTTACAATGTATATTAAAATTAAAGAGTCAATGAATTCATGTACCACATTTGAAATTAGCGCCCAAGAAGCCAAGGTTCGCCATATTTTTGAATTTGTCTTTGTACTAAAACAAGAAACCCAAACTAGAGAATGTACTAAGTAACTATTTAAAGAATCAAAAGAAAATAAAAAAGCAGTCTTGTATTTGACACTAGCTGAGTCGCAATGTTTTTTATCTTGCATCTCGTCGCCCACTGTCCTTCGCTCGATTTCTCTACTCGACCAATTGTTGCTCACGCAATTGCTCATCGAAACCGCTGAACTAAACGTAATTGAAATTCGCAAAAGTAATTCAATCCAAGGGAATTTTATTGGGGAGTCGGACAGAATCCCGCAAAACGTAATCCCGAAAGCCCAAAATCCCGAAAATCCAAAATCCCGAAAAGCCACAATACCGAAAACCTAAAATCCCGAAAACCCACAATCCCGAAAAGTCACAATCCCGAAAATCCAAAATTCCGAAAGACCAAAATCCCGAAAATGAAACTAAAAATTTTATTGTAGCAAAAAAAAAATTTGGCAAATTTATTTAACAAAATAAAAAATACTTCAAATAGGTAAATAAAACAACAAAAACAGTCTTATAAAAACATATCAAAAACGATACATGACAAAACAATATTTAATACAAGTTCATATTGTACGCAATTCCTCTGAGATAACTTATTTCAGAACGCTTTCGCTGCTCACACTCCCAGTAAAATGTATCCTTGAATTTTTTGTTGACATGGTAACGTAGCCGTCAATAAGCAGTTTCTCACGCTGTTTGTTGGCTTTCACGTTCATTTGTTCTTAAGACTTCAAACACAAAATGTCACTGATAATATAAAGTTTTTAATTATAAAGGCATGCACGATACTCACTTTGTATTACGATGTTAAATGTTTAACAGAAATCTAGTCGGTCAGCTATCACACTATTTGAGATCAGCACAACTAAATGCACATTGCGCACAATTACAAAACATTACAACGAAAAAAATTGCAAAACATTATTATGGTAAACGGAATGGACAAACACTTGTCTATTTTACATTCAAAATAAAATAAAGACTCCAGAAAACGAAATCCCGAAAAATTATATAAAATGAAAAATTTGCGCAAATTGGATTTTGGATTTTCTGGATTTTGGGTTTTCGGGATTTTGGATTTTCGGGATTTCGGTTTTCGGGATAGAGTCCCCAACCCATTTTATTGCACTGCATTAAGCAAATTTTTC